>JANJGK010000020.1:11999150-12116650 GCA_039081455.1 Macrobrachium rosenbergii | reverse complement strand
TTAAACATTTTATGAGTACTATATTTATGAAAAAAAAAAAAAGAGAGAGAGATGCCTACATCCTGAGCTATGTTTTGAACAGGACAGCATGCATGTCACAAGCACCTACAGGTCTAACCTAAAAGTAAGTGTGCATCAATCCTATAAAAAAAGAAAGGACAAATTTTTAAAGTACAGACAGTTCCTGGTTATTGGCAGGCTTGGTTATCGGCGATCCGGTTTTTCGGCACTTGTCTACCAACAAAAATCTGCCAATTTCTGCTTATCGGCACCGATAATCGTGTACTGGTGCCCATACATACCTAAGAGGTGCCGATAACCTAAAATTGGAGATTTTTGGCACTTTCAGCGCCGATAAGCCCAGAAAATCGCCAATTTTCAGTTATTGGAGATTTTCGCTTATCGTTACGCCGTCGGAACAGAACCCCCACCAATAACCAGGGACTGCCTGTAATTTGCATTTTTCTTAACATACAAACCTGAGGTCTTTACGTATGGGACTAATTTTCAACGAGCTGAAAATCCGGCCATTAAACTTTTGCCAGGTGGTTATGGTAATAGTTACCGATGGTAGGGGCCGAAGCACCACCCACTCAGTCGGTGCACATTCAATTCTATGCAGTTTACCTTTTGGCCCAGGTAAGAGAATGAGGGGTGGTAAGAGGCCTCAGGTTTGTATGTTAGGAAAATACAAATTACTTTAAAAGCTTTACATATGGGAAACTTGCTTTTGGAGGGAGGATTCTAAGTAAATCTCTGAACAGACTGGTAGTTTGGCTCACCTGAGTACTCTCTTCCTCGTCATGAAAGAGCAAAGGAAGGAGACCATACCGCTGATCTTTCAAACAAGAGAGATGCTTAATCGTCAGACTTCCGGGTATTTTGAATGAGGAGAGTAATATCCTTGATTCGAAAAGGTTTGGGCGAGCCCAGTGTCAGAGACTATAAAGCTAAGAATAACCAACTGGTTTGCTCATAGTCAGTCCCTCTCTCCCCTTGCTAGAGAGAAGGAAAGATCTGCATCCACTAATCCAAATGGAGCTAGATTATAGACAGGATACTCAGTCATCCAGATCACCTGCATGCATGCCCATCCAGCACATGACGGCTCATTCACTGTTCCTCTGCTCACTGGAAGAGAAAGGAGGACAGGAGAAAGGGAGAAGGCCAGTCCCATACATACCTTCTCTTTGCAGCTGCAAACCTTAGGCAAGATGAAGCCTGTCCCTCAAAAGCTGGGTGAACTACATGACTTGTTGAGCATCCACCATAGGATCCATGGAAAAGGAGTCCAAGGACCTATGGGTAACATCCCAAGGTAAAAGGAGGTGAATGTGATCTGCACGATTACATTCCATCCTAGTATTTGACTGACAGGTTCTTCCTGAATGCAATGGACAGACTGAGTCCCTAGCCTCAAAAGATCTGGCTCGAAATGTACCGAAGTCCACCAGGAAGTTGCAGGGTATAATCGTTTGATCATCTCACTAGTCAGAGAAATGACAATCTGGACACCGTTTCTTGGCCAACTCAAAGCTAATGAACGAGTCGTTGGCATTGGGCTGAAAGTCTAGTCTTTGCGGAGGCAAAATAGACGTCATACTGCCATTGGAATAACAGGGCCATATAAGTGGAATGATCCATCTCACTGATCATCTTTGAAACGTAGAATGGCGAAAGGTGTATGTGTCCAGATGTACAGTACATAGATACCAAAGATGTCCTGCTTTATTCAAAGGTGCGAGAAGACAGAACAGAACAACGCCAACTTCATTAAGTCAAGAAAAGAAGGACTATGATCAATCTTCTTCAGAGGTTGAACAAATTTCCAGAAATCAAGGTGCCAAGATCAACTGTCCTTATCTCCTGACTTCAGTAAATGAATTGTTGTAATTACATATGTCTTCCTTGGGATGTGTTTGTTGGCCACTGTACTGAATGTTCTTCTGTCTTCTCGTGTACATGCACTGCAATAGAGTACAGGCAGTTCCCAGTTATCAGTGGGCTGTTATCGGCAATCCGGTTTTATGGTGCTTGTCTAGTGATGAAAATCTGCAATTTTTGGCGCCTATATGCACTGATTTCCGCTTATCAGTGCCAATAATCAGGTACTGGCACCAATACATACCTAACAGCGGTGCTGATCTCCAGTTATCGGAGCCAATAAGCGCCAAAAATTGCCGATTTTCAGTTATCAGCGATTTTCACTTATCGTCACACCGTCGGATCAGATCCCCCGCCGATAACCAGGGACTGCCTATAGAGGAAAGGATGCTAGGAACTTTTGCTGACCATGGCACTACCATGGTGTTGTTGCTATCACACCCAAGAGTGTCTATCTTTGGACCTTGAGACTCTTGAAAGCCTAAAAAGAATGAAAAATCTCTCGAGGAGGATAGTGTAACCATGGCACATCTGAGAGACTAATGCATTACAACATTCCAAGAAACTGCCTAGTTGAAAATAAAAAACAATGTTTGTTCATAAAAAAGCATTTCAGAACAAGGAGGGAAAAGAACGTTGTAGAGGGAAGTTCTTAAAATCAAGATTGAGAGATGTCTAAAAATAGAACAGTTGTAGCTGAGTGTTAGATACTATCCCTCCAACTCTCCACAGTAGCATGATAAAAGGAAAACAGAATACACAAAACAAACACCTAGGAGATAGGGGCTGGGTTTGCATGATACGAAAAGGCAACAAAAAAAGTAAGTAAAATGATACATAAGGAGAAAGGCTCCAAAAGTTATACAGGCTAAAACGAGTTAATATGGCTACGTAGCAAGAATATGTGAATACATCATTAGTGAGACACATAAAAACATGTTGAAATGTTTCAATATATCAATATATGCAAAGTGTAAACAAAAAAATATAAACGACATATTATAAACACAAATATATTCAAACACACAAGAGAAAGTCAAATGGCAAGTCAGAGAAAGAAACGCACGTCTAGATGAGACAGCGGCCAAAAGAAGACAGAGCAGAATTGAATGCGCACCGACTTAGTGGGCGGTGCTTCCACCCCTACCATCAGTAGCTATGACCATAACCACTTTGCAAAAGTTTAACAACCAGATTTCCAGCTTGCTGAAAGAATCCCATATGTAAAGACCGGGACTTGTATTTGTGTAGGAACAAATACGGTTTCAAAACAGATGCTCATGATTGTAATATATACCAGGCAGTGGAGCTGGTTTCTAGCAAGGGAGACTTACAAGTAGCACACCTCATCCAAGGGTAGCTTGGTGGTATCTAAAATTACAAGGTAACCTCATTCTGCCCTTCAAACCAGATACAGTTTATCCTCATGTTTAGGTTTCAACTCAGGACTGCAATACTATCTGGTTAGCATTAAATTCAACTATGAAGCACTGACCCCATCCAATTAGATCTACAAAAACATTGTACAGGGTATTTGTAAAACTATGGTTTGAAGAAAATATCATGGTTTAGCTGTCAAGTAAAATCATACATACCCAAAAAATTCCGAGATAAACGTGTAATATATGAAAGGAGTTAATAAGGAGAAATATGTCCAAGTTGTAGCATTGACAAGGCAGAGACCAGCAGCAATATGAGCATGATACAGACCACTGCCAATGCTCTGAATGAGGTTGAGTGTCGCCAAAAATCCCAAGTACACATAGAATGCCCGTTTCACTGAAAAGGTAAAACTAGGACTAAAATAACTGTTCCAAAATATTAACACTATTTCTTTTAAAAACATCTGAAAATATGAATGGTTATCCCTTTGACTTCTAATCATGCATATTACAGTATAAAAAATATGGATTTAGGAAAAATAAGCATATACAGTATATCTTTGATTTCCCTCTGTGAGTTTGTTTAATACTATTCTCTTTGGAAAGTCCCTGCTTTCATTAGGAATGAAAGTTAAACTATCCCTAAACACACAACAGACATCATTCCATTGCTAGGTGCTAAAAAATTTATGGTATATTTTTTTCCTAGAGATGTTGTCATATGGCATTATTAGAATAACATGAGATGAAATTTGCAGTTTCATGACGTCATGTGCAGTCATCAGAATCTCAAAGGTAAGGCTATCAATACAGAAGTCAACTGATATTTGTGATATGTTTTTCTCAACCTTTTCCTTGCTTTTTGAAAATCCATAAAAATCAAACTATGGATTCCTTAACAAATAACAAAATATTTTAACCTAAACACTGTGCTACTGCAGAAATATACTTAATTAAACTGTTCATTCTAGACACTGAGTTTGACATCATAATCATGGGACTTTCTTGAAAAAAAATCAAAACACTGTAATTTACTTACTTGGCATCCATAGCAAGAAGAGAAATCGCTTTCTCAGACAATCAAGTCTTAAAACCAATATGAAGGAATAGATCTGAAAGATAAGAACCTCTTAAGTTTTCAGTTTTGGTTGTTCCTAGATATATAAATTTTCATAATAAAATTTATTTGGATACTTACTGCTGCTAAAGATAAGCTTATATTACCTTGCCTGACAGTGTGGAGATATAAGCTATCTTTAACAGTAGGCAAGATTCGTCCCAAATAATTAACATCTGAAAATAAATCTCCCTCCGATTGCAAACAAATTAAGTTTCTTCATTACACCTCTGATATCTATAATTAGCCCTTTCAATCACAGGAATTCATGTCAGATGATTCAATCCTTCTTAAAAAAAATGGAAACGGAATTCAGCCAGTAGTAGTGTGCAAACATGGGTGGAATACAGGATACCAGGCAGCTACAAATATAGTTATTCTTGTATCTATGATAGTGTTCATTGCTGGTTTTGTTTTAAGTCCTCTGACATTTCATTTCTGCAAGTTTTTTGCCTTTGAAGAATGCCTTTATTCATTTCTTCTTTCACTTATTTTCCTTGCAGTATGTGTAATTTGCTCACAAAATATATGGATGATTTTCAACCAATACAAATACTGTAGTAGTTGGTCAGTGCTGTATTGGTTTTTTTTATTTGTTTACACCACAGCACTACTGGTTATGCATAAGTACTGCACTGCTTACACTGGTATCTACTGCATTCTGTACATTTTTTTTAATTTGGCCATACTGGTGTTGATTTGTGCGAGCTATTTTCCAAAGATGTGCTAGTTAGTTTTTCAGACCTTAGGTTTTGTCTTTTACATCTGAGGTTTATGTTGCTTTTCAGGGTATATTTGCAAAAGATAAGTTTCACTTCTTTTCTTACTCTTCACTTTACTTGCTTCCTTGCTTTTTTGCTCAGATTAATGAACCAATTTTGGTGTTGGTAGTTCATCATTTATTGTTTGTCTCATTACAACCCCACCAATTACACCATGCCCAGATTCTTGGTGTCAAATGTCCCCAGACTGAGGAAGAATGATTGTTCATGTATTGCCAACACTTCAATGTGAACTAGCTACACTCTTCAAAAGTCATGCTATTGTAGCACTGAGCACAGCTTTACCAGAATCACCCTAGCTTATTGCTTAGCAATCCTAGTATTTTTAATCATTAAGTTCACTTTAACCAAGTTGCATCTTTTTTGCATTTCCCTTAAATCTTCCATGTAAAACCTTCATTGATTGTAGGTTTTGTCATTACTGTACTGTAGTATTTTTGTATACTGATATGTGAAAGGGTTGTTCCATTGTTAGGACTGACAGACAGTTTCAGCCACATCATCCTCTAGCTTGGTAAGTGTGAAGTACCAATTGGAAATTTTAAAATTGCTATTTTCTGGTGTTAGATATTATCACTACAGTATTTGTATCATTGTTCTGGTTACTCCTCCCTACCCTTACAGTACTTTTGTCAGCTCAGTGGTCTGGTTAAACTATTTTAATAATAATATAATAATAATAATAATAATAATAATAATAATAATAATAATAATAATAATAATAATAATAATAATAATAATAATAATAATGTGAATTTTGCAACTCTATGCATAAATCTTTGTTATATTTGTTTGCTCAACTTTGGTTTAATGCCTTATTTGTCTAGCTATCAATTTTGTCTTTCTCACTGCTCACATTGGGTATCTGTTATAACTCTTACTTTTAAGCATTCTCTTGTGTTTGTTTACTTATATTGTATATTTTGAGTACAGTATTTTGTCTTTGCACATGCAGCTCAGTGTTTCTTTGTGTTGCAGCTGTATTTTGTACTTATGGTTTTTGCAGATATTGTGAAATTTCTGTTTTTCCTGTAGTCAACTGTGTACTGTGAGTATACCACAATAACTCATCAAGTATGGCCAGTTACACATTCATGTCCTCATGGGAGATGGACCAGAGCCTGTTATGCAGAACCTGTTGTGGCCAGCACTGCTTGCTCTCATCCACCTGTAAGACATGTAAGGACTGGTTATCAGCACATAGGTCATGCTATGAGAAAAAGTCCCGTAATTCCTGGAGGGATGATGAGTGTGCAGATATAGAACTGTTTACTTCCAAATTTTCTGTTTCTTGGCTGAAGCCAGTTCTCCTTATGTTCAGGGTGAAAAAGTAAATTTTCTTGTAATGCTCATCCAATGCCCAGTCCACCTGCTTACCTGCTACTGCCCAAACTCCACCTGCTGTTACTCCAGAACCTGCTGCATCCACTGCACAGAATTCAACCCGCTCCTCTCTGCTCCTTCTACTAACCAGCCGGATGTTTAATGCTTTGCCATCAGTGGAACCTACTTACCTGAAATCTACTTCACCAGCTGTGAATGTGCTAGTTTCAGAGAACTTCCTTGTGTGACTGCAAGAGTATTCTTCCCGTTTTTATCTGGAACTAAGCATGACATCCACCAGATGACTGCTTTGAACCACCTGTGCAGCCCCTATATGCAGTACCTGCAGCACTTGCACCTGCTGCTTCTTCTTCACCTACTACATCAACTACTTCTGCTGTTTTGACAGCTTCTGTAACTACTCCTGTGCATCTTGCATCTGCTTTTGCTGTTGTGCCTGTATACTCTACTTAGCTGCCTTCGTTGCTGCTTATCCTTTACTTGCTCTACTTGCTGTTCTGGTCTTTCCCAATGTTTCTGATGCTGAGGTGTCTTCAGAATGCCATCTCTTTAGTGTATATAGCAGTGAATGTGTCTGTGAACCTACTTCATCAATGGAGGATAGGCTGGAGGATATTTGGCTCCCTAGTGCCATTCGCCATTGGTCCCTTTTACCTATGGGTACTAATCCCAAGGTCATTCAAGCCGAAGAACATTTGAGGCCTGGAAAAAATATCCCAAGGAAGAGGTTATCAGTCAAGGATCAAGACCATCAAAGCAAGAACCATTCTGACAGAATCACTTATCAGAGAAAATTTCCCATGCAGGTCATGTGACCATGACTGCAACAGTGTTTCCAGCAGCTTGGAAAAGATGGTTAAATGAAACCTTCAATGGATACTGTCCAGCCACCAAAACTCTATGTATATTCTACCTGCTTCTTGTTACTGGAGAGTATACACACCTAAGCTGAAAGACGATCCACTGGAGACTAGTTTGCATTTTCCCCTTCATCCTATGACCTGCAATCCTCAGTGCCAACAACTTCAGCCATTTACATGATAGAATGCATTCTACTCTGTCTGGGATCTCCTTAGTTCCTGGAAGCCTAGACAAAAGACTAATATTTAATTTCTATATGACTGTCCCAAAACCCCCTGTTCATGCAAGGCACCAGAGCTCCCAAGACTTCTGGTTCTGCAACACATGCAACTGCACCCTAGAGGACTAAGTTTCACACCTTTCATGAATCAACTGTTAAGTTACAAACAAGCACTACAAAAGTCAATGCAGTGAGCTGTCCAAAGTGCCTGAAGAGGGAGGCATCAGCTACAGAGTTACAGATAAGCAATGCAAGAGATGGCACAGCAAACTACCAGTTTGCCCTGCCTTAAGTAACTGCCACAGCACACATCTTTACAGATGCCACACACGGATGGAAGATGAGGGTTTTCAAGGATTCAAGGTTGTCCTTCACACGTTCATAATACTTCTTCATTAATGATAAGAATTGCCAAGCAGGTTCCTACTTCCTTCACCCCCTCTCAGGTCACCATCTCAACTTCAAAAATACATATTGCTGAACACTCTCCAAAATTACTCACCATCAGCAACTCCAGAAATGGGACCTTAGCATCTTCACCTCACTATTGACAGATGAAGCCTAGTCTTTTGAGGTGACTACCATGGTAGAAGATGGTGCTGTTTCTCAGCTGGACATTGACTACATCTTATAGTGGTGTTATCTCCTGGCCTACATCATGACAAAGCAGGACAGCAAATTAAGGACTTTTCAGTCTGAAAACTGTTTGATCCATTCCAACTCATCATTTAAAAACTTAAAATCTTCCTTCTCCTCCTTAAAACAGTTCTCTACCCATGTCAGGGATCATTTCATCTCGGTTTTACCTACCCTAAGACACTTCTTCAGCCAGAGGAACTTTCAGATGCCCTGGCATGTAATTGGAATAGAACCTTGAGCAAAGGAAGTTATAGTGGCCAATCACCAATTCCCTTTTTTCAGAAACAGTTCCCCATCCCTTTGCTTGCATCCAGTGGACAACAGGACTTACCATGGTGACCACCTTAAACAGGGATGTGAGGCCAATAACTTTGAAGCCAACAGTTGACGAGATATGGGATAGATTGCTAAGCTTCTAAGATCAACTACTTTCAGTCTTGAAGGGGACAGGAGGTCAATGCCCAAACATCAACCTCAGCCCCATACATGAGCACCTGTAGCAGAGTGCCTCCAGTGGAATCAATGACGGTCATCAAGAAAGGGGAAATCCTAACATCCTTAGAACTAAAGGATACATCACTGACCCATCGCTCAATCCTGCCATACTTCAACCAGTAGTGTCTAACAGTCTGAATGGCGATTATTCTGTGATTGGTATAGTGAGAGGGGTCTTAACCCAATAGTCTCCACTATTCTTGTGATCAATGACTTCTTCCTTTTCCTGCACCAATGAGAAAAGCTTTCATTCTTGGCAAATAAAGGATACAAGGCTGCTCTCACAAGGCCTACAGCTTCAGGGGACAGAAGTGACTGTTTCTAGGGACTTGAACAGACTGACACACCACTTCAAGAAGGAGATTCATGGAAAGACAATTCAACCCCGTAAATAGGATTCTCTCTGCTCCTCCAAGTCTTGCACAAGTGCAGCATGAACCTCTTCAAGAATTTTCTCTTCTGAACCTGGCCTTCTACAAGGTATTTCTGCTATTATTTGCCTCTTCAAGAGGAGTCAGCAAGCTTGCACTGTCAGTCATTAGCTACCAACAACGAGGAGGATCTTCTGCTCTGTTTTGTGGAAGGATCACAGTGGGAACAACTAAAGGATGTTGCTTTCTACCAGTCGGAAGAAGCATGTCTCCAAGAACATGTTTTCATTCTGATTGAGAAGGTGATCATTTTTGCTTATATGAATGTGCCTCAAGATAATGAGAAACAGAAAAGCATGACTGCTCATGAGATTAGGAACCTCAACTTTATTGGCTTTGAAAAACACTGTTGAGATTTCAGCAATTTTAAATGTAGGGATATGGATCTCTCAATCTAAATCTGCATACTGTATTTTTATTCAATACATATCTTATACTGAATAGGGTTGTATCTGTTGGGGCTGTCACTCATAGCAGGCCAAGTTTTACCTGCAAAGGGAGATGGGTGCAATTGAGTCATCTTCTAACCTGTCCTTCTCCACACTCCATTCATTTCTCATGAATGTTCAAGAGATTTAATCTCCCAGGTTATGTGCGTCTATGTTCCACATGTTAAGGTTAGCTGAGACTTGTTCTTCCATTAACATGACTGAACATTTTTGTACTGCTTAAAGTAATCCATTAAATTACCTAAGTCTTAGCCTCTGACTCATAGTTCCCAAGTGCTCTCCTGAACTCAGTAGACCATTACAAAAACCCTTAATCAAACTTTAAAATTAATTAAAGGAATTTCATTCCCTATGAAAATAATCTTGATTAATTTACATTTACAGAACCCTCCAATGGTTGGAAAATCAAAGAAATCTCATCATACCTTTGCTCTGCAAATAGTAGAAACACATATACAGTACATACAAAAATGCATGAGTGGCTAAAGTGAATAAATTGCGGCAGTCTCAGATGACATCCAAGCTGAAAATCTGAGAACAAGTTGTTGGTAATTATCCCAGCAAACAAAGAACAATCATAAGAGTTGGCTCTGACTGGTAGGTCCATTTGTTGGTATGCAAGGCTACCAACCAAATCCCATTTTCTTTTCTCATTTAATTGGGATTAAAGCATTTGAAACTCCTTTTCAACAAACAAAAAGGGCTAATTATAGGTAATGGATTTTTCATGAGCAACAACTACATTTTATAAAACAAAACTTGGAAAGTACTTACCAGTGTGAATATTATGGAAGAAACTAACCAAAAGATGGAACCTCCATGGCCAAACAGTTCATAATCCTTACTTGGTACACAAAAGTCAGGATCTGGTGCTAACACCTCTAACAACCCTTGGACAACAGCATATGGTAAAGCTATCATGGAAGTTACAACAAGTACTCGTCTGATGCTTGTTTTGTTGTCTAAGTGACCTGTAAATAATATCAGTTTTAAAGATAACTGACTGGAAGATAATGAAAATTCTTTTTAAAGCAACATCAATGTGGTCAAGATTAAAGATATTTCTCAAAATTCAGTTCCCAAATTTCCAGTAATTGACAACAGGCGAGGAGGAAAAAATGCCTGATTCCATACATCTCCTCAGAATCAAGTGAAATAAAAATTCAGATAAAATACAAACCATCGTGTATTTATTGAAAATGACATTAATACTCAAAGACTTTCATATCCTAGTCACAGCACAAACTGTTTGAAAAAGGTAAAACAAGGTAATTTATAATAAAATCATCACTGGTTACAAATCTATAAAAAGTTTTCTTTGCCTCTTGAAAGGACTTATCTAAAAAATGAGATGGATACTGATGCAATAGCATGAATCTTCCTAAGCTCAACTTTATGATCAGGGTGACACCCAAAGTACCTGTAAAGATGCAGATGAGAAAACCATAATTTTGACTGGTGATGATTTGAGTAAAAATGTATTTATGAACCCATATTTGTATCTTCTCTATATACTGTACAAGATGAATTTAAAATCAAAACATCTAAAAAGGGCACTTCTTTTCCATTACTTTTTTTTCACGAAAACTTGACATTAGGTAACACGGTGATCACTGCTGTTAAAATACATTTTCATCTTTATCAGAGGGCCATACATTGCACCTAACCAAAAAAAGAAAAATTCCAGCAGGAAATACTGTAATCAATCTTATTCATTATAACTAAGGTATTGGATTTATCAGCCTTTGTTCTATGCAGATTCTTGTCTTTCTTTAGTTTTTTATATGCTATCAAAAATATTTGAGGAATATTATACAGCTTAACATCACAGTACTATAAATACAGCACTATAAATACAGCACACTATGCCTTCACAAGTGTTTTGTTCCATTGAAAAATTGCTATATTTTAAAGTTTGCAAAAAAAAGCATTTCCTACTTCTAACCAGTCAACAGTTTATTCACAACAGAGACATTTACAATGTAACCTAAGGCTGTTATGACAGGTCACCCATATATTTTTCAGAAATATTACAATTTATTTTTAGCATCTGTTGTCCTTTGCTAATCTGTCTGTACGATTTCTTTTGTTTTTTGATAATCTGTACTTTCAATTTATCCTAACAAAAATAAAAAAAAAAAATTGCACAACATTTACCCAATTTTCTGAGCTTTTAATTGTATTCATATTTGCCCTCTTATTTCTTGAAATGGTACTCTCTTTCCAGTCTGTGATAACTGAATGTGCTTTTTGAGTTTAAGCCTCCTGTAATTCTCAATGGGGACTTGGACAAGCAGTCCATTCTCCTATTTAGAAAAAAACTTTTAAAATCACTTGCTCCTTCACAAAGGTATGAAGTTTTCATAATAAAACTAATATTGTAATACCTACCTGAACACCTGAACTAGCCCTTAATTCCATTAGCCCGAACATTGGGAATTGGGAATTTTAACAGCCAGCATTACCGATGCTGCAGGTAAAATCTTGTCACTGAGCTACCACAACAAACGGTTGGTAACACTGACACAGGTGTGTGCCAACACACCCACTTATCGTCAATTGCTTTATTCAAGGTCAAATTGATGTGGGGAATGGAGGGTGGGAATCATTCAGGTGTTCAGGTAGGTATTACAATATTAGTTTTATTATGAAAACTTCATATTGCAATACACTCCCTGAACACCTGCATTAGCCTGATTAACAACATTTAGAGGAGGAGGGATCAATTCTATTCCACGCCCCTTTTAACAACCTCAGAGATGGTAGCTCACCAATGGAACCTCGATGGCTCGGTTGGTAGAAGCAGCAACCTCAGACTTCATAGAAGTCGATGGCGAGGGTACAATCACTGCAGCCGACCGGTCAGAGAGGTGGACACTTTGCTATCCGTGTAGACACCCCGGGATTACGTATGTAATCAACGGATAGGTTTGCTGAAAGCAAATGGGTGTTACAGACTAATACACACATAAACAAAGCCACTCCAACACCTTCTAAAACATAACAGACACCTCACACGTCTCGAACTGTCAACCTACTCGCCCAGTTCTCCTCGCTGCTGGGAGAAAGGGAGCTGGGGATTTGGTAACATGTACACATTCGCTACCGGGGTCTAAGCGATGTCAGGCAGGGCAGCCGATCGGGGCTACGGCCTACCCCACCGCCAAATCCAAGTCCTTTAAAAGAAGGCATCGTGCTTACCCCATATAATAATGGGAAAAAAAATGCACGTTAAAAACGAAGAAGACGATGCACCATAATGATCGATGTTTTCGGTGAAGAGACATACTGGAGAGTACTTTGATCATCAGTCAGGTCAGTCTTGTCTCCATCCGTCGACTTCCCATGTGGCTATTCAAACCCTCTCATGTATGGAGGGAAGTGAAGTAGTGTGCAGGGGCACTGTCCCTCCGGGTAACTCGTCTGGGTCGAGGAAGGGTCAGATGACCGACCAGCGATGACGTATCTCGGCATCGACGAGAAGCCTAACCCACTCAAGCACCCCCTTGGACTCTCGTAGAGAAAACTATCCGAGACTACGATAGTTAAAGAAAACGTACTAACCTAATTCCCTGTGATTATGCTATCACTGCTGCCTAACAAGGAATTCTTCTAGCTGGTTAACCTACAAACCAACGGACTAAAAGAATATCCCTTCGGTTAAACAGAACACACCCAAGATAACAGAGTTATTCGCAATAACGGACTAAGAGAATACTCCCTCAGTTAAAATGAATGCACCCTATATGATAGAGTTAGCCGCTACAAACGGACTAAGCGAATATCCCTCCGACGAGGCGAATTGAAAATCTTTTAAACAGAAGGAAGTAAATACTGAGACAGATTTCCAAGTAGCCGCTTCCAGAATAGAAGATACTGAATAATTCCTTAGAGAGGAAGATGAAGTGGCAATACTTTGAATGCTGTGTGCTCGGGGTAAGACAGGGCTTGAAGACAACGGAGAAGAATACGAAGAAGAAGAACCCGGAGAGGCTTGGGAAATTACCTCCCTCAGAAAGTAACTAATAGCGTTCTTTGACAGCGAACGGGAAGATTCCACGGAGAGACGAAAAGTGTATGCGGACGAGAACAGAGTCTTTCCACCTTTGACAAATAAACTTTCAATGCTTGCACCGGGCATAAATACATCTCCGCTGGGTCGCCAGCACCAAACTCTTGCAGAGAAAGAACTCTGAACGAACGAGGAAGAGGATTAACTTCCGACTCTGTCTTCGCCACAAATTCCAGTAGAAAAGACAAGTGCATATCATTTCCTGCATAAGACACCAACCTAGAAATCGCCTGAAGCTCACCCAGCCTTCTCGCTGTAGCTAAGGCCGTAAGAAAAAGCACCTTCCTAGTCAGCTGTCCTTAAGTTAGAGCTTCAGTGGGTTCAAAGGCAGGGGAACGCAGAAAATGAGGTACAGTACTTCCAACAAATCCCATGGAGGAGCCCGATTCGGCAAAATAGGACAATCAATCTTAAAAGAATACAATAAATCATGGATGATTTTGCTAGTAGAAATCTCTGGGAGATGGAAGCTAAATGTACTGCTAAGCATTGAGCAGTAGCCAGTAATAGCTGAATACAAAAGTCCCTTGACTTTTCTAAGGAATAACAGAAATTCAGCTATCTTAGCAATAGAAGGTCTAGAGATGGAGTGACCTTCCTCACGACACCAACTTCTATACATTGTCCATCTGACTTGGTAAAGATTGCAGGTTGACTTTCTCAAGCTGAAAGAAAGCTGTCTCCCCACAGGTTTAGAGAGTCCAGTTTGTCTAGCTGCTCGCTCAATTGTCGCCATGCAACTAGGTTCAGCACGTGAGGGTTTGGATGGAAATGCAGTTGTCTGAGATCTTTCCGCATGGGTAGGAACATCGGAACTTCTGTGAGGAGCTCTAGGAGTTCCGGAAACCAAGGACGTTGGGGCCAGCAAGGAGCTATTAGGGTCATATCCATCTTGGCACTTTCCCGCAATTTCCTGATTATATTCTTGATGAATGAGACCGAATGGAAGAAAGGCATACAGTGAATCCCCCGTATTCGCGGGGGATGAGTCCCACATCCCCCCGCAAATAGCTAAAATCTGCGAATGTTTAAAACCCCTCTAAAAACACTTAGAACTGCCCATTTTGATAGTTTAAACACAGAAAAACCCTGTAAAAATGCATATACCTGAGTATTTTAATAGTTTTATCACAAAAAGTGCATTTATTCATGAAAATTGTATGAAAATACAATAATTAGTGAATATTTCTCAGTGAAAAATACTGCGAATGGGCACATTTTCCGCGAATAATGGCTAGATATGTTCCATAGAGAAACCCATGAATGCGTGAGTCCGCGAATCATGAGAACGCGAATACGGGGGGTTTACTGTATACCTGCATTCAATTCCAATTTTGTAGCATCGCATCGGTGCCTATCAACATGGAGTCCACCACTGGTGAAAAGTACACTGAAAGACGATGGTTTAATCTCGTCGCGAATAAATCTACTGTCGCTGGCCATTTCCGGAGAACCTCACCTACTACGTCCTGAGCCAAAGTCCACTCTCCCCCCAATACCTGACGAGAGCGACTTAACGAATCGGCCAGCACACTGAGACTCCCTGATACGAACTGAGGAAGAAGAGAAACCTTCTTTTCTTCGCACCATCTCAGGACTCTCTGAGCTACAATACTGAGATCTGCCGATCTCGTGCCTCCTGATTTCTTCAGATACGACACCGCAGTTACGCTGTCGCAAAACAGAGCCACTACTCTGTTGCGCACAAGATCTGAAAAACAGCTGAGGGCCTCTTGTACCGCCATGAGTTCCCGAAGATTGATTGATTCCTCTCGTTCCCGATCCCTCCAAAGGCCTGAAGCCTGGGTTTCCTCCAAGGTTGCTCCCCAACCCTGATCTGAGGCATCTGTGTAAAGGTGAACGTCGGGAAAAGGGGAGTCGATAGACCTTCAGAGTGTCAGATTCCCTCCTTCTGACCACCACAGAAGATCTGACAGGCAAGAATCGTTCCAGACTAAGAACGCGTTCTCGTTGCAGAAGTCCCAGCAATTCCTGAGACATACCTGCAGAGAGCGCATCCAGAGACGAGACCTTGGAATTAAGAGAGAGAGAGAAGACATTCTCCCTAAGGGCTTCTCCAAGCTGATACCAGCTGTTCCCTGCTGGACAGGAACACCTCTACCTGTCGTAGGAAAACCCTCAAAGGAAGAGAGAGAATCCTCATCCCTAAATAAGTCATGGATTGAGTTGGTACTAGGCAGCTCTTGGCAAGGTTTAGTCGAATTCCTAGTACCCTGCACAGTTTTAAAAAGAAGTCCCTTGCCCTTACTATCTCCTCTAGAGAGGAGGCAAGGATCAGCCAGTCGTCCAGATATCTCAACATCCTGTATCCCCAACGATGCATAATTGTCAACAAAGGAGACATGACTCTCGTAAACACCTGTGGTGATGTGGTCAGCCCAAAGGGGAGAACTTTGAACTGGAATGTGCCAGCAGACGACACGAACGAACCTGAGGTACCTCCGAGAATCCTGATGAATAAGAATCTGGAGATAATACACATCCTCTAGATCCACCGAGACCATCCAATCCCACCTCCTGACTGACCGCAGCACTGACTGTGCAGTCTCCATACGAAACTTCACCGTCACCACCAGACGGTTGAGGCTCGAAAGGTCTATAATGGGCTTCCACGCACCTCCAGCTTTTGCTGCGACGAAGACTCTGCTGTAGAAGCCTGGAGAGAGAGAAGCTGGTTCCAACGCCCCCTTCTCCAACAGGGCCTGAATCTCCTTCGCTAGAGCCATCCCCCTGATGGAAGACAGGGAATAACTCAGAAGGCTGACAAGGGAGGAGGACAGAGGAGGAAGGGAATGGAAAGGAATTCGATAGTCCAACCTCAGAACCTCTACAACCCAATCCTCTGCCCCCCAACTCCTTCCAAACTTGCCAAAACAGAGCAAGACAACCTCCCATCGGAACGGGGGAGGGACATATCTCCTACTTGGTAAAATCTCACGAAGACGAGGATCTAGAAGCAGACACTGATGCCGCCTTGTTTGCAAAACGCACCCTTTTGGGTGCTGTCTTGGAAGGAGCAGACTTGCGAACACCTTTAGGAGAACGAGAACCCTGGGCTGCTACCCTTATCATAGCCTGCTGTGATCCAACAGCTGAATTGGTGGCGACAAAATTTACCATACTAGCCAACTCTTCCTCCCTGAACAAGGAATTGGCTAAAGCTAAAGGGGCTCTATGGAGAAGCCTTTTATGGACGTCCGGATAATGCGGGGGAAGATGACTAAGACAGAAATCCCGCCTCTTCTTACTCACAAAAGTCATCGACGAAGCCAAGGCATTAGCCTGATGAGCCAGACCCATTGATACAGAAGTTATTAAACTGTCAAACAGTCCCAGATCCGAAGGGATATATCCGTCATTCTTTAAAAATCCATTAACCCAGACAACATCCACAGAGAGTGCAAAAGAGCCTCAGTCTGATTACGTAACACATCTTCTAGAGCCGCCGCTTCCTTAAGGGAAATTCCTACAAGGCGAGATGATGCCGGAGACCTAGATAGGATTGCCTCAACAGATTCGTTGAGCGGCAACCTGACACCTGCCGAAGGATTATCACGAACTGAATAGATCGCCTTCCTAGGGGAAAGAAGAGAAATGTCCTGCCTATTAGAAGTCACCACCGAAGCCAGATGACCGTCCGCCTCCTCCAAGGCCTGCCTAACCCGATCAAACCAAACCAGTCCGCACGAAAAGGGAACAGGAGTTGGCTTAGTGGCATAGAACGACTCGAATAGAGACTGATTTGATGCATGCGGTTAGTCCGGAGCTCTAGCTTGAGGGTACAAGGAAGTGAAGTACTCAAGCATACGTCTGTAGTCCTTCCCACTGGAAAGAAGACATTCTGAATCCTCCGGAATGACCTGAACCTCCGGATGAGAATCCAGTTTGGCCATGTCCAAACGGTCCAAGACAGACGAAGAAGGGGCTGAACAGCGCCCAGACGATGACGAAGGGTCTACAAACAGACCGCCAAATCCAGAATGCTGCATACCTATACGTAACCCGGTACCCGGAGCTGGATTCAAATCGTTGATTCCACAGGGAGGAAGAGAGGAAGGAGCCAAGAAACCTGGAACCAATTCCACATTGCTACCAAAGGGGAGCCAAGTGAGAGAAAGCCGAACCCAAGTTACTAAACCCTGTGGGAGGATGCATAAATGAAAACGCCTGCGGAGAGACGGAAGAAGATGAAGAAGAAGAAGGGAGAATGAAAGAGGTAGGAGTTACCAACGAAGCTTCTGCAGCGGAAAAAGTGGGTAATGAAAACCTCAGACCAATCGGAGATGGTACTGCAAGCCCAGTCATAGCCTTGGATCGCAAACCCGAACTAGAAGCGACCGGCAAACTCTGTGAAATACCCGGAAGACCTGATGCTTGAAGCGGAAGCAAGGGGTTGCGCATATCTGAAGGGATTGAACCTGAAACACCTGAGGCCAAATTTTGCCGAAGCTGTGTTCTCACCTGACCGGAAGATCCTCCTACCAAAGAAGGCTGGAATGCGGAAGGGAAGGGGGAAGACAGAGGAATGGCGTACAAAGAAAAAGTTACCTGAGAAGAGGAGATGTGGGGTTCATAGAAAGAGGGAAAGCAGAAGATGTGGAAGCTGCAGGTAGGGCAGAAGAAGAAGAAGAAGCCAAAGATGAGACTGAAAGGGGTGCAATGGAGAATGTGGACAAGGAAGGTGAAGCTACAGATAATCCAGAGGAAAAAGCAGAACCCTTAGAACACAGGGACAGAAGGTAGACCGAATCCGCACCTCCCTGATATTCCTGAAGCATGTCCGACATAAATTTCGGACATTCCTGAATCACATATTCTCTAATGTTAGAAAACCCGTTCAACAAACAACCTCTCACCAAAAGTGTATATCCTTTAGACAGACCCAACAAATCTGCATTATATTCTGCCACATCCGCTTTACTAGATGGAGGTTACCTTGCGCCAGATCGAAACAGAAACAATGAAGGCGAAAATTTTACCGGAGCACAAATTCCACTAGAAACCAAAACCCCAACAGGAGAACGACTCTGCACACCTAATGCCTTCTCCTCACTACCTAATACCGACCTATCCGTCTTAGTCATACCTAGCTCTTGATCCTGACTAATGTTTTCAACATTGAATTTTTCAACAACACTACAAGGGGGTGGGGGGTCCTTCACTGTCTGCTCCATGCCGAGGGGGCCAGTAGAACCTACCCACTCGGAGGCTTGCGGTTCTCCATTACCCTCAGCACCCGTTAGGGCTGGTCCTGGAACAGACAGGGGAGCTGAAAAAGAAGAAAGATTAGACATCCTAACACTACTACTACTATACTTGCTTGAAAATTATTGGAAAAGACTAGCTACTAAATTTGTCATACTACTTGTAATCCTATCTTCTAACTGTTTAATTATCTCTGAGCTCCCTAAATCTAAAACCGAAGCCTGAGGTCCTTGAGGAAATGAAGAATCCGACCCACGTTTGCCACCCTTGCTAGCCAACGACTTGCGATGGCAAATGTAATCTTCCATCTGTTCTAACGTCCAATCTAAGCATTCATTGCAACGTATTTGTACATTACACTGAATCTTTCTACATGCCTGACAAATGGAGTGTCTATCATGTCTCAAAGTACTCATCCGTTTCTTGCAAGACGAGCAGGAGCGATGTGCGCTAGCATCCACGGTCGTAGGGGCAGACGAAGTCGAGGTCGAAGGTGCGGTAGTGGCAAGAGAAGAGGAAGACTTGTCCATAATGATCAATCAAGTTTCAAGAACCGGTGAACCCAAATCCAAAGATGTTTCACGACGAAATATCCAGAAAAGCTGAGAAATCCAAGCAGAAGGTCATAAATCCAGGGGAAGAGTCAATAAATCCAAGCAGAAGGTTGTAATCCAGGAGAAAGGTCAGTAAATCCAGTCCAGAAATCTCAAATACCAAAGAGGAGTCGAGCAATAGGATTAAACCTCGCCCTGCTGAAGGGAACAACCGTTCAGCAACGCGAACAGAAAGCAATTGATGAAAAGCGGGCATGTCGGCACACACCTGTGTCAGTGTTACCAACTGTTTGTGACAAGATTTTACCTGCAGCATCGGTAACACTGGCTGTTAAAATTCCCAATAGGGGTGTTGGTAATTGAGGTTGTTCGGGCTAGCAGGATTAAGGGTTAATTCAGGTGTTCCGGGAGTATATTGCAATACATAAAATACCAAGCCGTAGCTTCATACAGTGTGCTCATAATAGGCAAAGATTACTTACTTTAGATCAATATCATGGGCAATTTAATTCTCAAATACAACCAAAGACTAACTGATACCGATTTAATGTACAAAGCTAGCCTCCCAATGTCAATTTTCCTCCCAGAACAATAACACAATGACTAAAAATTACATTTTCCTTTGCTTTCCTTCTGCAAACCATCAACCACCCACACAGCATCCCACTCTAATTTCTCAGATAATTCATTATTGTCAAGTTATTCTGTGTCACTGACTTTGTGTGGCTAGCCCGAGAGAGTGCTAACCATTGCAAAAAATAAATGAGCTAACTACAAAAAGTGAAGGTGACAAGATAGTAAATAACGCCACCCACTATTAATAAACCTTCAACAACAGGCAAATGATTACGGATGCTGTGAGAAGCAGCCCCAATAGAAACAATGAAAATAGCAAGAAATAAATTCCTTGACAATGCTGGGGTAGAGCTGAAGAAAGTCACCACCTCAGACTTCCCAACTTCAATGCCATCTTTGCCATGGCCTATCAAATCTTCATATCCACAGAAGGATACTGTCATATGACTAGCGAAATACTGAAGAATTTAGGGCTTTTTATTCTTAAAAGCATCCATAAACATGACTGGCTTGTTTCACCAGGGGTATTTCTGTAAATATGCTAGCAGGCAAGAAAGAGATGACCACCCATGGATGTAAGTTGAGCAATACGTGTATCCATTCTAGTCACTCAAATGCTGATGGCCAACACTGCTTAAAGCCTGAGATTGTTCGTAAAGTCACAACCTTTTCTTCCTCCATTATATGATAGACAATCTACCAGTAATCTAAAACTGTAGTTTTGAGATCACGAATTGGTTTTTCAAGCATCTTATTCCTAAAATCACAGGTCACCAGATGGAGGTACCTGATCACTGGCTGATGAAAGAACTAATAAGCATTGATGACCAGTTTTGTTGCCTCTTCTATAGCCCAATATAACATCAGTGATCCAACTGATGAACTTTGGAACCTTCTCAGCCTTTAAAGGGTTTAAAGGAAGTAGAAAGTGAAGCTCCTCAAGCAAATTATCAGTCACTGAGCAGGATGGACAAAATACCAATGGAACTAGGAAGTTTTCTAAGTGGAAAGAGTTTGACCTTGTGATTGCAATTCATCGCTGGGCTCAATCAGGGAATGAGATGAACATCAAAATGCTTGTTAAAGGTTGGAACAAGCTGCTGAATGACAATTACACTGGCAGTGATTTTAGGGCTTTTGAGGTCAACAGCTTCATCAAGTTCCCTGACAAAGGAGGGGATAGGGTACACAAGGAGGAAATAGTGAAATCCCTGACAATGACAAAGGCAGGCCTGGATATCAGTAAGACATATGATACCACTAAGTCTGTAGCCCCCAAACATGGTGCAGAGGATGTTGAAGAAGAGGCACTATCTCCTAAACCAAAGCAACTGATTACCTTGATGATCTAAAGCAGTTTGTGAAAACTGTTGATCACTTTTCTTAATTATAAACTTGAAATGAAAGTAAGAACAATGCTGTCTCTTCTCTCAAATCACTTTTCTAAGTATCCAGAGGGAAAGAGGATAAATTATCATGGATAACTGAGAATACTGTAATTGTAAATTTGACTCACTATGTATATGTTATGGCTGCCATATAAACAAAGTTTCTTTTTTTTATTTTAATAAAATTGTACTTCTGCACAAAAACAGTCTGGAATAATAGCAAATTTTTTAACTATGTGGACAGGCAAAACATCTAAATCACAAAGATCAAATGAAACTGGAAAGAAGGTTGGCAGGAGGACAAATGATTTCTTTAACCCATGTGATTCATATCATTGCAAACAGAATCATAAAATTTAATAAACATTTCTGAAATTTGGTTATAGCAGAGTAAATCTTCTGTAAAATATGGATTCATATTTGTGAAAAAATAAAAAAAAGGAAAGAACGCATAACACCTACCAAAAAAGATTGCAAACACAACAACACTCATCTCCGTAGCTAACAAGAAAAATCTGACAATAACATACAGCAATTTGTTAGCTACATCACCCGAAGGAGTGGCAGCATTTACAGTCATGGAAACTATGCATCTTGCCAAGGAAACTACAGTATTAAGCCATATCTGCAAGAAAAGATAAAGGTATTACAGTTACAGTCATTCAGTATGACCCTACACAAATGATTAAATGAACAACATATCATATTCACATTTACTACACTGATGTCTAATAAACAATATACAGTACAATATGAAACATTCCTTACCAAGCCATAAAATGTGGCATAAATTGGGCTGTGGACTGCCCGTAGTTTTAATCTTGCATTATTAATTTTGACCAGAAGACCCAGGAGAAACACAAATGTTGGCAGCAAGAGTAACAAGTCCCAAACTCGCACTCTGAAACAAAATGTATAAATAATCACATTCCAAGCTACTTACAATAGCAACATTGTTGCATATCTTAAGCTATCTGCTAAAGGTTATAGTCTTCACAGTCTGCAAATGTCTGGCAGCAATGCTATATTTTATGCATCCATACCTTCAATAAGAGTTAACACATGAACTTGAAGTTACAGTATTCCAGTAATCTTGAAGTAATCATTAAAGTTTTTGCCATGAAAGAAAGCATTTGTACAGTAGTATATACTTTCAGAGGATTATGGTGACAACACTGTGCAGTAATCTTATTTTGGGTCTAAATCACCTAAATTCTCATTCTATAACCAATAATTTCAACAAGATAACCCAACAGAACTTCCCATGACTTACGCTAATCTGACTGGGATAATATTACGCTGGCCGTTATAAATAACCCTGAGTTACCAGTAATGCCTTTAGGAGAGGCTTTCATCTTTCACATTACACTTCATGTAAGTAAACACCACCACCTTCCCAAGCCTTAGAGCATGAAGATCTTCAAATCACTACTGTATAAGGTAGTAGATATAAAAGAACACCAGCTGAGCTGAGCTGCGTTTGTACAAAAAAGACATTCTATCTTATATTATAAATGTAATGACCATCCTTCAGACCTGGCAAGGTGGTTCTGACCAGAATCAAAATATCTGGGAGTACCATGATAAACTGTCGCAGTTTGTATCATCCACCTATGCATCATACACATTTTGGGTCAATTAAAGTTTTTGGCCAAATGGTCATATTTGCAGCATTTACACTGGAAGGGTTATTGGTACTCTAGGATTGTGGAGGTACCATAATTTCCATTCAAACACAAAAAAGGGCTGCCTTAGAGGCTTTTGTTGCCCTACTAGCAGGGAGGATGACTGTCTTCTTCAGCAGTTTCTTAAAGCTTGCCAAAGGAGGGACCAAGCACCATTCCATATTAGGAAAAAGCAGCAGTCTCCCAAAAATTCCACCTCAATCATTGTTTCCTTTCATTGATGAGGTAATTAGGGTCCAGTGAAAAGATACACACTGAGGCATTATATGCCATGGATTGTCAGTGCTGGTATCAGAGTTACAAATACCACCCTACTTATGAACATTAAACTTACAAACAGTCAGAGATACAAACAAACGGGATTGCAAATTACAATTGTGTTCAGAGTGCTCCCATTTGCCACCCATAAGTTCAAATTTTGTTCTGCATTCTTTTTCTATAATATACAGTACTGTATGTACGGTGAATTGTGTTTTAGAATAAAAAAATGTCCAGTACTGTACTGTATTGACTTTATGTCATACTGTACTTAAATAGCCACGAAGAGTACAGTAACCAAATTACTGTACAACCAATTCAACAAACAAACAGCCGTCCTTAACGTAACTCGTTTGTATGTAGGGTGGTGTCTGTATTGGTCCCGCTGATTCTCACAGCTGCAGGGGTTATAGTCCAGACTAGTCATGGTATCAGATCCAGCTGAACTATGAAAATTACATTTTTATGATAAAATAAAGCTTTATATATACTTACCCAGTAATTACTTATCTAAGAGTTTCTACTTGCACAGCAGCTTAAATTTTGAAATTCGCGGCAGCGCTTCTTTTGTTTATGTACGTGACTAGCCCCAAACACTTTCAGGGTGAGAGAGGAACAACTCAGCCAAGAGCTTCAATGTGTTTATGCTTACACGTCCATGCGAAGGGAGGAGGGCAGGCTCCGTCCATAATTACTCGGTAAGTATAGGCAATCCCCGGTTATCGGCAGGGGTTCTGTTCCAACAGCATGACAATAAGCGAAAATTGCCGATAACTGAAAATTGGCTTTGCCGCCGATAACCTGAGATTGGCACCTCTGTTAGGTATGTATCAGTGCCAATACCTGATTATTGGCACCAATAAGCAGAAATCGGTGCCAATAAGCGGAAATCAGCTCCAATATGCAGAAAATCGGCACATATCAGCACCGAAAATCGTTGATTTTCGTCACTAGACAAGCGCCGAAAAACCAGATCGCCAACAATCGGGGACTGCCTGTATATATACAGTAAAACTTTATTTTATCATAAAAATGTCATTTTTATATAAGTAACTTACCCAATAATCTTAGCTGAATCCACATTGACAGGTGGAGGGGATTCATGGCCATCTTGTACCGCAAAACATTAAAAATGTTAATGACTGAGAGAACAGAAATTAGGCTAGCATTGATATAATGCTTGTTGTTTCATCACCTGGTGAGAGAGTTGCTGCAGGTGGATACTGCCCCTGATTGGCGCTCATCTCAAACACTTAAAACCCCTCTAAAAACACTTAGAACTGCCTACTTTGATAGTTTAAACACAAGAAAAACCCTCTAAAAATGCTTATACCTGAGTATTTTAATAGTTTTATCACAAACAGTGCATTCAGTCATGAAAATGATATGAAAATACAGTAATTAGTGAATATTTCTCAGTGAAAAATACAGCGAATGGGTGAATTTTCCGTGAATAATGGGTAGATACGTTCCACAGAGAAATATGTGAGTCCGCGAATCGTGAGAACACAAATACGGGGGGTTTACTGTATATCCAGGAGTGCCTCTACTCATGTGGGGACCTTGCAGAGAACGAGTACTCTGATCGCTGAAGAAGTATTAGAAGTAGCTTTGCGGCAAAGGACTTTTCTGAAGGCCGAAAAAAGCAACAATATTTGTCCCTGCCCAGGCACAGTACCACGAACAAGAATAACCAGACAATGCTGTCACCTACACCACATAAAAAACAATAAAACCACCACCCAACACTAAAAACTGGTGGGAACTACAGGTACATAGTATCCCCCAGGCTCCCCTAGGACTCTACACCCTGTTTCAAGGCGAAGAGACAGAAGGATGGAAGGAAAGCTTCCTATGCTTCCTCACCCAACACTACACCAGCCACGGACAAAGGTCTTAAGGTACTGCAACTCTCGTAGACCATTTCTACGTCTCACAAATAATGCATAGCGAACACTGACTTGCATTTCCAATATGATGCTTGTAGCTTAGAAGCAGGAGACAGATTATATTTGATGGTTACCGAGGTAGCAACAGCCCAAACATGTTGGGCTCTAACCTTCAAGACAGGTAAAACATCCTCTCCAATCTGAGAGTGTGCCTCCAAAATGAGACCCCTTAAAAAGAACTGAGCAGCAAAGATTATTTGATGGGCCTCTGATTTTCTCAGTCCTTCGGAGGTAGTAACGAAGGGCTCTCACAGGACAAAGAGTCCTCTCCTCTTCCCTGTGCCTAACACATCCCCTAAACTCTTGATGGTAAAAGAATGAGGCCAGGGTTGTGACGGATTCTTGTTCTTCACTAGAAAACCAAAGTCAGGGAACAAACTGCGTCCCCATGGGAGAATCCAATTCTTCTATCCATCGCATGGAGCTCACTAACTCTCTTAGCATAGCAAGAGCCACAAGAAAAATTTGATTCAATCTGTGCAGAGAAACAGAGAATTAGTATTAATAATCACATCTTTTATCAGATTCTCCCATTTTTGTGAATACCATTTCATAACCAAAGCATAAAAGGTACACAAACTTTTAATATAGGTAAAAGCAATAAAAACACACAACCTCTGTGAATTTGAGCCATCTGTTGACCTTAAAATGATATTTTAATAATAAAATAAAGTTTGTTCATACTTACCTGGCAGATATATATATAGCTGTATTCTCCGAAGGACCGACAGAAATTCAAAAACTTATGGCACACGCAGTGGGGCCAGGTGGTTAGTACCCATTCCCGCCGCTGGGAGGCAGGTATCAGGAACCATTCCCATTTTCTATTCAGATTTTCTAGTGCTACTGTCTCCTGAGGGGAGGTGGGTGGGCACTATGATTATATATATCTGCCAGGTAAGTATGAACAAACTTTATTTTATTATTAAAATATCATTTTGTTCATGAGACTTACCTGACAGATATATATATAGCTGAATCCCACCATTGGAGGTGGGAAGAGACAGAATAGGATTTAGGAAAACAAACATATGTAGGCGATTGACACCTTGGTTCCTTACCTGTTAGCATAGCTGACTTCGTGATTACTGTCACCCAAGCCTGCTTCTGCTTTACTAGAGTCTCCAGCGAGGTAGCAACCTATATAGCTGGTGAGTTCTAGATGATCTGTCAACGGGGGTGAGACCACAATGTGACTAGACCATATGACCTTACTATGAGGGCAAACGACACAAAAACAACCACCTGACCAAGCCTAGCTACGTCATGAAGCCATAACATAAGCTAAGGACTGGGACGTCCACCCCCGGTGGCCGACCCAACAACCATAAAAAACACCATAACCAAAATAAAAAACACACCTAACCATTTACTACAGGATAGGATGAGTGTCGCTCTCTGCCCCCAAAATCGTATTTGCAGAAACGTAAGGCCCTAGCGCACAGCAATTCTCGTAAGACGTCTTCACGTCAGTAAGGTAGTGCGAAGCGAACACCGAATTGCTTCGCCAAAAAGTGGCCCCCAGAATGTCATTGAGAGACATATTCCTCTGGAAAGCCACTGAGGTAGCAATGGCTCTCACTTCGTGAGCCTTGACTTTCAAAAGACTCAAATCACTGTCTAGAACGTCGGAATGTGCGTCTAAAATGGTGCTTCTTAAAAAGAACGCCAGTGCATTCTTACACAGAGGCAAATCCGGCCTTTTGACAGAGCACCACAGATTGTCCGAAGGACCTCGACTTTCCTGAGTCTTCTGCAAGTAAAATTTTAGAGCCCTGACAGGACACAGGGTTTTCTCTGGTTCTTGTCCAAGGATTTCCATCATACCCTTAATCTCGAAGGTCCTGGGCCAAGGGGTAGACGGGTTCTCGTTTTTTGCAAGAAACATAGGGCTTAGAGAACATACTGCATTATGGCCTCTAAAACCTATATGCTTACTGATAGCCTGAAGTTCACTAACTCTCTTCGCCGTCGCCAGAGCAGTTAGGAAAATAGTTTTTCTAGACATATCCTTGAAGGTTGCAGAATGTAGAGGCTCAAACCGACTGGACATAAGGAATTTCAGAACTACATCTAAATTCCAGGAAGGCAGCCTTGGCTGAGCCACCTTAGTGGTTTCGAAAGACCTTAAAAGATCTTGAAGGTCCTTGTTGTCTGTTAGGTCGAGGCCTCTATGCCTAAAGACCGCTGACAGCATACTTCTATAACCTTTGATGGTAGGTATTGCCAACTTTAGTTCCTTCCTTAAATAAAAAAGGAAGTCGGCTATCTGGGACACAGAGGTCGTGGTTGAGGAAATCCCCTTGACCTTACACCATCTCCTGAAGATGGCCCACTTCGACTGGTACACCGCATTGGAGGAGGCTCTCCTGGCGCTGGCGATAGCCTTAGCCACTGGTCTTGAAAAACCCCTCGCTCTGACCAACTTTTCGATAGTCTGAATGCAGTCAGACTCAGAGCGGGGAGGTTTTTGTGGTACCTCTCGAAGTGGGGCTGTCTGAGAAGATCGACTCTCATGGGAAGCGTCCTTGGGAAGTCCACCAGGAATGTCATGACCTCTGTGAACCATTCTGTCGACGGCCAAAAAGGGGCGATTAACGTCATCCTTGACCCTTCCGAAGCCGCAAACTTCCTGATGACTTCCCCCAAGATTTTGAAGGGGGGAAAGGCATAAAGGTCCAGACCCTTCCAGTCCCAGAGGAGGGCATCTACTGCTACTGCCCCTGGGTCGAGCACGGGAGAGCAGTACAGAGGCAGCCTTTTCGTCCTCGACGTCGCGAACAGGTCTACCAAGGGACGTCCCCAAAGCTTCCAGAGCTCCTGACATACCTCTTCGTGCAGGGTCCACTCGGTCGGAAGAAGTTGTCGCTGCCGACTGAGAAGATCCGCGCGTACGTTCTCGACTCCTGCCACGAATCTTGTGAGAAGCGTAATCTGTCGAGAATGGGCCCACAGCAGGATCTCTCTTGCAAGCAAGAACAGGGATCGAGAGTGAGTACCTCCCTGTTTCTTGAGGTGGTGTTGTCCGAGTTGATCTGAACCACTCGGCCTGAAACCTGAGCTTCGAAGAATTGGAAGACTAACTGAATCGCTCCCAATTCTTTTAGATTGATGTCCCATGACACCTGTTCCCCTCTCCAGGTGCCTGACACTTCCTCCCCCCCTAGTGTTGCTCCCCATCCCGACGTGGACGCGTCGGAAAACAACACTAGGTCGGGGTTCTGAAGAGAGAGTGAAACCCCTTCTGGCAACTTTGCGGGATCGAGCCACCACCTTAGGTGTTCCTTGGCAGAGAGAGAGATCTTGAGAGTCTCCTCTAGGTCCTCCTTGTTTGCCCAGTTCTCCGCAAGGAAAAACTGGAGGGGTCTGAGATGCAGTCTCCCCAGGGAAACAAACTTCTCCAGCGATGAAATGGTCCCCAGCAGACTCATCCATTCCCTTACCGAGCATGTTTCTTTCCCCAGGAAGGCCAAAACTTTGTCGAAGCAGTGCTGCTGACGTTCCTGGGATGGAAAGGCTCGAAAAGCCACTGAATCCATCCGAATCCCCAGATAAACAATGGACTGAGAAGGGATCAGATGTGACTTCTCGAAGTTCACCAGAAGTCCCAGGGACTTCGTCAACTCCAACGTCGTATGCAAGTCCTCCAGACACCTCTCCTCCGACGAAGCTCGAATGAGCCAGTCGTCCAAATAGAGCGAGATCCTTATGCCCTCTAGGTGAAGCCATCTCGCCACGTTCCTCATCAGTACCGTGAAGACCATCGGTGCCGTACTTAGTCCGAAGCAAAGAGCTCTGAACTGGTAAACTTGTCCCCCCAGGACAAACCTCAAGTACTTCCTTGACTGAAGATGAATGGGGACGTGAAAGTAGGCGTCCTGGAGGTCCAGCGAAACCATCCAATCACCTGGTCTTAAGGCCCCTAAAACCGACTGAGACGTCTCCATCCTGAACTTCTCCTTCACTACAAACTGGTTCAGTCTGCTGACGTCCAGGACTGGTCTCCAACCCCCCCCCTGACTGCTTCGGCACCAGGAAGAGTCGATTGTAGAATCCTGGGGAATCCAATTCCAGGACTTGCTCTATGGCTCTCTTCTCGAGCATCTGGTCGAGCAGATCGAAAAGGATCTGTTGCTTCTCTGGGTGGGAGGAGGGCGACAGATCTCTGGGCATTGAGCACAGTGGTGGAAACTCGAGGAACGGGATCTTGTAACCTTTCTCGATGACTTTGAGGGACCAGGAGTCCGTCCCCCTTGTTCTCCAGGCTTTCGCAAACAAAAGAAGCCTGGCTCCTACTGGTGTCTGGAGGTCCGGTACATCATTTCTTGCCCCTAGGATTAGAAGGGGCTCCGCCTCTGGAGAGGCCTCTTCCTCGAGGAAACGACTTTGAGGAGGAAGCTCTACCACGAAAGGGCTTCTGCCTCTTAGAAGCTTGTCCTTGAGAGGAAGTGGACGGGACATTTGAACGTCTGGAAGACTGGGCAAGGAGGTCTTGAGTAGCCTTCTCCTTAAGGCTGGAGGCGAGATCCTTGACCAAGGGCTGGGGGAAGAGATGGCTAGATAAAGGGGCGAAAAGCAATTCTGCCCTCTGCACAGGAGAAACTGACTTTGCTGTGTAGTTGCAATATTAGGCCCTCTTCTTCAAGAGGCTCGTACCGAAATGAGCAGCCAGTTCATCCGCGCCATCCCTGACGGCCTTGTCCATGCACGACAACACGCTGGACAGCTCCCCCAGACTGATCAAGTCAGGACTCCGAGTCTTCAAGTCCAAGACCCCTAAGCACCAATCCAAAAAGTTGAAGACTTCCATCGTGCGGAAAAGCCCTTTGAGGTGATGGTCAGTCTCTGAAAGAGTCCAAGCCACCTTCGCAGAAGAAAGGAGGGCCCTCATTGGAGCGTCGACTAAACTCGCAAAGTCTCCTTGGGAAGAAGGAACTCTGGAACCAATTTCTTCTCCAGTCTCATACCACATTCCCGCCTTCCCGCACAATTTAGACGGAGGCAGGGCAAAGGAAGTCTTGCCTTGTGTCTTCCGATCGTCCATCCAAGAGTTGACCTTCTTAAAGACTCTCTTGGTAGCAAGCGACGTCTTCGTTTGAAGGAATCCCGGCGATTTTCTCACCTTCGAAGAGGCTAACTGCGAAGGGGGAGAGAGAGGGGCAGAAGGCTGAAACTTATCCGGAAATAAGTCCCTTAGCAGGCTGGCCAAAACCTGGTAGTCCGTAGAAGACGACTTAGGAGGCTGCTTCTGCTCTGCAGACTCCGACTCACTAGACACCTCTCCCTCTTCAACGGGAGCGACAGGAGAGTCTTCCGGAACCTGTGGAAGACTAAGGCCTTGTGGCCCGATCCGCAAAAGGGACCTCTTCTTGCGCGAATCTAAAGCAGAAAGCTCTGGAGCATCCCGCAAAGAAGCGTCCTGCCGAGCGTCCTGCCTAGAATGCTGCCGAGCGTCCTGAAGAGTGTCCTGACGAGCGTGCTGAGGAGCGTCTTGCCGAGCGTCCTGACGAGCGAGCTGAGGAGCGTCCAGACGAGCGTCATGCAGAACGTCCTGCCGCGTGAGGGGTGTCCTGACGAGCATGGGAAACGTTAGGACCAGCAGCCTGAGGAGTGTCAAGTCGATGCAGAGTGTCACGACAGCGATCCAATGAACGACGAGGGCGATCGGGAGAACTCGCCGGAGAGAGAGACGAACGAGGAGCAGGAGAGTAAGACTTCTTCAACCTCTTAATAGGCAGCCTCAAGTCCTTACGGCGTTGACGAGGCTCAGACTCCTTTGCAGCAAGGAGGGACGCCAATTGCCGCTGCATGTCAAGGAGAAGACGCTTAGAAGGAGAAGACTCCCTCTCCGGAGAAGGGCTGCTCTTGTGAGAAGAAGAGGGGCGAGGGGACGCCCTCTTCCTTCTCCCAGGGGCGACAACAGCTCTTTTCTTGGAGCGACTGGGACGCTCAAAAGCGTCCTCCTCGGAAGAAGTCCTGGTCCTCTTCTGCGGCGGCAACACGTCGAACCACTCAGGCGAATAAACAAGCGCACCCCGAGAAAGAGGACGTGAAGCGTCCTCCTCTCCGAAGCTTCTCTTCCAAACACGAGAGTCCTTCCGAGAGCTCGACCCCTTGCGCAGGGAGGGCGCCTCAGAGGATGAGAAGCAATCCTTAAGGATGCGTGCGCGAGCACGATCCTTGGCAGCCTGGGAATCGACAACAGGTCCTGCCGAAGGGACTTGCCCACTCCCTGAGTCCTGGGAGTCCGGCAGAGGTCCAGGTCTAGAGGCATTATAGGGCCAATCTGACGCCCCCTCCGCAACGCTAGGGGGATCACTGCACTTCACAACACTTTCTATTGCAAGCACTTTCGACTCCAAGGCACGTATGGAGTTCAAAATCTCCGCAAGGGCATTACCTTCCGCAGACGCAACCTCAGGGCCCGAAGGTAACACTACAGGGATAGGTGAAGCAAAGTCTACAGAAGGGTTAACAGGAGACAAAATATTACCCTGACTCCCACCAGCAGACACACTCCTGGAGGAAGACCTCCTGATTCTGTCACGCTCTAACTTGCGCACATACGAATCATAAACCTTCCAATCGGCATCAGGCAAAGACTCACACTCCTTGCAGCGATCATCAAACAAACAAGCATGCCCTCTACATCTCATGCATACTGTGTGAGGATCTACTGAAGCTTTTGGTAGCCTCACCTTACACTCCTTCACACCACATACCCTGAAACTAGCCGAACTAGATCCAGACATCGTAGTCAAAGAAAAGTCAAAGCCAAAATCAAAACAGTCCACAAAAGCGTATGCCTATCCACATATCCAAAGTCAAAAAACCAAAAGACAATCAGAATACTCAAGTGGCAAAAGTTTTCGAAATCCAACGACGGAGGTATTGACAACTGGTGTTGACAGTACCGGCGACAGAGAAAATCTGAATAGAAAATGGGAATGGTTCCTGATACCCGCCTCCCAGCGGCGGGAATGGGTACTAACCACCTGGCCCCACTGCGTGTGCCGTAAGTTTTTGAATTTCTGTCAGTCCTTCGGAGAATACAGCTATATATATATCTGTCAGGTAAGTCTCATGAACAAAAGACCAAATAAATGGGCTTGGACAGAAATAGGTTACAGCGTCCAGGAAATAGGTTTTGGGGGTTTTTAATTCCCGGCCACTTTTTCAGACTTAATAACTTGGCTCTAAATCATTGAATTCACATTCTGAAGCCACCAAATGAAAGCTGAATCACATTCTGAAGCCACCAACTGAAAGCTGAAAGCTTTTTCTTTCCATGTAGGCCCTGGTAATTTCGAGTAATTGAAACCGGAAAAAATTACAAGGCAAAATCTAAAAAAAGGTAGAACATTTTTTCCTTAGCTGTCCAGAAACTAGTGCCATTGCCTAGATATTCTTTTGAAGGAGATCTTTCTCCTGCAAAAACATTCAGTATGAGGGTCTTCCAGATTCAGGAATTAAAAATTCACTGGAAAGGGAAAGGTCCACTTCATGCCCAATATTGGGCCTATCCCAATGTATAACTTTTGATCTCTATTGGTTACAGTATGTCATACAAGGAAATCTTCAATTCCAATATCTTGGCATACTGGCCATGCCAAAGAAATCTGCTTGTAAACAGAGAGGAATACTGTACTCTCGGCCAGAGCTTTGCCGATAAGATGTACTCTCCTCCCTCTACACTCCTTCTGAAACTTTGGCCCCAGGAACTTGTCTTAATCAAACCTTTCCTTCACGTTTCGTTGCCAGGAGCACACTGCTTATTTTGCACATGTCCAAAGACTACCTAAACTCAACTTATACAAGCAAGGTTATGTTTATGGCAGGTGGTACATGCTAACTCATTGGCCAACAGCGGATTATGCTGTTTACAGTGGGGAAAGAAACCTCTGGGTTTAACATATTAGCAACACAGTAGTAAGGAAAGACAAAATCCATGAGAGACAGTCAAATGCTTGCCACATATAACTATCAGATAAGCAGAACACACACTGGTATGAAACGGAAGTATGTGCTGTGACAACCAAGTAAGAGACCAACTCGGAGTGACATTCTTTTAGCAATATAATATAAATCATTGTTAAACTAGAGGCACAATGCAAGGTACTAGTTTAATATATTACCATATAGAGGAAAGAAATCTATAGCCCACAAAGATAAACCATGAATATCATAAGACATGGGTTTTACGAATGTGAGACCTTGACATCTGATTAAGCAACAAAAACAATAATGGCTGACATGTATGACCTAAGAGGTACTGCAATAATGATACGGCATTGTAATGCTCTGGTATTCTATTAAGAATCTAATTTGCAAGACCACATATATGCTTAAATTGTTGGGCACTACATTCATGGTAGTTATGTAGTACAGTATTACTATTATTTTATACTATTTTATTTACTTATTTATTTCACAAGAACATGTCCATGCTTGAATCAATTTAGGTTTCAAGTGTACGAGTATTTTTGACATTTGTAAACTAACATATTTTTATAATGAAAGCTAGCCTAACAAATCTACAGTAAAACACCCTGTAAATAAGCTATATTCATTGGTATCATTTTAAATTATTACTGACTGTCCAGTTAACACTCAATGAGATGTCTTTGCAACTAATTGGAACTTGTTTAGCATATTAACTTATTATTAACTAGTGTAATCGTAATATCACAATTTTAAAAAGTAAATTGTATTTTTCCTAACTATACAAATCCGAGATCCTTTACATTAGGAATACAGGCAGTCCCCGGTTTACGACGGTTCCGGCTTACGACGTTCCGAGGTTACGACGCTTTTCAAATATATTCATCAGAAATTATTTCCTGGCTTACGACGCATGTTCCGGGGTTACGACGCGTTGTACGCCGATCCGACGGAAGATATATGGCCCCAAAATGGCAGAATAATCATAATTTGAAGGTTTTTTTGATGTAAAACTCAATAATAATGCAGTTTACATCGTTTTCAATGCACCCAGAGCATTAAAAGTAAGGTTTTCTTATGATTTTTGACGATTTTCGACGATGTTCCGGCTTACGACGATTTTCGGGTTACGACGCGGCGCAAGAACGGAACCCCCGTCGTAAACCGGGGACCGCCTGTAACTTTTAGCGTAGGCTGGAAGAGGCTGTTGACTTTTCGAACAAGGTGGTTAGGCAGTTAACTACCGTCCGAGAGGTGGAATTACCGCCTGCCCAGATGTAAACATTCCAATTTGCCTTTTGGCTCAGGTATCAGACTGCAGGGTGGCATGAGGTGGGCAAGAAATGCAATGTAAAGGACCTCGGGTCTGTATAGTTAGGAAAAAATACAATTTACTTTTAAAATTTGTGATTTGTTCCAACACAATATACAAACTCTTTACGCCCCAATCTAAAATCTCCAAAAGTAGAGGGGAACGCCTTCAATATTTAAATAAAGGGCTACTGGAAGAGAAGCATTACCACTCGGTTACACCCCTCTAAATGCACCCCTGGCCGTTAAACCCAAGACACAGATGCAGGGAAACGACAGCTTATGCAAGGCTATCACAAATCGTGGGTTTCTATTAATAAATATCAAACACACGTAATATATACACGAAAATACAGAAAGATCCCACCAGGATAATAAAGAGCTTAACAACAGTCAGTCAAAGAGATCCAAAAACACATCTGCAACGCATGACAGCCAAAAGCAAACTGGAGTGTTTACAACCAGGCAGGCAGGTATTCCCCGCCTACCTGACGATAGTTACTGCCTAACCACCTTGTTCAAGAGTTTAACGGCCATGTCCAGCTTCGCCATGAGTAGCCTAATTCCTAATGTAGAGGACCGATGGTTTGTATATCATGTCGGAACAAACTGGAGTTTTTGCTTTGTTCTCAGGTCTCCTTAGTATGCTTAATATGAAAAGCATACTAAAATCTATCAAAAATTTATTTACTGTTACCAGGACATTGATCAATGAATACTGAAGGAATATTGTTACCCACTCCAACTTTTTCCAAGTTTTTTGTTTGTTTCGACATTCATGTGAATGGGGTTCCTGGCCTGATTTTTTTTTCTGCCCAACTGCATTGGGAATAAGGATGACTTTGAGCATCACTTATTATTTTCATCTGGAAACATGGGCACATGGAAACTGGTTACACCTGCTTAGTTCTTGTGATCTAAGTTTCAACAATTATACAAGATTTTGGAATTTGGGCTTTGCTTGAAAAAAATTTACTTCAGTCAGTTCTTAGTCAAGGCTCCTTTGGTGCAGATGTATAATTCTTGTTCCCTGAATTGTTTTGGCTGTATTGCATAACTTCATACTATTTTTCCAGGTGTGCTTTGAGTATTTCTGACATTCATTATGGGAGCCACAATGGGAAACCAGAGTTTTTGGGAGGGGAAAAAATTGAAAACAAGTCAAAATACAGGAAAATATTCTAACATCCCCAAGATATTTCTGCAAGGTCTGATTCTCATTAGGGTAAGGTTTACTGAATGTTTTCAAAGTGACACCACTCACTAGGTAAGTAGACCTGGTGACGTAGGTTATGTTATGTAGGGTTTTGGGGGCAAAGCTCCCCAGCTAGGTAAGGACCTTGTGTTCCTAGGTCTGGTTAACCATACTATTTATTTTAATTTACAATGCCCTAGGTTAGGCTACTAAAGGGGGTAGGGTGAGCAAAGCCCCTAGCCAGTAAAGACCTGACACCCTAAAATAAATCCCAATATTTCACTTTTTTGTGGATTCCTGCACCCATTTAGCAAAGCCCCTAGCCAGTAAAGACCTGACACCCTAAAATAAATCCCAATATTTCACTTTTTTGTGGATTCCTGCACCCAAGTATTCCACTGTGGTGTCTAACTATATGATATCGAGGGTTCCAGTATCTCAACAAATACTACCCTAAATTGTTCCTGAAGTGAACATCATAAATGTTTAAAATACAGACAATAAAATGTAGGATCATATTTACAACTCTGGAATACGATTAGCCCATGGTCACAATTTTTCCAGTTGCTTACCAGCTCTAGCCTAGCCCTAATTTTGGTGTGTCTCATGCAAAAGTCTGATTTTTCACTGGAAATACCCATATCTGTTAAAGACAGCCTATGGTAGGAGGTTCAGAAAATATAAAAAAAAAACATGGCCTGTACAAACAATAATAGTAAAATATGCATTACATGATAAAACAGGCCTAAGCATCAAAAAATCACAATTTTTGAAAGTAAATTGTATTTTTCCTAACTATACAAACCTGAGGTTCTTTAACTTAGGAATTACTTTCAGCATGGGCTGGAAACAGCCGTTAAACTCTTGAGCAAGGTGGTTAGGCAGTAACTACAGCCAAGTAAGCAGGAATACCTGCCTGCCCGGATGTAAACATTCCAGTTTGCCTTTCGGTCCAGGTTCAGATTGAGGGGTGGCATGTAATGTAAAGGACCTCAGGTTTGTATAGTTAGGAAAAATACAACTTACTTTCAAAAACTGTGATTTGCTCCGACATGATATATAAACCGTCGGTCCTTTACATTAAGAAGACTCACTGGTTGGAGGGAGGAATCTGAGTGAGTCTCCTGAACTGACTGGAGTTCTGCACACCTGGGCTACTCCTCCTGGTCAAAAGAGTGAGGAGGGGTACCGTGCCTCTGACATATGATCGGAGTGTAGGAACTGCAAGATCAAATGTCAGAAACTGGACCTTTTCGCATAAGTGAGGAAATGTAACTCCTACGAAATAGGCTGGAAGGATCTAGAGTTGGAGGCAGTAAGGAAAAGCCTAGATAGGCTTCCCTTATTGCCAGTCTCTCCTTCCTCCCCTTGCTAGAGGAAGGAGCAGAATTGCTTCTATGATTCCTTAAGAAAAATAGAAAGGGTGCTCAATGTGTAGTCTTACCGCATCAGCACCAGTTCCAGCAGCTATTGGTTTGAGTCCTATTCTCATCCCGAAGGAGAAGAAGTTGGAGGACGGGGAAGGAGGAGGAAGAGAGGCCAGTCACTCTCGGAATCCTTCTCACTTCCAGAACCAACACCTTAGGCGAGATGCTACTCATCCTCTTGAAGGAGCCAGGTAAGACAAGACAACTTGTTGAGCAGCCACCACAGGGCCAAGGAAAAAAGGTTCCAAGGGCCTGTGGGCAGAACCACAGGATGACAAGAGTGTGATCTATGAGACCACATCTTGCTTCCAGACCGACAGAAACTTCCAGAATGCGAAGGATGGACCAAGCCTTCGACTTCGTGGGCTCTCGGGTGGAAGGTACCAGTATCGTCGTCGTCAGCTGCCGAGTACCTCCTTGATCGCTTCATGAAGTCAGGAGGAAGATGTGTCCTTAGACACTTCTTCCTTGGGAGAGGGAGTACTAGTGAAAACGTTGACGATATCCAGGTTAGGAATGTCGAGCCTTTCATCGAGTACCACAGCTCCCTAACAGGACAAAGTAATGAATGATCTGGATCATCGACACAAAGTCGAAGGAGGAGGGGAACAAGAAATACTCAAACCCGACAGTAGATGCCAATGGATTCGGTGGAGAAGACAAGGAAGTCCTGACTTGAAAAGCGACTCTGACCCAAGAAGAAGTTCCGTCAACAACACCACCAGCGAAGACAGATCCAGTCCCTGGGACAGTGTTGCAGAGGACTTCAAGGGATATCCAGCTATATCCGTTGCCACTCAGCAAGAAAGCCTGTGCTTGCAAGGAAAGCTGGAAGGTCTCCCAGTCCTGAACACAGGGATGTACTGCCTCGAGAACCGCTTCTAGTGTAGCTGCTACAGGAGGTTGGGTCAAGCAGAACTCTTCTCGATGCCTCGGCTAGGCCTATCAGATCAGATGAAGGCGAAGTCTTCAAGGATTTGTCTGTAACTCGGGGCGAGCAATGCTTGTGAATCCCTAGCGAAACGGACAAATACAGAGGGAAAAAACGTAGATATCGAGTTTTCCCCAAAAAGACAGCATGCCTCACCATAGCAGCCCCTGGTCTGGTATGAAGGAGCAAGAAAAACACTACCAACTTGTTGTGCAGGGAGGCAACAGAAGGACGGTAAGGATTTCTCAGTCGAGCAGTCTCTGCATGAATCTTCGTGAAGAAAAGAGTGAGCAGCACGTTCTGTCCCGATCAATCAAGCCCGAGGCCAGGCTTGCCTACCAATACATCCCCACCGGGAATGCATCTGGTTAATTGAGCTGTCGAGTGTGCAATAGAACACTTGAGTACCTACAAATGTCAATAGATGAAACAGGAGGAAAAAATAGTTACCTCTTGTTTGCCGACAAATGCCACTACTGTGGTTTTGTTTTTCAACGAAACTAATGAGTGTCGCAAAACTCATCCTGAATTCTCAGACGGCCAAAAGGCTGCCCTGAGTCCAGGACGGTGATGAAAAGGTACTAATTGTCTCAGTCACACACCTTCAAGACAAGGTCTTACCGGTGTGTGCCTATTCCTCAATCGGTGAATCCGTAAGTAGACACAAGATGTGAGGGGAATATGCAAGCATATTCGAAGGTTCCTTCAACCAAGCATTAGCCTAACTCTTTCCCCATACTTCAAAGAGGAAAGGATGGAGGAATGGAAGCAGACTTCCATTCTCCACCATGGGGAAGCTTCTGCAAGATGACAGGGTACCAAGACAATTAGTTCTTAACCGGGCTGGCATTTCCCGAATCGGGAGCATGGGAGAGGAGGCAGGATGGAAGTTCGATGAAAAGAATTGCCGAGACCTAAGGGAAATGGATACTTCTCCTGAAGGAATCCATTCCCAGGTCTTGGCAATGTCGCTGCCAGTTCCAGAGACTCAATAAGTGTCATTTCATCCAGTCATCCGCAGTAGGAGAACTTCTTCTGGTCAATACTTCTTTTCTCTCTTTCTTCTTCCCCCCTCCCATATGGGAAAGAGGGTGGAAAGAGACACAGTTACGTGCACTTTCCTAGAAGGGAAGAAGAGGACTATGTGTTCTGCAATCTTCTTCTGAAGCCTGGGACTTCTTAGCTAAGGAGGTGAGGGGGGCTGGCTTGAACTCAAGGTCGAGTCGAGATGACTAAGACCTAAAGGTCTTGGCCATTGTCCAAAGGACACGGCAGTGCCCTGGTACGAACCTTGATTACCGAGGTATCTGGCAAATCTCTGAAAGAGAAAGGCAGAACCAAGTAAAGGTTCGTTCCTAAGGGTCGAAACAACTCGGGACTTGCGAAACCAGAGATCCGAATTGGGACAAAGTCCTTCTTCTTAGCAATAGAATTGCCCAAAAACTGCAGTCGGCAAGACCCTTCGAGACAAGAAGAATTCATATTCTGTTGAGACATGGGAGAAGCTTAGTGTCTCGACCTGAATTAATTCCTCCGAAGAAAAGAATTCATCAGATCGAGAACGCTCTCGGAAGCCAAGACCACGGCAGACCCCGACGCTCTCGGCCCCTCGGGAACTGCAAGGGTTGCAAGTGATGAAGATTATTCATTGGGGGAGCTGCGGTCCTGTCCTGGGGATCCTCGCGCCAGCAGATCAGCACGAAGTTCTCCGAAAACACGAGGGCAATCGCAACTTGAAGAGGAAGTCCCTTGCTGTTTCCGAAGCGTGAAACTCCTGTACCTCTCTGCTTGGAGGGAGACCTTGACAGATCCCATGAAACCCTCCTCGGCTACCTGATTATACTACGAGAGAATTGGGGGACCAGCACCCAAAGCACGCCAGGCAGCCGAACTCCAAAGTAGTTCGTTGGAGCTCTCTCTGTCTGTCTCATGCCTCTCGGAACAACCGAGAGGAGCAGAGAACAGGTGAGGAGAAAGAGTACCCCTACCTGTCCTGCCAGTAAGATATGCAAGAGAGGCGGACCGTGAGCTATAATCAACCGAAGGAGATTACTGCCAAACGGAGGAAGAAGAGCGCTTGTGCCGTGGCAAAGAACTTTCCTGGGAAGAGCAAAAAGTTCACTCGAACACAGCCGAGAAGCCGAATTGGAAAAAAACGAGTAGGGCCGAGCCAAGCTGCACCAAACCGAGCCAATCACACGAACGCGATCCAGCTGGTTGGTATACGGTGGACTAGGAGAGAGGGCAAGCTGAGCCAGTCTCGCAAGCTGAGCGAGCCAGTCTCATAAGCATGACCAGGGGCCGAGCTGAGCCGAGACGATCACGCGAACACAATTGGAACTGGGCAGGGAGGAACTCGTCTGCTGTGAACTATTGCTAGTTTCCTGAACTCTAAACTCCTTCGAGGCCGAGACCTCCCGAGAAGAAGGTTCAAAGGGGAATTCTGTGTTTGCTATCTTGCATGCTCGAACCCTAAGGTTCAAGACACAAGAATGAAGCCCAGCCAAGCAACTGAAGCAGCTGGTGGGCAGTGTTGAGACACCTGGCGTCTGGTCTCCGCACTTTCTCTCGTCCTGTGCCTCTCACCAGGAGAGCGCTCGTGATTCATAGAATTCGAGCTACCCGCGAGACTCCCAAAAATCAGGAGTGGCTGCTTTCAGTTTCCTAAGAGATCGAAAGAGCCAAGCACAGGACCAGTCTTAGACGCAGACTTCCAAGACTGGCAACGAGGGCGTGGCCTCGAGAGCCTGCGCTCTCGCGGCCCCCGAAACGCAAGACCCCACAGGAGAATGGGAATCGGTTCCTGCCCAAGGGCGGGAAGAGTCAACAAGAGAAACTTGTCTCCCGGAAGAGAGTCAGTCCCTCTGAAGTTCCGCAGGACTCCCGAAGGGAATCTCTTCCCTGCTTCTTCTGGTGTTCGAACCGACAGAATCAAGACACCAGGCTGGGAACCCAACCAAGCACTGGCAAGCACTCGAAGAGCGCTTGTGGTGTTGGCAGGAAGAGCTGAGACACCTGGGTGCCTCGGCCCTTTCTCTCGCACTGCTCCCGAACTGGGCCGAGGAAAATCTCTCCAGACCAGATCGGGTCTGCGCGCCCGCGGCTTCCGAAACACATAACCCAGGGCTATGCGAATCGGTTCCCTAACCCGAAGGTCGGGAAGAGCCAACGAGAGACCCACTGCCTCCTCAGAAGGAGGCAGTCCCTAGACATCCAAGGGCATCAAGGGGAAGAAGCAGCCTTCCTCTCCTTCGGCCGACGGAGGTCTGTCCGATTCTCGGGACCCCCTTGGACCTCAGGAGAGGAAGGGAAGACACAGCAGAAGACGAAATCGAAGATAAGATGAAGAAAACAGTGGATACTTCCACAGGGCGACTTCCTTCACCTCCACTCTGACATCTACAGGTTGGTGAACACGAAATATCGTAACCTCCAGGCCAGTCAGGCAGGAACACAACGGAAGCGGCCCAGGACACCACCATCAGAAGAAGCAACAGGCATGATCAGGACAGCCGATGTAGGAGCTACGCCAGCAGTTTGGAGGGCAGGAGCTACTGCAATGGCCAGGAACATCACTTCCACAGGGCGACTTCCTTCATCTTCACACCGACATCTTCTACAGGATGGCGGACATCATAACCTCTGGGACAGCAGGCAGGAACACAACGGAAGCGGCACCGGGCACGACTGCCAGGAGAAGCGGCAGGCATGATCAGGACAGCCAATGCAGGAGCTACGGCACAGGTTTGGAAAGCAGGAGCTATTGCAACAGCCAGGCACGTCACTTCCACAAGGCAACTTCCTTCACCTTCTACAAGATGGCAGACATCGTAACCTCCAGGGCAGCTGGCAGGAACACAGCGGAAGCGGCCCCGGGCACAACCACTAGGAGAAGTAGCGGGCACGATCAGGACAGCCGATGCAGGAGCTACATTAGCGGTTCGGAAGGCAGGAGCTACTGCAACGGACCAAAATGTCACATGAAAGTCACCAGCAGCGACAGGAACGATCAGGGCGGCTGCGGCAGGAGACCAGGAAGAGCAGCCCAGAGACTGTCGTCGAGTTAACAAGAGCATAACACAGGGAACAGAAGGAGCAGATGGACCATAGATATGCCAAAGGTAGTGCAGCAGCATACAAGAAGACCAGCAATGACAGCGATTGATCCACATCGGTGAGAATAGAGTCAGAACGATCCCGACGTGGAAATATGTCATCTAACCAGGTACTGTGGTCGATCCCGAAGCAACACTAAATGAACATCGGGACTGCTTCAAGTGAGATATCCTTTGAGATATCCAGCCAACTACTGCTGTGTCTGCGATGCTCACTGTCAACCTGAAAGAAAAAGCAAAGATGATTGGCAGAGGGAGACTCCTCTCGCTACAAGGGGAACTGCCCAACGCAGCGGGAGGAGGTACTCTAGAAGAGGTCGCCCGATCGCTCCCTGCCCCTGTGGTCTTCGCCCAACAAGCGAGCGAAGAGGGCTAAAGGGGAGAAGGAAGAACCTACGGGAAGAGAAAAAGGACGGAGGGGAGGCCACCAAGGGCGCCGTGGAAGCGGAACTTACAGATGACACCTGCAACCTCCCACCCGCCCCGTAGTTCTCCAAGCGCAGGCGGCAAGCAACACTCAGCATAAGTAGGAAGGAAGTAGTGATGCCCCTTATACACGGAGGGCGGAAGCCCAAGAAGGGAAGCGAAATCTTACGTCCCGATCAATGAACAGGAGCGAAGATATTACATCCCAAACTATATCTCCAAACGTACAGGGGCGCCTTCAGTATCTATATAAAGGGCTGCTGGAAGAGAAGCATTACCACTTGGTTACGCTTCTCAAATTACGCCCTTGGCCGTCAAACCCCAGACACAGCGCAGGGAACAACGGCTCATGCAAGGTTATCACAAATCGTGGGTTTGTATTAATAAATATCAAACACACGTATATATAAACAAAAATACAGAAAGATCCCACCGGGATACTAAGAGCTTAATGACAGTCAGGCAGAGAGAACCAAAAACACGTCTGCAACGCATGACGGCCGAAAGCAAACTGGAATGTTTACATCCGGGCAAGCGGGTATTAACGCCTACCTGGCGGTAGTTACTGCCTAACCACCTTGCTCAAGAATTTAATGGCTGTTTCCAGCCTATGCTGAAAGTAATTCCTAATGTAAAGGACCGACGGTTTGTATATCGTGTCGGAACAAATAACTGGACCATAGCCAAGGCAGTAAAATTTTACTTTAAACCATTACTGCAGTTTGGACTTTAAAAAAATACCAACTTCCCATGTTTTAACATGCACTCTGAACATTTCTAACATTTCTTTAATTCCAAAATGACCTAACCAATCTCACCTAACCTAACACAGGGTACCCGGTCCTTACCGCAGTGCATGATAGCCTATTTGTTTGAAAACATTCCATTAACTTACCTCAGTCTGAATGATGGTAAAACTTTAGGTAATTCTAAGTATTGGCGCTATGCCTTTTTTTACCTTAAAAAATGTTTTTTTCTACACTTTTAGGGCTTCTGATACTGGCAGTGCATTTGTTTGTTGTCAGCCAAATGGAATGTCCCTTCGCCGTGTTTAGTACTGGCCCGGGGGGGGGGACGCTACCCATACGTTAACAAGTTATTGCACTTGCCGGACGGGATATGAACCATTCCAAACTGATGTACCAGTGCTCTGTCTTGTGAAAATCACATGTGGAAACCCCTTGTTGAATGGACTTCAGGGGTTAATTACAGGTTAATTACATTCTTGCAACAAAAATATAAGGTAAATCCATAATTAGCAACCAAAAAAACTGTAGAAAAAGTCAAGTTAGAAGGAAATCGCTGCCGCGGAGGTACTACTTAGATCTACCAAACTTTACTTATGCAGCCCTGATTCCCACTAGTCACCCACTAGGAGAGGTTACCATCTTTTTGAGTCGGCTCCCTGGCCAGGTAAGGTCACGTTGCCTTAAACTAGGTTAGGTAGGTACGATCTGGTTAGGTCATGACCTGGCATTATGGGAAAGTTCATGTCTATTTATGTATAAGGAACCTATCCCAGTCGATGACTTGCGGGAATCAGGCTGAGCGACCTAAGTATAGCTTTACTTGAATGAGAACTATCAAATGAGATTAGAGTCTTTGAATTTCACTCATTTTGTGTTCTTCTCCATACAAAATAAAAAAAACTGCTTTCCCACTAAGGTCTCCAGAGCTGTAGGATAAATGGGTGGGGTCCACTGTCCAAACATAGCCTACTCATTTGCAAACGAAACAAATATCAGAAAAGTTCAAAACATAAAAGCATAGGATAATGATATTTTAAAGTCCAAAATGCAAAAATGGTTTAAAGTAAAAAAATACCAGCTCGGCTATTTGGCCAGTCTAGTCAATGGTTGATGCCTGAGACGAGAAATTAATTGAAAGTGTCGTAGGCTAGCATAAATTTACTCTCCCTCTCTCTCTCCAACATTTACTATACTCCCGGGACACCATGGGAGAAAAACCACAGCAGAATAGTCTACATCACAAGACCACAAGTCAGAACATTAGTCTCATTTGTTTTGACAAAACAACATCTTGTTTTCCCGTCAAAGTCAAGTGTGGTGGAGAAAGCGTGGGGGGGGGGGGAGCCCGAAAGCTCCCGTACAAACCTTGAGTCTGCAATCTCCATGTACAATACAAGCTTGCAAAAGCCATCTTCCTCCGTAGGGGATACTTCCGTGGTGGAGCTGTTATCCGGGACAGCTGTAGTTGAGGTAGGTGGTCCTCCTGTGGTCGTTAAATTGATGACTGGAGGCGCTACAGAAGAAAACAGAACGGGTCCAGTTAATGCCTCAACACTAGGGTTGGTCGTGGCTGCAACCCTCTCCGCCATATCTTTCATTTCACTTGGCTATTTAACACATCTCTACATTTTCAAACACCTGTCTAGAAACTCGGGTCCTGTGCTGTCACTAACAAAATGGAAACGATATCTAGAAAGGACCTTGAGTAGTCGCTCTGCTCAGGAGAGATAAACACAAACATATACACATTACTGTAAAGAAACAACTACTATAAGCGTCAGAGCCTGCCTCGCGTATAAGAGATCGGATGCCCCAGACCGTCTGTAAACCTGTTCCCTTGCCGAATGCGATTCTTTTTCTAGAAAATGGGCTCCAGATCTCTATTTGGGTCAGATACTTATACAATCACACCAATGTTTAGAAATGAGAAGTCTGACAGGAGTGCTGTAATCTATTGGGGAATAGGCAACGTTACTGAATGTCATGAATGCCAAAAGTCTCTTCACGTAACTCGTATGTAAATGCACCCACTCCCAAAACGTGACGTTTGTGTGTGTGTGTGTGTGTGTGTGTGTATATATATATATATATATATATATATATATATATATATATATATATATATATATATATATATATATATATATATATATATATACGTACTACATACATACATACATGTATGTTACCTGTGTAAAATACTTGTTCACTTTCTTGAATTTAACAACTTGCAACGCATGAAGGATTTCATAACGAAGCCAGCTTGGAATACAAAATATCTCGGTTGTTGCTTCATCCTTGAACATTGTAAATGTGGAAGTTGTTATATTGAGCTGACCTTGTATCACCACGGGATCTTACGCGTGCGAGCTGCACATGAAAGAAAGTGGGCGAGCATGACACTAATGCAATGTGCATGTGGGGAATAACGATGAATCGGAGGATAGACCGTCATAAGCTTAGTGATCCAGTGATGAGGTCAAGACGTCGTCTGACTTAACCGCCAACTGTAAAAACACAAGATTAATGAAAACAGGGGAAAAAGAAAATTTATATTTGATGGTAAAGAACACTAAGATAACAAACGTCAGGAAAGATGAAGATTGGGTGAATTTCAAAGAATGTAGACAAAAAAAGACGAGAACCACTATCTAAAAGTTAGGGTCGAAGATAAAAAGGACTTGAAGAAGGATAGTAACAACGCTAAAATCAAACATGATATGGACAGAACTTTACATCTTAAAATACACGAAAGCGCTAGGTATTGATGCCTTTTAATTGTTCCTTCTAGCTCCAACAATACATTTATGTGCGTGAGCCTTGTGGCGGTATACTGTAGATTTGGGGGTAATCTTAGCCTGCTTTCGTGCCATAGGGTAACAGAGACAAAAAGGGTAAAGAGCCGTAAAGTTACAACCGCTCCCCCCGCCCCCCGCCCTCCAAAAAAAAAGATGGTACCTTAGCGGGACAAATATATGCATAATAATTTGTGCATCCTATATCCGAAACGTGGTTAAAGGATTGTGATCCAACGGAGAAATCTACCGGGGAGCAAACGTTACAAGTAAACAAATCATGCCATAAAAAAATAAGGACACGCCGAGGATACTCACAACATAGAGAACAACCATGGAGTAAGACTGACTTCTTAAATACTAAATCAGCTGAAGAAGAAATATTGAAACGCGAGAACATATTCTAAACATCTGAAGTAAATAAGAGAAAAAAAGAGAGATGATATTGGCTGGCCGCAAATTTTGTCATAATACAGTACCGCGGACATCATCGTCATCTACATCTTTGTTTATTTTTGAAGGCCAACATGTCGTCCCTCACTTAGTTCTCATGGAAAGTCCTATATATAATTTTCTTAAAAAGCCTCTTCTTCCGTTTCATAACTATGTTTTGAATGGATCTGCCTTTAGAGTCTTTTTTCTTTTCAGCTTTTAGTTTAACTAATTGAATGGTCAGGGTCTCCTATATTTAGAGTTTTTATTCAGCTGTCTTGTAAATTCGTCCTTATAGCTTCTTCACTTAATACATTGGTAGGCTTATATAAAGACTGTTATAGTAGCTTATTATTGTGAGTGCATGGTTCGTTAAAAACTTCTAAACTTTCCATATTTCGTAATGAAGCCTACATTTTTCAGTTGGTGATGCCACTGTTTTCCATTACATTAAGCACTTGATTCGTTATATTTCGATGTTCGTTAATTAGTACTTCTTCAGTCCTCACTGTCCTCTCTATTTGAAATTATGATGGTGTTTTACTGATCAAAACCGCATCATATGAGCATTCTAAGTCTGTCACGTTTCTATCATTGCCCCCGCCTCAACCTTCTCTTTGAACTTGTCATTTTAGTTTTTTGTAAAGAAAACTTGTGTGGGTTTTGCCTGTCCGTCCGCACTTTTCCTGTCCGCCCTCAGATCTTAAAAACTACTGAGGCTTGAGGGCTGCAAATTGGTATGTTGATCACCCACCCTCCAATCATCAAATATACCAAATTGCAGCCCTCTAGCCTCAGTAGTTTTTTTTTATTTTATTTAAGGTAAAAGTAGCCATGATCGTGCAACTGGCAACGATATAAGACAGGCCACCACTAGGCTGTGGTTAAACTTTCATGGGCCGCGGCTCATGCGTTATACCGAGACCACCGAAAGATAGCTCTATTTTTCGATGGCCTTGATTATACGCTGTACAGAAAACTCTTTTGCTCCGAAGAAACTTCGGCCCATTTTTTACTTGATTTGTTATAGAAACAATGAGATGGGAAAACAACAAAGCCTCCGACTATTTACTGGAAATCCAGTTGACAAGACTCCACCAACGTCAGTATTCTATAGTCACACTTCTTCGAAACCTCCGTTTACTAATGAGATACTTTTATATGCCATTAGCCTATACGGCATTCTGTTTTAAGTTTATTCAGGTTTTTACTTCATCATTTTTTCTTTCTTTCAGGACTCTAATTGCCTGCTTTCAGTTCATTGTGTGCCCAAAGCAACAATAATTTCAAACCTCTTCCAAAGCCTTCCCTTCTGCCACAACATAGCTCTTCACTTCCCTCTCTCCCTCCTTTGCTCTTCTCATGCATTCCGGGTATCAAAAATCTTTTACTTCGTGTATTTCTTGCGGACACAAGCATTTCTTTTGACGTCCGTTAAATTTAGTACACATTACTAAATTCATCCTCTCATCTTTCCCACAGCATTCAGATGGCTACTTTTCTGACTGTGTGCAGCAATCCCTTTCTTAAATGCTCTCTGTGCTGTAATACAATCAGTGAAATGTTGGCTTTAGCGGAATCATGTAGATTTTCGGATGTATTTGTACAAACACTGGAAAAAGTGATGAATGAGGAGACGTTCCAAATGGTATTTCAAAGTGCCACAAAAAGCAAGTAACGTATAAATGTAAATTATATGAAATATCAGCAAAATAGAGATACAGCTGTGCGCCAACAACAGAGAACCAGTTATTTACACGTTATCTTAGAAAACAAAGCGAGTCTTTTTGCACACTGAAACTATACTTTTTTGTAGAGCATCAAAGGAATATATCTCTCATGCATTAAAACAGAAAATTAGTGTTAAAATAATTTTTGCATCCAATCTCATTTGTCAATGAATAGTCTATGTTGTGCGTCGTTCAGTAATATTTTGATTAGTCAGAGAACGGAACCCGCTCACCCAGCGAGGAACTTTTAATTTAATTAGGAAGCAAAAACATTATATTTTCCTGTCCACTATCACATAATCTTATCAGATATTTCCAAGAGGTTTGTGTCAGTGGATGGTCTAGGTTTAGACTCTAGTCAGCTTGCGAGGTACAAGTTCCTGATAAGATTAATCACTAGACTATATTGTTTCCAAAGCTTGTGAAAGAGTTTGCGAGCAAATTACAGTGGTAAAGGCAGTTACATGGCCTTTGTCTTTCTCTTTGTGAGGGAAAACACTCAACAAAAAAATCTAATTTGACTCTTCTTAATCATTCAGCCAAACTTATACGATTTTTCCTTTGACGGAAGTTTCATCATTCCCATTTTCAGTTTGCCCCGTGACTTTTTTCATCTCTGAAAACAAAACACTACAGCCAAGTGAATACCTGATACATATCTCACTGCAAAGATCAACCAAGAGGAGCGTGCTACCACAATATGAAAATGCGACGACATATTGTATTATTTGTGGAATAATTTACTTATTAAATTCATTGTCTATTACTACGTAATGCTAGAGAACCAGAGCTATGTACATGTGATATATTTGAAATCATGCAAACAAAAGCCTACGCGCATTTTCCATCATGCCTTATCAAGTATAAATAAAAAAAATGCGTAAATTAACCAGTAAGTGAACAAAGCAAACACGTCAACTTTGAGAGACAGAAAATAATAACAAGAAGATGACAGACCAACAGGCCTACTGAAGGTCCTCTCGAGTTATTATGGGTTATATTCTTGACCATGGACAACATGCTAACATTGACACTATTGACCACTTCACACACACACACACACACACACACACACACACACACACACATATATATATATATATATATATATATATATATATACATATATATATATATATATATATATATATATATATATATGTATATATATATATATATGTAGGTATGTATATATATCACAAAACAGCCACGCAACTTCACTGTGTATATACTGTATATTCCTGCTACCCGGGTCAGACTTCATTGAGATGGGAGGGTTTTCATTCCCGATTCTTTAATTTACAAAGACCAATTTACCAAATACTAGCTTTCGAAGACCTGCAACAGTGAGAATTAAACATCGAGGGTGATTGTAGAAAACACTCTAGAAAACACTCTCATCAAGTGCTAAAAGAATAAGATGGAAGGCAACAGAGGTAATAATTCTGAGGACAAGATCACTTCTGGAACTATATACCAGAGTTTTCAGAAGAACATAAACAAAAAGATAGACAGTAAGGGGTCAATCCAGAACACCGAAGGATTGAGCATACGACCAAGGAGATCACGAAGACTGCAGGGGAGGGCAGGAGGAGTTGAAGGTCAAAAGGCAGGTCATCCCATGGATTAGAAAAGGAAAACAACAAATGCTGGGAGGAGCACGTAAATACCCGAGGTTAGCTGTTATCTCCTCAGTGCATCGTACCTGATGAATAACACTGTATATCTTCGGAAGTTAGTGCTGTACTTGGTAAATTGTTCTTTGTAAATTCAGGAATCTGGAATCTAATCCTTCCTGTCTCATTGAAGCCAAACACTAGTAGTAGGAATACATACATTTATATATATATATATATATATATATATATATATATATATATATATATATATATATATATATATATATATATATATATATATATGGGGTTAGGACAATTCGGTTTTTATAGGACAGTTTCATACCGACAATTTGGTACCGGACAGTTTGGTACCACTAATATTACTAAAAAGATAAACACAAACACTCAATGTTTATTGTTTAGTGATCAGTGGTAAAAAAGGAGACAATTTATAATACTTAGAAAATTTAAAATGCTAATAAAATTGATGTCGCATAAAATAAAATAAATTGACGGAATGAACACAATCCTAAAACAAAAAATCTTAAAACTTGCAGTATTTCAAAATGTTCATCTGTATGAAGTCGAGCGATTTTCACAACGCCACTATATTTTCGAATCCCCAGCATTTTCTTTATGTTTATGGTAAGCATAGTTTTCGTTATCGACCGATTTCTTCATTCTTCCAAATTTACAAACTTGAAAGTGGTCATTCCATATCTCATGGGCTGATAGCTAATACTAAAGTTCAGTTTAAAAAAATAATTGACCACGGTAACACTGCAACCTCTCTCGTTTCTTCTACTGTACCTCCGTTCATATTCTTTTTCTTCCATCTGACTCTCCACCTTCTAAAAATTGTTCTATAGTGCAACTGCGAGGTTTTCCTCCTGTTATACGTTGAAAGCCTTCTTACTATCAATTTCCCTTTCAGCGATGAATGCCATGACAGGTCCCAGCGCTTGGACTTTGGCCTAAATTCTATATTCTCTACTCAAATGAGTAGTTTAGTTAAAAGCCTTCCGTTGCTGAATTGTCTGGTACAGAATTTGTCCGGACGATATGTATATGTATATATATATATATATATATATATATATATATATATATATATATATATGTATATATATATATATATATATATATATATATATATATATATATATATATATATATATGTATATATACACATATATATATATATACACACACACACACACACACACACATATATATATATATATATATATATATATATATATATATATATATATATATATATATATATATATATATATATATATATATATATATAATCACACAACTGGGGCAGACTCAGCGCACGTACACAAATCGTAGAATCAAGGGCGGGGTATGCTGGAGAATCACACTTTCTTTATTCCTTCCTAAGTTTTGTGATTTATAACCTAATCATCATGGAATTCTTTGAAAAATTAATACATTAATAAAAGAGTTAATAAAAGGGACGAAACAGCTAAAACTGAATAGTTATCATAAAAATCAGTAAAAAAATTAAAACACATTAAAATGTTAATTATGTATATACAACGTATATATATATATATATATATATATATATATAATCCAAGGCGGTTCAGGGAAAGGCACTGTCCTTATGCATTTTATTAAAATATGCCGACGTTTCACAACTCCTCATAGTTGCATTTTCCAGGCTGCAAACAGCGAACATGGCAATCAGTAAATTAAAATTAAAATCACAAGTCAGAATTACAATTACAATAAAACGTTCACAATAAAATGACTAAAACCTATCCTAAAAGAACAAGTAAGGCTGTAACAACCTACCCAGAAGGAAGTTAAAAACAAACTACTGCACTCGCATTGAGTATTACGAAAGAGAGAGAAAATAAATAAATAAATAACCATACAGACAGAGAAGAAACAACTTAACAAGACCATCAGGCAATAAACAGTTGTGTAGAGGATGTGTGGGAGTTTAATGGTGGTACAGTTAATTTAATAATAATAGATTCAAGTATTGTTAAATCATTTGCTTTTTGTACTTGTCCTATTACTGAAAAATCTTTATTTTCTATGAATGTTTTACATATCTTCGAGTGATTCCTGATATTAGACTGTTCAGGGCTGGATAATCTGCTCCCGGTTCTAAAGCTGACTCCTCTATGAGCATCGATGCGAACCCGCAACAGCCTCCTAGTACATCCGACATAGATCCCCTGACTACATCTGGGGCACTTGTACTTATATATAACGTTGGATGTAAACAAGGGACTGAGCTGGTCTTTAAACTTGAAGAGAGCGCCAACTGTTCGGGGGTTCCTCGGGATGAGCTTGAGGTTAAGGGCCGGTAATTCCTTTCGAAAGATGTTGAGAATTTTCTTCCTGAAAGAATCATCTTGCATATAAGGGAACGCTGCGTATAAATTCATCTTAGGGACGGTGTAATAAAGAGGAGGTGGCGTCATCTTCTTGTTCAACATGCTATTTAACTGTTTAAAAAACAGTTTGGATGGAAAACAGTTGTTCCTGAAATAATTAGTGAGATATGTTATTTCGTCGTGAAAAGTTAGCCAATTAGATGACAGAGTAAAAGCCCTGTGGAGGAGCGTAGAAAGAGCATTTAATTTAAAATTGAAAAAACAAGAGCTATAAAAATTCATACCCAAACCCGTAAACGTATCTTTACGATATATGCCAGTGTAGAATCCTACCGAGTTCCTGGACACCAGAACGTCCAAAAATGGGAGCTTGCTGTTAGATTCTTTTTCTAGAGTAAATTTTATGTTGGGGTGTTGGGTATTTACGAAGTCCAAGAAAGAGTCTGCATTAAAATCTCGTTTAAATAAGACAAACGTGTCATCAACATAACGTTTATAAAATAAAGGGAGGAAGGACAAGGGACAGGCGTCCATTATGCGCTCTTCCAGAGAGTTCATAAAAATGTTGGCAAACGTAGGTCCCAAAGGACTTCCCATGGCCATTCCTTCCACCTGTTTATACAAAACGCCATTAAAAATAAAGGCTGTGTCCAGCACGGCCAACTCTAAAAATTGTTTAAAATTATTCTTGTTGAAATTATGAAATAAGACATCGTCATCAGGAAAAAGCTTATTTAAAATAATCTGAATTGTTTCCTCCACAGGGATATTGGTGAACAGGGATTCGACGTCCAGGCTAACCATGAATAAGTCGGAGTCCTGTTTAATAATTTCCTCCTTGAAGTCGGTAGAGCACGTTAAGGTGTTAGGGCCTCTAGTTAATGGTTCCAGAATAGGTACTAGGAATTTAGCAAGATCATAATTGGCTGTGTTAATAGAGGAGAGAATAGGACGCATTGGGACATCGGTCTTGTGTACTTTGGGCAAACCATACATAATACCGTATGAAGAACCTGTAACGAACAAACTTTGGTACATACGTTCGTCTATAATATTATTTTGTTTCATTGTTCTGAGAAATCGGTTAATTTTGTCCTCGGATTTAGTGATATTATACAGGTCAGGGGAGCCGAGTTTCTTAAATTTTGATGTGTCATTAAGAATATTTTCCATTTTATTTATGTATTCCTGTTTATTGAGAATAACCGTACCCTTACCTTTGTCTGGTTTAACAATAATGATGTCCTTATCGTTGGCTAAGTTCTTAAGGGTCAGGTAATCCTCTCTCCCGAAGAATGGGGTCCATCTTGTTTTTAAGTTGTTGAAGGTGCTGTGGGCTAATGCTGAAATCTGTGATCTTAGGTTATCTATATTGGTGCTAAAAGGAAGGTCAATAATCCTGTGAAACAATGATTCTATAGGGAGAAAAAATTGTTGGTAATTAGGTTTAAAATTCGGGAGACAAAAGTCCAGTCCCAAAGAGAGGAGAAATTCCTCCCTCTTCGACAATACTCTGTTTGACAAGTTGAAGACGGAATTTATGTTTTTACTGAAAACAGGAATACTAACACCTAAACTCTTTAACTTCTTATCATGTCTGCTAACAATGCATTGAAGGAAGTTATTGATGGTCTTGTTAAAAAGGCGAGTGAAGATAACAGAATCTAAAAAAGTGAGTGATTCGAACACTTTGGTTTTATGTCCCGAGACCGTGTCTTTGAGTCGCTTTAAATCCTTGTACTTCGAATTAATCTCAATTTCTAACAATTTCTTAGTAGCATCGATATAAAATTCAGAGTGATACAGAGAAGCCTTATATAGTTTAAACTTAACAAATTTTGGAACAATGTTATTCAGTTGGCAGTACTGTAGAAAATCTAAATCTAATTTAGCTTTTTCCAGTTTCTTGGTAAATTTCTCCAATAAACGGCATTTGGCAAGGAGAGATGTTCCATATCTGGTCCGAATCAACTCGTGGAAATGGTTCAGTCCTCCAGCACGAAGTTTGAGTAGAAAGAGGAAGGCGAAGAAAATTCCAAAAGATGCCATGACGCCAGTTGAACTGTCTGTAGAGAGACTCCCGATGATACCTCTAACTTCCGGAGCAACAGCTCGAAGAACAATCCAAGGCGGTTCAGGGAAAGGCACTGTCCTTATGCATTTTATTAAAATATGCCGACGTTTCACAACTCCTCATAGTTGCATTTTCCAGGCTGCAAACAGCGAACATGGCAATCAGTAAATTAAAATTAAAATCACAAGTCAGAATTACAATTACAATAAAACGTTCACAATAAAATGACTAAAACCTATCCTAAAAGAACAAGTAAGGCTGTAACAACCTACCCAGAAGGAAGTTAAAAACAAACTACTGCACTCGCATTGAGTATTACGAAAGAGAGAGAAAATAAATAAATAAATAACCATACAGACAGAGAAGAAACAACTTAACAAGACCATCAGGCAATAAACAGTTGTGTAGAGGATGTGTGGGAGTTTAATGGTGGTACAGTTAATTTAATAATAATAATGATTTAACAATACTTGAATCTATTATTATTAAATTAACTGTACCACCATTAAACTCCCACACATCCTCTACACAACTGTTTATTGCCTGATGGTCTTGTTAAGTTGTTTCTTCTCTGTCTGTATGGTTATTTATTTATTTATTTTCTCTCTCTTTCGTAATACTCAATGCGAGTGCAGTAGTTTGTTTTTAACTTCCTTCTGGGTAGGTTGTTACAGCCTTACTTGTTCTTTTAGGATAGGTTTTAGTCATTTTATTGTGAACGTTTTATTGTAATTGTAATTCTGACTTGTGATTTTAATTTTAATTTACTGATTGCCATGTTCGCTGTTTGCAGCCTGGAAAATGCAACTATGAGGAGTTGTGAAACGTCGGCATATTTTAATAAAATGCATAAGGACAGTGCCTTTCCCTGAACCGCCTTGGATTGTTCTTCGAGCTGTTGCTCCGGAAGTTAGAGGTATCATCGGGAGTCTCTCTACAGACAGTTCAACTGGCGTCATGGCATCTTTTGGAATTTTCTTCGCCTTCCTCTTTCTACTCAAACTTCGTGCTGGAGGACTGAACCATTTCCACGAGTTGATTCGGACCAGATATGGAACATCTCTCCTTGCCAAATGCCGTTTATTGGAGAAATTTACCAAGAAACTGGAAAAAGCTAAATTAGATTTAGATTTTCTACAGTACTGCCAACTGAATAACATTGTTCCAAAATTTGTTAAGTTTAAACTATATAAGGCTTCTCTGTATCACTCTGAATTTTATATCGATGCTACTAAGAAATTGTTAGAAATTGAGATTAATTCGAAGTACAAGGATTTAAAGCGACTCAAAGACACGGTCTCGGGACATAAAACCAAAGTGTTCGAATCACTCACTTTTTTAGATTCTGTTATCTTCACTCGCCTTTTTAACAAGACCATCAATAACTTCCTTCAATGCATTGTTAGCAGACATGATAAGAAGTTAAAGAGTTTAGGTGTTAGTATTCCTGTTTTCAGTAAAAACATAAATTCCGTCTTCAACTTGTCAAACAGAGTATTGTCGAAGAGGGAGGAATTTCTCCTCTCTTTGGGACTGGACTTTTGTCTCCCGAATTTTAAACCTAATTACCAACAATTTTTTCTCCCTATAGAATCATTGTTTCACAGGATTATTGACCTTCCTTTTAGCACCAATATAGATAACCTAAGATCACAGATTTCAGCATTAGCCCACAGCACCTTCAACAACTTAAAAACAAGATGGACCCCATTCTTCGGGAGAGAGGATTACCTGACCCTTAAGAACTTAGCCAACGATAAGGACATCATTATTGTTAAACCAGACAAAGGTAAGGGTACGGTTATTCTCAATAAACAGGAATACATAAATAAAATGGAAAATATTCTTAATGACACATCAAAATTTAAGAAACTCGGCTCCCCTGACCTGTATAATATCACTAAATCCGAGGACAAAATTAACCGATTTCTCAGAACAATGAAACAAAATAATATTATAGACGAACGTATGTACCAAAGTTTGTTCGTTACAGGTTCTTCATACGGTATTATGTATGGTTTGCCCAAAGTACACAAGACCGATGTCCCAATGCGTCCTATTCTCTCCTCTATTAACACAGCCAATTATGATCTTGCTAAATTCCTAGTACCTATTCTGGAACCATTAACTAGAGGCCCTAACACCTTAACGTGCTCTACCGACTTCAAGGAGGAAATTATTAAACAGGACTCCGACTTATTCATGGTTAGCCTGGACGTCGAATCCCTGTTCACCAATATCCCTGTGGAGGAAACAATTCAGATTTTTTAAATAAGCTTTTTCCTGATGACGATGTCTTATTTCATAATTTCAACAAGAATAATTTTAAACAATTTTTAGAGTTGGCCGTGCTGGACACAGCCTTTATTTTTAATGGCGTTTTGTATAAACAGGTGGAAGGAATGGCCATGGGAAGTCCTTTGGGACCTACGTTTGCCAACATTTTTATGAACTCTCTGGAAGAGCGCATAATGGACGCCTGTCCCTTGTCCCTCCTCCCTTTATTTTATAAACGTTATGTTGATGACACGTTTGTCTTATTTAAACGAGATTTTAATGCAGACTCTTTCTTGGACTTCGTAAATACCCAACACCCCAACATAAAATTTACTCTAGAAAAAGAATCTAACAGCAAGCTCCCATTTTTGGACGTTCTGGTGTCCAGGAACTCGGTAGGATTCTACACTGGCATATATCGTAAAGATACGTTTACGGGTTTGGGTATGAATTTTTATAGCTCTTGTTTTTTCAATTTTAAATTAAATGCTCTTTCTACGCTCCTCCACAGGGCTTTTACTCTGTCATCTAATTGGCTAACTTTTCACGACGAAATAACATATCTCACTAATTATTTCAGGAACAACTGTTTTCCATCCAAACTGTTTTTTAAACAGTTAAATAGCATGTTGAACAAGAAGATGACGCCACCTCCTCTTTATTACACCGTCCCTAAGATGAATTTATACGCAGCGTTCCCTTATATGCAAGATGATTCTTTCAGGAAGAAAATTCTCAACATCTTTCGAAAGGAATTACCGGCCCTTAACCTCAAGCTCATCCCGAGGAACCCCCGAACAGTTGGCGCTCTCTTCAAGTTTAAAGACCAGCTCAGTCCCTTGTTTACATCCAACGTTATATATAAGTACAAGTGCCCCAGATGTAGTCAGGGGATCTATGTCGGATGTACTAGGAGGCTGTTGCGGGTTCGCATCGATGCTCATAGAGGAGTCAGCTTTAGAACCGGGAGCAGATTATCCAGCCCTGAACAGTCTAATATCAGGAATCACTCGAAGATATGTAAAACATTCATAGAAAATAAAGATTTTTCAGTAATAGGACAAGTACAAAAAGCAAATGATTTAACAATACTTGAATCTATTATTATTAAATTAACTGTACCACCATTAAACTCCCACACATCCTCTACACAACTGTTTATTGCCTGATGGTCTTGTTAAGTTGTTTCTTCTCTGTCTGTATGGTTATTTATTTATTTATTTTCTCTCTCTTTCGTAATACTCAATGCGAGTGCAGTAGTTTGTTTTTAACTTCCTTCTGGGTAGGTTGTTACAGCCTTACTTGTTCTTTTAGGATAGGTTTTAGTCATTTTATTGTGAACGTTTTATTGTAATTGTAATTCTGACTTGTGATTTTAATTTTAATTTACTGATTGCCATGTTCGCTGTTTGCAGCCTGGAAAATGCAACTATGAGGAGTTGTGAAACGTCGGCATATTTTAATAAAATGCATAAGGACAGTGCCTTTCCCTGAACCGCCTTGGATTGTTCTTCGAGCTGTTGCTCCGGAAGTTAGAGGTATATATATATATATATATATATATATATATATATATATATATATATATATATATATGTATCTAATCTGCTTATATATATATATATATATATATATATATATATATATATATATATATATATATATATATATATATATATATAATCTGCTTCCCACCTCTAAATGAAGTATTTTCGGGTTTTCAGCTGTATATTTTCAGTTAAGTATCTAAGAAAAAACAATTTTTTACGCATTTTGAAAAAAGAAAATACGATAGAGCATCGGACGTCTCTGTTGATGAAAATGTCCTTATAGTATTACCATAGGCTTTGTCATTTTATTGTTGAAAAGCCAAGGTTATATTTCTAACGGTGGCGCAAAAAACCGGGGCCAGGAAAAAAAATAGTTAGCAGTATTTTTTACAATCTTAATTAACATATTGTAGAGTATTATAGGTAAAAAATTTTCAGGTAAGTTACAAACAATTTTGTGAGCTTTAATCCCCGAGCTTCAAACTCCATGACCGTCTAGATCGCAACTATAGTTACCCCTTTCAAAGTTTTCTTTGAAGAACTGTAAGCAGACAATAGAAAATAAAAAATCCTAGACATGATTGAGGCACAACTATTAAAAATCTTATTTATTTGCACTTCAATAATTCCATACCATAAATGATTGGAAAATTAAAGCATGTGATTTTATGATTTAATTATACTATATAATAATAATATTATGCAAATATGCGAGGGAATAGGGGAAGAATTTTACTTGAAACTGTTAGGCCTATCGCATTTTGAACTTGAAAATATAATTTTCTTATGCTTAAATGTGCTCTTTGAATGTTTCTGATGTTCGTTTCGTTAGCAAGTAACTGAACCAACCATACCTAACTTAACCTAACATAGGATACCATATCCTTACCCTGTTGTATGGTGGCTGTCGTGAAAAAAATTGGATCCGTTTTTTCTCGACAATCCTTCATAATATTCAGGATAAGTGAGGGGGAGCAATAAGCAGGCGGCTGGGTTCGTGGTTCACTTTTGTTCTGTATATGTGTTTGGTTGTTATTTGTGTCCGGCGAATTGCCTGTGTTGTCAGTGTCTAGAATGTCAGAGAGGCTCCTTTTTATATAATCCGAGTACCTCCTTTAGTAAAATAACCAATGTATAAGTTTTGAAAGGGAACCGAGGTGACGACGAGGCATGCGGAGAGGCGATATGCGTCTCTCTCGAGGGTATCGCTTTCAGGCAAGGTACGCACCTCCCCGTCGTCACCTCCGCAGCCAAATCGTTCATTTTAAAGTCAAGAGCCGGTTCCTTTAGTATGCTAAATTAATCTCTTCACATTTTTGCCATTCGGGGCCTGATATAATTAATATTCATTTAAAGTGTAGCCTGATTGTACGGAAATGTTTTGTGCAAAATTGTAGCTTTTAGAGGCATGTTTTTTGGAGTTTTAGCGGGGTTTTGTGTAGCTTTCAGCATTCTCTTGTACCCGACCGCGTGGTCGTTGTTTGTTAATGTATGTTAAAATTAATTAGTCTATCTTTTTTAAATAAAATGGTAAAACCCTGCTTGAACTTGCTGGACCTTTGCTTCCATGTTTGTTGGTAGAGCCCTTCAGGTCTGATCATCCCAGTCCCGTGCCATCAGGGACTTAGAACCTTCCCAGTCGTGAGGGAAAAATCGCGACAGTAGTAGTTTGAAAACATTCCATAAACTAACTTGCTGGTATAGGGGTTAGTAGTCTTGGCATTCCACTTAGATGTCAGGAGTTGGCGCCTCCCCTGGGATGATGAAAATCATAGGCTCTGTTTCGCGGTCAGTTACTGCCGCAGTGTGAGGTCTGTGGTTGGGTGGTGGAGAGCTGAAAGCAAGCATCTTTAACTTTAACATGAATAAGAACTATCAGCGGGGTTAAGGTCCTTTGTATTTCACAATTTTGTGTCCCCATCCCCCAAGAAATTCCCACTTTTCAAAAACTAGTACCCTGACTTCTAGGACATAAGGGCCAGGTCCACTATCTCTAAAAGTACTCATTTGTTAACAACACTGATGTTAGAAATGTTCAAAGCACACATTAAGTTGTGGGAATATTATATTTTCAAGTTCTAAATGCAATAATGGTGTAAAAGAAAATAATAGCAGTATATACTGTATTATGCGCTATTATACAAGATCAGATTGGGTCATAACCTCCTTCCACATGTTTTAAGATCAGTGTCATAATCAACTTACATCTCCAAGACACCATGGTAGCGATGGCTGGCCTGCTCACTGGGTAACACATTCTCTCTCTCTCTCTCATAGCTCACTCGCTCAACCGGCCCCCCTACCTCTCTCTCTCTCTCTCTCTCTCTCTCTCTCTCTCTCTCTCTCTCTCTCTCTCTCTCTCTCTCTCTCTTGTTATCCAAATCATTAACTGAACTTACGAAGAACAGCAAAGACATGTCTACAAAAATATAATTTATTCAGTAGTCTAACATGGCAAGAAGATTCGAATCAAAATAGGAATGAAATGGGAATATCTGCATCCCAGAACTGTTAACCCAATTAACCAAGTAAGTAATATAACATAGTGCTATCAACGTCCACCAGCTGAGTCTTTACAACAAAAGAGTCAAAATAAGTCAAACAAGATAAGTCACATTCCCCTCCATTTATATTGACCTCTAGGCTATTCAATACATCTGATGAAACAAAGGGACAAAACAAATTTTAAAAACAGACTCAGAGAAAAATAAATTTGGGATGTTTTCCCACGTTACCTACCCTAAAAGAAATGCACAAAATTAAACACGGTAAAATAAAAAATCAATAAAAATCAAAGAGACACAATAGATAAAAATAAATGGGAAAAAGATATTCAGCATGGTAACCGGTGCAAAGAGTCAGTACATGCTAAACAAAGATATTGAAACCCATTCCAAGAAAGCGGATCTGAGCATAGAGGGATCTAATCCTGAATTGTCTAACCTGTGCTCAAATCAAATTATTCACACCTTCTATGACATGCCCATGAAAACGAATGAATGAAAGCTCTAACCGGAACTTGACGACTTCTGGTGGCATAGCCAGCACATCTCCCAGGGCACGATGCCCCCTTGTCTCCATGAGAAGCCAGACTGACGCCAGGCCTTCATCAGCACTGACTCGCTAAATACATAGGCACTGTTTCGATTTACCTTTGCCCAGAATGTCTCCAAGAAAACTCCTTAGCTAAAAAAACAAAATATAACATATTCATCCTAAATGTTTTTCATATATATATATATATATATATATATATATATATATATATATATATATATATATATATATATATATATATATATATATATATATATATATATACATATCACATCACCACAGGTGAAGAAATAAGAGATGTGGTGTAGGTCCTGACTGGTTTCAACTTTTTTTCCAAGCTATTGATGAAGGACTGATACATAGTGGTAGAAATCACAATACATACATACATACATATATATTATATATATATTATTAAGAGTAGCAAGACTTCGCTAGAAAATTGCTCCCTTTTCTTTTGCTTCTTGTCTGCCGATTGATATTTCGCACGGTCAGAATACAAGGGATTAAAACCATTGTAGGCCACTCCCTTTAAGTAGATAATTTCTGATTTCCAAGGCAAAAGTGAATCTGTCTGGCTGTCCTTTTCAGGCAAAACCCCCCTGCAGGCATCAGCTGAACATGACTCAACTCCCTATGTGTTGGATGTGCCCTCTGCCCCATAGAGGAGATAAACGCAAAAAACAGACCAAGGTTCGGTCTCAGACGTGCGCTGGACAAGATGGTGTAAGGCCGACACCACAATCACCGCCATGCCCTGGCCCAACGATGCCCTTAGCTCCTAACCACATGGCCTTTAAAAGTATACTTTCCCTTTGTACACTCCACCTGCCAGCCACGTGTTTCCTTCAATACTGGCTGGACCGATGACCCACTCCATTTGCTTGGTGTTTCGTGAAGTCCCCATCGTCTTGCCCTTTACGTAGAAGCCCTTGCATCCTACCACGTGGAAGAAAACTCACCCTCGGAAATCGCAAGTTATCCACGGACCGCCTTCTGCGCTGGAACCAAATCTGCCTTACGGTAATGTGCTCTGTAAAGACATCCATTCAGTCACGCTTTTCCTCGTAACATTTACTTAATTTGAGTGCCAGTAATCACCGAATCTCTTGTCAATGTCTGTGCTCCTCGAGTGTCGGCAGTGCTAAGCCATTATTAATTCATTGAAGCCCCTTGGCACCCTCAGTGCAGCTTTGAATTCATTATTCTTTTGTCTATTTTCATTACTGGCATATAATGTGCATATCTCTCATTTCAGAGGGACCCTATATCGTGGAATCCTCTTGGACTGTGTCTGGAATCCCCCCAGTTTCATCCATCCCGTATGAATCCCCTTCGGGATCAATAATCTACTTGCATTCCTCTTTCCCGTACAAATGTTATTTATGTAAATACACTCCTGTAAGTTTGCCCACGTGTTTATGTAATATTTTCCTTCAGTAGTAAGAGCCTTACGCTCATATGAAGTTCCCCCTTTTTCCTCTTGTTTTGTTTCCCTGGCCTCAAGAAGTCGGAATCACATGGTTAAATTATCTGAAATTGTTGCTACCTGTCTTGCAGAGAATATTTCAAACTAGATTGCCAAGAAAAACATATATATATATATATATATATATATATATATATATATATATATATACATATATATATATATACATATATATATATACATATATATATATATATATATATATATATATATATATATATATATATATATATATATATATATATATATATACATATATATTTATATATATATATATATATATATATATATATATATATATATATATATATATATATATATATATATATATATATATATATATACAGTACAGTATATATATGTATGTATGTATGTATGTATGTAGAAAATAAGATATAATATATATCTTAAAAGTTCATTATATGTAATTTATTTTTTCTTATTTAAAAAGATCACTTAACTCTTGTTCAATTCTTTGAGTATTCGTTATTGGTAATATAAGATGTTATTGTGTGTCAACAAATTAGAGATTTAACTTTCCCGCTATTTTCGTCGTTTAAAGACTATTCAACAATTCAAGAACTTCAAGTAAAACACAAGTTTCTTCGAGGTTTATTTATTTCCATTCGGCAGTTGTTTCCCACCAACCATCAGCTAACCACTTTCCTTACCATGGCTTGTGTTTAACTCTGGGAAATATTAAGAAACTTTTACAGGGAACCTTGTTATGGATCTTATTCTCTGCTAACATGGAAAAATAAGATATCGAATCTGCATTTTGGAGCCCCGGAGCGGCATGTTTCTCCGCCCTTTTTTACCAGCTACGGCAGTCAGTTATTCCTAGCATTCTACTACATCAGCTCTGGTCGGCGTGAAGATCTAATATCGACGGGGAAATCTTCAGGCACTTTAAGACATCTGCTTACTTTGAGGTTGGTCTCATTTTTTGTTGGCACACATCAACTGAGTTACTGAAGTAATTTTTCTTGACGTCCATATCACTAGTCCAATAAATTAAATCTCGTAACTTATATATTTTTTACTGCCATTATTAAATTTAAGAGATCTTTTACCCTGTTTTAATAGTTCACAGCAACTACTTTCAAGACGGCATATTCTTCCTATTGAAAGATTGGTTTACCGGAAATTTAGTTTCTAGGAGTTGTGTGGTCTAAATTTATATTTGTAGGATGGTGTCTATATTATGGATCTCGTTAAATTTATGGTAGTCATTTTTTTTGTATAGGTTGTGAGAGATTCAAGACGAGGGGACATGGTGTTCAGTGCCATGGACACAGCATCTGGGTAGCATAATTAATTTTATAATAGTGACATTACTAAGACACTATATTGTGATTAAATTAATAAAGGTGTTTAAATTTTAGCTACTCTATTCATTGTCTCCTGGAGATTTAATTATATATATTACTCCTTTTTTGAATACATTTATATGTTTTGAATACACACACACACATATATATATATACACACGTATGTATGTGTTGCGATTTCTACCACTATGTATCAGTCCTTCATCAATGGCTTGGAAATAAAGTCGAAACCGGTCAGGACCTACACAACATCTCTTATTTTTTCACCTGTGGTGATGTGCAATATATATATATATATATATATATATATATATATATATATATATATATATATATATATATATGTATATATATATATATAATATATAAATATATATATATATACACACACACACACACACACATATATATATATATATATATATATATATATATATATATATATATATATATATATAATATATATATAAATATATACACACACACACACACACACACACATATATATATATATATATATATATATATATATATATATATATATACAGTAATATTGTCACGATGCGTATCAAGTACCTGGTTACTACACAACTAATCTCAAAATTCAACAATATACCTCACTTTAGCCAGATACCTGAACTCTCATAACATTAATTATTACGACTGAGTACTCTAAAGGTAACAGTGATCCCTTAAGAAAAAACTTATTTATCACTTGAAAAATCAAACTAAGTTTATCAGAATATGTGTGAGGTATCAAAAATTAAACTAGAAATATTCTAGAGTAAAAGGGCATCACCCCATCAAACAACTCTGTTTCCCTGGTCTTAATTCACTTTAGCAAAACTAAAAGAACAAAACATGTTTATCACTTTGCCTTATGCACACGCAATCAATCCTATTCACTGGTGATCAACAAATGAAACACTGTTTTTCTAAAAATATTAAATACAAAATTTTATTTTTAAATTCAAAGTTTATAATTAGAATTCACAATCTGAAAAATTTATTATTACTTGAAAATAACACAACACTTTATTAATTCTTGAATTAAATTGTGAAACAAAACTAATTCACAAAAACTTTATCAGGAATTTAAATCAATCAAGCAAAATTTAAACTATCAAGAATTACCCAAGATTTGAAAAGAAAATTTTAATAAATGAAATATTAAATCAAGTATGCAATGTTAAATTACCAAGAAATATTTAAAATGCTACGTATATAAATTTTACATTACAAACATAAAAAAATGTGAAAATATGAAGAGATTGCAAACAGAAAAACACACAAAAATACACATAAGATTTATCAATAACAATTTCACTCAGGCACAATTTCCTAACTTATCATACCATGGTATTAATAAGTATAATTCACGTTACCTTACACAAACTTGTGAAAACCTCTGCTGCAGCTGCTTTACCACAAACCACACTTTTTACCAGGCGCCGTTACAAATTAAATAACTTAATTAAATTCAGATCTCAAAAGTTAATGCTAATACGTGACCACAAAACACTATGTTAAAAGTAATCTAAGAACGAGAGAGAGAGAGGGAACCAAACTAATCGGTTTCAGAAATCAGAATGAAACAGATTTTAGAATTCCAGTAACATGTGAAACAATTACATGATGTCATTAAAGCATTTTGGGTGTGAGATACAAAACGGAAGTTCTAGAAGCAGGGAGCTGACGTCATTAAAGCATTTCTGGTGCGAGATACAATGGAGAAATTTCTAGAAGGAAAGTTACGTCATCCCTGCAAAACGTTTTGAATGCAATCTTACAAAACATGGTGTAACTGATCAAGACATGTATTCTTTCTTTCAAAGTGGCGTACGTGACTCGAACATGTAACAACGTGAAATCACGCGTCTTGAGCTCGTATGGGGCGAATCGGCATTTGTTATCCCAACCTGTCATCACGTTAACGCGAAACAAAGCGTTCTCTTTTATCTCAACTGATAACAGCTGAAATGAAACAAGTCTTTGCTGGACACACACATGTTCATATACTGTACTACGCTTTTATCAAGAAAGATATTATTCATTCTAAATTATGTTACTATTAAAATTGTATTATCAATTCTAAATTATGCTATTAATTTTTGAGATCTGATGCCAAACTAAATGTGACACTTCAGCAATCACTATCATTACACATAACACATGAAAAAAAGTAAATATGTCAAAATTATAGGAGGATATATGTATTACAAGGCAACATCATGAAAATATATATATATATATATATATATATATATATATATATATATATATATATATATATATATATATATATATATATATATATATATATATATATATATATATATATATATATATATATATATATATATATATATATATATATATATATATATATATATATATATATATATATATTATACTACAGAAACAGTAGTGACAAACATACACAAGTGTTTGAGATTATGCATCCACCCTTGACAGAGTCAAAGTGGGAGCAAAGACAAAACTCATTAGGGATAGTGGTGGAAATTACAATACATTCTAAAGGGACAGTATTGACAAACATACAGACCTTGAGTATATATTGTGGTTTCTACCACTAGCCCTAATGAGTACCATTAAAAACAAAGGCTGTGTCCAGCATGGCCTGTTCTAAAAATTGTTTACATGATGTTCGGTTAAAACGATTTAAACTGGAGTTAGGGTCAGGGAACAAATGATTTAAGATAATTTCAATGGTTTCTGTAACTGGAACATTGGTAAAGAGAGATTCAATGTCAAGGCTAGCCATAAATAAATCTGAATCCTGAATGATGATTTCCTCTTTGAACTGAGCAGAATTGGTTAAGGAAAACTTATTTTTTGTTAGAGGTTCTAGAAGTGGTACCAAAAATTTAGCCAATTTATAATTAACAGTATTTTGTGCTGATAATATTGGTCTTAAAAGGACTCCATTTTTGTGTATTTTGGGGAGACCATATAAAATGCCATAGGAAGAGCCTGTTGAGAAAAGTTCCTGATACACATCCTCAGTAATAATTTTATTTTGTTTTAGAGTTCTTAAAAATCTACTGATTTTGTCTTTTGGCGTACCAGATCTCCACAATATAACCAAAGCTGGACCAAGACCCACAATAAATAAAAAAAAATACTTACACATACAAGAATATTAATGGAATGAAATATAGAATCTAGGTCAAAGGCCAAGCACCAGGACCTATGAGGTCATTCAGCACTGAAAGGAAATTGAGATGAATGGTTAAGAACAGGAGGAAAACCTCACAATTGCATAATGAAGTGTTTGTTAGGAGAGGATGGAAAGTAGAGATGGAAGAAAGTGAATAAAAACGAATGAATAGTAAAAGGAATGAAGGGGGTTGCAGCCATAAACCAAATGGATGTCACAGAGATCCTTAAGTAATGCCTACAGTGCACTGCATACGGTGCACTGACAGTACTAACCCCCTATGGAGACAAGAATATTAATAAAGATAAAATACTACTATTGATATTACAGTGCTGAAGAGGTTAATGATATTGTAATCTTAGAAATACAACAAATTTAAAATCTGGCAATTGCCAAGCAACCTCAACTTGCTTTAGAATGTACTCAGTACGACAGATACAGTACTTGTCAGTGAAGAGGGCACGAGGTGCTCAGTTACTCCATTCAGTTTGCCACAAAACATATGCTAGCATTGTATAGTTTATTTAGAATTCCATATATGGGGTGGGGTACCACAATCTTTTCAGTGTTTAGGGCCTCTTAAAGATCTTGATCCAGCCATAATGTCAACCTTATTCAGTTTGTCACGCTTTATCAAGGTTGTTTTCAGTGAGATTTGATGGATTCCATTGGCTTTCCTGTTGGGGCTGTGTGGGAGTAAATAATGTAGTTGGGCAATGAGTTCATAGATTCCTGAATGTTTCCATGCCTTTTATTTATATTTGTAACTACTGTACTAATATACATAAAATTATATCCTTTATTACAAACTTTTCTGTTGGCTTCCCTGACAGAATAGTATTACAGATATTCTAGTATATGTATGTAAGTCTTTCAAATGATAAGTCACATATTACCCATTAATATCAAATTAACTTTACCTGTGGAATAACATGTGTCTAGTGAGAATTGCATGTAACGTTTTTTACTTTTAAGAGGAGTACGTTATTCCCCAGATAAAGTGAATTTGACATTAATGGGTTATTTATGGCTTATATGAGTAAGGTGAATCTAAAGCAGTTGGACATCTACGTCTGAGGAAAGACGATAAGTGAAAGGTAGAAAACAATGTGCCTGGTGCTCAGAGGATGTTGCAAAGATCTTTTAGTGCCGCCTGGTGTGCTACACTAGGAATGCTACAAGTGGTACTTTGCCCCAGGGGTCAGCTTAAAGGGCAAAGACCAAATAGAATGGAGGAGAGGCTAAATACTTAAATAGTGCCTCTGGGGAAAAACAGACACTACAAAAGACTTTTGGTGTGGCCTACCATGACCTCCACAAAGAATGATATAAAAAGAGGACAAATTTTTGTCAAATATCTGAACATATGTTATTTTTTTCACTGCTTAAATACAGCAGTCATTAACTTCTTTAGCCCTGTCATTGACTTACAAAAGTAATTTTTACAACACACTGAAACTAAGGTTCATTCTGCAATTTGCCCAAAATTAAAGTTCTGCCAATCTTTGGGATTTCCTTCCTACTTTTCTTTTCTCCAACCATTATCATCTTTTCTTTATTATATCAGAAATGGAATAATTATGGTTATCAAGTTACTCTTCCTATCAGTTTCATCAGAAAAAATCAACTTTCATAATATTGGATTATGCAAAAAAAAGTCTTTCTAAATGCTTACATTTTATTGATAAAAAAGTATTTTCTTTAATGACTAATCAACAGTACAGTATGTACAGTATATAGCAAAAACAGAGCTCATCAAAAACTCTAGCTACTAATTAAAAAAATCTTCCGAATATACAGTACAGTATTTACCTCTGTCATATTAATAGTTAGTCATAATTAAGAAGTGGAACAACCTGAGATGGTAAAACATGATGTCTGCACAGTGGGCACTGTTGCAAAGTCTGTAGACTCTCGTGAATACATTGCCAGCAAAATAAATGTCCACATGGAGTAACTGATGAATGACAACGTTCTTCTAAGCAAAGGGGGCACTGCTTCCGACTATCCACATAACAACCTAGTTCATGAAAAACAAAGAATATATTAGCTAAATGCAACGGGAAACGGTTGTATATACCCCAACACACCATTAACACTGCTTTCAATATGGGAAAAATTAACATTATCTTTTACAGTTCAAGGCAACAGCGGTCAAAACAGTACTTGTAGAAAAGGAAAAAAAAGCTGTAAGATGATTAAAAGAAGAGGTAAGAATGAGACCACTGATCAAACAAATAGTATTTGATTAAATCTTAGTGATGATGGAAACCAAAGGGCAGCATCACAATTTGGAAACATATTTAAACCAGGAATACAGAAAACCATTATAAACCTTTAACATTTGGGATAAAAAAAAACAGTACATTTACAAATCGATTATCTAGCCATTTGAAATGCAATTTCTCTTAGATAAGCTTGATACAGTCTGGACACTCAAAATGTTGACAGCAGTGAGGGACTTCAATTACATTTCTATACATGTATAACTTGAAGGTTTACAACTATTTCCATGTTACACTCATCTGGCTAGAGTGGATTGGAACCAGAATCTTTACACAGCAGAGGGAAATGTTCAGAATAGTAAAGTGGGTAGATTGAAAACATGTAAAAACAGAACAATGTGATGGATGAAAATGAGTTGACTTTACAAAAAAAAAAGGAATGTAACAATGAAGGTTGTATTTTTACATATGTAACTTACCAAGTAATTACACTGCTTATAGTTTCACTCGCCAGCAGCTTAAAAATTTTGAAATTTGCAGTAGTGCTAGTGTCGGTGTAGGTGACTAGTCGCCGCCCACTTTTGGGCTAAGAGAGGAGTGACTTCAACAGTGAGATTCAATTGTTTTTCTGCCGGCTCCGACAGTAGTTCAGTTGTGAGCAATCAGCTTAAATTTTGGCTTTCGTCGCCTTTCCTTTTGAGATTCTTCTTTGGATGAAGTACTGGTAGTCAACGGCTTTTGTATTTATGTTAGGTTCTCCCTTAGTGAGACCGTTAATTTTCAATTTAGGAAGCTTTTTCTTCAATTTGACTTACATTATAACTCAATTGTTGACTCCTTAGACTTAACCTAGCCTTATGTCTGACTCTAGTGCTACTAGCTTATGCTATTGCAGCAAAGGCTGCAATACTAGGCTTACTAAAGAGAAATATGACTCTCACTCAATGTGGATAGAATGTAGGGGACAAGAATGTTCAGTTGATCAAACATGTGATGAATGTTCAGAGTGGGATGCTAGAAAATGGAAGGTTTTGGGGTCCCATTTAGCGAAATCAGATAGACAGGAAATGTAAGGCGGCTGCTACAGCCGAAAAACAGACAGTAGATAGCAAGACCGTAGTTAGCTCTGCTGATGACAATATTCCTGCTTTACCTTTACCTGCTCCTGCTATGTCACATGTTCCCAATTCTCTGACTATTCAGCCTACTCCTTTACCTGGCTCCCTTGCTTCCGAACCTGACCTCCTTGCCAGCCTCAAGTCAAAACTCGTATATAATTTTGATGTCAAAATGGGGTTAATTGTGGATACTGTGACCCAGATGGGCGCTTCAGTGCGTGTTCTTAGGGACAAAGTGGAAAAAAGTGCTAGTGTTAGTGAAGTGTCAGTGGAGGTGGTGGCTGTTTGTCCCGCTGACGCTCCTAGGCAAGGGTCAATGGTGTACTCCCCTACACCTGGGAGCAGTCATACTGGGAGGCCCAAGGGAGGTCAGTGGGGTCTGCCCACGGGCAGTTGTCACCTCAGTCGGACCTGTTGCAACTTCTCAGGTCACGGCAAAGGACAGCTATTGGAACGGCATCCAAACAGAAGTGAGTAGGCTATCCTTGAGTTCTGAGGCTTCCAGCCCCAAGGATAGGCGCTGCTGGCACTTTAGTGATGAATCGCAGCCACTGAAAAGGCCTGCGGCGGACACGGTCCACTCCCCTCCAATGCCTTACAAGAAGTTTGGGGAGCCCTGCAGCAGCCTTCTTGTAGTTTCTGGGATTCCCCAGAATGCTTTTCTCCAGTGTATCCTGGGCATGAGCCCAAGAGGTGTTCATCTGCTTCAAGACGCTCCTCGTTGTCTCATGAGTGCCCAGTAGCGCCCGAGCTCCCAAGAGCAACTGACCTCCCAGCAGTGCCCAGAGGCTCAGTAGTTCCCGAGCACCCATTAGCGCCTGAGCGCCCATTTGCACCCAAGTGCCCATTAGCGCCTGTTCCTCCAGTTACGCCTGAGCACCCATCATTGCACAAGCGCCGCTCAGTACCCGAGTGCCCTTCAGTATCCGAGTGCCCTTCAGCACCCAAGACTTCAGCTCAGACGCCTTCTGCAGACATGATGGACCTATTGCTAGCTCCTATTCAGCGTCAGCTGGCGGACATCATAAATTTGCTCAAGAGAGAGCCTTCTTCTTCAGCCCAGGCCCCTCAAGATTTACTTCTACCCCTTTTTGTCATAGGATGAAGGTGAAGTTTGTGAAGTGGATCAAGGCTCCCCTCTGACAGCTTATGCAGCTTTATTAACGTACTTGCTACAGAAATTTCCAGCCCCGGCCTCCTCAGCTTCGATGTTTTTCATCAGCGACAAGCCTTCCAACTCCTCCAGGTTACTGAAGATGGTGTTTTCATCTTCTGTTAGGAAGGCTCTCAATGATCTGGATGGCTGGCTCTCGGAGAAGAGAGAGCAGAGGAAGACTTCCTTCAGCTATCCTCCCTCTCGTCTTGTGTGCTGGAGGTATTCTTTGTACGAGACTGGAGAAGCTCCCTCACTGGGAGTGGCTGCCTCCTCCTAGGGGGACTTCTCAGGACTTATTGACTCGTCTAGGAGGTCAGTCTTTGCCGCCAATATGGTGATGTTCTCCCCTACAGAACTTGACCGGAACTTGTTTAGGATTTTTGAAGTTTTAAGCTTTTTAGGCTGGTCGGTGCGGGCCTTAGCTCGTAAGACTAAGAATTGCTCTTCGCTCCAAGGAAGTTGCATCGGATTGGCTGAATGTCCTGTCGTGCACAGATAAGGGGTATCAGAGGCTAACTCTTAAGAGTCAGCCTCTCTCTACGCGACTGGCGTATTGAAGAAGAGAGACCTCTGGTGCTTGTTCACTATGAAGAGTGTCACGGCTTCTCAGAAGTCTGCCCTATTGTATTCTCCTCTTGATTGCCAGCACCTCTTCCCTCAGTCTACTGTCAGCGACATTTCTTTGGAACTTCAGAAGAAAAGTACACAGGACCTTTTAGCTCGCTCGTCTAGATGTCCCAGGGAGTTTCCATCGACAAGTACCTGGACCCATTATCCATTTCAGCCTCCGCCCTTTTGAGGTGGAAGAACCAGAGCTCAGTCTGGGCCCAGGACGAACCCGCGCATCTCATCCTGACCTTTAAGAAGCCCTCTTCCAAGTCCACTGCTCAGAAGTGAGTATCCTTTCCTACATGCACCAGTAGGAGCCAGGTTCCTCCATTATTGGCAGAGGTGGAGCACAAGAGGAGCAGAGGAGTGGATTGTGTCAGTGATGAAACAGGGCTACTCCATCCCATTCAGGGAGATGCCCCCATTAGTCAAACCACCTATCACATTGACTGCTTACTCGGTAGGATCCGAGAAGTATTTGGCCCTCTCCAATGAAGCGTCAGCCCTCCTCGAGAAGACAGCCATTGAGGAAGTTAAAGAAATCCAGTTGGACAGCTTTTACAACCGTCTCTTTGTAGTCCCCAAGGCATCAGGGGGTTGGAGGCCAGTACTGGACGTAAGCACCTTGAATTTTTTGTCGAAAAGACAAAATTCAAGATGGAAACGAGTCACTCTGTCATGTCATCCATTCACCAGGGCGACTGGATAACTACTGCAGACATGCAAGATGCCTATTTCCACATTCCTATACATCTGGAATGCAGGAAATATCTACATTTTGTTTCACAACAGAGTGTACCAGTTTAGGGCCCTATGCTTTGGCCTTTCGACCACTCCACAAGCATTCACCCAAGTCCTTGCTCTGGCTCTGCTCATCTGATGGGGATAAACATCTCCCTCTTCTTAGACGATTGGCTACTTCGATCGCCGTCGAAGGAGAAGTGTATGGAGGACCTTCGGAAGACCCTTCATTTATCACAAGAGTTGGATCTGGTAATCAGAAGTTCCAGCTGGTTCCATCACAGACGATTCTCTATTTGGGGATGACGATAACCTCTCAGAGTTTTCTGGTTTTTCTGTCACCCAAAAGAGTTCAGTAATGCCTGAAGAAAGTCGACGAGTTTGGGTACCTTAACCTCCTTGGAGCAGTGTGTTTCCCCAGGAAGGCTACATATGTGAACTCTGCAGTTTTATCTGCAAGCCAGCTGGAACAGGAAAGCTCATCCAGACACATTCGTCTTCCCGATATCTCAAGAAATCAAGGAGGATCTCTGGTGGTGGAAGTCAGAAGGCAGGCTTTCAGAAAGGAAGTCCCTTCCTACTTTGAACCCAAACATAGACTTCTTTGCAGAGATGTCGGATCTGGATTAGGGAGCGCTTCTAGGCACCCAAGAAGTGTCAGGAACTTGGTCCTAGGGGCAGATTCACTGGCACATCAACCTCAAGGAGCTGATGGCAGTTTGGCTGGGTCTCCAGCATTTTGCATCACTAGTCCGCAATCAAGTAGTGACCGTACACTCGGACAATGCTATGGGCCCTGACGTATATATAGAAGCAAGGGGAGACTCATTCGTTCTCCCTTTGCGAAGCAGCAAGAATCTTGCCTTCTTTTATGGGCAGACCAAAACTGGACCAAGTTGGTGACACGGTTCATCCAGGGCAAGCTCAATGTCCTTGTGGAAGGGGGGAGCCGTCGCAGTCAGGTGTTCCCCACAGAGTAGACTCTTCATCTGCAGATGTGCGAGGATCTGTGGAAGCTGTGGGGGAGACCTCTTATCTTGTACCCTCAAGCAAGAGCTCCGGACCAACCGCATACGTCAAATCAGTCTCTATCCGGGTCGTTTTATGCCACTAAGCCAACTCCTGCTCCCTTTTCGTGCAGGCTCTCTTATAGATCTGTTTGAGACGTCCAAGAATCATCGTCTACCAGTCTTCTGCTCTCCAGTACCAGGACCCTCTAGCATGGGTGATGGACAGCATGCTACAAGATTGGTCAATCAAGAATCTCTATGCCTTCCCACTATTCTGTATAATACGAGAAGTCCTCAACAAGTTCCGCAACCACACGAACATCATGAAGACTCTAGTGGCCCCATTCTGGCCATGATGGGAATAGCTCCTGGGTCTCCCCAAGCTGCTGATGGACTTCCCGAGGTTGTTACCACAGCGACCAAGTCTGCTCAGACAACCCCACTTCAGGCGGGTTTACCAAGGATTGTCCACTCTGGCCCTGACAGGGTTCAGATTGTCAGGAAACTCCTCAGACAGAAGGAGTTTTCAAGAGCAACTTCAGAGGCTATTGCCAAGTGTAGGCGCTCCTCTTCTGACAAAATCTATCAAGCCAAGAGGACAATCTTCAGAGCCTGGTGTAGAAGATATGACATCTCATCTTCTAAGATGTCTGTAGCAGAAATTGCCGAATTTCTCCTGTACTTGAGGACATCTAGGGGCCTGTCCTCCTCTACGATCAGAGGATACAGGACTATACTGTGTTTCGGCACAGAGGTATGAATCTCTCTGCTAATCAGGACCTGTCCGATCTCATAAAATCCTTCGATACCTCCATATCCAAGGGGCAAGAAGACGTCTCTTGGAATCTGGACATATTTTTGAAGTGGCTCTCCAGACCCCTCTTCGAGCCTCTTCTTTCTGCTTCGTTATGAGATCTTACCAGGACAACCCTCTTTCTTGTGGTGCTGGTGACCACCAAAAGGGTCAGTGAAGTGCATGCTCTGGACAAGAGAGTGGGATTTTCCCAAGGTGATGCCGTATTTTCACACTGGGCTTTTTAGCAAGAATGAAGACCCAACCAAGCCCTGGCCTTGTTCCTTCACTATTAAAAGCCTGATGGAAATACTACGCCCAGATGAGGAGGAGAGAGTTCTGTGCCCAGTGAGAGCACTGAGGTACTACTTGCACAGAACGGAAAAGATTTGAGGTCCTATGAGTAATTTGTAGTGCTTGGTTAGGAATCTGTCTCATGTCCTATCAAAGAACGTCTTGTCTTTCTTCTTGAAGGATCTGATCTCTGAGGCCCATTCTCAGGTTGGAGAAGAGGCTTTAACGTCCGTCAAAGCTAAGGCTCACGAGATCAGAGCTGCCTCCATGTCTTTAGTCTTCAGGCACAACCTGTCTCTATCATCAATTCTTCAAGAGACTTACTGGAGGTGCAAGTCTATCTTCACGACCCATTATCTTTGTGGTGTGGAAACAACTTTTGAAAATTGTAGTACTGTACTTGAGGGCCGTTACCCGTGGCTGGTATGGTGTTGGGAGGAACTGTAAGAAGCTTTTCTTCTTTCCTTTCTCTTCGCCTTGAACTTGGGTATTGAGTCGTAAGGGGAGCCTAGGGGTACTGTGTACCTGGAGACCCATCAGTCTTAGTTTTAATGGGTGGGTGGTGTTTTTATATTTTGTAGTTCAGGCAATGTTCGTGTTCATTGATTCTGGTCATTTGGTTGGTCAGTATGTGACCAGGGCAGGGGCAACTGGCTTCTTGTATACTTTGTTAGTCACCAGGTTCATCCCTTGCTGCAAAGTACCCACTGATGCAGAGGTGCGTCTGGCTAACTCGCCAAACCCTACATGGTTAAGATGAGTGCCAACCAGAGGCAGTATCTACCTGCAGCAGCTCCCTTACCAAGTAAGGAGTGACAAGCATTGTACCAATGCTAATATTGCTGTCCTCTAACTCATTATCATCCATAATGTTTTGGGGTAATTAATCCATATATCCCACCTCCATGTTAATTTGGGATTCAGCAATGTAACTACTTGGTAAGCTACATATATAAAATTGACATTTTTACAATAAAATAAAGTTTTATATAAACTTACCATGTAACTGCGAATCAAGCCTTCCCTCCTCCCCTCATATGGAAAGAAGGGCAAAAAACAATTGAATCACTCTGTTGAAGTTGCTTCTCTCTTACCCTGAAAGTGGGCGGTGACTAGTCACCTACACCGATACTAGCGCTGCCGCGAATTTAAACATTTTTAAGCTGCCGGCGAGTGAAACTATAAGCAAAGTAACTACTTGGTAAGTATATATAAAACTTTATTTTATCATAAAAATGTTATTTTGAAAATATTTTGAATAAAGAGGATAAGAACTGGAGGATGAGAAAGGGGACCAATTTAGAACATTGTATCTGAAAAGTTTAGGAAACCCTTAGGGAAGATAAAATGTAGAAATGATCCAAAACCATCAGAAAACCTAGCAATCTTCTTAAAGCTGCAGGCAAACCAACCGCAAATGGGACAATCAGAATTTATGAAACATGATAAAAGGGAAAAAGAATTGGAGCAGTAATATATAATATACACAAGACTACGGGATGTACTGCAGACCAAAAAATATAGAGAAATACAAATACAGGAGTGTATTATGGAACACTGGGAACAGTGCTGGAGGGAAGGCTGAAGAATATTGTTAAAACTGACAATCATCAGTTTGACTTTGAGCTACAAAAGAAAAATCAATGACTTTGAGCTACAAAAGAAAAATCAAAGACAATCTTTATAAAGAGGCAATTACAGAAGTGCCATGAGAGAAGGTGGTGTCTACCTAACATTTACAGTATTTAAGCATCTTGAGAATGAATTTGAAAGAGTTCCAAGACGAAAAACCTAAAGGGTACTACAAAAACAAGAGGGTATTAGAAAGGCTAATTAAGCTAGTGATGCTACTATACTATAATAAAAGAGCTAAGATACTGGCAGTATATCACAAGAAAATTGAGGTAAGTGTTGGTGTTTATCAAGGATCAAAACTACTGTATATTGGTCATCAGAGCAATGAAGTACTAACAAATGAATACAGTAAATGAAAAGAGACCCCTGGGAGGTGCTACATGTAGATGACCTGGTGTGAGCAGTAGAATATAAGAGTAATAAAACTGTAAAAACATTCAATGTATGAAAATGATACAGTATACTAGGAAGGGTAATACAGTGTAGTTAATTTCATACAAAATTTCTGAAAACAGGCTTGTGGTGACTGGTAAGCAAGCAAAGGGGGGTGGGGGGGAGGGGGGGAGGTGGGGGGGGGAAGAGTTTAGTCAGGCGAGTGGCATTGTGGATAATGCAGGAGTACAGGCAGTCCCCGGTTATCAGCGATCTGGTTTTATGGCACTTGTCTAACAATGATAACTGGATTTTCAACGCCGATATGCGCCCATGTCTGCTTATCTGCGATTTTCGGTTGTTGTCACACCGTTAGGAACAGAACCCTCGCTGATAACCAGGGACTACCTGTACTGTAGGAGCAAACAATACTACATACTGATGTATTTCTGACACGTAAAATGAATAAGAGGACCAAACAGGTAAAGAGGAAGGAGAGGAATAATGTGGTAGAAAAATAGGCCTTTGAAGAGGTAAAAACCATTTCTGCTACCTTGGGGATCATCAAAAGGAGGAAATTTTTTTACAACTTGTAAATATATTTCCTTCTCGTAAACAGATCAAACATTTGCAAAATGGAGATTTTGCAGGGATCTGATCACCAAATACTAAGGTTAATGGCTGCACTGCACTAGGAAGATCATATCGCAAATGAAGAATTTGTTAAGAACTGTGGTGTTCAAAGGCTAGAAAATACACTGAAATCTTGAAAACTGAGGGCTTGGCCATGTGATGGGAAGATGAGCAATTAATAAAGTGCACATTTTTATGTAAAATGATGAAGACTAATAAAGCCAGCAAAATCCATAAATCAGAGAGGAAAGGCCTAAAGACCAAGACTAAGTAGGAACTTAGGCAGAAAATATTTGAAATGGAAGAGAGTGTAGGGAGTTTATTTTTTGTCTAAACACACAAAGGAAAATTGTAATGTAAATGACAAAGATTAGGAAATCAGATAGCACAGTGGAAAAAAGGAAAATGAAAAGTATGAAAATTAAAAAGCACCAAGGGCTTGAGGGGTTACTGTAAAAACCTACTTACAGTGCTCAACAAATGACACACTGTAGCTACTATCCCCTAACAGGGTGAAAGACTGCAAATCACCATCATTGGCACACAATAACAACCACTTCAATAAAAACTTTCCTTTCAATACTTACAGCTTAATACTGCCTCAGACACCAACATTTCAAAGGAAAGTATAAAACACTGACCTAAAATACAACCATCCAGTGCTTAACAGGTATTTCCATTCCTACATTAAATCTATGCGTTTACCTCTGCAACTGGCATAAAATAATGTCAAAGTTTTATATAAAAAAATTCTTTCTATTATAAGGGTGGATTAGAACAGAACAGTGCTGAAAGGGAAATGGAGGGTAAGAAGTTTGAAAGGTGTTACAGGAGGAAAACCTTGCAGTTGCACTATGAAACAATTGCAGTATTAGAGAGGGTGGAAAGTCAGTACAAGGAATGAAAGAGGTTGCAGCTAGGGGCTAAAGGGACACTGCAAAAATCCTTAAGCAATGCCTACAGTGCACACGTAAGGTGCACTGACAACACTAACCCCTATGGAGATAAGGGTGGATTACAATGTAAGAACACGAAAGCATCAACAACTTACTTGATACAGTCTTTTTATCATCACTCTTTGGTTTTACAAAAAAATTTGTGTAGGCAGCATATGAAAGAGTCAGCATGATATGTAAAAACAGCACTATGCCAAGCATCCTGAAAGACTGACTTGCTGCATTATCTCCTAGCCATTCGCGAATCAGAACCTGAAACAGAATGGAAACAAATGCCTATAGTAAAGAAAATACAACCAAAAATATTAGTTTACTACCCATCAAATTATATTAATGCTTACATTTATAGATGCTCCATACATGCAAGGCCTCAACTGCTTAATCTATACAACTAATCAAAATGTAAAAATGGACAAAAAGGGCTAATTGCATGTTGAAGTGAAGGTTGAGCCCTCTTTAAACTTCAAGTTCTACCCTAAATTTGGTACCAAGTACAGGATTACTTTATACAACTTGCAAGTGATTTGATTGAGCAAATGAGTTACAGTAAATTGAAAAAAATCTTGGGTATTCTTATAAAGTGTTCCCATTTGACCTTCAGCAGCATTTCTTTCTTCCTTTCACTTTTCATCTGCTTCCTCTAGTCTCTTCCCACAAAGCTGTCCAACTTCTATAACTTTAACTGATTTCATTTTTCATCTTTCAGCAGAGAACAAAACTTTAGAGTGAACCCTGAGTCTACAAACATGATTTGGCAATCTCATGAACTACTTAATAATAATAATATAATAATAATAATAATAATAATAATAATAATAATAATAATAATAATAATAATAATAATAATAATAATAATAATAATAAACATGGGCGCCGTGGCAGAGTGGTTTAGCTCACTGATGGACTAGTTAAGCAACATTAGGGCTGGTCAGTCGTTGGATGGGTGACAGCTCCCCTAAGTGTTGATTCCTTGGGAAAGGATCTTTGACATAATTTCCACAGTCTACTCAGTTGTAAATGAGTACCTATTCTCAATGGGGTTAAATAGCAAAACTCAACAATGATGGAAAGAAATGAAAGAATAAACTAACAACGACGTAAATGGAACCTCTGGCGACAGAGGAGCTTCATCCAGCAGCCATGTATACAACCCAATACAGTCAGGTACTTGGGGGTCGTCATCCAGCAACTGACCACCACAACGGCAGTAACTAGCAACTAGAGATCAGAGCTACAGAGACAAAGCTGAAAAAGAAATGGACAAGAGAAGAAAATCAGAAAATATGGAGATGCTACATCAGAAGCAACCCAACAGAAAGAGGCTGCAGAAGAAGACTGGTCAACATCTGGAATGAGAGAAATAACACCCATCTAACAGAACAGAGGCTGGCAAACCAAGTAAGGAATATAAAAAAAAAAGAACTGGCTCTCTACAACAGAAAGAGAGGAACTGGAAAGAGAAATAACCCCCAACAAAGAAGGACAAGAAGATGAACTAAGAGACGATGACGCAGAAAACAACAGGAATGATGAGCTACCAAACAATGACACATGAGGAAATGCCGAAGATGTAACAGAGAGGTCAGAATGGGTGGAAAAGATCAGACAACGGATGACGCCAGATACAGAAAGAACAAAGATCCCCTCCATGAAAGCCTACAACACATAGAAACTAAGGGAAAAAACAAGTGAAGTTAATGAAATAATGAGACTAATCCACACCACCAGTATCACAGAAACAAATAACCTGGCATATGCAGGAGCAAGACTAGTAGTAGAACTCATGGGGATACAAAACCACACCCCATCACAACCAACCTAACAGAAACCAAAGCCACAACCGCCTTGGAAAAGGCGCCTGGAAAAACAAATCATGGCGATGAGATCTGACTTGAGTAAACTGAATGAGATGGCAGAAAAGAGGCTAAGAAGCAAGAAAACAAGAGAGGAACTGAATGAGAAATAAAAAGTTTGGGAGAAGGGTCTAAACAACACAATAGAAGATATAAAACAAAGGCTTAAAGCCAAAGCACATTAGACCCAACGGTACATGAACAGGAATAAAGGATACCAACAGAACAAACTCTTCGGAACCAACCAGAAAAGACTATACAGCCAACTAAGAGGGAAGATAACCACCAGGAAATTCCTGAAGCTGAACCAAGTAAGAAACTGGGAAAACATAAGGAGCAATCCAGTATAACACAACACACATGCAATATGGCTCCAGGAAATCAAGGCAGAAGAAATGGGGAGAATAAAACAAAGATTCACCAAGATCACCACAAACACAGTCTGACACCAACTAAAGAAAATGCCCAACTGGAAAGCCCCAGGTCCCAATGAAGTCCATGGATACTGGCTCAAAAACCTCAGGGTCCTACACCTACGAATAGCAGAACAACTCCAGCATTGTATCACAAACCACCATGCGCCCAAATGGATGACCACAGGGAGAGCATCCTTAGTACAGAAAGACAAGAACAAGGGAAATATAGCAAGCAACTACAGGTCTATCACTGCCTACCAATAATGTGGAGGTTACTACAGGCCTATCACCTGCCTACCAATAATGTGGAGGTTTCTAGCAGGTATCATCAGTGAAAGACTATACAACTACCTAAAGGATACAAACACCATCTCCCACCAACAGAAAGGCTGCAGAAGGAAGTGTAGGCGCACAAAAGACCAGCTCCTAATAGAGAAAATGGTAATGAAGAATAGTAAGAGGAGAACCAACCTAAGCATGGCATGGATTGACTACAAGAAAGCCTTCGACATGATACCTGAAAACATATGGGGCAGAGGAAAACATCATCAGCTTCCTTAAAAACACAATGCGCAACTAGAATACAGTACTTACAAGCTCTGGGATAAGACTAGCAGAGGTTAACATCAGGAGAGGGACCTTTCAAGGTGACTCACTGTCCCCACTACTCTTTGCAGTAGCCATGATTCCCATGATAAAAGTACTGCAGAAGATGGGTGCCGGGTACCAACTCAAGAAGGGAGGCAACAAAATTAATCATCTGATGTTCATGGACGACATCAAGCTGCATGGTAAGAGCATCAAGGAAATAGATACCATAATCCAGACTGTAAAGATTGTATCTGGGGACATCAGGATGGAGTTTGAAATAGGAAAATGCAACTTGGTCAACACACAAAACGGCAAAGTAACAAGGACTGAAGGGATAAAGCTACCAGACAGGAATAGCATCAAACACATAGATGAGACAGGATACAGATACCTGGAAATAATAGATGGAGAGGATATAAAACACCAAGAGATGAAGGACACAATCAGGAAAGAATATATGCAGACTCAAGTCAACACTTAATGCCGGAAACATGACGAAAGCCATAAACATATGGGCAGTACCAGTAATCAGATACAGTGCAGGAGTAGTGGAGTGGATGAAGGCTGAACTCCACAGCATAGACCAGAAAACTTGAAAACACATGACAATACACAAAGCACTACAACCAAGAGCAAATACAGACAGACTATACATAGCACGAAAGGAAGGGGGGAGAGGGCTACTAAGCATAGAATACTGCATCAACATCGAGAGCAGAGCACTGGGGCAATATCTGAAAACCAGTGAAGATGAGTGGCTAAGGAGTGCATAGGAAGAAGGGCTGATAAAAGTAGTCGAAGACCCAGAAATATACAGAGACAGGAGAATGAAAAACAGAACAGAGGAATGGGACAACAAACCAATACACGGACAGTACATGAGACAGACAAAAGAACTGGCCAGGGATGAAACATGGCAATGGCTACAGAGGGGAGAACTCAAGAAGGAAACAGAAGGAATGCTAACAGTGGCACAAGATCAGGCCCTAAGAACCAGATATGTTCAAAGAACAATAGATGGAAATAACATCTCACCCATATGCAGGAAGTGCAATATGAAAGACAAGACCATAAACCACATAGCAAGCGAATGTCCGGCGCCTGCACAGAACCAGTACAAAAAGAGGCATGATTCAGTAGCAAAAGCCCTCCACTGGAGCCTGTGCAAGAAACACCAGCTATCTTGCAGTAATAAGTGGTATGAACACCAACCAGAGGGAGTGATAGAAAACAATCCGGCAAAGATCCTCTGGAACTATGGTATCAGAAGATAGGGTGATACGTGCCAATAGACCAGACATGACGTTGATTGACAAAATCAAGAAGAGAGTATCACTCATTGATGTCGCAATACCATGAGACACCAGAGTAGATGAGAAAGAAAGAGAAAAAATTGATAAGTATCAAGACCTAAAAATCGAAATAAGAAGGATATGGCATATGCCAGTGGAAACTGCACCCATAATCATAGGAAGACTAGGCATGATCCTAAGATCCCTGAAAAGGAATCTGGAAGAATTAGATGCCAAAGTAGCTCCAGGACTCATGCAGAAAAGTGTGCTACTAGAAACAGCGCATAGAGTGAGAAAAGTGATGGACTCCTAAGGAGGCAGGATGCAACCCAGAACCCCACACTATAAAAACCACCCAGTCGACTAGGATGACTGTGACAACCCCCCCCAACCAAAATAATAAAAAATATAATAATAATAATATCCGAAAGTGAATACATACATTCACTACTATGGGAACCCTTATATTCACAATGTCACAAATATAAGTGCTTCAGTATGCTAAATATAGAAGGAAAACACTCGTACATAGGCTGAAAAGATTGCACTCCCAGTAAAATAACCTCTTAAAATTTATCTTATTTCAGAAATACAAACCACTGCCTTATATCACATAGCCTTAACTTTATTTTGATATGGGGAACTGTTAACCAGAGTTGACTACCACTATCTGGATGTTCCAGACAATTCTCAAAAAAGCAAAATGTCCTTTTGACTGTAACACAGTTTTAGTTGGTTAGTTATCTGCCTGTATCCTTATTCAATTGTGAATATTTAATTGGAGAGTGAAACACTGTACTTGAAAACTCCAATGCACTTTCTGAACTCTTCATTATACAATGAACTTGAGCTTTCTAAAGCTATGCCAAATATCTGACTCCAATATTCTAATGCAGATAGAGTTGGCTTGTTGAACTCTCAGCATCCCAAGTTATATGAGAGGTTTTTTTATAAGGTTTAATACATTTCCAATTTTGGTCTTTATGTATGAAATACCTGTATGTGCTTTCCAATTCACATGTAAACAAAGATTAAGCCTAAGCATCTTATGATTTGCCTCTTGAGTGTGTGGGTGTTTCTGTTTGCTAGTTTGATATTGATTTTGATAGAAACTCCAATCTTTATAGAACATGGGTACTTCTATTTTTTTTTTTAAAAAGGAGACCTACTGTTGAAGTCCTTATGATCATTCTAATTAAGGTCTTGTTTGGCATGTAAGGAGTGTGGCCCAAGTCAGAAGTGGTATAAATTATGGCAAAGACAGTAAATTGCTTGCTTTAGACAATTCTTTGTGGAATATATATGACTTGAAGGTGTCTGTGTTACCTGAGTGCACTTGGAATGGACAACTGGAAGAGAAATTTTTCATTTCTTATAGGTAAATGGCCTCCAATATCATTTTAGGTAGTTTTAGCAGAATTGACTGTCTTCAAGTAGCATTGCATATTTTATGGATATAAATAATAGAATACTGTGATAATGATGTGCCAACATTAAAATCTTCTTCATGATGACTGATGGCTTGTGATTCAAGCTATGCTGCAGTAGGTTCAGAATTTATGTATGCACTGCAGAAGTAAAGCATACACCATTTTTTAAAATATTTTATACAAAGTTTTTCATGAAATGAGTCTGCAATTCCTGGCATTACTTGGGTCTTTACATGGTTTTATTCTTGGTACCATTGTAACACTGCATTCTCCACTCTTCAGGGAGCGAAGCCAGTTATAAAACCATTTCAAGGATTTGTCTCAGCCAGAAGAATTATTAAACTCTAGTTCTTTCAATGTGAATTAATAATATAAATCCACTGATTGTTCATTCACAAAATGATTTATTTCTGTTTAGTTTTTATTTCTAAAAAGTGCTCATCAAGGCATTCACACCAATAATATTTTCAGAGTGCCCACCTAGTATGTTAGTAATGAGAAATTAGAACAGTAACAACAAGTAAAAGAGGAGGTTTATACATTGTTCAGATACTGTACAAGATATTTAAGGAGAACTGAATATGAAACTTTGTTTTCATGCTTTGCCAGTTAAATTCATTCACACGAACTGAGTAAAAATAGTCATACAAGTTGTCATAATACATACAATGGAAATAAAAAATGCTCAATATACTACTGTATACACATAAGTTTCTATACTTACATATTTTATTCCAGTCATCCTTTTGGAAATATGATAAAATCCACTGCTAAAATAAAATATTGCCAAGTGAATTCTGTGTACCAATGTGAGGGAATACTGCAATGTTGGAATTTGCTGTAGAATGAATGTTTTCAGTTCTGGGCGTAAATATGTTGAAAAACAGCCAACTCTTACTGAGTTTTCAAATTTTTTAAGCCCTATTTGTAGAACTTTTGGTCCAAAACACTGAAGTATTACCATAACAGTCCGTTCCTAGAAAAAAATACAAACACTTAAATATGATCAAGATACTTATGTCGAAAACATTAATATAAACACAGTAATAGGTTAGCAGCAATACCGCCGCCCCCCCAAAAAAAAAAATTAAAATAACTTTTGATCCTCAAGTATACATTTGTATTTAATCATGTCTTCATACCTGGTTAAAGACAGACAAAATGCTGAACAGTTGCTTCAATTAGCAAATTGACACTTAACCCATACTATGGGGAATCACATACTCACCTATCAAATTTTCTTTCTTAACAGTAACCTGTTGGAAGCACAACAACAGAGTGTCTTGCACAGTGCACTCAAGGTACTTTTAGTTATCCCTTCTTTCTTTTACTTTTATTTTCTCTCTTTGGTCTTTTCTTCCCTAGTTGTCCAACCTCATGAACTTTACTTTGTTCCAAGCTGGGAAAAGAGACTGCCACAGGTAAGGGCCTAGCCCTAAAACCACTCTTAGCCCAAAATAAGGCAAGAAGAAAAGAATTGCCTCGTATTAGCAAAGCCTATCTTAACTGACAATGCTTGTAGCTCCCTCACTCTCTTGGCTGTAGCTAAGGCTACACTGAAAAGTGTTTAAGGAAACCTCCTTAAAAGGAGCTTTCTCCAAAAGTTTTAAAGAATGGCAACATAATGAACTTATGAACTGCATACAGATTCTAAGGTGAAGTGAGTACCAGAAACCTAGGAAACTCCACCTTAACACCTTTTAAAGACATCTTGATGTCTTTGTCCTTGGACAAGCCTAAGAGCTGAAGCCAACAGGCCCTCTAGCCTTAAAGGCTGCTGCCAAGGACTTTTTTTCATGCTTGAGAAAAAACAGAAACCTTATCATTCAGCTTGAGAAAAAACAGAAACCTTATCATTCAGCTTGAGAAAAAACAGAAACCTTATCATGTTGCTTACAGAGATATTGGTGCCGGAAAAACCCCTTAATGCACCACCATGACCAACACACTGACCACTGATGTTGGTAGAATTGGTCAGTACATTCTCTCTTGGCACTGATAATGGTCTCCCCTGCAAGATCTCACCTTGAGTTCACAGGAGCCATGGACCATCTACACATGATTATCTGCAGCTGGTGGGATTGTGATGGAACTTTTTCTTTCTTGGTTGCCATGGAAACTGCCCTACTGAACCCAAAAGGACCAGGGAGACAGCCTTCCACTGTACATGAGAGAGATACCTAAGAAGAAAATCTCTCTCCCATGCAGCAACCAGATACTGAAGAAGATCCTAATAGGGTCCACCTAACCCCATCTGAAGTGTCTGTATACTGTATTCTGAGGGGTATAGTGAAGCATCCAAGCCTTCTGCCCTTTTGTAGCCGGACAGTCAAATACCGCTTGCTGTGTTTGCTGACTTCCATGAGGATATTATGAACAGTATCAAGTATGTCCTTGCTACAGAATGTCAATACATCAGAGATGTTATCCATGATTTCAAACAAGAAATCAGGTCAGTCCTGGATACTGAATTAAATGCAAGGTCTAAGAATTTCTCAGCCGTTAAACGAAAGAATAAAGTGGCTGCACAGTCTGCCCGGGCAGAGTCTTGGTCTAGAGCACAGACTGGTAGTAATAATAAAGTTAGTTCGGGCTATAAAACTTTAAATCATATGATAGGAGGCGCTCCAGTGACTGCCTCAGATGATACTGATAACCCTTGCCATGACGCCTCAATGTGTATTTTCTCTCCTGATGGTAAATACCTTATTAATGAGAGGAAAACTATGACTGAAGTTTAACATGTGGAATTTTGGGACAGGGTAGGATTTCCTTATATGGAATGGCGCTTAGTCCCTCCTTCAGTAGGCACTGAAAAACTGCCGAAAGAAACAGTTATCCTACCTACGAATATAACACTGAAAGCCATTGAAGAAACCTTTTACTAAGTTAATGGAAAATGGAGTTCTACATCTATTTTAGATAAGACCCAATATGCTTACCGGGTAGCCCCAGTCTTCTGTCCCTTCACTTTTAAAACAATTAATCACGTGAATGCAGATTTTCAGAATTTTGTGGTAACTGGGAAAAGAGAGCCAATGGCAGAATTAAAGTCATTTGTCTCCGTCATCCCAGTGTCTGATAATACTATTAAGGAATGAGCAACACTTGTCCTTCATTTTGAAAGGAATAAGCTCCCTCTGGATGTGGCTACTTAGCAGTTTGGGGGCCCTATGAGAAAAATCCCATAGGGGACAGCCTTGGCTGAATTTCATACTAGGATCCACCTCCTCAATATCTTAACCTCTATTACTATGCTGGAAGCTTCTGTTAAAAGGCTTCCAGAATCCTCTAAAACAATGTTTGCTGTTGGAGCCAAAACACTCTTGTGGACCTTATGAGGAGCATTCTATGATTTTCTAAAGTGTCCCACTAAGGCTAGAATGGAAACACTGGGGGCTCTAATATGACACTACCCAATGTACCCCCTTACTACATTCTACCTTTCTGAGTAGTCTGTTGTGGCTCATCTCAATGAACAAGTCGAACAACAGAACTGTACAATATATGCTCTCCTTGGAAAAGGGGAATCCAGGAAGCAACGGACTCGAGAATTTCTCCTTCCTAAACCAAAGAAGATTCGTTATGACTCGGAGTCATACATGCCTCCAGTCACCCCTAAAGGATCATTTAAACAACAGAAGGGACAACAGCAGCAAAAGCATCCCTTTCAAAGCATGCAAAGATGCTCGTACCAGGGAAAAGGAAAAGCAACTCCTGGAATGCCTATTACAGGCAAGGGAAGAGGTGGAGCCCAATAAGAATTGCATGGTCAGGGGTGGTCTCCTACAGCATCACATGCAATGGAAGTCCTCCCCTTGGGGACAGTATAGTATTATCCAAAACGGGCTAGGGTGGAAATGGTCTCATCCTCCACCCCTTTAAAGAGGCTTCCCAAGAACCAGACGCCTCTTTAGAAGATTACGCGCAGAAGGCCCTTTTAAAGGGGAGCCATAGAGAAACATACTATAGAGCCCCCAAGTATTTGCGGGGGATGTGTTCCAGAACCCCCAGCAAATAGTTAAAATCCGCAAACACTTAGAACCCCCCCCCCCTTCTAAAAATGCTTATAACTGCCTATCTTGAAAGTTCAAATACCAAATGTATACTTAAAGTATCATCCTACATCAAATATACCTTAAATTACTGTACCAATCTTTGAAATTATATTATTAATATAATTTCAAAGTTACCTTAAACATTAGTACCCATAAAAATATTTGCATATGTACTTCTGACCCTTCCAGCCAAAACAGAGAGAGAGATAGAGAGAGAGTTACCACAATAACATATTCACGCAGCCTTGTACTGGCAGGTTAAAAGAGAGAGAGAGAGAGAGAGAGAGAGAGAGAGAGAGAGAGAGAGAGAGAGAGAGAGAGAGAGAGAGAGAGAGAGAGAGAGAGAGAGAGAGAGAGAGAGTTTATCTCTTTAATCTCTTGAGGAATGTTAATCCATTTCTCTGTACAAAATTTGTTTGTTTTTTGTCTTCCAAAGATGTATTAGCTATACATTTTAAAAACATTATGAACACACACACACAAACAGTGTGCATATGTGGCTATTACCAATTGGTTAAAGAAATTCAAATTAGCTGTATCAAGAGAGAGAGAGAGAGAGAGAGAGAGAGAGAGAGAGAGAGAGAGAGAGAGATTTTTTCAGTTTATCCTTCGTAATGGTAATTGACCACCAGGTTGGCAACAGTCACCCACAAAGTTGGCAATTCTGACCACACAACCCTTGCTGCCAGGTTACTCGACATATCTGACAGGTTCAACCTACCCCCTTCTCTCCAAGTCTTTCAGCAAAAGATTAGGGGTCGATGTGTATTTCTTTAAAATTTTACATAATTTATTCATTTATAAACTAAAATCTTACTAATTCACTACAGTATTTTCTTTAATTAATTGACATTATTGCTGTTTACATTAATATTAATATTTGAAAATTAGTAAACTATTTATTTATCATACAAAACAAATAAACATACATCTCAGAGAGAGAGAGAGAGAGAGAGAGAGAGAGAGAGAGAGAGAGAGAGAGAGAGAGAGAGAGAATTATTATTTGTATTATTTCTTATTATTTAATCTTATTAAACTTAATATTATTTGAAAATTAGTATTGTACATAATTATTTTGTCATCAAATGTAATGTAGATATAGCACAGTATTTAGCCACAAAAATAATATGAAAATACAGAATATTGCTCTAAGAAAAAATCCACAAATTGGTGAGTTTCCTACGAATAATTTATAGATAGGCTCCACGGAAAATTCCGCGAATTGTGAGAAAACGAATATTGGGGGGTTTACTGTACGTGTGTTCGCCACCAAGCACGTGTCTTCAGTGTCCCCAAGAAGGATTCCTCCGAACGTAGGGTGATCCTTGACCTATCAGAGCTGAACAAACGCATTGTTTTCCACAGTTTCTGGATGACTACTATTGCCCAAGTATGTTCAATCATTCCGCAAGGGACTTGGACCGTTTCTATAGATCTGAAAGACGCATACTGGCTCGTTCCTATCGCTGTTCCCTTCCACCCTTGCCTAGGGTTCTGGGTAGGGAAGGAAAAAATAAGGAATTCAACTGGTAACCTACCCAGACAATTGGCTAATCTGGGGGCCCACCAGGGAAGAGTGCCTATGAAGCCTAAGAGTGGTAGCAGACAGGCTCCAATCAAAAGGCTTTCTAATAAATAGGAAGACATCCTGCCTTACACCCAGTGGCTGGGACTTTGTTGGGATGCTCTTTGAAGCCAGTTGAGAAGTCGCTTCCCACCAGTACTCAAGACAGAAAAAGGAAGGACCTGAAACAGGTTTCTTGCTCAGTCCAGTGTCTCCAGACGTCACTTGGAGCGTGTGATGGTAGACACAATCCTCAGATTGTAATTAAAAAATGTAAACAAATTCTGACTATTGCATGCAAGAAAAAAGATTCGTGATTGACTTAATCAAATGAGTCAGAAAGTCGGGGAGATACTCCAGCTATGGACCTGGAAAGGGTCTCTGGCAAAACAGGTCACCCTACTCCTTCATCTGTGCAAGTGATAATACACACAGATGCCTCCTTGACAGGTTGGGGAGGCCACTGGGAGGATCGTCGGGTGGCAAGGAGGTGGTCACTTGCTTGGAGTAAGTGTCATATCAACTTTCTAGAGCTGATGGCTGTCTTTCTGTCTCTCAGAAAACTGAAACCTCCAAAAGGGACCCACATTTTGTTGGACCTCGACAACAGGACTGCAATGTCCTGCATCAAGAGGTCGGGCTCACGTTCATCTCCTTCAGATGGTGCAAGCAAAAAAGTGGCACTTATCTGCAATTCACCTCACAGGGTCTCTCACTGTAATAGCAGACTCTCTATCAAGGGATGCAGCAGCCTTGACTGAGTGGATGTTAGACAATCACTCCTTTCACTTAATTGCCAACATGCTTCCACATCCAGAAGCGGACCTGTCTACTACACGCGACAACCACCAACTTCCAGTGTATGTGTCTCCGAACCTGTACAATCAAGCAATAGCAAGAGATGCATTCTTACAAGACTGGAATAAATGGAGGACAAAATACCTTTTTCCTCCATTGTTCCAGATTTCAAAGGTTTTAACAAACTTCTAACTTTCAACGGAACTGCTTACTTAATAGCCCCAAATTGGCCTAACAGGCACTAGTTCCTGTTGGTTCAACAACGGGCAAAAAAGTCCATTCCATGACCATCCACTGTTCTATCCCAGAGCGTAGGAGGGAAAGTCATCTACAGGTCCTCCTTTCTAAGCCGAGACCGGCACGTGTGGATTTTTTAAATCTTGTCTACCATGGAAATTACTCACCCAATATTGCTAGGTACCAAGTGCAGAAACTGTGGACATCATCTCTTGGAAAATACCAGACCATATGGAAAATATGGTTAGACTATTTCCATGCTGAGAGCTCAGTTGAGATCTCTGTTAAAACACTGTTACATTTTTGTAAATATCTTTTTGAAGACAAGTAGTACCTTGCTGTTACAACAATCATGGCATACAAGGCAGCATTGTTGGAACCCTTGCTTTATGGATTTGGAATTGATTCTAACATAGAAATTGTTACTTCTCTTCTCTGGTCTTTTGCATTGCAAAGAACTGCTCCTGCAAGGCTTCCCATTACCTGGTCCCTGAATAAGGTGCTTAGGCTTCTGTCAATTCCTCAATTCAGTGGGCCCAATACAACTACTACAACTCATATGCTGCAAAAGGCAATCTTCTTCACTGCTTGGCATCAGGAGCTCGTATTAGTGAATTAGGCTCTCTTAGACAGGGGACAACGCTACATTACTCATACAGCTAACCGTTATTTATTATTGTCCCCTGGCCCAGCATTCCTGGCAAAGAATGAGAACCCTTTAAAGAGAAAATCTATTCTGATAAGGGAACTCAATTTGTTAGATAAAACATTATGCCCAGTTCAAGCGCTTAAGGTTTCCCTAGAGGTCATGGCAAACATCCCAGAGGGTCCGATTTTCCTACCCCTAGCACAAACAAACAACTTCCTCTACATGGGGTGAGAATAATTTGCGTCCCTTACTAAAAAAGCAGACCCCCACTCCTTTCCTAAGTCGCATGACATCCGGAAAGCAAGTACTGTACGCTGCTGGCTTTCTTTGGAAATGTTTCTGCAAAGAAGTCTCCGTGTACAGGGTGGTCATCAGAAACAGTACAGTAAACCCTCTGTATTCGTGGGGGATGCGTACCACAGCCCCCGCAAATAGCTAAAATCAGCGAATACTTAAAATCCCTCTAAAAACACTTAGAACTGCCTATTTTCATAGTTCAAACACAAAAAAATCTCTAAAAATGCTTATACCTGAGTATTTTAATAGTTTTATCACAAAAAGTGCACTTGGTCATGAAAATGATATGAAAATATAGTAAATAGTGAATAATTTTCTGTGAAAAATACCGTCAATGGGCGAATTTTCTGCGAATAATGTGTATATACGTTCCTGACCCCATAGTTGCTATGGCAGAAAACCAGGGGTCTTCTTAATGTGGTGGATATGCTAAGATACCGCTGGGAGAGGTGCAACAATACCGTGACCAAACCCAGCACATTTAAGTAAGTTACTTTAGACCTACATCTTAATAATTGTAAGTTCGTGTTTAGTTTCGTGTTCTTTGAAATATATATGAGCAGGGAAGTACAGTAATTTCTGCAATTGCTGGGAGATGTGGTATTGCATTAACACAACAGAACAGTTTGTACTAGTAAATAACACAGACTTAACACTGGGAATGTTTGAAAATGCAGCTTTCTTTCCTTTTTCGTTTCTTTAAATCTTCAGCTGAAAACCCTTATGGACAAGTCAGTTGACTATTAACCTAGTAGGGTTCCAAAGGGAAACCAGCCTGCAGGGAGAGACAAATTATAGGAAAAGGTGATATATAAGTGAGTACAGGCAGTCCCTGGTTAATGGCAGGCTCGGTTAACAGTGATCTGGTTGTATGGTGCTTGTCTAGTGACAAAAATTGCCGATTTCTGCTTATCAGCGCCAATAATTAGGTGTTGGCACCAATACATACCTAACAGAGGCACCGATAACCGAAAATCAGCGCTTTTCAGTGCTGATAAGCCGCAAAAACGCAGATTTTCGGTTATTGGCAATTTTCGGTTATCATCACACCCTCAGAACAGAACCCCCGCCGATAACCAGGGACTGCCTGTATTAAGGAATAGAAAACAAAACAGATACACCTGAAATTCAGGAGACGTCAGCAGAGAGCAGAAATGAATTTCTTTCTTGCTTAAATATTTAGCAAAGGTCCAAGACTACTACCTTGAGGAACACCTGAAATGACATTACTAAAACTACCATACTGGTCATCAACACATACCCTTTGGGTTCTGCCTATTAAAAATTCATTTAAAATATTAAGAAGACCAACCCATTCCCAATAATCCTAGCTTGTAGATAAGTGCTTCATAATTCACACAGTCAAAGGCTGCACTGAGAAGGAACAACAGCTAGAAGAGTAGCATCATCACCATATGCAATCAGTTTGTTCTCCACACCTTGCCACACGTCATTAGTATAGATAATAAATATCAAAGGTCCAAGAACACTACCTTGAGGAACACCTAAAATGACATTACTAAAGCTACTATACTGGCTATCAACACAGACACTTTGGGTTCTGCCTATTAAAAATTCATTTAAAATTTCAATAAAAGACCCACCTATTCCAAATAATCCTAGCTTGTAGATAAGTGCTTCATGATTCACACAGCCAAAGGCTGCACTAAAATCATGACCTCTGCACCCTCACCAACAGCACTCGGCAAAACAGTAGATACTGACAAGAGTGCACCACAGATACCAAGGTCTTTACAAAACCCAAACTGTAATGCTGGTAGCAGGTTATCATTTTCAATAAACCTACAAATATGCTTAAAGAGAAGCTTCTCAAAAACATTAGATAAAACAAACTTGCCCTTATTCAGAAGGGCATGAGGATGGACTTAGTCCCTTAGGTAATGTAAATATGTTGGCCTTCCTCCAAACAGAAAGAAAACTTAAAAGTCCAGTTAATCTTCTGAAAACAGCAGTAATCTTAAGGGCAATGAAATCAAGTGTTTTAGAAAAAGATGGGAAAGATCCTGTTAGGGTCTAACTGTCAAGACCCAGGGGCAAAGTTAGGACTTCTCTAGACCTGAAGGCCTCTGGGCACAACTTAGGCTCTGGAATGCATGACTGAGGCAACACCAAGGACCCACCACACAGTTTGCTCATGACATGTGGCCCAAAAGTTTTGCCTTCTGTACATAGGGCAATATACAGCAGTTCCATCAGCTCCTACATGGGGAGGAATGCTTGATTCAACTCTAAAGAGTGATGACTTGAGGGTAGACCACCACTTCTGGTCACATCCACTGAGAGCAAAATCTCCTTCCCACTCACATTATAAGCTCTCTCCGGTCTCTGGTAGACAACCAGAGCTTGATTTCTAAGTTCATTGAAATTATGCCACAAAAAGTCCAGTCAATTATTCCTCCATAAATAATAAGCATCTTGCTTTTCATGGTAGGCAAGCTTACATGCAGCATTAAACCATGGCTTGTCTTCAAGATGAAACTTGAGAATTTTAGAAGGAATTCCTCATTCAATAACAGTCTTAAGATGATCATTTAAACATTCATTAATATTTGGACTTCTATACATATTGCTCCACCTGAGCTCAATAAGATCATGGTGAATACCATCCCAATTGGCCTGGGGTTTCAAGTATACATTGAAAAGCTAATATAAGGAACTACCTGATCCACCTTCACATTAACCTTAACCAAACAATGATCACATGAAGCCACTGGAAAACCTACTCCACAAGATACAACCCCTGTTACATCTGTGAATGCATGGTCAGGACGGTTGCCAGATTGGTGTGTGGATTCATTTGTCAACTGCTCACAATCAGAAATAATGGAGAAATCTACAGCAGCAACACCATGTTTCTCTGTGGCAGTAATTGAGCTCAGTCATTCAACATGATGAGCACTGTAATCGCCAATGAAAATGAAACAAGCCTTGGAGTCAGCTTTCTGAATTGCTGCCATTTTTGTAGACAGAGCCATCCAAATCTGGGTTCCTATAGCTAGCAAAGGCACAGATTTAATAGTCTTCCACAGACTTTAATTACTTGTATTTCGTGACATCCACACTCATACAGTGGCCTATGAGATGCAGAAAAACCCTCTCTAATATACAGAGCCATTCCATGGGCCCCTAGAATACCATTATGTTAAGAGTAAAATGGGCTTCTTAAACCCTGGAATCAACAGTTCTGATAGCAAATGAGACAAGAGTTTCAGAGCAAAAGAGAATATCAAAATTAGCAGCAACAACATCTGGGTTCTTTTTATTCTTATATGATCCACAGACATTGCTATTTAAATACAACATTTCCGTGATCAATTTTGTGGACCACAATTAAGTTCAGTATTGCCAGAAAGAAGCAACCAGCATATAAGAATATTTGAAGATTTAACAAGAACAAATACAGGAACAATAACAATATATGTATGTAAAAGCAATACTGAAAAGTGTATGTCCATGAAAAGACAAAATTACTGTATCACCAGAATGAAACTGGTCAACTAGGAGGAACTGGCACGCCCAGCAAATACAGTACATATCCAGATTTGAAGGAAGGACAGTATGGTGGTTTTGAAAATCAATTGTGGGTAAAGATAAAGGTTAAAAAAATGATATGGGTATAAAACCTCTTCCTAAACCAATAGGCATCCTCGGCCTTTCTACCAAGGCTACCTTTCACACTGTTTGAAAAACAAGAGGAAGAGGGAACTGACGGAAAAGTGTGCCTTACAACAGTGCTTTTTTTGGAGTGGCTTTCTTCTAGAAGAGATGCCTAGCAGGCAAGTCTCTTCTACACAACAAAAAAGTGTCTGGCAAATCTGGAGATGTATTTGTCCTTGCTGGGTGTACCAGCTCCTCCCAGTTGACCAATTGCATTCTGGTGATATAGTGATTTTGTCTTGTCATGGGCATACACTTTTCAGTATTGAAAAGAGTAAGAAGTGTAGTGTTCAGAGTTGCCAAGTGTTTGTTAACAGTAAAAGAAATGTAATGAATATGCCAGATTATCCTGAAGAAGTGTAGTCATAGAAAAAGTCCGTGACCAGAGAAGGACCCAACAACAGACTGTACTGGGCAGCCTTAAAAGGGACTTTCATCTCTCCAGTGGTAGTATCTCAAAGGGCAGCGGGGGCCTTAGCCAACCTACTGCCTTTGGACATATTTACACATTTCACCCACTAAAACAAGTAATAGAGATGCTCCACACCTTCAACAACACAAAGATTTTGACAGCTTCCCTTTGCACATAGCAGGAGCAGTTGTAGGATCTACTAACCATGGTGTGGCGAGTAGTCTCAGGCTGTCTCTTGACCTGGAAGAAGCTTCTCAAATAGCTGCACCTTCACATATTCCAAAACAACCTGGATGCCCTTTATCACACCTTGAAATTATCCAGCAAGGCCTCATAAAAATGACATTTTTATGATAAAATAAAGTTTTATATATACTTACCCAGTGATTGCTAAGCTAAGAGTTTCTAACTTGACAGCAGCTTCAATTTTGAAAATAGCGGTAGCAATAGTCTTTTGTCTTTCGGGGTAAGAGAGAGGAACAACTCAGCCAAGAGCTTCAATTTTGTTTATGCTCCAATGTCCATGCGAGGGGAGGAGGGCGGGCTCCATCCATGATTACTGGGTAAGTATATATAAAACTTTATTTCATCATAAAAATGTCATTTCTTACATAAGTACCTTACCCAGTAATTACTAAGCTGAATCCACATTGACAGGAGGGGGGGTGGGATTCATGGACATCTTGTACCCCAAAACATTAAGTGTTAATGAAATGAGAACAGAATAAAAAGCCTTAGCATTGAAATAATGCTTGTTGTTCCTTACCTGGTGAGAGAGCTGCTGCAGGTAGATACTGCCTCTGGTTGGCACTCATCTCAACCCAGCAGCAGCATGGTGGTATAGCCAGGATCGCCTCTGTTGAAGTGGGGGACTGCAGCGAAGGAGTAATCCGATTGCCAACGAAGTATGATGTAAACTTTGCAACGAAGGAGACATCCGATCATTAACAAAGCCAACAAGTATTTGCCCCTGCCCAGGTGCAGTACAGTAAAGCACAACAACCAGAGAACATAGTCACCTACACCACATATTAAAAAACTTGTATGTATATAAAAAACCATCACCCTACACAAAAAAATTGGTGGGCACTCTAGGTACATTATACCCTCTAGGCTCCCCAAGAACTCAACACCCTTTGCCAAGGTGATGAGACAGAAGGACGGAAGTGGTGCTTCCTACTTTCCCTCCCCAAACACTACGCTAGCCACGGACAATGGTCCTAGTGTACTGCAGTCTTCATAAGTTGTCTCCATGCCTTGCAAATAGTGCAAAACAACAACTGACTTACATTTCCAGTGTGTAGTCTGTAAGATCGAAGCAAGGGAAAGATTATGCTTAAAAGCTACTGATGTAGCAATTGCTGTCACATCGCGAGCTCTAACCTTTAGTACAAGTAAAATATCCTCTCCAATTTCAGTGTGTGCTTCCAGAATCAGGTCTCTCTCAAAAAAAAATGATAGAGTATTCTTTGACAAGGGTCTAGAAGGGTTCTTAACCAAACACCAAAGATTCCTTGCTGGGCCTCTAATCTTCTGTCCTTTGGATGTAATATCTAAGTGCTCTTACTGGGACCTAGGATATCCATTAAGCTTTTTATGGTAAAGAAACGAGGCCAGGGCTGTGAAGGACTCTCATTTTTTGCTAAGAAACCCAGAGTGAGGGAACAGACAGCATCTCCCTGGGAAAAGCCAATTCTTTTGTATATGGCGTGGAGCTCGCTCACTCTCCTAGCAGTAGCTAGAGCCACTAGAAAAATGGTCTTCTTAGTAAGATTTCTCTGTGAAGATGAACGCATGGGTCCAAAATGCGAATCTGAAAGCCACCTGAGGATGACGTCTAAGTTCCAATGACATGTTTCTTCCTTCTGTCGAAAGTCCTAATAAGAACTGAGAGATCCTGGTTGGATGAAATGTCTAACCCTCTGTGTCTAAAGACGGAGCTAAGCATACCTCTATATCCTTTTATAGGTGAAGATAGGCCCTTGGAGGATCTCAAGTAGAGAAAAAAGTCTGCCAATTGAGTTAAAGTGGTTTTAGAAGATGAGATGTTATTCTTCTTGCACCTAAGACTAAAGACTGCCCACTTTGCCTGGTAGACTTTGCTAGTAGGATGTTGTCTACATTTAGCGATAGCTTCCGGCGCAACTCTTGAAAAACCCTTCGCTCGCAAGAGTCTGCAGACAGTCAAAACCCTGTCAGGGCCAGAGTGGATGTGCCCTGATAAAACCCTCCTGAAGTGGGGTTGTCTGAATAGACTTGCGATTGCCGGAAGGAGTCTTGGGAAGTCTACTAGTAGTTCAAGGAGTTCTGGGAACCATTCTTTTTGCGGCCAAAAAGGAGCTATCAAGGTCATCTTGGCATTCTGGTGTGACTGGAACTTCTTCAGGACCTCCATTACCATCCCGAATGGAGGGGAGGCACACAGATCCAGGTTGGACCAATTCTGCATCATCACATCTGTTGCCCAGGCTAGAGGATCTGGAAAGGGTGAGCAGTACAGGGGAAAACGGTGGTTTCTGGACATTGCAAACAAATCCACCATCAGTTCTCCCCACAATTTCCAAAGGTCGGCACATACCCAACGGTCTAGTCCACTCTGTAGGGAGTATCTGCTTGCGACAGCTTAGCTTGTCTGCCAATACGTTGCATTTTCCCTGGATGAATCGTGTCAACAACTGGGTCTGATTTTGATCTGCCCACAGAAGGAGACTCCTGGCTGTCTCGCAAAGGGAGAATGAGTGGGTTCCCCCTTGGAGCCTGATATACGCCAATGCTGTGGTGTTGTCCGCATGGACCATTACCGCTTTGTTGTGGACTTCCTTCGAAAAGTGTTGGAAGTCCCAAATGGATTGCTTTTAGTTTCTCCAGGTTGATGTGAAGTCTTCTCTCCTGTTGGGACCACACTCCCAAAACTTCTTTTCCCCCCAGGAGAGCTTCCCAACCTAGCTCCAACGCATCGGAAAAGAAGTCTAGGTTGGGGTTCATGACGGATAGAGACTTTCCCTCCGATAGTCTGCTTACGGAGTTCCACCAATGCAGGTCCTCCTTTATCTCTCGTGTTATCGGGAATATGAACGTCGTGATTTATCGTTCAGTCCCAACTAACTCTTAGGAAAAACTGTAGAGGTCTCATGTGCAGCCTTCCCAACCTCACAAACAGTTCGATGGAAGCCTGAATGCCCAGGAGACACATCCAATGAGTGGCTAAGCAAGTTCGGAGAGAAAGGAAATGGCTGACTTTCTTCAGGCAGTCCTCTCTTCTTTTGGGGGATGGAGAAGCCTGAAAATTCTGAGAATCAATCTTCATCCCCAAATAAAGAATCTGTTGAGGAGTCCGTTGGGATTTCTGTAGGTTCAACAGCAAACCCAGATCTTGCATCAATAACAAAGTCTTTTGAAGGTCCTCCATGTAACTCTCTTTATTGGGCGAACGAATCAGCCAATCGTCCAGGTATAGAGAAATACTGACTCCCAGTAAATGAAGCCAGTCGGCTAATGGGGCGAGCACTTGGGTGAAGACTTGTGGCGCTGTTGATAGGCTGAAACATAACACTCGAAACTGAAAAACTTGATTCCCTAGGATGAACCTCAGATACTTTCTCGAGTCCTGCTGAATGGGAGTGTGGAAGTATGCGTCTCTCATGTCGAGAGAGATCATCCAGTTCCCTTGACGAATGGATGCCAGGACGGACTGAACTGTTTCCATGTGAGATTTTGTCTTTGTTATGTAGAAGTTCAGTGCACTCACGTCATCTACTGGTCTCCATCCTCCTGTGGCTTTGGGTCTCAAAAACTGCATACTGTAACATCCCTTGGACTCAGTATTGTCCACCACCTCTATCACTTTTCTTTTTGAGGAGTGAAGATACTTCTTTCGAGAGGGCTAAATACCTCTTTGATCCTACGGAGTAGACCGTCAATTTGACGAGTGTGCTAGACAAGGGAGGTTTCTCTTTGAAGGGGATGGAATACCCTTCCTTCAGAACTTTGATCACCCACTGTCCTGGCCCTTTCATTCTCCAACTCTCCCAGAAAAGCTGGCGCATGAAGGACTGAGTCCTCACTTATGAGCTGTAGGTTTGGAGGAGGATCTCTTGATTGCATGCGAGGCGAAACGCATGGTTGCTCACGGTACTGACTGTGACCTCTGCCTGCCACCTCAAAAGGGCAGAGGTTGAAGAGGAGAAGATGGCTTGGAAGAGGCAGAGGTCCACTCTCTGGGGCATCTTGTAGATTGAGTAAGCAGGTCCTGTGTTGATTTCTTGTGGAGATGAGAAGCAACTTCCTCCACCGTTGCTTGCAGGAAAAGATGCATATTATCCAAGGGCAAGAAAAAAAGTGCTGACTTATGTGAAGAAGTCATGCCCTTAGCTTTATCGGTGCAGGAGAGAACACTATGCCAATCAGCAGCAACATCTTGTGGAAGATTTGAAGAATCTCATATCTTTTTGCTAAGACCCCTATGGACCAATCTAAAAAACTAAGAACCTCGAACACCTTAAACAGGTTCTTCAGTAAATGGTCCATCTCCAACACAAAGAACATAATCTTTGCAGAAGCAAAGGCAGACCAGAGGGTTGAGTTGATGAGTCCAGAGAAGTCACCCTGGGAGGAGGCAGCTACTCCCAATGAGGGGACTTCTCCAGTAGCATAAGAATGATACCTTCTAGCCGATAGATGAGACGGCGGAAAACTGAAGCATGCTTTGCCTTGACATCTCTCTGAAAGCCAGTTATCTACCTCACCCATAGCCAGCCTTCTTAGACAGGAATGAGAGGACCATCTTTGGAAGTTTGGATGAATCAGCAGGCTGGTCACTCATCTTAAATGAGGAAGCTGGTGAAGCAGGAGCTGCTGGAGTGAAAAAAATCTGGGAAATTTAGTAACAAATGAGCAAAGCAGCATAAGCTGAAGGAATGGAAAACTGTCCCAAATCCTCCTTGTCCGAGGAGATCGGGGACAGCGAAGGATCTTCAGGTGCTACTACAGAAGAAGAGGTAGACTTCTTAAGAAGACCAAAGATACTGTCTAACTGTTTCTGAAGTGGTACCAAAGAAGGGTCTATTCTGAGAGGCATTGTCAAATCCATATTTCCTGATGGAAAAGTAGAAGTCAAGTGAGATGGAGAAGACACTAGGCAGTTCGATGAAGAAGACAACAGAACAGGAGAGGGCGCTGAATGATCCGGGCGCTCAACAGTGGAAGAATGCATTGGTGCCGAAGGGCTCTCGGATGCCAAGCTGTGTGTGGGCGCTCAGCTACTACAGGGTGCTTGCCTGCCAATGGACGCTCCTAGCTCCCTTGTGGATGCTCGGATGAGGAACGTGAATGTTCGCCAGAAGAGACTTGCTTGGACAAAGAACTAAAGTGCTTGTGGGACAATGACGACAGTCTGGGAGCTCCGGACTGGCACTCCGTCTGTGAAAAATATTCATTGCTGCACGATGGTTGTGGGCTACCAGACAGTTCTCTGGACCTCTTGCTGGAAGACGGAGGGGACTGGTCCCTTAGCAATGAGTGTCTTTTCAATGGATGAGATTTGTCCGAGAATCTCCGCTGGCACCCGTGACTAGGGCTAGAATCTCCTGAACTAGACGAGAGATGATGAACACCTGACACGCCTTTCCAATGGTTGTCTTTTGTCAACACCTGGGATGCCACAGGTGCGACTGGGGGGCCGACTAACGGGCAGACCCCACTGACCTCCCCTGGGCCTCCAGTATGCCTCCTCCTGGGACTGGGGGAGTATGGCAGTGATCTTTGCCTAAGAGAGTCGGTGGGACGGGCAGCCACCAACTTCACTAACACTTCACTGGAACACCTTTCATTAATTTTGTCCACGAGGATACGCATTGATGCCCCTAACTGTGCTAGCAAGAATATCGAACTTCTTATCAAATTCTGATTTGGGGCTGGCGTAGCAATCCGGGTCAGGTGTGTGGGAACCAGGAGCAGAGGGCAGTGGTATGGATGGAGGGCTGGAAATAGGAGAGATTATTTTAGCAGGGGAAGAGACAATAGGAATATCAGCACTACTGATTCCTGAGTCATGTCTTGAGTAGCTAACTTAACTTCGGCTCTAGAAGCTGCTTTCCTCTTGTGACCTCTTCCTAATTTGATAGGTGAGAAGCTAAAGTCTTCCATTTTTTCTCATCCCATTCACAGCACTCCTCATGGGTCAAGTTAATCGAGCACATTTGTCCTCTCCATGTTGCACATAAAGTCGAGCACATTTGTCCTTTACATGTCGTACATAAAGTGTGAGTCATAACGTGCTTTAGTTAAGCAAATATTGCAGCCTCTGTCAAACTAATCCAATACAAAAGCCGAAGTCTACCGCAGCAAAAAATACTTCACCAAATGGTAAGATCTCAGGCCAAAAACCAAAATCAAGCTGCTTTCTTAACACCGTGTTGCTGTTAAGCCGGCAGAAACAAAATTGAAGCTCATGGCTGAGTTGTTCCTCTCTCTTAGCCCGAAAGTGGGCGGGGTTAGTCATCTACTTAAACAAAAGACTATCGCTACTGCGATTTTCAAAATTGAAGCTGCCGTCAAGTTAGACACTCTTAGCTAAATAATTACTTGGTATGTTACTTATATAAAAAGAACTTTTTAGAAGAAGCACCTACAGCCATCTCAAAGTTTTACCGACCTCCAAGCAGCAACCTCTACCAAGCCATGTGATATCATCTCTGTACTGGGCATGGTGGAAGGTACACTGTCAAGATCAACTTCACAATGCCCTTAATTACCAATGCCTATTCTTTTTATGTTGACAAGAAGCTGCTTATCTCCAGCATCAACAGATATAGGCCTAGCTTCTTGCAGGTTTCTGAAGTCTGAAGCTCAGTAGAGTTGAAGTGTTCATAAAGCAATTCGAGAAGGAGAATCCTCACAGGTCACTCAAACTTTCCAACTGGGATCTTCCCCTTGTTCTTAAGACTCGTGAAGTTACTTGTAAGCCTATATGGGACTACCTAACAAAAGAGCTCCTTGTTACCAAGCTAAGCTGGAAAAGGCCATTCCATAATAGTGATAATAACTAACCAAATATCTTAATTTGGCTATGAAACATGGAGCAATTTAACTTACAAGTACAGCATATGGTACAGTGTAACAGTATATGGGTAGCCTAAGGGCTATTTCTGAGCCCAAAAATTTTTTAAGTTCTATTTACAATGGCTTGCATAAATACACAACTGTATTCAGTATCAAAACTGCTATGAATAAAAAAAAAATATGAAATAAAAAATTACAGTTTTCATATTTCTATTTGCTACTTACAAACTGCGTAGGTAATCGTCTTCTATTGTGGTCCACTTGAATAATGCCAGTGTACTCTTCCCCCAAGGTCTGGCGCAAGCATAAAGTGGTGAGACTGTAATATGCCAGTTCACATATAACATCTGAATATTGGTGAATGTTTAACCATGTTCTTGTCCCTGTGTGAAACAAAAGAAATGAAGAATAAATGAAAAATGTTCACATAAACCAAAACATTGCCTTACTAATTCCGTACTTTATTGGTTTCAAAAGCGAGTGACCCATTCCCAAACTCAGAATAACTTCATTGGTGATAGCTGAAACCTACTTTTACCAGCAAAATTTTTATTTTAAGACCTATGTTCCATGTAAGCAAATTTCTTCCTTTTATTCATGTCCAAAGTTTGAAATGAGAGATTAGTTAAGTACATACTGATGATGATGAGCTTCCACTACTGTATAGACAAAACAATCTTAATAGTCACCCTCACAGGCAAAAATTCCTTGCCACCAAGAACAGCTCTCTGCCTTGACGAATTCCATGTCATTCTAAAACCTGCTACCTAAAGAGTATACAGTACCTTCATCTTCCAATCAAAAGAAGGGCAATCCAAGGAAAAGTACAAGCTTGTATTTACAGATCATCAAAATTATCTTGCAAATCAAATGTCCATACACCTAAATGATCTAATAGCAGCCAATCACTACTTAGGTGAGATGCAACATTAGTCAATATTCCCAATTCTTCATTTGACTGGAATCTCTGCAGGTAGTAATGCATTCATGGCACCCCTAGGAATTGTACTTGTCTCCTAGGGGGCGCTGACTCACATGTGGTTGTGAAATAAGCATGTATTTGTGGGAGATGCTATTCTGACCATCATTTGCTACGATCCTAGTTATGTTTTAGACGTTCACAGACTATAACAGGTACTGATACACTCAAAGCAAATAAAGGGGAGGGGGAGTTACAATGGGATTAGCTAATCTAAGACTACGCACACCTTTTGATATCCTTATTAATGTACTGTATCTAAGAACCAATGAATTACATCCCAAAAGGAAAAGATTGTAAAAACTTACCAATGTCTAACAACCAACACTATTTATACTTGAAAAGACAAATTTCTCTTGAATTTGAACTGATATTGATATTTTGGTTTTCTCAGATACTGACTGTAGTTAAACTGTAATCTTTAATAAGCCACTTGAAAAGGTTAATTTTAAACTGGAACCTAACTGAGGAGTAAACTGCAAAGTAGTAGTAGCAGTAGCAGTCATTGCCTTAATCCAGACCTGCTTCAGATGGTGCTGAAATCATTTACCTTTGCCAAAGATTTAAAGTAATGAGGGATTCTCTGAAATCATTTACTTTGCCAAAGATTTAAAGTAATGAGGGATTCTCTTATGTGATGCACTTAAGGATGCAAAGACTATTGGAAAATCTGCTCTGTTCTTCATTACTCCAGTTCCACTTTCTTACCCTCATGGCAGAGTATATCAGTGGATGGTAAACTATACTGAAGGTTCTATGCAGCCTCCTGTAGGCCCCTGCAGCAGTGATTTCTGACTTTTGCTCTCCATCTATTCCCTTTGGTTTTTCCTTACCTCTCTTTAACTATACCTTATTTTAATTAAACAACAAATCCTTTGGGTAAGGCCTATGAGAGGCTAGCAATGGTGCCTCAATTTGCCCTAAAGCCAGTTGTAAAGGAACAATCACCAAGAAAACTTTAGCTAATAGTCAAGATTTTTCCCCAATTTTTCTATTGGATGAAGATGTCAGAATGAATCATGTCTTAACATTTAGTTCTTGAGAGACGCCTCCTTAAATTTAATAAGTTTCATTGGAATTCTTGATGCAGTAAAGCCCACTTAGGTGTTTTCACAGTAATGTATGGAACACTGGTTTATGTTTAGACCCTCTCATCTCATTAAACTTCCTGCTGCTCACCTAGTCAAATGTTTGAACCCTCTCATCTCATTAAATTTCCTACTGCTCAGCTAATCACAAGTTTAAACCCTCTCATCCCATTACACTTCCTACTGCTCACCTAGTCAAATGTTATGACAGTTACCACTGAACAGCTTCCTTATTCCTACCTGACTGATTCTGGTAGTCTTTGTGTGGTTTCTTTTCATAAATTCCTTTCTTTTATATTTAGCTAAAAGTGTTAAGGTCAGTCTGTTACGTCCACCTCTACAGACGCTTTGTGTCTGCAGAAGACTCCTCATAATCTGCACCTGTGTGGCTCTCACACCCTGAAGAATCTTGGTCTAGGCAGTGACTAGGTCAAAAGAAGCAAGTACAGCAAATGGTTCTGGCCCTATGTGAACAGCCTAAATCTGCAGAACAAGTGACTTGGTTTGGACAAGGCACGAGACATCAACTTAGAATTTAAAAAACAGAAAGCTTTCAAACTAAGGCCTCTTCTTCCTTCTAGTGTACAGTATGTACTCTTCTCAAACCTTGTCCACTTGTCACCCAGTAGCACACTTAAATGTTTGTTCTTTTTTTCTTGAAAAATACCTGTGTCAGGTGGGGGAGCCAAAAACTTAACCAAGATGGTGACAGAGGGCATAACACTTTTACCTTCAGTTAACTCCACTTTATCTTCTAACCATAAGAACGAATATCTGTGAAATCTATGCAAATTATCCTTTGAACACCCTCAAATCCCTTAAAAACTAGACTGCATGAGGTCCCCATAGGCCTACACAGTGCTTGATGACAAACCTTATGCAAGATTAAGTTCTGGCCAAATATAAAACTAAACACAGCTGTATATCAGCAAATATACAATGGAAAGGCAGGGTGCTTTTTGTACTTTCAGAAAATATGAAATAAAAGATTATAGCATTATCAAGAAAAAACTTTATCACACTGGCAATATATTCATAAGAATAAAAGCAAATGTTTGATGATCATACTAAATGATGAAAAGTACAGAAAATTTGAAGAAAACAGGTCTGTAAAACTACTATGAAGCATTTTCCTTGGTGAATAGGCTGCTAAATTAATGACTTGATATCAATGAGCAAGCCAGTGGCTCCCTCTAAAATCATGGTTGACTTACCTTATATCTACATTATTCCTGGTATGCCACACACAGTTCATATAAATTCAGACTATCCTTTCTTCACTTCTGGGAATATTATACTTTCACATTGCTTTAATGTATTAGAACTAATGTTTGTGTTGAAATAAGGACTTTTGCCAATCAAACTTATATTCTATTCTTTAGTATTTTATATAATTGTCAGCAAGTTACAAAGCAACGTTTCCTATGTTAAAAAATGACAACACTTATGCACAATAAATTCCAATTTCTACATATATTTTTTGATGGAGGTAAAAAATTAAATAGCAATGCAATTATAAACAATGAAAAATCTTTTAATCATGCAACAAAATATATTAATCATATCTAAAATACTCTTTCCCATAGTGAAAAACATCTTACTTCTGTCAGAGCATCCAAAATGAAACAAAGCAGTCTTTCTTTTTAAGACTTCTTGCCCCTATCAGGAATTCCATTACTTTACTTTTCTAGGTTACTGCAACTGGAATAAAAAAATTTAAGCCAAATGCCAAGCACTGGGACCTATGAGGTCATTCAGTGGTGAAAGGGAAATTGAAAGTAAAGAAGGTTTTCAAGGTGTAATAGAAAGGAAACCTCGCAGTTGCATTATGAAACAATTTTTAGGAGAGGGTAAAAGTACGATACAGGAAAGATAATATGAATGAAGGTACAGTAAAAGGTACGAAAGGGGTTGCAGACAGGGGCTGTAGGGATGCTCCAAAGAATTTTAAGTATACCTCACTGACGAAACTAACACTTAGCCAAGAAGTGTTGGTAAAATGCAAGGAGCTTTGCATTAATGGAAATAGTGTAACAACTATCTAAAATTTTCTAGGTATTAATATAGCAGAGTAAGATTGCATTTTACTTTTGGCAATGTAACTATGTACTGGAGTTAGAGGCAACAAAATAAGCACTCAATCTCATTCATCTAACTTTAAATTCTTGATGTTGATATGCCACTGTAATTTTAACGCACTTATGATAAACCAAGGAGTGTCTCATGTATCTTGAAAGAAACTTGTCTAGTTTTCTTGAGCCAAGAGGTCTAACCAATAATGCTGAATTCAAAGAGTTTTATACATAATTTGGAAAATAGTCCTAGGCTATTCCTCCTTTCTGATCATTATATCATTTGTTAAGCTAAAGATCTACAATTGCAGAGATATTGTAGAAAGAATATAAAAAAAAATTCCAAAACATCTGGCTCTGGTATTTTGCTAAAGCTTACATACCTGAAGATCTTTGCACTATCTCAGCAATACTTGACTTCAAATGACTGAGGAAGCTCTCATCTTTTTGCACAGATCTAAGAATTTCTGCTGCTCCTGCTTGATGAAATGGCATCTGAAAAAAAAAAATCTCATCTCACAAAAATGTCAAGACATTTTCCTGCTGGTTAGGTACCCAAAGTTCAAGTGAAGATACAATGCATTACTAACCTAAAACAATTCACCTTGTATTTTACTAATTGATTTATATTTTTATCTCATTATTTACTGTTTATTAATTATCTAATTATTTACTGTTTATTAATTTACCTCTTTTCTTATCTATAACTGATACCTTCTTTCTATTACCTTCTGTAACTTCTTTCAAATGAACACCATATTCTTTGGAAGCTTGAATCTCCAGTCAGTGGCCCCTGTAGTCTTGTTCCTTATGAACTGGGGTTTATCCTCTGAATAATAATAATAACAATACCTGTCTGAGTATGCATCTGGGTCCCTCCGTACCTTTACTGATGGAACTGGACATGATCTGCATAATGTTAACCTGCTGCAATAGAGCAGGGTAGGGAGGTTGCTCTACCAGATGGGAACCATAACTTTGGTGTGTCATTCCACTCAGAATGGCAACTTCCAGGCATCAACAGACCTTCGTGATACCTCCTTTTGTATTCCAGTGCACCATTCCATGAAGAAAAATCTCTGGTTCTCATGACAAACAAGGGTGTTTCAATTCAGAACCCTGAGCTTTAGCCTTGTGACAGCCCCACAAGTTTTCAAGAGGCCTCACCCCAGTTGCAGTCTGGGTATCAGGATGATGGAATATTTGCTTGACTGGACAGTAATGGCTTCTTCAGCAGAGGAGCTTCAAGAGAACTTAGAGCACCTCTCCAACCTGTGCCAGTTGCCAGGCTTAGTCATCTACAAGGAGAAGTCAAAACTGAAGATTAACATGACTGTCCTAAATCACACAACCCTAGAGGCAATATGTTTCCATAACATCCTCCAGGTCATTCTTCAGCATCCAACTCAACCAGCCCACTTGGTTGAAACTAACAGTGCACCTGACATCACTAGAAAATCTGGTCCCTCACAACTATTTTAACTTGATGCAAACTAGTCAAAACTGAGGCATCTAAAATATCTTCGACTACTGTTATCACATTATGACAGCAGTTTGAAAGATTGAGGATGATAATGGGTCTCTAACCTCATGAAGACTTGGAAACTACAAAAAGACTAGTAGAACCTTTGTGACACCACTGTCATCTCCTTTATAGTTTTATCCTCCTCATCAACCTCATCTTTGTGTCCAGAGCAAGGAAATTCTGTTACCTTGTCATATGACTGGAAAACTACTGATCATGAGGTTAAATTGGGGGCTTGTCTCCAGAAATGGAAGTTGGCAACCCTTGAGTGTCATCACTACCACGGATCTGCTTTAATATAAAACTCCTGCCAATAGGACCAGGATTCCTGGGGAGACAGAAACATCTTCTCCTGCCTTCAAAATGCTAGAAAACCCCAAATCCCTTCCCCGAGATCGTTGTGCTGACGAATCAGTGCAATCACTTTGGCAAAAGTCCTCTGTATCTCAGGGGTGTCCGGGTCCTGGGGAAGAGGACCCTTGAGTCCTTCCAGGGTGCGGTCCTCCCAATCTACTCTCCCACAGGAGAGTTTCGGCAGATCCCTGTGATCCTTCCTGCACCACATGGGCAGACAATCTGATCGATCCGAGAACCCAGCCAAGAACATACGCCCCCAAGGTAGAACTCTGGGGAGACAACTCGCTGGAGTTCTTCCTGTCCAACTTGCTCCCCCTGGGAGGAGCCCAGGAGGTTGAGGGGACAGGCAGGAGGATCGGGCACCCCCACTGGTCTTGCTGGTAAAACCAGCAGGAGCAGTGGGACGGGAGCGGTCACCAACCCGAGGTGGTGATGGCAACCCGGGTTGAGGAGAAAGCTTTTGCCGCAGCGAAGTGTTCTCCCGAGGACAGTGGAGCGCTTCACACATGTCGAGCTGTGCACTCAGCTTGCCCTAGCCAGGCTGGCCATGCAAATGTGGCCGGGGACTGGGAGGAGTTGAGCCCATGGCTGGCTGACGAGAACTTGCGCTGCCCTCTAGATGGGCCCCAGTCTTCTTCGAGGCCGAAACCTCTTGGGAAGACTGAGCAGGGGACTTCTCAAGATTCACCATTATCCCAAAATCGCAGCAAAGCTTGAGGAGCCGATCCCTGTCCTGCAGCAACCGTGAGCAGGAGCTTGCCAGGACCAGCCAGTCGACGAGATACCTAAGCGGACGTATCCTGTGTGAATGGGACAAGCTGACATGAGAGAGAAGACTCTCGTGAACATCTGGGGAGTGGTCGAGAGCCCGAAGCAGAGTGCCATGAATTGGAAGACTGTCTCCCAAAGGATAAAGTAGAGGTACTTGCGAGAGGATGGATGAATGGGTATTTGGGAATAAGCATCCCTCAAGTCCACCGTCAGCATGAAGTCGTTCTCCCTGATGGAAGCGAGCAGAGATCATTCCGTTTCTATCGTGAACAGAGTCTGGCGAACGAATTGGTTCAGGGAAGAGAGGTCTATGACTGGTCTCCAGCCCTCTGTGGCTTTCTCTACAAGAAAGACACGGCTGTAAAGGCCTGGGACCAATCCGACGCGACTTCCACAGCACCCTTGCTCAGCATGGCTTGTACTTCTTGCGTGAGTGTGGAGTCCTTCAACGATCCTTGGACGTAGGTGCGGAGACGGACCAAAGTGTTGGTGAGGGGTGGCCAAGACTCGAAGGGTAACAGATATCCCTCCTGAAGGACATCCACTATCCAGGTCTCGGCTCCGTATCGCTGCCATGTTACCCAATGGTACAATAGGCAAGCCCCCACCTTCGGCAACAGTCGGGGGGAACGCCGCCCCTAGTGTTTCCCCTTCTTCTTCTTCTTCTCCTCCCCATTGCCCCCTTTACTGGATTGGAAAGCAGGCTGAAAGGGGCGGGAAGACCCACCCTTTCCAGAGGACGAAGAAGGCTGGTGTTCCCACGGGATCCCTTCGAAGACTGGGACTTCTTAGGGGTTGAGGAAGTGCTAACCTGACCTGAGGGCCAGGCCGCAGTGGAACGCGAAGACCCGGAGGTCTTGTCTTGTCCACTGCCTGGTGAACAAGGCAGTCGCTGTCATCGGCCCGACACTTGTCCACTGCAGCATCCACCAACTCTCTAGGGAAGAGAGAGGCAGACCCCAGCAACGGTCCGTTCTGCAGGGTCACTGCCGACTTGGGCCCCACGGATCTGGTGAAGCGAGAAAGAATGGCGTCTCTCAGCTTCAGGATCAGGTTGGCCCACAGGTTTGCCATCTGGTGGGCGAGGTAGGAGATGGCTCTACCTCCAGACTGGCATAGTCTCCCGAAAGTGGAGTCTTCTCCACGTGCGATAGCACCCAAGGAAGCAGCCACTTTGGATACTGTGAATGACCATATATCTAACCAGGAGACTGCCTGGAAAGCTGCCATGGCGGTGGCTTCCAGGGTTGCTGCCTCTTACTGAGAGAGGGAAATGCTCTCTGCAGCAAGTTGCTGCAACAAGAGACCCAGACCCAGACAAACCAGGTCTGGGTCAACCAGCTTAGGCGGCAATGACCTCTCTGATGGCGTATAGAAACGCTTCTGACGAGGCAGAGGAGGGGGAAGCAGCTTGTCCGAGTGGTACGATTGTAGTGAATTGTCCTGCCCAGACACAAGACCATGCACTTGATCGAGGACTACCTCGGCAAGTGTGGACCATGGCAACCCCACCGAAGCCTTGGGTTCCTTCTTGGGTCCCCAAAAGGATTCAAGGTGCGAAGGACGATCCACAGAAGAGGCCGTGGCCCCTTCCCTGAGGTCGTTGTGCTGACGAATCAGTGCAATTACCTCAGCAAAATTCCTCTGTATCTCAGTGGTATCCGCATCCTGGGGAAGGGGACCCTCAAGTCCTTCTGGGGTGCGGTCCCCCTGATCTACTCCCCCTGCAGAAGGGAGAACTTCGGCAGACCCCTCTGATCCTTCCTGCACCATGCAGGCGTACGACCTGGCTGAACCGAGGCCCAAGCCAGGCACATACACCCGCGAGGTAGAACTCTGGGGAGACAACTCGCCAGAGTTCTTCCTGTCCGACTCGCGCCCCCTGGGAGGGGCCCAGGAAGTAGAGGGGACAGGCGAGGAGGATTGGGCACTCGCACTGGTCTTCCTGGCAGAGCCAACTGGAGCAGAGGGCTGGGAGCAGTCACCAACCCGTGGTGGTGATGGCAAACCGAGTCAAGGAGAAAGCTTTCGCCTTGGTGAAGCGTTCTCCCAAGGAGAGCGGAGCAGCTCACTCGAGTCGAACGGCACGCTCAGCTCCCCCGAGCCAGGCTGGCCATGTGAACGTGGCCGGGGACTGGGAGGAGTCGAGCGCGCGGCTGGCTGGCAAGAACTTGCGCTGTCCTCTGGACACGCCCCAGTCTTCTTCAAGGCTGAGACCTCTCGTGAAGACTGAACACTCGGGACCTCTTTTCTACCTCACCAGGTGTCCGGACCCGAGGGACCTGCTCACCTTCCCGGGAACCTGGCTTGGCACTCGAAGAAGTGCCAGCAGGAAGAGTCAGAGTACCTGCAAGCCCGGACTCTTTCTACCATCCTGTGCCTGAGTCGGTACGGAGAGAGGTTTCTCTAGTACCAGACTGGGGTACTCGGGTCTGCCTTAGAGGCAGGCTTCTTCAGCGCAGCAGGGGGAGTGCAAACCACGGTCTGTACACCCTCGGCTCCCGATACAACTGACCTGGGGGTCAACGTATAGGTTCCCTGGTCCATGGACCGGGAAGAGCCAATGAGAGATCCCACTGCCTTCCCTGTGGAAGGAGGCAGTCCCTTAGAAGTCTTGGAGTGAGGCTTCTTGGGGGGGGGGGGGGGGGGGGGGGGGGAGGCAGGCTATTTCTTCTTTGGCTGGCGAGCCTTGGAAGAAGAAGAGGAAGAAGAGGTAGCAGACGACGAGGACGATGAAGACGAAGACGAAGACGACACCTTTTTAGATCTCTTCTTTGACCTCGTCTTCATCATCTTCCTCAGAATGGCGGTCAGGTCCCCCATCCATGAGGGAGCAGCAGAACACACAGGCGCAGCCAGGGGGGGCCAGGGAAGAGGGCGCAACCCGGGTAGAGATGGTGCTCAGGCAAGCAGCTACCGGGGCAGGTGGAGCAGCACGAGAGTCATGAAAGTCAGCAGACGATGCGTAGGTCAAAGGCATGGGTAGTGCATGAGAAGCTACGCTGGGCCGAGAGTCAGGGTAGCCAGGAGCCGGGGTCGGGGTTAGGAATGAGCGTGGGTCGGCAACGGGAGCAGGCAAGGAAAGGGTCCGGTCAAAAACAGAAGCCTCTAGTCGCTCCGGGGGAAAAACTTCGCCCCCAAAGCGATGAGAGGCCCCAGAGAGGATGTTTGGTGTTTTACCCTTGGACGATGCCTTGGTGGGTTTCCTACAGTATTGTCTCCTCCCCTCAAACTTCGCCCACTGCTTGGCAGACCAGGAACAACACTCTGCACAAGGAGAAGCGCATGAACACACATGTCCTCTGCAGGTGGGGCAGAAAGCATGTGGGTCCATACCCACGCTAGAGCAAAAGGTGTTACATTTCTTTCCTCCCACCCCAGGACACACACACACTGGGGGAAGGAGGTCTTACGAGATTTATCCACATTCATGATAAAGAACAAACAAGAAAGATCCCACCAGGAAAAACAGCTCAAAGGCAGTCAGGGCAGAGAGAGAGAAACACACGTCTGTAGCGCACGACGGCCAAAGGCAATTTTTACATTTGGGCAGGCGGTACCCCCGCCTCCCGGACAGTAATTAACTGCCTAACCACCTTGTTTGAAAGTTCAACGGCCGTTTCTAGCTGTGCTGAAAGTAATTCCTAATGTAAAGGACCGACGGTTTGTATATCGTGTCGGAACAAACCCATTTTTTATTCCTATTGCTAAATAATTCCTATCTTAAACCAAACATTATCCTGTGCTCACCCAAGTCTGATGGTAGTGTAAAGATTGGTTAAATCCATATATACATTGCTATAGCAGACGGACAGACACGCAATGGAGCATTACTTAGCTAACAAAACACTGAAACTGCACACTTACTGTGCATTTGCTCTCCTTTCTCTCTCTTATAAACACACTTTTGGGAGAGAGAGAGAGAGAGAGAGAGAGAGAGAGAGAGAGGAGAGAGAGAGAGAGAGAGAGAGAGAAAGAGAGAGAGAGAGAGAGAGAGAGATAGGTTACCTTACCACAATGCAAATATGTTCATGGACCTTTCGTGAATGTATGTGCATACATACTGGCCCATGCAAAAACAAAAGTGCAACAGTTTACACAAACTTTATTTACTTAAACATACTAAAAATCTTATCCTGATACATAAACATTGAAATCATTTTTATATTTAAACAACAATTTTTTGTTTTACTTTTGTTTCCAAATTTAAGCATTCACTCATTGCCAGCATCTGAGCTATCCATTAGAGTCAGAGGATATGGAGGGGAGTGAATTGGGAAGGACCCTTGAGTAGGGGAGGTGGAAAGACAAGGAGACTGCGGTGGCCGAGATGATTCTCTCCCTGCTTAGCCTAATCTTTCAGAGGGCAGACTACACTGACAAACCACTTGGTCTACTTGAAGTAAAATTCATAAGCCTTTGACTTAGTTTTAGGGTATTTCTTTCCTGTGTGCTTCAACAGATTGAGTTAGCGTAGCCCATCCTTAGTGGAAGGACTAAAGGCACAGAGGGGTCCACCCTGCAGCATTAAGGTGTCCTAATAGGCCCAGCTCAGCTTATATGAAATGATAGAAGCTCAGCCTATATGAAATGATAGAGGCTCAGCCTATATAAAATGACAGAAGATGAATTATGTGTTTTGTTAATAGACTAAGACCTAACTTAATTATCAATACCTGAGAATGATCTTTTTTTAATACCAGTTCTCAAAATTGGATTTTTTTGTTTTATTTCCAAGTCTCTTTAATCTGCTTGATATGAAAACCATACCAAAATCTATAACTGTTACTAAGATATTTACTGATGAACGTTGTTACCCACTTGAACTTTTTCTAAGTTCTTTGTTTATGTTTCAACAATCACATGTGTGAGACGCCTGATCAGATTTTCTGTCCCAGTGCATTGTGGGCAAGGATAGCTAGCACATGTGGGATGGCTATTGTCATTTCCATCTGGCAATATAAGTACGTGAACAATACTAAAACCTGATTGATTTTGTTCAAAGTTTCACCAATTAAATGGGATTTTGGAATTTGGGCAGCTTGAGAAAACTGGATTCAGTTCATAGCCACGGTTCTTTTTGTGTAGATGTGTAACTTCTTGTTCCATGGATTATTCTGGCTTATTTGAATTTTTTTAGTATGTTATGAATATTCCTGACATTAATTTTGACAATGAATTAGTAATTTAAAAATACTGGGTTAAAAAATTAGTAATCAAAGATACTAGGATTATTATATAAAGGAAAATGCAAGAGTGAAATACAAAGATGTATTCTAACACACCACGATACCTCTACCGATTCTGGTTAAGGTAAAGTTTACTGAATGCTTTTAGCTTAGAGTAATATCATGCACTAGATAAGCACCTGGCCAGTTAGGAATCTGGTGTCCTAGGCTACATGTAGTTGAGTTTAGGCTACAAACCTATTATTTATTTCAATTTATATATAGTGCCCTATGTTAGTTAAGTGGGGCACATGGGGGGCCAAGTCCCACCAGCCAGCTAAGGGCTCAGTACCCTAAGTTAGACTAGGTTAAATGCATCTTTGCATTTCACTTGTTTTTAAGTTTGCCTCTCCCCCCCACACCAACTAAAGATTCCCAGTTTCCCAAAGTAGTGCCCCATAATTGTGGGATATAAGGGACAGGGGGTCCAGTATCTCCAAAACTACCAAAATCATTATAGATAGTTGGCATTTCAGAGGAAATATGACCTAACCGTACCTGGGATGTGCTGCATTACCTGGCCAGGTAGGGGGGGCGGTCCTTTGCTCTGGCCCCAAGTAAGCCATAGGGTAACTATTCCTCTGTCTGCATACTACTAGCCTAGGCTAATCTAGTCGTGGAATAAACATTAGAAATGTTCAAAACACATCAAACATAGCAAAATTTTATATTCTGGAATGTAATTAGGGTCCATGGTAATTTAATATAAACATTTCAGGGAAAACCACAAACTACTACCGCAGCCCTCTAGCTCAGCAAGTACCAGTTTAACCCACGTGTAAAGTGTGCCCAGCATTTGGCATCAGCCCCTCGGAGATGAATGGAAAGACATAAACAAGAGGCTGTAAATATCATAAACAAAAGCATAAATTAAGACAGTAATTATATCGGTCGGCGACTGGCGAGCATCAGGCCTCGGTAGTAGCCTGTAAATTTACCATAATTTTCTCGAATGGCTGCCTCTATTAGCATTAAGCTACCAACAAGCTCCATTAGCCTACCAAGGCTTGGCATTTGCTGTTGGTAAACCCTTAGCTTGTGATAAAGCCCACCTTGATTACATTTGTTGACAGGTCTTCGTGACTTCAGGGATGATCAGGATGCATATCATGGCAGTTTAAGTCACTTTATAATTAGCCAATGACTGACATCTTGCCTAGTCTTTGGTGATAATCAGTCCTTTATCATTTGCTTGTGATTGTGAAGACCACTTTATCAGACAGTTTTCTAGTGGGATAGGAGTAGTAATAGTAGTAACAGGTGGGAGTTGTCTTTGAAACGGCTCCCTTGATCGTGCTATTCTCCTTTGTTTTATAAATTCCTTCCTACACCCAATTTCTTCTTTCGACAGATCCGCAAACAGAAAGATATTAGCCATCAATTTCTCTTTATTTTTTTAACATATCTGCTGCACAGATATATATCTATTGCTAATGACACTATATGCTGGGCAGTAGAGTAAGAATTTTGTTCATTCTAGTGTGCCCAATCTAGCCCTACCTATCAGCATTGATTTTTCAGTGTTATCATGCCGGGTTTCTGCTCCTATGTTTTCTTTATATTTTCTACAGATTTTAAAGGTTGTCTTGTCATTCATTTCTCTCTGCCATGCTTTTTCGTCCCATTTCTTTTCATTGCTTACCATTAAATGATTCAGTTGTTCTTAAAATTATGTTTAATTCTTTCGATACTCTTTTATTTGCAGAATCCAAGGAATTTTCTTATTGTCATATTGGTCTATGGTTATCTCGTATAGGAGCCTATTTCCACAATTCTCAAGTGTGTGTTTCAGATAGAGTAGTTTATTCTTCATATCCCTTGAGTGGCAGGAAGAGGCCCCTATTTCGGATCTTAAAGCTGTGAACCTTGGTGCTTTCAGAATTGTTCTGTACACTTGGTTATTTGCTTTTTGTAGCCCATTTATGTCTTTCTTGTCGAGTTTCATCACTTCCACGGCATACACGAAGGATGGCATCGCTAATCCTTTCCAATAAAGCTTCCTATTTTCACCCTGCTACAGCCTTTACTGATGACTGCATTAGCCATGTTTACCGTCTGCTTTTCTTTAATCTGGGCCATTTTTACTTGTCCTCTGAAGCAGTCTTTTGTGTTGCTGATTGTCACACCCAAGGTCCTTTAAATATACTCTCAGAGTACTGTATATTTAAAGGACCTCGGTCACACCCAGGTATCTTATCTGCGTAATCATTTTTGTTCCTTCTATGTGCTGCTTACTTTCTACATCGTCAATACTATAGCAATCGTTGAATATAAATATTTT
>JANJGK010000020.1:11979150-11994150 GCA_039081455.1 Macrobrachium rosenbergii | reverse complement strand
ACAATCGCTCTGCAGAAACTGGACTTCCAATACTCGCTATTGCACAGCGTCTTGCCGTCTCCCCTAAACCGTGAGTAGGAGGAGACATGCTGAGACTGGGAATTTGACAGACTTGATTAAGCAACTTTTTTTTGTGAACTATAAACCTGTGAAATAGTATTGTGTAATGAATATGACTGATATAAAATAATAGATATGGTGGTAATGATAGAGCCATACTATAGTCGAAAGTTAAATGGAATCTTAATAAACAAACGTCTGTTAAAAGTGAGACATAATCTTAGTTACAGCGACACAACCTGTTCAGAATTCTCTCTCTCTCTCTCTCTCTCTCTCTCTCTCTCTCTCTCTCTCTCTCTCTCTCTCTCTCTCTCTCTGTCTTCCTCTAACCATAACCTACCTAAAGACTCCTCCCACTAAAACCTACTCTAGAGCTGATTGGTGGAACTCGTGCTAACTGAGACAGAGACAACCGCCCCTCCCCCTTAGTAAACACTGTTACCATATAATTTTTCGAAGTCTCTCACCAAGGCGTAACAGGTGGACTTGTTCGCAACTGTACACTCGGCAAGAAAAGTGAGGATACAGTTTTCATTAGATTTTGTTCATCGAATTTCATTTTTTTCTTACAGAAAACACATAATCTCGGTAAATTTACTCTAGAATATGAAAATACAATGCAAATTATATCATATATGTTAAATCTGCAAAACAAAAACATTCAGATACTTAAAAACACCATGCATGTCCGAAGTAATCAGAATTCTCAGATGACTTCGTTCTTAGAGATCTAAAAGATAGTGTGTGGATATCTCGGTGTAGTACTATTTATCAGAATGGCAATATTTACTCGTTTTCGGTTATGAACAGGCTTATTATTGCATCGTCATACGAGGTAATGATAATTTCTTTAATTTTTACACATTCATAATTGTATTTCACTGTGTTAAAAGTCAGCTAGAATTAATGGCAGTAAATGTTGTGACAGCTAGGGTAGGTTGACCAAATCTATTTAAATCCGCAAGAACGTTCTCTATGATGTTAGGAGCAGCGCAAAACTTCGGCGGGAAGACACAAGTAACTGGATGTATCGCTCAATCTCTAAAAGAAAAAAAAATAATGAAATGAGTAGCTCTACAGTACATCTAGGCCTAGGCTTACACAACAGCAGACTCTCTCTCTCTCTCTCTCTCTCTCTCTCTCTCTCTCCTCTCTCTCTCTCTCTCTCTCATCATAACACTGCATTCGTTCCTTTATTGTTCCCCACGTTTTCTGTTGGACATTGCTCAAATTTAACTCTTGATTTCATTATGGAAGATCGCGTTTCCGATTATGCAAGCATTCCATTCATTGTGGTGTCATAAATTCATTTGTGTAAGGTTACTTGGTAGGTTATATTGAAAAATGTTTATTTCGTTCAGAACTGTCGCTGCAAATTACAACTTGAACGAATACTGTAAAAATTACCACTGCATTTAAGTATCAATGATTTCAGAATCGTAGAATATGATTGAAAGTTATAGGAGGTCAAGCAAAAAACAAACACAATAAGACGGAAGCTCCTCCCTTTCTAAAGTTGCCAGATGTCGCATTGTTGAGCAACATATGTCCGAAGATTTAAAAAAACTGTATCCTCACTTTCCTTGCCGAGTGTACATCGTTGTTTGTAAACCAGGCAATGGTTCGAGTCCCACAGGTGGCGAAGCACTAAGTAATTATAATTCCCCATGGGTACAGGTTATTACTGTGGTATAGGCTAGTGGATATTAAACAGCATTTGTGGCTTTATACTTTTCAATATATATATATATATATATATATATATATATATAGTATATATATATATATATATATATATATATATAATATATATATATATATATATGTGTGTGTGTGTGTGTGTGTGTGTGTGTGTGTGTGTGTGTGTAATATTACAGGCAGATAGCAAAACCAGGCATCTCACAAACTGCCTGAAATTTCAGGCAGATAGCGAAATGCACTTACGGACATTTGATTCCCCAGGGGCTAGTACTAAACACGGCAAAACAGTGTAGGTGAGTCACTGTTTCGCCGTTTTTAGTACTAGCCCATGGGGATCAAAATTAATGTCCCAAGTGCATTTCGCTATCTGACTGAAATTTCAGGTAGTTTGTGAGATACCTGGTTTCGCTATCTTCCTGTAACATTATATATATCCCTAAGTGCATTTTACTATCTTCCTGAAATTTCAGGCATTTTGCAAAATACCTGGTTTTGCTATCTGTCTGTAACACACACACACACGCACACATATATAAATATATATATATATATATATAAATATATATATATATATATATATATATATATATATATATATATATATATATATATATATATATATATATATATATATATATATATATATATATATATATATATATATATATATATAATATATATATATATATATATATATATATATATATATATATATATATATATATTATATATATATATATATATATATATATATATTGTTATGTGTGAGGGTCTTGGTTGATCATGTATTATTCAATTTACGTAATTTTTACGGCCCTGCAAACCAAGATTACACGTAACCTGCCACTTGAAGCCAAAAGTTAACCTCAAAGACAGACGTTAATTAGCCAAAGGTCGCCAGTTAAGGGTTATTAACCTTAACAAAGAATATTTGAGATGAATTTGATTTTAAACGCAACGGTTCTCCCAAACATTCGGACGCGAGGCATACAAAGCATCGAGATTTAACCTGATTTTGCTTACCCTAAATCCTAGGTATTTTACTGGAATAACGGGGTTGAAGCTAACAATATAATAATGAGGCTTAATCTAGACTTCGTAAACACATATACAGTAAGTGGGGGATGAAAGGGGGAAACAAAGAAATGCGAAATACAGAAAAAAGATAAAAGAATGGGCGAAGTTTTGAACAAAAAGCGACTTTACCTTAGGACGAACGTTGTGCGCACCAACACCGCCGGGGGGGGGGTCTTCGCAATTGCTTCTTCACTTCACTGATAGGATAATAGACAAAGAAAAGGAGAAGAGGTCCCGTCGGACATGTGGTCTCTCCGAATGCTCCAGTCTCTCTGTCGTTCCCTGACCGGCCTGGGTCAAAACAGGCCTACAGTCATGCCTTAGGAGTCTACGCTTTGTTAAAACATTCGCCACGAGAGACAGGTAAAAAGGAAAAAAGGACCTTAGGACCACCTATTTTTAAAGTTGAATATGGAAATTTCTCCTATGGGTTTAAATGCCTAAATGCTACCTATTCCTTTCTCCAACGGATGTTAAAGTTTGAGCTGAAGACGCTCCTAATGCGGACAATGGCTTTTCCCGGTCTTGGTCAGGCTGATATTATTTACAATCAAATGTTACGAGGGCGAACAGCAGTAATATTTATAAAAATATATATATATATATATATATATATATATATATATATATATATATATATATATATATATATATATATATATATATATATATATATATATATATAGTATTTAGATCAACTTTATTATTAGGATACAAAATTGAATCATCACTTTTCATTTACATTATTTGAAATTATAAAAGTCTATCTCTCTCTCTCTCTCTCTCTCTCTCTCTCTCTCTCTCTCTCTCTCTCATGAAATCTTTACCAGTTGGAAGACCGAGCTACTTAATGTCACCCGGAAATTAATCCTATCAAGGAGAGTTCTCCCAAGGATAGAAACTTAGTGATTATTATATCAGTAATCCAATTTCACGACCAAATAGTCTGAGACGCCAGTTCTTAATTGCTCGTTAGATATATAATAAAGGCTACATTGGGACAGAAAGTATTTTGAGATAATCACCGTCTTTCTCTTCGTACCTAGTATAACTGACAAACGAGAGCTGTTCAAACAAATGGCATTCTCAGTGAATATTCCTTTATTAGGTTAGTTTGCATATATATATATATATATATATATATATATATATATATATATATATATATATATATATATATATATATATATATATATATATATATATATATAAATTTCTGACTCACGTCGGGATCGAACCCAGGTCTCTCAGGTGGAATCATCAACACACAATCACGTGTGGAACAGAAATAAATTTCTGACTCACGTCGGGATCGAACCCAGGTCTCTCAGGTGGAAAGCAAGGGCGTTATCCACTGGGCCACACAAGTCTAAAAGAAGTTGGAACCTGAGAGCAACTGCACCCAAGGAATTACCCGGGCAAGCTAACTGCTTGCATACCAGCGAGTTTCCCCAACTTCCCGACTCAGCAATGACCCAATAGACAACATTTCATTCGAATTATCCCTTCTGAGTGAATAAGATAGAAATCATCAACACACAATCACGTGTGGAACAGAAATAAATTTCTGACTCACGTCGGGATTCAGAAATTTATTTCTGTTCCACACGTGATTGTGTGTTGATGATTTCTATCTTATTCACTCAGAAGGGATAATTCGAATGAAATATTGTCTATTGGGTCATTGCTGAGTCGGGAAGTTGGGGAAAACTCGCTGGTATGCAAGCAGTTAGCTTGCCCAGGTAATTCCTTGGGTGCAGTTGCTCTCAGGTTCCACCTTCTTTTAGACTTGTGTGGCCCAGTGGATAACGCCCTTGCTTTCCACCTGAGAGACCTGGGTTCGATCCCGACGTGAGTCAGAAATTTATTTCTATTCCACACGTGATTGTGTGTTGATGATTTATATATATATATATATATATATATATATATATATATATATATATATATATATATATATGTGGGTGTGTGTGTGTGTGTGTGTGTGTGTGTGGGGTGTGTGTATAAATATATACAAATGGGAAAAAGCACGTTAAAAGAAGAAGAAGAAGAAGATATATATATATATATATATATATATATATATATATATATATATATATATATATATATATATATATATATATATATATATATATATATATATATATATGTGTGTGTGTGTGTGTGTGTGTGTGTGTGTGTGTGTGTGTGTGTATGTGCGTGTGTATACACACACGCACACATATATATATATATATATATACTGTATATGTGTGTGTGTGTGTATGTGTATGTATAAGGTCAGAGGCACTGATCTGACAAATAAACACCAGATTCAATCCTCTTGAAAAGAGAACTAAAGAAGACGTGCGACGCACAAGAGAGCTGTGTTATAATCTTAGATTGAGGGAGCTAATGCAAAGCATGTGAAGCTTTCGTAACTGTAAGGGAAAAGTGATGCACAATATAAATGTAGACTGGACTTTAAAATACAGATATATGAAAGGCTGAGCAATACAGAGGTAGAGAGACAGATATTTCATTCAGTTTATATTGTCAACGCTTCATGTTTGACTTCATTTAGATCACAACTAGGGAAACGGAAAACCAGTTACGTGAAGAGAAGTTAACAGCTAATAACATACACGTAGGTAAATAGCATAAATATTCATATTTTATCCGTGCTCACACTATTTCCCAGAAACCAATTAAGAAACTCTGGAATATCTTAACTACCTCCATTCCTGAGGATCACAACAAACTTTGTTTGTCCAGATTCAGATCTGCCATCTCTAAGAGGATATCTCCCTTTGCAAGGCTGAAATTCTCTGTGTGTAGATAGGCCATATAGTATATCTCTTGCATGGCAATCTCTATTTCGGAGAGACTAAGAGATACGAACTGTTTCAGTAATGGATACCTGAATCTTCCAACATCCAACACACACACACACACACACACACACACACACACACAGAGAGAGAGAGAGCGAGAGAGAGAGAGAGAGAGAGAGAGAGAGAGAGAGAGAGAGAGAGAGAGAGAGAGAGAGAGAGAGAGAAACAAAGTACAAAGTTCAGTTAGAATTCCACAGCTTCCACTTCCCCAAGGATTCTTGTTGAAAAAAGTTATCTCCACTTCCTCCCATACCTGGAGTGGATAACAGAATCCCCTTTCTTCAGAGTACATGATTAAATTCTATATAACCCTATAAGAGTTCGAGTAGGACTTAACTTCCCAAATTTCCTTTTCGCCAGTTTCACGATCCCTTGTATAACAATGAATAAAAGTGTTAACTTCCACTGTGAAAGGATAACAGAGAGTTTATTTCTATAAAAAATTCAGTTACAAATACAAAAAATCAAACATAGTTATAAATGCGGCCTTACATGCAGCCAAAAATACATGCACAGTCGTATAGTTATATCATGTACAAATGACCAAAGAATCCCATAATCATAAGAAAAGTAACAATTAACAAAGAACTATGAGTACATAAGCCTTGCACATGTTATAATCTTACACTGGGTTAAGAGATGTCTTACACTGGGCTAAGGGATAGAGTTACTCTCTTTAGTGGAATTTAATGTCACTTGAAAGATGGTTGTGTTCACGTAGTGGTAACAGTTTATGACAAGGAACACCTAATGTTGGAATATATGCTAATATAGCAGGTATGTTATCTTGAACCTTGCAAGCAGGGACGAGTGACAACGACTGTGAAGAGATTTTATATTTATTCTATAATGCTTTCAGTTTACACTTTTGAAAGGTATATGCTGATTGTACTATATGCACTAACAATATTTCTATTGTACCTGTTTAATAATTTTGTTTTATTTATGTGTTATTTTTTGGATATATCACGGTATTCTGCATAATATATATTTTTAGGTGATTTAAGCACCAGAAACATCTTTATCCATTTCTGACGTAATTTCATACATTTGTGACTGTAATAATGTTGCAGATATGCTGAACTTTTATTCTGTTTAGTCTGTGTAGGAATTTTCTAATTTACCTGGACGAATGTAAACTAAATGTATTCTTTCTTTTGTCAAAAAAGTCACTAAGTTAACGACACTTCCTTTGGGCTTAAATGCATTGCCTAGATTTTATTGCGTGGGAACAGAACCGTAGCAAAGTCGCCGTTATACTGAACTAGGAAAAGATGTTTGTAAGAACTTTTGGGTATCTTGAGTTGTTCTCCATAGTGCAGTTATGCTGGCCATATAAAAAAGAATATTTATCTAAAAATGGAGTACTTTCTTTTAAGAATGGAATCTTTCTTGGTGCTGCTTTTCAGCAGAACTATCACATAAACTTTGAACTCACCTAATATCTGATTGTAATTCAGCTGTAATTTGCAATGACCAGGATTATCTTTTAAAATGCAGCAGGGTCACTCAGATCTTCAGAAGCCTGTACACCTTTGTCAAATGTTGCATTCCCCAGTTACTTTAAGGATATTATGAAATTAAACTTCAATTATTGTTTTGACCAGTCTTTTCACCAAAAGGAAATTCGTGTGCTTCTTTTGTTTTTCCGAGGTCTGTTATTTAAATTCAGAGGTGAAAATCATTACAATATTCAGTTAATATTTAAGCTGAACTTCAGTAAATGTAATTTCGAAATAAAGATTGTTGTAGTTATTTAGCATTTTATTTTCTCATTTTTTTTTTTTACTACTAGATGGAGTATCCGTGTTTGCTATCTACGTAGCTCGTCTATCTTTAATGCCATATTAGTTCCTCGTTGAACGAGTCGGTAGAGTTCTCGGCTAGCACTCTGCTAGACCCGAGTTCGAGTCTCCGGCCGGCTAATGAAAAATTATTAGAGGAATTTATTTCTGGTGATAGAAATTCATTTCTCGGTATGATGTGGCTCGGATTCCACAATAAGCTGTAGGTCCTGTAGGTCCTGTTGTTAGGTAACCAATTGGTTCTTAGCCACGTAAAATAAGTCTAATCATTCGTGCCAGCCCTAGGAGAGCTGTTAATCAGCTCAGTGGTCTGGTTAACTAAGGTATACTTAACTTAATGCCATATTTAGTTGCTGTAAGTTGCTTGGTAAACGTACAACAATGTTGTCGAACCTTCGAACCATCATTACTGTTCTCTCTCAGTCTCTGAAGGTTTCTTTGCCTGAAATACTGATTCTGGCGTTTCGACTGTGTAGTATACTTTTGTATCAAGTGGAACTGACAAGCATGGCCGGGGGCCTTTGAAATGTCAATTTTATGATCATTTCCAGGTAATAAAGATCGCTTATATTTATGGTAATGTACGAGACCTGGTTCTAACAGATATTTCAACCATAGCTGAGGGCGATTTCTAGGGTAACAGGAACCTCTGACCATTATCATCTCAGTATATCCAATCATACACACTACCATAACTGGGAAATCAAGACGTTGTTATGTACTAGTATCTATAGAGTGGTTTTTCTCAGTATTTGTTTGTCCCCCTTGAATCAGTTTTCACACTTTGGTATTTGTCTGCACGATTCCACCCATTGTGGACTTCGTTGCAGCTAAGGTGAACATTGAAATTGGAACGTTTACTCTATTAATTAGTGTAGTGGAGAGATGTCCATTACAGTATGAATAGTGATTTCCCTCCCATTAACAAATACAATCTGGCCTTTTACGAAAGTGTAGATTATTCCGTCCAAAGAAAAACTATAAAAATCTGTGCAATTTATAAATTTTAGCTTGATGACTAATGTTAGCAAGGTGTCTTAACATCATAAACAGACCAATTCAACACACAAAAACGTAGTTTATCTAATCTGATTCACTGACACTTGATGACTGCGACCAGGAGGCGACTCGGGGAATAATAAAACTACGAGTGTTTGCCTGAAGTGACAGTTGATGCCGAAGGATAACAAAAGAGTAAGATGTGCTGGCAAATGCGAGCCAGGGAGATGGAGTTTAGATGGTGGAAGAATGTAAGTAGCTGATTCGTATAAGTGCTTGCAAGCAAACTGAACGGATGGTAATTGGATGAGCAGAGTTTAGTCACTAAACTGTTGAAGTGCGGAAGGTAGCTGGATCTCTACAAAAGTTTGGAAGAGAATAAACTCAGTCCATGGAAGCAAAAGATGAAATATATGAAAGAAAGTCTCAGCAAAGTCTCCTTTACAAAGTGTGAAGCTTACATACACGATACATACGAGAGGACAAGGGTAGAACTTACTGAGATGAAATGTTTGTACTGTGTATATGAAGCATGAATGGGTGAAAGGTCAATACGCATTGAAATGCAAACTTCCAGGAACGTTAGCTTAGGTGAAAGGTAGATGAGAATATTTCGAGGTGTTTGGCTCTATGAAAAGTAAATAGTTTGAGAAAATAATTGTTCCATTTCCAACAACAACGATTATGGCTTTGATGTCTCATGTCAAACATTTTTAGTTAATAATTTTTTGCGACTTTGAATCAAAGTGATTTTGCCTGATATTAATAATGCAAAATCATGCGGTCACGCACAAATCATATGTGCAATCAAAGGAAAAGGAAACATTTAATTTTCGTTCACTTCAAAGCTTCAGTATCCGTGGCCAGTAATAAAAAAGTTCTTAGATAACCCAGACATGAAAGGAGAAATAAGTTTTAAGGAATTACAACGACAAAAATGTAGACTTTGATGTGAACAAAAAGTAGAAACCTGTTGTGTCCAAAAACAGAAAATCAACGCACGACATCAAATACCTCAAGCCCTTTGAACTCTCTGGAATAGAGATATTACATCGGTCTCAAAGAGATATGCAGACATTCATACAAGATCATTCAAATAATTTTATGATTATTGTAAAAGAGCAGAATACCAATTATTACTGTATTACTACTGACTGAATTTAACTTGAATGATTTCCCCCAGTGAAGCTCAGGTTGAATCTGAAATGCTCTAGGCCGTAAAGTACTCCAGCAACATAAATGGCTTTCATAGCTGAGTGGGAATAGCGCCGCTTATAAAATATAATTTTTAGTTTCACGCAACTCAGTTAGCAGCAATGGCTAAGTAAGACTTTAGCAATATTTATAGTTCACTTGAGACGTTTTTCTGATCGGGAATTGGGGTAAGACATAAAGACCTGAATATACTGAACAAAGAAACGAATACTTATGTCCCTCTGTAGATGGATGCGCCTAAAGCAGCATTATTTGTGATGCGATGACTAATGCCATTTATTCTTGGCTAATGACTTCACGCAAACATTTGATCTCTTCCACAAATGAACACTCACTAACTGCTTTACTTTTAACATAAATGAATGTATGTAAAAATCAAAGTAAGTAATGGGTGCACCAGAAACAAACTACTGACAAAGAATAATTATAACAGTGATGCAGAACACGAGTGAACATCGTGGTTGTCAATAATTGTAAGGCAGAACATAAGGGAGGATGGAGATTACCAAAAATAACTGACTTAGCTGAATCATATTTTGAGAAGTAGATATTCAATGAAAACCACAAAATCTTAATACATCTCTTGAGTTAGAAAGGACTCCAAATACGGATACCACTAAAGGGACACTTGTATGTACTGTACACCATCGTCCTACAAAGTGCGATCAGGTGTTTTCAGAATCTTTCGAACATAGTTCACTTGGGTTGGCAAGTCTTCATTTACGACCATTATTTATTATTTGATGTGCAAAATATAATTTTACGTAAAACTTTCTGCAATATATATTATGCTAAATTTATAAAAAAAAATAAAAAAATAGAAGACAGATCATTTTGAGGCGTTCGGAATTTCCTACAGAAGAAATAGCTGTTTGCAGGGATTCTGGTCTGCCTGCACTAACGAAGGAGGTCTTTTATGATAGACTACAAGCAAAAAGTAATATATATATATATATATATATATATATATATATATATATATATATATATACTTTTTTCCTATTGTTTGCAGTACATCATAAAAGACTTCCTTCGTTAGTACCAAAATCACTGCAAACAGCTATTTTTACTGTAGGAATTTCCAAACGTCTCAAAATGGTCTGTTTTCTATTCTTTAAAAATAAATTTAACATAATATATATTGCCGAAAGTGTTACGTAAAATGATATATTGCCACTTGATAATAATAATGGTCGTAAATGAAGAATTGCCAAGCAAAGTAAATTATGTTCGAAAGACTGATCGCTCTTTGTTGGACGATATACAAGGACTCATTTAGTGGCACCCGTATTTGGAGTCCTTTCTGATCTAAAGGCTCAGTCCCCCATACGAACCCGAGTCTGCGTATAAGAGATTTTTTAAGCAAGTGTGGCTGGCATTTCTCACGTATTTAACTTTACCTTCCAGGACGGAAGGAGACAAAATAATTTTGCCTTAAAACTTTTATGCAGTGCTTAGTGGACAGGACGCTTCAACTTCCCTTTGATACCCGGTTTTCTTCCTCTCCCGGATGTTGCTTCTTCTAGAGTTTTTCTTTTGATCCCTCTCTCAGTCTTCCTCTTTCTCTCTGTAACAAGCTATTTCCCTCTTACACACCAAATGATTGCAGGCTTGGAATATAAACATATCTTTGGATGAGGAAGTTTCAGAACTCTTGCCTTGAAATATTGAGCATATAGTGTGAAATTCGATTTATTGATGAATACTTAGGAAGCAAAAAGCTAAAAGAATTTCAGTGTAGAATGAACAGTCTTTTTACAATTTCAGATCCCAACAGACGTTTGTTTAGTATTAAGAACCACACCCACAGAATGACTGCCTGTCAGTCATTTTTTGTTGGTTTATGTTTTACAGTATGTTGCTTTTTCCCTATGATTCAATAAATGATGTAGATATGTTATAGGCAGGTAGCGAAACCAGGAATTTCGCGAACTGCATGAAATTTACTTCTCATATTAATGCAGAGACTACCGACCCTCGGAAAATGTGATGACACATTTTCTTTAAGTCTTTAATGAAAAACTTTTCCCATTCTTTCTGAATGGAAAAAAAATCCTGAGACGTATCAGACTTCACACGAGTTTCTTCAACAAAATTAACTATGGTTACTTTGTATTGCTTCATCAGGAGATTCTCTGAAAAATAATAACTATCTCCTAACCTCTCTCTCTCTCTCTCTCTCTCTCTCTCTCTCTCTCTCTCTGATTTTATTATCCAACATATCTGAAAGGAACGGGAACCCACACTTAAAAGTCAGGCATATAAGTTTGGTATTTCTCTGCCGCATACATCTCCCTCTTTCACTCTTTCACTCTGCTGAAGATCACACAGTTTCGAAGTTCTTGTAAGCAGATGATTTAGGTCTTATTTGTGGCGAGAAAACTCTGGCAACAGTTACAGCAACTCGAAATTAATTTTTCCTAAACAGTGATGTTCATCCACAGTGTACCTTTTCCAGAGTCCTGGGGGGATCAAATGCACTTAGGGACATTTGATCCTCCCCAGGGGCTAGCACTAAACACGGCGAAACAGTGACTCACCTACAATGTTTCGCCATGTTTAGTACTAGCCCCGGGGGGTCAAATATATTTCGCCGTGTTTAGTACTAGCCCTGGGGATCAAATGTATTTCGCTGTGTTTAGTACTAGCCCCTGGGGGATCAAATGTCCTTAAGTGCATTTTGCTATCTGCCTGAAATTTCAGGCAGTTCAGGCAGTTTCGCTATCTGCCTGTAACAGATATACTATAAAGAATCTACCTAAAGATATACTATTGAGACTCTAGCTGTTTGGCTTTAATAAAATAATTTGTATATTTCAACCGAATGATGATCTGTTTAGCGCGGTTTTAAATAACTGTAGTCGACGATTTTTTGGGTGTAATGGAGTTTTTAAACCGTTTAATTCTGTTAACGAAATTAAAAATACATTTACCTAGGTCAGTAGAGAATTGAGTTATCTGGAATTGGAGCACTACTTTTGTCTGAAATGTGCTAATGAATATGATTTCCAATAATGAAAGGGGCCATTAGTATATAAACGTTTCGCCACATTTTGCTTTTAGCATTTGCAATGAAAAAGACAAATGTCTACAGCAGACAGAGATAAATTATTAGGTACATAAAAATGATTTGGCAAAAATACTGGGGAACAGAAATGAAAATTCTATAAACAGTAAGTACAAAATTCTTCACAATGCTAGAAAATATTTACAATATATATATACGAGGGATATAGTCAGCAAATATAGAATATATAGAGAGGCTGGGTGCTGGGTTTTTCCGCCTTGATGAAACAGCCTCCCAGATCCTTAATTCAAAATAAGGGGAAACCTTTGAATACATTTTAATGTTCTAAGTAAGTATACCTTAGTTTAACCAGACCACTGAGCTGACTAACAGCTCTTCTAGGGTTGGCCCGAAGGATTAGATTTATTTTACGTGGCTGAGAACCAATTGGTTACCTAGCAACGGGACCTACAGCTCATTGTGCAATCCGAACCACATTATCGCGAGAAATGAATTTCTATCACCAGAAATAAATTCCTCTTACTCTTCATTGGTCGGTCGGAGATTCGAACTCGCGGCCAGCAGAGTGCTAGCTGAGAACGGAACCCACTTTCCCAACGAGGAACTTTTTTAATGTTCTACTTCGCCCTTTATTTCGTGGTATTCCTCAAAATAGAAATTGTCTGACAAATGGATTGGTCATGCCAATGATATCTGTCTTCCGCAACTGATTGGTTACTGTCTGAACACTCTTAGATATATATAGATCTCAGCTAGAAGCGAGACAACCTTTTCAAGGACTCTGGGAAAGGTACACTGTGGATGAACGTCACTGTTTAGGAAAAATGAATTTCGAGTTGCTGTAATTGTTGCCAGAGTTTTCTCGCCATCTGCTTACAAGAACTTCGAAACTGTGTGATCTTCAGCAGAGTGAAAGAGTGAAAGAGGGAGATGTATGCGGCAGAGAAATACCAAACTTATATGCCTGACTTTTAAGTGTGGGTTCCCGTTCCTTTCAGATATGTTGGATAATAAAATCAGAGAGAGAGAGAGAGAGAGAGAGAGAGAGAGAGAGAGAGAGAGAGAGAGAGAGAGAGAGAGAGAGAGAGGTTAGGAGATAGCTATTATTTTTCAGAGAATCTCCTGATGAAGCAATACAAAGTAACCATAGTTAATTTTGTTGAAGAAACTCGCGTGAAGTCTGATAGGTCTCAGGATTTTTTTCCCATTCAGAAAGAATGGGAAAAGTTTTTCATTAAAGACTTAAAGAAAATGTGTCATCTCATTTTCCAAGGGTCGGTAGTCTCCGCATTAATATGAAAAGTAGATTAATTATTCATAATTGATAACTAAAGTGTTTTATGACTGACTTGTTCTGTTTATAAACTGGTTTTCAAGAATTGTCTTCGTCTTTTATAAAATCTGATCAAAATGTATTTGATGAAAATCTTTGTTCTCTTTCTTTTTTCTCTGCATCTTTTCCCACTTCTATATCGGATCGATGTTTGAAAATCTATGTTCATCGCTTCTAATGATTTATATGTAAAAACTGTAGGATATTTTAAATAAGATTATTCCACTTTTGTAACCATTACGTACATTAAGCACTCAAAAACCATTAACTGCACGAGAACTGAAAAAAATATAGTCAATAATATATAAAAAAAACAAGTAAAACATGAGACGAAGTTTCTTCGGCGCAATCTAGTTTTCTGTACAGTCGCTACAGCGTACAATCAAGGCCACCGAAAATGATTTATCTTTCGGTGGTTTCGGTATAATGCTGTATGAGCCGCGGCCAATGAAACTTTAACCACGTCCCAGTGGTGGCCTATCCTATATCGTTGCCAGAAGCACAATTATGGCTAACTTTAACCTTACATAAAATAAAAACTACTGAGGCTAGAGGGCTGCAATTTGCTATGTTTGATGATTGGAGGGTGGATGATCAACATACCAATTTGCAGCCTTCTAGCCTCAGTAGTTTTTAAGATCTGAGGGCGGACAGAAAAAGTGCGGACAGAATAAAGTGCGGACCGACAGACAAAGCCGGCACAGTTTTCTTTTACAGAAAACTAAAAAGGAAATGTTTAAATTAAATTTTGGCTTAAAAACGCAGTGCATTGAAGAGTCAATATTTTTACTGTATCTGAAGGAGCATATGCCCCTAGTAAATTTTATTCTTTAAATCGAGTGAAAATTAAATTTCGACATATTTCACACGCGCGCGCCCGTTTAGCGACCACCAAAGCTTCCAAAT
>JANJGK010000020.1:11954150-11971650 GCA_039081455.1 Macrobrachium rosenbergii | reverse complement strand
AAATAACCGAAAATGCAAATATTATTGTGTAATCCATAGTTTTCAAGGTCGCTGAAATGAATAGTGATACACCTGATGCCCATTAAGTCCAAGTTCATACCCAATAGAAAGGTGGGTGAGAAGGGGTAGGAAGGGGTGATATGTAAAAATAACAGAAAAGAACAGATACTAGTGTCTAATCCATAGTTTTTGAGGTCGCTGAGATGAATAGTGACATTCCTGATGCCTGTTAAGTCCAAGTTCAGCCTCAATAGGAAACGGGGGATGAGAAGGGGTGGGAAGGGGTGGGAAGGGGTGATGTAAAAATAACCGAAAATTACTGATATCAGTGTCTAATCCATAGTTTTTGAGGTCGCTGAGATGAATAGTGACACTCCTGATGCCCTTTAAGTCTGAGTTCAGCCCAGATAGGAATGGGGGATGAGAAGGGGTGGGAAGGTGGTGACATGTAAAAATAACCAAAAATGCAGATATTAGTCTCTAATCCATGGTTTACAAGGTCACTGAGATGAATAGTGATATTCCTGATGCCCTTTAAGTCCAAATTTAGCCCCAATAGAAAGGTGGGTTAGAAGGAGTGGGAAAGGGTGACATGTAAAAATAACAGAAAACAACAGATATTAGTGTCTAATCCATAGTTTTCAAGGTCGCTGAGATGAATAGTGACATCCCGATGCCCTTTAAGTCCAAGTTCAGTCCCAATAGGAAAGGGGGTTGAGAAGGCATGGGAAGGGGTAACATGTAAAAATAACTGAAAATGACTGACATAAGTGTCTGATCCATAGTTTTCGAGGTTGTTGAAATTTAATAGTTACACTCCCAATGTCCTTTAAGTCCAAGTTCAGTCCTGATGGGAAAGCGGGGTGACAAGGGGTGGGAAGGAGGTGACATGTAAAAATAACTGAAAATGACTGACATCATTGTCTAATCCATAGTTTTCGAGGGTGCTAAGATGAATTGCTATGATGAATAGTGATAATCCCTATGCTCTTTAAGTCCAAGTTCAACCCTGATAGTAATGGGATGAAAAGGGGTGGGAAGGGTGTGACATGTAAGAAATAACTGAAAACGCAGATATTAGTGTCTAATCTATGGTTTTCGAGGTCGCTGAGATGGATAGTGACACTCCCAATGCCCTTTTACATCCAAGTTCAGTCCTGATAGGAAGGGGTGTGAGAAGGCGTGGGAAGGGGGTGACATGTAAAAATAACTGAAAATGCAGATATTATTCTCTAGTCCATAGTTTTCGAGGTCGCTGAGATGAATAGTGATACTCCTGATGCCCCAATACAAAGGTGGGTGAGAAGGGGTGCAAAGGGGGTGACATGCAATAATCACAGAAAAAGACAGATATTAGTGTCTAATTCATAGTTTTCATAGTTTTCATAGAGGTCTTAGTTTTTGAGGTCGCTGAGATGAATAGTGACACTTCTGATGTCATTTTGTGCCCAAGTTCAGTCCCGATTGGAAGGGGGGTGGGTGAGAAGGTGTGGGAAGGGTGACATGTAAAAATAACCGAAAATGCAGTTATTATTTTCTAATCCATAGTTTTTGAGGTCGCTGATATGAATAGTGATACTGCTGATGCCCTTTAAGTCCAAGTTCAGCCCCAATAGAAAGGTGGGTGAAAAGGGGTGGGAAGGGGTGACATGTAAAAATAACAGAAAACGACATATATTAGTGTTTAATCCATAGTTTTCGATGTCGCTGAGATGTATAGTCACACTCCTGATGCCCTTTAAGTCCAAGTTCGGCCCCAATAGGAAGGAGGAGTGAGAAGGGGTAAGAAGGGGTAACGTAAAAATAACCAAAACGATGATATTAGTGTCTAATCCATAGTTTTCGAAGTCCCTGAGGTGAATAGTGACACTCCTGAAGCCTTTGAAGTCTAACTTCAGCCCAGAGGAAGGGGTGGGTGAGAAGGGGTGGGAAGGGGTGACATGTAAAAATAACCGAAAACGACAGATATTAGTATCTAACCTATAGTTTTCAAGTTCGCTGATTTGAATAATGATACTCCCAATGCCCTTTAAGTCCAAGTTTAACCCCGGTAGGAAGAGGGGGTGAGAAGGGGTGAAAAACAGAATGTTAAAAATGACAGACATTAGTGTCTAATCCATAGTTTTTGAGGTCGCTGAGATGAATAGTGACACTTCTGAAGTCCTTCAAGTCCAAGTTCAGCACCAATAGGAATGGGAGGTGAGAACAGGTGCAATATAAAATGTCAAAAATGAGGGGGAAATGTAACTGAAGCAACTATCTTAACAGGAAAGGGAGAGGAAGTGAGAGAGAGAGAGAGTAGAGGGGTGTTGGAAGGAAAGAGAGAGAGAGAGAGAGAGAGAGAGAGAGAGAGAGAGAGAGAGTTTATCGGTTGTCATTCAGAGTTTCCCCTGGCAGCACCGGTTAAATATATATATACATATATATTTATATATATATATATATATATATATATATATATATATAAATATATATATATATATATATATATATATATATATATATATATATATATATATATATATATATATATATATATATATATATATACATACATATATATATATATATATATATATATATATATATATATATATATATATATATATATATATATATATATATATATATATATATATATATATATATACATATATATATATATATATATATATATATATATATATATATATATATACATATATATATATATATATATATATATATATATATATATATATATATATATATATATATATATATATATATATATATATATATATACATACATATATATATATATATATATATATATATATATATATATATATATATATATATATATATATATATATATATATATATATATATATATATATATATATACATATACAAACAGGCCTCAACCTTATAATCAAGATATTCCCTCGCATAGGGGACAGAGCATAGAACTCTCAAGAAAGGCAAAGGCACTACAAACTGGCTCTCACAAAAGCCACAAACGAAGGTGGGACCCAAGTACTTGATACTACCTAAGGATTCACCTTGCAGGCTGCACACCTTTGCATGACATGTTTTTTTTAATGAAATCCCAACATAACAGTGGCTCAGCTAATAGCAGCTAAGTATATTATGACCTATAAGACTTGCTGGTAGCCCCTTCGTTTTAGTGTTTTATTTATATATATATATATATATATATATATATATATATACATACATATATATATATATATATATATATATATATATATATATATATATATATATATATATATCTTCTTTTTCGTTTAGCGTGCTTTTTCCCATTTTTCGTATGGGGTAAGCACGATGCCTTCATTCGAAGGACTTTGATTTGGCGTTGGGGTAGGCCGTAGCCTCGATTGGGTGCCCTGCATATATGTATATATATATATATATATATATATATATATACATATATATATATATACATATATATATACATACATATATATATATATATATATATATATATATATATATATATATATATATATATATATATATATATTACACACATATATATATATATATATATATATATATATATATATATATATATATATATATATATATATTTAAAGGACACATATATGCATTTCATAGCTTCAATGCTTTAAGGTGTGATGAAAGAATTTTTGGAGCGAGAGGGAACTAGGGCGAAAGGTTGGATGCAAAATCTTTGTATTCAGCAAATAGTTTGATTCCTCAGCTCTCTGCGCGAGAAGCTCAGCATTATTGGCGATCAGGTGATCTCCGGAGCGTTATGTATATTCGTGAGTACGTGCGTTACTTTGATCTAGATTATGCCAAAATCTGCCCTAAAAGTGAGTTTGATCGTTCATTAACGTGACAGAACTGCAGTTGTCCAGTCATAGCTTTGGAGTGGGTCCAGGCTTTGAAAATCGGCAGATAAGGTAGAGTCTCAAATCTCTGTTTTTATGGGAGAAAATTGAACTTGTGATTTTTTACCATGACTTTCTGATCATTATGAACTTTTGAACTGGTGTGGGAGATTTAATATGAATATTCATACCTCTTTTATATTATTATTTTGTTATGTTACGTTTGCCATATCTTGGCTATGCATTTTACACTTTCCATTATTGTGTTTTGTATTTCATATATTTTTGGGAGTTTTCTATCATGTTTAATTCTTTCGACAGATGTCTGTGGACTTGTTGGAATAACATGTGGAATTGTGGTAGACTGTTTTTTGGGACATGACTTTTAGTTATTGATTTGGGAGTATGTGTGATTTTGGGGATTTCCAGGCTATTAGCCATAATGAGACTTCTTTAATCAGAAGTGCTTTGCAGTTGAGTTTAGTTATCTGACTCGATAATTCATTTATTATGCATTTTAATCTTTGCTTTGTTTTATTCATTTCTTGTTGGGTTATTTGAATAATAAACCTATTTTTGTAGAAACGATTGTGTTTCTTTAAATAGTCCATTTAATTGCTTTGAGAGAATGAGTGAGGTTAGGGTGGATGAGCTTCGGAAAACGATGAGAGAGAGAGTTGGTAAACGATGAGAGAGAGAGTCGATACACGGTGAGAGAGAGAGAGAGAGAGAGAGAGAGAGAGAGAGAGAGAGAGAGAGAGAGAGAGAGAGAGAGGGGAAAAAATGCGAGTGTGATCATGGGTGAACCTTTTCACGTCTTTTTCCTGAAGAAGATCGCTAGGATTACGCTACGTACACTTCTAAAACAAGTGTTGATCTGTTCCTTGTAACAGATTTTAATGGTGGCAGCGGTGTCTCATGTTGTTAATGGTGGCAGCGGTGTCCCATGTCTTTAATGGTGGCGAAAGAGGGAGATTACTAATAGACTAATTGGTAACGTTGATGCCCAAGGCATAGGCGACCTCACCTAAGGCGACGAATCAGTGTTGAAGGACTGAGTGGGTTGTGATTACGTGTATACACGGGTGATTACGCGCTAATACGGGGAATCTTTTTTTTTTTTTCCATCTCTATTCGAGTACTGGGAGTGGGGAGTTGTGAAATAGATCTGGATGATCTCTAGAGCAATTTTGGAGTTAACAAAATACCCAAATAAGTGTGAATAGTGGCGATTGTGAGTTAATTACGCAAAGTGGTGATTCAACAAAAATCACGCTGGTGTTTTCCTCTGCTCCGTCTTCGAGTGGGTGACGTCACAGGTTAGCAAGTCGAGTGATAGATGCTCCGTTTTCTGTTCAAATTGGTGAGTACCCCATTCTCGTAAGTTGCGCAGAACTCCGTTTTCTGTTCTTCTTTTAGAGGGGGTAACTTTTGCCTTTCTCTAGTGTTCTTTTTGGTTTCTTTTTTATGTTGTTAGGCTCAGGGCGTCTAATCACTCACAAAATGCCGGACGATGCAGCAAGCACATCCCAATCAGTTGTGGTGCATAAAGTGACGAGCGTTAGCGCGGGAATTACTAATTTTAAAGGGTTAGTTGACGGGAAGCCAACCCAAAATATAGAAACTTTCATTGAGTCAGTGAACAATTATCTGAATTCCAAGAAAATTACGAATGGCGCTGAAGCTTTAACAGAGGCTAAATCATTTCTGGATTTAGATAAAGGAGATATTGGGAAACGGGCACGCAGTTTCGGGTTCAGAAGGTGTAAAACTTGGAATGAACTGCAGAAATTTCTACGAGCTACTTATGGCGGAGTTCAACGTGAATGTGCAGTTCGGAATTTGCGAGCATTTCTTAAATTAAAGAAGGGCAATGATTCACTGGTCACATACAGTGCGAATTTATTTGATGCAGTAGGTGAGTTAAAGAAATCTATAACAGGCTCTCCATGGGTAACTGGAAATAATATCTCCTTAGATAATTTTGAAAGATTGTTGCACTTTGCTTGCCTTTTAACGTCGGTCCCAGATGTAATTGTAGATAGTTTTGATAAGAGAATTGATCAGGATACAGACGAATCCTTTTTGTTTGCACAGATTAAAAAAAATCTATCAAAATGCCCGACACTGGACAGTAGTTTTGTACAGGGAGGTGCAAAAATGTCGGCTGCGGTTTTGAAACCACAGAATAATGCTAGTACCTCGCATTCGGGAAATGATGCAACAGCGAAGACATGTGCACGAGTAGAATCGAAGAAAATTCCAGAGAGATCAGTCACAACGATACTTTGCTTTAATTGTGATAAAATAGGACATAGTAAATCAAATTGCAGAGTGAGATATTGTTCAGTTTGCAAATCTTCAGATCATGGATGGAGATTTTGCCCAGCCAAAAAGAATAGGAGAATTCCACATTATGCAAGTTCTAGATACACAAAGGAACAGCGGAATTTTCACAAGATAAGTTCGAAAACGGACACAGGATAATGACTAATCAGGTCTTAGAGTCACCAGAACCTAGGCCGATTGTACGTGGATTCTCTAATGGCAGTGAAATTTCTATTTTCATTGATTCTGGCAGCTCAGTTAACTTAGTAAATGCTGACCTTTTTCACTCGAAGTTTCCAGAGTGCAAATTAGCCCCTACTAGTGAGACAGTGTGTGATGTACAAGCGAGGAAACTGAATATTTTAGGTTCGTCATTTCTTACGCTTTGTATCGGCGGAAAGACAATAGTAGAATCATTTTTGGTCATAGAAGGATTAGCCTTAGGTGAAATGGTTTTGCTAGGACACCCTTCTTGCATGCGACATAACATCAACATTCTTACGGAAATTCAGGGGATTACAATAGGTGAGTCAGGTTGTTTTGTTCCATATATACACAGGAAAAAAACTTGTGAGAAACCTAAGACACAGTCTGAGACAGGTGTAACACAGTCATTAGAGAGTGAAGATTTTCCGCAAAGATCTTTCAAAGGATTTTTGTTGGAAGATATTGAATTGCAACCGCGAGTTCCTACATTGGTTAAAGTGTCGCTGAAAGAGAAAAAGTTTCCTTCTCAAGTGTGCGTTGTTGAGGGAACCGAGAAATTCAAAGACGTTGTGAGTACGGTGTCAGTGAATGAAGTTTCAGTCGCAGGCGTGACTTCAGTAGAATTAGTTAGCTATCAAGACTCAGTGAAAAAATATCACAAGGGTACTTATGTAATTGATTTTGAAGAGTTTAATGAAGAACATAAATTAGTGAGTTTTTGTGGAGACGGGAATATGTTTCCTAACGAGGAGCAACAGTTCTGAAGTCAGGTTCTACATGAACACTTGGCTAAAGTTGATTATCCTGAGTATTCAGATAAAGTAGAGAAAGTGTTGAAAGAATATCTAGATATCATTGCTTTGAAGGGAGATAAATTAGGAGTTACAGATGTTTTAGAACATTCAATCCGCCTAGAAAAGGGTACAAATCCCATATATATTCCAGCATATCGAATTCCTTTTAAGATCAGAGAAGAAGTAGAAAAAGAAGTTCAGAGGTGGGAGTTGGAAGGCATTATCAGACCGTCCAATTCTCCGTTTAATTTTCCTTTGCTTGCAGTTCCTAAGAAAGACGGTAGTATCAGAGTTTGTGTAGATTTTCGTAAATTGAATGAAAAAACATGCCCAGATAGATATCCTGTAGCTTGTTTGCCTGATTTGTTTGTTGAGATCGGTGGCAAGAATATATATTCATCTATAGATCTTATGCAAGGGTTTTTACAGGTTCCCCTTTGTGAGAGTAGCCGTAAATATACAGCATTTTCGGTACCAAAGGGACATTACGAGTTTAATAGGATGCCTTTTGGATTACAAGGGTCCCCAATAACATTTACTAGACTGGTTAACACAGTACTTCATGGCTTGTTAGGAAAGTCGGTGTTTGTGTACATGGATGACATTCTCATATGCACAGATACAATTGAAGAACATCTAAAGGTGTTAAAAGAAGTCCTCAAGCGATTACGGTTCGCTGGACTAAAGGTCAAATTAGCCAAATGTGAGTTTCTGAAGAGAAAAATTGTATATTTAGGACATGTTATCTCTAAAGAGGGAGTCAGAGTGAATGATGAGAAAGTTAAAGCCATTGTGAATTTTCCAGTTCCCAAAACCAGGAAACAGATTCGTTCGTTCCTAGGTATGTCGGGTTTCTTTCGCCGTTTTGTGCGGAATTTTTCTACGATAGCGTCTCCATTGACAGATTTGTTACGAGAAGACGTTAAGTTTGTTTGGGGTGATAGTCAGCAATTAGCTTTTGAGAAGCTTAAGGACGCTTTGGTGAACCCACCAGTTTTGAAGTTTCCAGATTTTAGTCAACCGTTCACCTTAGTGACTGACGCGAATCAGGAAGGTATAGGTACGTGTTTGATGCAGAAATTTGAGGGAAAATTACACCCAATTGCTTTTTATAGCAGAAAGTTCAAAACGCGTGGTAGTAACGAAAGGCTGATGTCAGTTGTGGACAAGGAGGCTTTTGCAGTCGTCTCTAGCCTTGTTCATTTTAAGATGTTGTTGTTGGGAAATAAAGTTGAGATTTTTACAGATCATCAACCGTTGTTAGAGCTTTTTAATAAGCCAAATTTGTCGCCCAAGAGAGCACGGTGGTTCCTAACATTGAGAGATTTTGATGCAAACCTCAAATACATTGAAGGTAAGCATACTGTAGTTGCAGATGCATTGAGCAGACATTTTCCGGTCGAGGATGAGGGAATACACACCGAATCCTGTGTGGGAGAAGAGAGTAAATATTTGGTGTCTAATGTCTGATATTAGTAGTTCTGAGATATTGCATGTAAAGGACATACACGTTTCTACAGTGCATACTTCGGGGAAAAATAGTGAGTCAGCAGTCTCGGGAGAGATTGTTGTTCGTGATAGTGAGAGTAACGCTGTGTGTTATATTACAGGTGAAAATGTCACTTGGGACATAGGCTTGCTCGAACAAAAGCAAGATGAAGATAAATTGTTGTCAGATGCTAAGGCATTTCTTAGGGGAGTTTCACCGAAGAAAGGGTATAAGTTGCCTTTTTCTGGTCTAGAGTTGGAGAATAATTTATTGGTGAGGAAAGTTAAGTATAACTTGCGAAGTACTCGAAGCATGGGTGAAATTACACAAATCATCGTGCCAGAGAGTCTAGTACCACAAGTTCTAGACATTGTACATTGTAAATTTGGTTCTCCTCATTTGGGTGTAGACAAGACGTATGAAAACGTCAGGTCAAAGTTCTTTTGGAAAAATATGTTTTCCGCAGTAGAAGCCTTTGTGAAGAAGTGCGCTATTTGCAATGCGAATAAGGCAGCGACGACGGTGTCGTGTCGTTTGGGTTCATATCCCGTACCACATAGGCCGTTTCAGAGAGTGCATATGGATATTCTGGGTAACTTCTCAGAGTTCGCTTATGGTTATAGACATTTATTAGTAGTTGTTGACGAGTTGACTCGCTTTGTCGAGATTTTCCCACTGAAGTACAAATCAGCTGAGGAAGTTGCTATAGCGTTCTTTAAGGGGATAATTTGTCGATATGGTGTTCCTGAATGTCTGATCACAGACAATGGTAGGGAGTTTATTAATAAGACTTTAGACGGTCTTGCCAATTTACTGGGAATAAAGAAAGTATCTATAATCCCGTATAGACCTGAAGCAAATGGGTTATGTGAGAGGGCGAATCGGAAAGTAATCGAAGCTTTGCGCATGATGGTGGGTGGTTCCGATACACATTGGGACAGATCATTGGATGAAGTGCGATATAGTATCAATACTATGATGAATGACACAATTAAGATATCTCCAGCAGAAGCTTTGTATGGGTACAAGTTGAAAGGACCTTTTGATTTGTTACCAGAGCGAGTTCAGGGTGATGTTACGGTCACTTCGTTGATAAGCACAGCGAGAGAAAGATTTGCATGTATCAGTAAAGAACTTGAACTTAGTTCGCGCGCAATGGTAGAGAAAAGTAACGCGAAATCGAGGGGAGTAGCTTTTTCGATGGGTGGTAGAGTGTTTGTTAAAGTGAATGTTCGGAATGATCTGAATTGTAAATTAAGTCCGAAGTTCCACGGACCTTTTGAGATTGTAGAGATCAAAAGAGGGAATAGATTTGTAGTTAAAGATGTAAATACTGGAGTGACGAAATTGACCCATGTTTCAAAGTTAAAGAAAGTTGGGATGTAATGGAACATTTGTATATAGTCATGTAGTGGAACGTTTGTATATAGTTAGAGGGATAAATGGGTTGATGTTTGTATACATATGATATTTATTTATTTTTTTTGTCTCTTGTTCATTCTAGATGTTGAAGTTCTTAATCATTTGTTTTCGAATGATTTTAGGAGTTGAGACATGGGCTAATTTCATACGAGATTTGACCCGTGTGTTAGTGTGTTAGTGGGTTATGGTGTTATTGTGTTATGATGAGTTTTGTCATCTGACGCAATATGTGTGTTGTTTAGGATTTTTTTTCTTTGGGGAGGTACTTAGTATATCGGACCGAACAAGTCTGATCTTTTTTTCGGGTTGGGAGATCGAATTTGAGTATTTGGATTTTTTTTTCAGTTTTTTTTTAAAAATGAAGGGAGCTGTATTGTGAGTAATTGTAGTTGTTAAGATCATGGGAGCGATTGCCATTACGTCAATTGCTATTTTGTTGAGAATTAGTCAGGTGTTGCGAAATATTTGCTAACCAGAGTAGAACTTTCATGTCTTTTACGAGATATGATACCTTTTAGTGTTTGGATAGGATTCTCGAGTATTTTTTTTTTCTGTTGGATAGTTTTTTTTATGAGTGAGTTCCGTAGAGTTATTGTGTTTAATAGTGAGTTGACTGTGATTATTCTGAGATACACACTTGGAATTAGTTCACATTAAGAGTGTTTGACTTTTGCATTAGTAGTTTTGTTTGGTTCAGTAACATGAAACCTTTTTGTTATTAGACCTTTTTCGAGTGCTTTTGGGAGACTCAGTAGTGACATGGGATGGATTAGAGACCATGTTCATTTTGGGAGATCAATATCAGAGTTTGGGAGTTGATTATAAGACAAGTTGTGCTTTAGTTAGAGAGAAGTATGTGTGTGACAGTAGTATTTTCCAGTTGCGAGTTGTATCTGTGGGTGGTTGTGAATTATCATTAGTTCATGGACAGACTCCGACAGAATGTGACTTTAGACAGTTCCTGCGAGATTACCACATTGAGTCCACCAGAACCCTTCCTGCCGTGTTTTGCAATGAGTATGCAGTTACAATGATGTGCCAGAACAACAAGTCGACATCATTCGTTCTTCGAGGGTCCAAGCTGTTCGATTCATCCTGCAGAATCCTGTCTACGGACTTTCTCGTACTTAGTCGTGCTGTATTCAACAGTTCCGAGAAGATAATTATGCGTCATACGCATAACGAGCATTTGGTAGTGGCGGTACCTACAACCAAGGTGCCAATGACGGTTCCACCGTTGGAAGACATCGACGATTCCGTGATGTTCGAGTATCAGGAATATATTATGCCGACAATTTTAATTGTCTTAATAGCTATTTTACTGATAATTCTTGTTGTGGGGGTAGTAAAGCTTATTCGTGCTTGTAAGGTTACATGTAAAGGCTCTAAGAACACAACCCCAGTGACTTTGGAAGTGCGTCATGAGAGCAGTCCTTAAAGCTGCAGTGCAGTAGACGTTGCTCATTGAGCATAGCCTTATCTGTTATGTTTTATACATATGCTTTTGTTTTAGTTTGCCGTTAAGGAGAGCGAGACGCTCTTATGGGGTGGCCGAGCTCTATTTAAAGGACACATATATGCATTTCATAGCTTCAATGCTTTAAGGTGTGATGAAAGAATTTTTGGAGCGAGAGGGAACTAGGGCGAAAGGTTGGATGCAAAATCTTTGTATTCAGCAAATAGTTTGATTCCTCAGCTCTCTGCGCGAGAAGCTCAGCAATATTGGCGATCAGGTGATCTCCGGAGCGTTATTTATATTCGTGAGTACGTGCGTTACTTTGATCTAGATTATGCCCAAATCTGCCCTAAAAGTGAGTTTGATCGTTCATTAACGTGACAGAACTGCAGTTGTCCAGTCATAGCTTTGGAGTGGGTCCAGGCTTTGAAAATCAGCAGATAAGGTAGTGTCTCAAATCTCTGTTTTTATGGGAGAAAATTGAACTTGTGATTTTTACCATGACTTTCTGATCATTATGAACTTTTGAACTGGTGTGGGAGATTTAATATGAATATTCATACCTCTTTTATATTATTATTTTGTTATGTTACGTTTGCCATATCTTGGCTATGCATTTTACACTTTCCATTATTGTGTTTTGTATTTCATATATTTTTGGGAGTTTTCTATCATGTTTAATTCTTTCGACAGATGTCTGTGGACTTGTTGGAATAACATGTGGAATTGTGGTAGACTGTTTTTTGGGACATGACTTTTAGTTATTGATTTGGGAGTATGTGTGATTTTGGGGATTTCCAGGCTATTAGCCATAATGAGACTTCTTTAATCAGAAGTGCTTTGCAGTTTAGAGTTTAGTTATCTGACTCGATAATTCATTTATTATACATTTTAATCTTTGCTTTGTTTTATTCATTTCTTGTTGGGTTATTTGAATAATAAACCTATTTTTGTAGAAACGATTGTGTTTCTTTAAATAGTCCATTTAATTGCTTTGAGAGAATGAGTGAGGTTAGGGTGGATGAGCTTCGGAAAACGATGAGAGAGAGAGTTGGTAAACGATGAGAGAGAGAGTCGATACACAGTGAGAGAGAGAGAGAGAGAGAGAGAGAGAGAGAGAGAGAGAGAGAGAGAGAGAGAGAGAGAGAGAGGGGAAAAAAATGCGAGTGTGATCATGGGTGAACCTTTTCACGTCTTTTTCCTGAAGAAGATCGCTAGGATTACGCTACGTACACTTCTAAAACAAGTGTTGATCTGTTTCTTGTAACATATATATATATATATATATATATATATATATATATATATATATATATATATATATATATATATATGTATATATATATATATATATATATATATATATATATATATATATATATATATATATATATATATATATATATATATATATATATATATATATATATATATATATATATATATATACATATATATATATATATATACACACATATACATATACAGTATATATCGTGCAGTAATAGAGTCCCTGGCTTCTATATCAGTCATGGGGTATAAATGCCACTTGACTGAGGTTGAATCATCCTCTGGGAGAGCAGCGTGGTAATCTCTTTCATTTAGTTGGTACTGCAGTGGGTCCCGTAAACACTAGTGTCCAGATTTTTCCGGAGATGCAGCAGACCTAGTGGGACACAAGGTGGAATTCTTGGAGTGCCCGCACATGCTGCACAAAGCACAGAACTTTCTCTTCCACCTCTTAAAAGGAGACCAGCCCTTGGACTGTGGCTCTGGCGCAGGCATAGGCTTTTGCTGAGGTTTGACATCAGGGCTGGACTGAACTGAAATGTTTGATGGGGAATTAGAAGGATCAGGGGCCCAATTTTGGGCTCAAGAAGGAACCAAGTCAGGAGACTCTGTCCTACGAGGAGATCATGCTTTGTTGGGGGTGTGATAACCCTCATCTGGACAGTTGGGAGTTTTGCCCTACATCTGTTGACACTTTCGTAGGTTATCGTTTGCGTGGGGTTGATGACTACTTGAGCTAGTAACCAGTCTTTCAGTATGAGGGAAATTTTGCTGTAGGTGTCCTTGAGAGTGGAGACCTGATGACGGTGAGGACTGTATCTGGGAGGTGCCACAAGGATAGGCTCCTTAACTGGCAACCCTAGCAGAAGGGCTCTGCCTTCAGATGGGTGCCAAGGGTGTCTTTGAGGCCATTAATTCCTCCTCTTTTTTCATAAGCTCGTAAGTGACCTCCTGTATCGCCTTCTTTCTGTCCTATCTGCTCATAGATAGTGATTGCCTCCTCATAGGTGGCCATTTTGCTGAGTTGCTGAGGGTTGAATATTTCCATCACTCTGGATGATTTGGTGTGGATGGGTTAACAGTGTAAAAGTGGCACTGCATGGGGAGGCATTGCCTCTAGGCTGCGCATTATAGGCACAGATGAATAAGTAATGAGTGGCCATGCCAGAAATGACATGGAATGGAAATGGCACTCTGCTTTGGCAGGGTATGATTATGCAATGGTGTGGGCCTATGGGTGGCACCACAAGTAAATGGGTTGGTTCCACGAGACGGAGATGGATGGCACTGGGCCTGATATTAATGGCAGTGATTCAGGGGAGTGCCTACAAATACTGTTGCAGTATTCCCTATGGAGATGGTGGCACTAGGAGCATTCCTTGGAGTGAGTGGGTGGCACTCCAGGACCCAAAAGGGGGTTACCTGAAATGCAATTAAGGTGAAGGATACCTTGGTGGCACTCGATGCCGAGGGACACTGTGCTGGTTGTGTCCTTATATACAGGTGTGATGGTTGTGGTTTTGGCACTGGGGTGCCAGGGTTTCGTAGGGCCAGATATGTGGCACTCAATGAAACCACTGGACCAGTGATGCAATACGTACACACTGATGAGTTGCACGTAAGGTGCGGATTGGTGATAACACGGCCCAAATTGTAAATGAGACAGACTTGGAATGGCACTCAACGTGCAGTGAGATCACGGATGAAGTTAGGCAGAATACACAAAACTTTTGGGGTGAGCGATAAGTTGCATACACACGACAATCACTCGTTTGCAGAGTGCAGATTTGAGGTGAGCGAAAAGTTACATACACATGACAATCACTCGTTTGCGCGAGGTTTTGAAGAACGATTGGGTTTGTTCCAAAGAACAGGTTGTTTGTTGCTTGCACATGGACGAGACCTGGTAAAGTGCAAACTTTCCTAGGATTTGTTCAAGAAAACGATGCTGGTTTGCTCCGAAGAACAGTTTGTTGCTTGCACACAGATGGAACTGGCGAAAGTGCAAGCTTTCTTAGGTTTTGTTCAAGAAAATGGTTCTGGTTTGTTCTGAAGAACAGTAATTTGTTCCAAAGGACTATTTGTTTGTTCCAAAGAACAGGTTGTTGCTTGCACATGGACGAAACTGGCTAAAGTGCAAACTTTCTTAGGGTTTGTTCAAGAGAACGGTTCTGGTTTGTCCCGAAGAACTATTTGTTTGTTCTGAAGAACAATGGATAACATGCACATGGACTTTCCCGGCTATAGTGCAGAGGCTATGGATTCCAAGAAACGGAGTTAAGATTATATGGTTCCGAAGAACATAAAATGAGACACCTCGACAATAGTGCACCTGGGTGGAGGGTGAGTTCAATGACTGAATTTTCCGGCACTACAAGTGCAGACTCGTTCTGTAGAATCGAGTGTAAAGATTAGTTAATGATTGGAGATTGGAGTTCTCGGTACCCACTATGTTCGAGTAGCCCACCTTGTATGGTAACACGGAAGTAATGGGTTTGTTTCCCCCTTGTTTTACGCTAAAAGTGGTAAAATGTGGCAGGTAAGCCTCGATGGGTTTGTAAGATGAGAGACACGTAGAACGAACATCCAAGAGTGGGGGAGGCTTATGCAAAGCAATTGAGGTTCGTTGCTCTAAGCAAGTATGAAGTGGTAGCTTCTATGTATACACAATGGTTACGTGTACAAAAGATTATGCTTATTTCACAGCAAATGATAGATGTCAAATTATCACGAGTATGTTTCTTAAAGTAATCATGCAACAGGACATTGATTGTGGTAATCAACTATGTGAATGATTGTTCGTTAAATAATGTTGACCTGACGAAAGCTAGACTGACGGTGATAGGTGTGACAAGTGATTGTAATAGTGTGAATGATTTTACGTTAGGGGATCGTGGGGTAATAATTTAAAGTTATTCACACATGTGAGGTATAACAACGTTTTGAAATAACACAGGTCTCGTGCGGAATTCTCAAGGAATGACGGTAGACAATTTTTAATAATTATTCCTGTTGCTCGGCTGACAATACAGCCAAAATAGCAGTCAGCTGATTTAAGAGTGAGAGCAAACTCACACTTACACACTTTTGCACACTGACGTATGAAGACTGAAGGAAACATGACTCTTATTGCACATAATGACTCACAACGTATGCAAAAGGGAGTTGAAATCATAAATACAAATGCTCAAATGAACGGACTAGGAATTTTGGGATAAAGCGAGTTTATATGAAATGATGAATTAGTTACTGAGCATGAGAGAGAGGCTTTAGCGAGACGGGAACGCTCATTCTGCCGTGTACTTCAACGGGGTTGCCAGATATTGTGTTCCTATCTAACAGACTGCAAATTGTCCAAGACACATATCTGGGAAATAACCACACTTTTCCCTGATTGTAACACTTCTAATACTTCACTTCCTAGCTAAGTCCTAACAAATTAAAACATGCAAATTGCTAACATGGTTTAGCAGCAAATTCTTGTGTTCTGAATGGCAACACTGTCTCTCACCGTAAGGAAATGATATGCTATGTTTGCAAGCAAAATTAACGTTAAGATTGAAAAAAATTCCGGTCACAAATTACAATTACATTAATATTAAATTAACAGAATACTTATGCTATGTAATCTCTGTCTGACTGTGCATGTGCAGTTAAGGGATTTTATGCTAAAAGTGTTCATTTCCATCTTGCAACAACTACCAATTGCTAGTTGCTGAGATCCTGCATAAGCAAGATTGCAAGATCCTGGCAAGGTTGCCAATTCTTACGCCTGAAGATGGGGGGCGGGGGGAACTTACCAAAGGGATGTAGCTAATCTGACTGTATTACCTCCAAGAGTAAAAATAATAAGAAGGAATGGGGCTGAAGGCCCTACTTTAGAGGGATTCTTGAGATAAACTCATAGGATAACTAAATTATATGTATTTGCAATACAAAATCAGAAGATAAGGAGGAATAAGGGAGGCCACTACGGGTCCTGCTGCAGCACATATAAAATGAATAATAGGCATTAACTTGGTGCTGGGAATTGCACTTCAATAGCACTGTTCATAAGGTTGCAATTGGAATTTCCTCGGTGCAACCAACAAGCATACAGCCATGGCAGAGGGATTCACAGTGGCAAGCACTCCTTTCTGCAATAGAGAAAGGCATACAATCACTCACTTGGTGAATCAACGGTAATAGTGAGTATAGCCATACAAGTCCTAAAAGAAGTTGGAAACTGAGGGCAACTGCACCCAAGGAATTACCTGGGCAAGCTAACTGCTTGCATACCAGCGCGTTTTCCCCAACTTCCCGACTAAGGCTAGTGCTAAGGACGACAGAAATCCTCTTTTCATAAAACACTACTGAATATATTTGTGATACGAGTTTAATGTGGCAGGCCAGGTCTATGCAAGAACTGTACTTTGAAATGGAAACGTTAGAAGTAAGAGATAAGTGACTGGACAACCTCAATTCCTTACTGTACCCTAATTCTGAAGAGATGGCTCCTGCATTTGTACCAGTGGAGGGACAGGGGGAGGTGGGGAGGGATTGGCACTGGATTTAAGATGCTAGGATTGAGGCATTCAGCCACAGAGGGAAGTTAGCTCTGAAGGAGTTTGGTGGCACTCTGGTTTCTCTGAACTACGGCGATGAAAGG
>JANJGK010000020.1:11946650-11949150 GCA_039081455.1 Macrobrachium rosenbergii | reverse complement strand
CCCTTGTGAACCAGATAGGCTTAGACGTTTAACTGCTATCTTGCCACATGCAAGAATCTTCTGATTCAGCAGTCCAGGGGCACCGGACACAGTTCCCCCTTTGCAAATCTTGTTGCAGTCACCACCAAAAATCATTCAACCAGTCTCAACAGCAGACTTTCATTTGCGTGTCAAATATATCAGGGCTGTAGCCCTTTCAGATTCAGTTATTTGCTACTCATTGTCTAGCTTTCATTGCATATTGTATGTGCCTTGCTTGCTGCTCAGTCAGCCATTTTATAGTAGTTTCCTGATTGTTCATTTTGTAAATGAATTCAATTTAAAGTCATTGACTGGTTTTTTAAAGGCGACCTCCACTTCTCTGTTTATTTAGATCTGATATCAAGATAAGTCAGTCTATTCATCACATTTATTGCTTATATTCTGAGTGCTAGGTGTTAGCCCTTAAGGCAGTTAACAAAAAATCCATTTTCATTCTTCCAACCAGCCTCAGAATAAAACATTGTCGATCTCGCCAGGTTCCTAGTAAATTAGTAACGAGAATTAGCTTTGCTATTACTAGGGTGGGAAGGAAGACGAACCAAAGAATGATGTAATTCATAAATAATGTAATTCCATTATTCATAAGACAAAAATCCATTTTCATTCTCCAAACCGTCTTCATAATATAACAATACATATATGTATATATATATATATATATATATATATATATATATATATATATATATATATATATATATATATATATATATATATATATATATATATATATATACTGACCTCATGAAAAACAAGATAAAGGAAATACAGTGTCAGTGGCAGGCGAATCATGGGCTCAGAAACCTTGCCTTTTAAGCTCATGTGATTTAACTTGCAAGGCTCATCGTGGAAAATTGGTAAATTCCAATAGTATTTTATATCAGCCATCAGTTTTCTGCCACTCCATATAGATCATGAAACACACTGTCATCCGATAAAACTATCATGCTGGTATGCATACTATATTTGATTAACCTGTGTCTGTGACTGGAATCATGATTTCATGTAATAATATTTTAATTTTTATTGACTGTATTGTATTTTCAATTATATGAAAGGATTTTGGAATATATATATATATATATATATATATATATATATATATATATATATATATATATATATATATATATATATATATACATATATACATATATACTGTTACATTCTGAGTCCGGTTGGAAGAGTTAAATTGAATTCTGAATGTAGTTTTGCCTTAGGGGCCAACGCCTAGATCTCAGAACATAAGCAATAAATGTAATTAATAGTAGGACTTACCTGGAAATTACATCCATTCAAAGAAAATGGGAAGGTCTCCCTTCAAACCAGTCAGTTAGATTAAATTAATTTATTTACAGATTTGTAACCAGAAATTAATATGGACAGGCTGGCATTTCAGCAGTCAAGGCACATGCTATATGCCACAAAACGTATAACTACAGTTAGCAAATAAATAAATCTGAGAAGTCTACAGCCTCCAGAGGGTTTGATATGAATCTTATAAAACACTCAAGTGAGAATGGCTGATAACATTATTTTACATTAGCACAACAGTAATGCTGAGGGCCTAACATGTGTCCCTTGTAGACTGTCGATTGCAGAAATGTCTTGCACGTGGCAAGATGGAAATGAGTCTTCTAAGGCAATTGTTTCACAAGGGCAGGGGCAGAACACAAAGAGCCAGAAAACAGAATTCTGGAAAAGAATTCCAGGTCAGCATTCATTTACACAAAGACTTTCTCTCACATGAAATTGATTATTCACGGTGGAGGGAATTATTATTTAGATTTAATTAGCACATGGTAACACTATGTTGGTAATGCTCTAATTATTATCACAGAACAAACTTAAGTTAGGCTTGAACCAAGTCATGACGTAAAATGTGCGTGCTAGGCTGTGGGAAACCAAGGGACTTTTTTGGAAGAGTGAAAAGTTGGAAATGCTGAAAATTGAGAGAAATTCAGGAATAGGAAATGAACACTGGCATTCTTTATGACTTCAAGACATACTGTATTGCATCTGTGCATGGAGCTCACTCACAAAAGATGGATTCAGGCCGCAGAAGTCCTGACGCATGGCCAGTGGAAGGAGGACAGAAAAGCACAGGCTTAGTGCTGTTAAAAGTGAAGCAACCTTGTACTTCGGCATCAGGGTATGGAGTGAGAGCGATCCAGGTCACGGAGTTGCCCCCTTAATGGCCGCAGCGAGTGTAGGACAGCGGGACATCTGAAAGAAGCAAATAACAGCCAGCACAAAGGTCATAGGGAAATAGGTCTTATAGTTAAGACTAACCAAGGGTCAGCCTAGCGACCCATTTACTATCATGACTTGTCCTTGTGCCCTAATTACCTTCTGTCCCCCAATATTCATACAATACTTGGGGTAGGATGCCTACATTCTGTCCCCCTTAGGAGGGGTCTCCTCCAGCCACCATGAAATTTGACATCCTAGCGAAAGG
>JANJGK010000020.1:11914982-11946550 GCA_039081455.1 Macrobrachium rosenbergii | reverse complement strand
ATAAAATTTCATTCATAATATGGCTACGTGCGACAAACGCACTTCAAGGTTAGCATGGCAGAGGTGGGTTGATATCGATTCTAAATACAAATACCCGAGTTCGACGGTGATTTGTAGGTGAGGGTCGGTAATAACTTATACCTCACTTGTTGGCTTTGTGGGTTAAGGCGTCACTGTAGTCCTGAGTTCTTGTCCTTCGCTGGTTTGTGCCCACAGGACGACGAACTTATTATCAACTAAAAAATTCCCCTTAGGTAACATATGAAAATATATTATTTCCGAGGTAGAGCGAATTGGATATTAAAGGACGTTTGTAGCTTAATGCTTATATTTATATATATATATATATATATATATATATATATATATATATATATATATATATATATATATATATATATATATATATATATATATATATATATATCTATATAATATATATACATATACATGTGTGTGTACATATGTATATATGTATACACACACACACACACATAAATATATATATATAAATTAATTTCTGACTTGCATCAGGATGGAACCCATGTCTTTCAATTGAAAGGCAGGGTAGCTGCCAACAAAGCCGCACAAATCTTAAAAGAAGGTTCCAACTCCTTTTATGACTTCTGTGGCTTTGCTGGCAGCGTCCTTGCCTTTCAACTGAAATATCTGGGTTCGATCCTGCTGTGAGTTAGAAGATTATATATATATATATATATATATATATATATATATATATATATATATATATATATATATATATATATATATATATATATATATATATATATATACATACTATATATATATGCATGAAGATAAAAAAGTCCATAAGACACTATGTGAACGTTGCAGCCATATATTTCGAGCACTTCCTTCCGTGTCCTTGTTCATTGGTAAAATATGGACAGATGATATGTTACAATTGTATATTTAATAAGCATATGTACACATATCATCTGTCCATATTTTACCAGTGAACAGGGACACAGAAGGAAGTGCTAGAAATATATGGTTGCAACGTTCACATAGTGTTTTATGGGCCTTTTTATCTTCATATTATACTGCTGTGTTATAGTAAAAGACATTCATAATTATATACAGTATTTGTATATGTATATATATATATATATATATATATATATATATATATATATATATATATATATATATATATATATATATATATATATATCATGTTCAGTTATCATTATTGATTTTTCTATCAGTTTTTTAACCATTTGTTTTAAGCACGTATCATGTAGAGTATATGATATATAGGATATATCAGTAATAATAAAAATATAATGAACTCGAATAACTGAAGTAATGTTTTCAGTATTGAATGTTTATCTCAACGAAGAGTGAATACTGAAATGAAGCGGTATAAAATTAGATTACTGGTTTCTACACAGAAAGCAAGATAAATCTTCTGAACTCGAACGGAATATAAACAAGAGAAAGATTTATTTGTTCATTACCTGTTTACTGCACAAACCTTTACGCGCAGTATAGAAATAGATTTTGAAGAACAGAATGATTATAATATGTAATATAGCTGTGATATACCTTCTTTTCATTTTAAAATCCTTTTCCCATTGCAGGACTGAGATGTCCAAGAGAGATCGGAAAAGTTTTATAAGTTGTATCATACATCCATATCAGTTATATAAAGAATTACAGATATGCTTTCAATCTTTCAGAAATTTCACCTTCATATATTTCATTCCAATCAAAATTATTGTTTATAAAGAGAAAGCGTCAAATTTTGTGATATTAAGAGGTCAGATAATGACATTTGCATAAGGACACTGTTTTGATGTTCTGTTCCTATGTTTTTAAATGAATTAGGACATTTGCCATATCATGATATGTTAAACATGCGAAGAAAAGTACCTGTAACCTTAGTTGCATATCCACACACCGTCTGTGAACATCATGGATATCCAAATGACCTTTTTGATTTCTTTGCGACATCTCTTTGTGATTTGCAACCTCCCTGAAAACGTGAATACGGACTCTTAATTTTAGAAGAAGCAGTATTTGGCAAATAAGAAGAAATCTGTTCCTGACGGCATCTTTTGCCCTGGAAGAATTATGTAGTGCCAAAAGTACTTTGGAATTTCTGATTCTGTTATACAGATCTTACTTCTGGGATTTCAGTTTCATACTGAGATCTAGAGGGATCACAAACTTTATAATTTAATTTCTTAGACGAGCTTAGCTTAGAATTTAGAAAATTTAGATTACCTGAAATTTGACATAAAAAAAATAGTTGTGCTGGAGCTGATTAAAAGTTTGCTCTTTTAGTTATTTTTTCAGTCGTTTTTATAAAATAACCTTAAGAACACATCGACGTTCACGATTATAATATTTACTCTGCCTCCAGATGAGCTCAAAAGTCTCACTCGAACATAAGCTTCGCATTCTTACTCTTGTCATAAATTTACTTACACTCCCTCATATATAAATGATATTAATTCATATCAAAATCTTTATCGAAAGTACTGTCTTTATCGGTTAGAGCCGCTTTGGGATCTACATTATATTTTTCCATTACCCAACAGTTGAGTAACTGTAAATAATCTTAGTATTTTCAAAGAGAAAAAACCAGCTCAAAAAACAATTTGAAGTTAAACAACAATAATAAAAATTTCAAAGTTAAAGATAGCTGCCAATATTATATTGTCGTGCCAAATTACAATGAATCAGTTTTCGAGTAATATAGGAAAATAATGATTCGGGAACATTTTTTTGTTGCTTATTAATATTTTCTTGGTTCAGCCTGTGCTAAGTTATTTTTAATGATGGAACATGATTTTTCTTTCAGTGGGCGGTTGTAATTTATTATGACAGTTTCTGAAAAAAAAAAATCATGCCAAACATCGAAACTCATGAGGAAACCAAGACTATGCTTCATCTGAGCCCTGGTTATGACCCCCTTTATAAATTTAATATTTAAATATATGTCAAGATGCAAAAATGCCCAGATAAGGTATTGCCGGTGTATGAAGATTTCTGTGTAGTCAAAGGGGCTCAGTTTAATATTAGGGTTAAACACAGAAATATCCTGAAAAAATATATTTTGGTGAATGAGAATGAAGAAAGGAGAAAGACCGAGATGAACTTGAAAAACTCGTAAAAATACATGGTCACACGAAGAAATACACTATGTATATCTCTGTATATATTTTTTTGTTCATATCTCGCAGCTGAATAAAAACAGATGCTAGTGAGGCGGACATGATATAATTTGTTCTGCTTCAAGAGCGCAAGTGTTTTGTAACTTGGAATGTTTATTTAAGGGAAAAAATGGTTTATTATTTTTTTTTTCAAACATTTATTAAAGTTTTTATTCCATTACCGTTGTGCAGTTTTAATTTATATAAAAAACTAACGTTGATGATGTAAACCCAATTTTATGCTCTTAGGCTCATTTTTACGTATAATATAGTTTCTTTTGGTTTTGGTAAACAACATTGAAGGCATACAGTGCTTTATATGTACTTGTGCTCTGAAAGGAAAAATCTAAACCGTTCATACCCAGTCTATTGCAGTGTTTTTTTTTTTTTACCTCAGTTGGAATTAACAAATTTCATAAAACCTACAAAATGTCATCGCATCGAACGAAATATCTGCCTTCTATAATCTTGAAAGCCTTAATTTATTATTATATATGTGATAACATTATTAAGTACTATTGCACTTTCTTAACAAGAACATATACGTAAAACTATTAATTATACATTAATGATCATTGTTAAAGTTAAGAAAATACGTGGGTTCTTTCATCCATCCTAAACAAAGAAACAAAATTAATTGACGTGGGAATAATGGTATTCTTCGTTTCTGTCATTAGCGCCGAACGAATGAATAAGAAAAGTCTTTTTATAAATTCAATCACCTTCGCAGAGTAAGAAAAAATAATGACATTTGGCGTAAATGTCCTCAGGTGTCTTCCCACTATGAGATAATACTTTTATGCATAATGATCATCACAAGAAATTGTTTGGGAGCAGTTCTGCTTTTCGTTTTATGTTTTGGCCTCTTCTATTCTTTCTGTTTTATCTTTAAACTTAAATCTGTTATAACACCTTAGTGGAATAAAATGAATATACAGCAGAACACAAATCCAGTTCCAGATTTTTGTTCGTTGCATATTTTTTAATGATAGTAGTTATGAATAAGCATAATACTATGGTACTCTTGCGTATAAAAAAGCTCGAGATATGTTGGATTGGAATGCCAATGGCGTCAAGGAAGCTGGAAAATTCTGTAATAATAGGAAAAATTCGCTTTAATTTTCCAATTCATGGAACAACAGAAAAAAAATTGCCTCCACTGCAGAGTTCTTAGAGACACAAAGGAAACTTGCTGGATATTTGCAGTGAAACAGCTATCAGGCATTTCATGAAATTCCTTTTTGACTTCTCCATTTACTCCTCTCATTAATTTCGATAATACCATTATAATTCTTTTAATGATGTCACTATTCTTATTATTTTTTTTCAGTGGTCGACATTGAGATTTTAAATGTGTCACTATCATCATATTCTTCTGTATAATAAAAAAAGATTTGGTGTTTGACTCACTGAGTTTATGAAATATTTAAGGAGAGTAATATTAAACTACGTTTTATTACCATTACCGAGAGGAACGTTGGGAATTAAGAGATGGAGCTGATTAGACATTCAGGTTTGCTGAATATAAATTTGTAGATGGTGCTGGAATTTTAATTACCAAGCTTTGACTCCCCTTTGAAGAGAATAATTTATCCTTTATTTAGTCAATATTATCATTATTCAATCTCTGTAATCTCTTCCCCATTTGGTTTCCTAGTTATTTATTATTCTTTAATCTATAGAGATGATTCCATCTACGTGATTGCCTATGAGTGATCAGTCAGCGGATAAAGATGAACGGGATTTGATTTACGTTATATTAAATGAAATTATTGGTATTGATTGTATATAAACTTTCAATCAAAAGCACTAACCTTTTGTCATCTTCTCGAACCTGAAATACTGTAATGACTAAGATACACATCTAGGGGTAATTAACTCCTATTCAGAAACGACAAATGAAATTTATGTTTTTATTGCTGTTGATTGCTAATGATAAAAAATACACTTCATTGACATAAAACCTAAATTTCGAAACTCAATGGGAGTCTCATTAAGGAGATTAAATTTCCATGGTTTGAAATACTATTTTGAAAATTTAATTTCCAGCTGTATCTTTTTGACCAAACAAAAAAAAATTATTCTGTCCATAGGAAGCGATCCCTCAAGGGAAGAAAAACTGAGTTTGCTGGAAGTTTTCGAGAGTAAATAAAAGTTTACTTAATATTCCAGTAACTGCAGTACTTAGTTAACTACTAAGTCCTGGGTTGCAGAAAACGTCTTGTGAGATCGAGACCTTATTATTTAAATTGCAAATAAACCCCATCCCAAAAAAACCTGACTGCCAGGAGTTCTGGTAAATAAAATAGGTTTCGTTGTTTAGACAAAAGTTTTCTAATCGTAATGTTTACAGTATATTTGATAAGTCTTGGTGGTATTTTAATATTTCTGCATTTTATAGTTCTGCAGTTTAGGTTCAGTGAGGAACTTTTTTTGTGAAGTGTTTTTTTTTTTAATTACCGTCAGAGATTCATTACATTGATTCATTCGCAAAGGTATAGAATAGCAGTGCTCGTGAAAAAGTGTAGTTTAAAAAAATGCCATTATTACAAAATATAAAAGGTTATTTCAAGAATACCATTGATTTGATTAATGCTTTGCCGAAATTGCATAATATATGGAATAATGAATAAAAAATTATGGTAAATTCCTGCGTATTAGCAACAAAAAATTCAGCCCTTCCGTAAAACACACTCACAAATAGTTGTGGAAAATTCAAGTCCTTTTATTAACTAATGATTAATCAATTCATTAATTTATTCATTCACGCCAGCATACTGAAAATGCACATAAAAAGAGGAACGCTAAAACTGACAATTTAATGCTTTGTTTATGACAAGAAGAGTAATGTATACACAAATGAGAGTGTGCGGGTTTTCTGAAGGCCTTACAAAGCACCTGATCATAATGCCATACAAGATGAATATCCAAAGATGACAGTTTGATATTTGATACTCACTTAACTTAAAATGTGTATGGAGATACATAAAGAATTCAGTTGGTAAAAAATCAGCAAATATTATTTTTTTTTATCGCTGTATTTACATAATAAAAGTCATCAACATACCTAAGCCATTGTATTTCACATCAATTTATATTGCAAAGTAATTCTGATCAAAAATGTTTCAGGAAAAAAATTACTGAAAATAGGGGACATTGAAGAACCCACAGAAAAGCTAAAAGTTTGTTGATTATTTCTAACTTTGTAAGTAGAAATGGTCATAGTGCACAATCTTATAAGGTCTATCATTGCCCTGAATGGGAGAGGTTATACGTTTTCAAAGGCGACTAACTTTCCTCTTAAAAATTCCTGTGTAACATCCAGTTCAACCTTTGTGAATAAAGAGACAGCATCGTAGCTGATCATTTACTCTGTTATCTGTTGTTCAGAAAAGCCATATTATTCTTGAAATGTGCTTTAGAAATTGATTCGCTAGATGGAAGGAAGGATATCCTCGGTTCGAAGTGATGGATCTTAAGGGAATATATGGCTTGTGTAACTTAGGTAAGCCATAGGTTCAAAGCAATTTATGACGTCTGCGTTTAAATCTTCTTAGGTCAAATCTGCTCCTTAGTGTGATTTCATCGAACCTTCATTTTAAACTGGATTGCACATGGGTCAGTGGATTACTTCTTAATTCTTTGTACATATCTTGATCATGTAATAAGTTCATAATTTTTTCCCTCATCAGCAAATCTAACCATAGTTACGATCTTTCCACCCTCATCAGCTCTTGTAATCACTGTTTTGGTCATTTCCATGGGATGATTGGGGTTTCCGATATCTCCGGTGTATACAATCATCCTCTCTCACATATCTCACAAAACCATCCTAAAGCACTCTAATCATACTAGGGTACTTATTCACAGGTGACAAACCATCAAGAAAATTTTGACATGCTAAGTGCATATCTAAACTAGCTTTTTGGAGGCTTCGCCCCATCCTCCCCTTCGGGTGGATGTGACTGCTGAATGATTCTGAAGCTTTAACTATTCTAGATGGAACTTTTGACTCACATCTTACTCTTCAGAAATATCTAATGAAATCTTCAGAAAATTCCACATGCAAGTTGGGTATTGTTTGTAAGGCCTCATATATTTATAAGTGCTAAAATCAGTACCAACCTATTTTAGGTCATTCGCCCTTTCTTTGCTACAATCTTGTTCTCAGGTGTGGAGGTCTTCTTTTGCCAGAATCGACGGATGGTATCTTGTGTATCAATTTTTCATAAGTTGTATTTTAATAGAAATCTTTCACATTGACAATCGATCCCTAATCCTTTATTCCTGTCTAGAGCAACCAGATTCGCTGAACAGCAGCACTAATACATAGTAAATGTGCCTCGCTCTTGAACTTTTCAGTTCCAGGATCCTTTATTCCTCACACTGCTGGACTGTAGAACAATCTCTCAGAGAATGTCGTGAAATTTGAACTTCAGAAGTTCAAGTGAAGATGTAATGCATTACTACCCTAATGCAATTCTCCTTGTATTTTAAAAATTTATTTACAATTTTATCTATTCATTTATTGATTTGTTAATAATATCTGTTTTTCTAATAACTGATCTCCTCTTTCTGTATTTTCGATTACCTTCAGTTACTTCCTTCGAATTAACATCATATTCTTTGGAAGCCTTATTTTCAAGTCAGTGGCCCCTTTGGGGTTGTTTCTTATGAATAGGGTTCATCTTATGAATTATAATAACAATAATTCAATGCAAGGTAGTCCAAAACCTAAAATGTTCATTTCATCTTCTATTAAAGGCTTTGAAGATATTGCAGGAGGAGGGGAGATATGAATAGCATTTCATTTATACACATATAACCAACTAACCAAAGGATCGAATGTTAAAAGAGTAAAACTATTATTTAAAACAAATAATATACAGAAAAGGTAAATAGTTTAAGCTTCTCTCATGAGGGCAGAACCTAACTTTAACTTAAATGACGGAAACTACAGCTTGGACTGTTCATTATCTTATTATGTAACCCAAGCAGTCAACCTACTGTAGACAAGATAGTCAAGTCGTTGAACGAATACCAATTGTGCTTTTTTTCTTTGTTCAATTTTTTCTTTCAACATATAGAACTGTGGTTTTTACTATTCTATAATCACTTCAAGAAGAGACTTGTTGGTCTTAAAAAAAAAATGAGATTTAAATTTATTTCTGCCCACATTTACCACCGGCCCTCTATTGCAAACGCTTTCGGGGTCTTTCATTAGCCTCTGCAGATAATCAGTGCCGTATTGTCTAAAAACATCAGTCATTCTACTCTCCACTTATGACCCATCTTCTCATCACTCAACTTTTTGCTTACATCTACGATTCTAGCTCTTGACTTCTATCATGACCTCATCCGTAAAAAATATTAAATATCAAAAGGTTAAAATGACTAGAGGTTAAGAAGTCTTTAGAACTAAAACTTTATAGCATTACATATATCACTTTTTCAGTCCAGGATATACTTAAATCCTTATAGGGAAGGCAGGGACTACGGCTGAATGAATACCATAGTAGGAAACATTATACTGAAAGTACCTTATCAAATTAGTGTGAATTAAGTGACGATGAGAACTATTTCACTCCTCTCCAGAGTCATAAGCGTGAATTTCAGATTTAAAGAAAAATAAGTTACATTTTGGGTCAAGGCAAACGTCTCATAAAACCCACAGTAATGTCAGTGAGAACCTGTGGCTTTGTTTTTGTACTGTATTGACAGTAATTAATATACTCACTTTTGCTAGTGAATTACAAATGGAGATTGAAAGCAGTTGAAATCTGTGATTCATATTGTAATAAAGCAAAAATATTAAGGGATTTCAAAATGTAACAGTTAAATTGAAAGTTAAATAGTGGAACGAACAAAAGGTTTTACTGACAAAATTTACAAAAGGATTGTGCTCCTGTAACGAAAATGCTTACTGTTCCCTTATATTAGTAATAGTATACAAATGCATCTGTAGATAAGAGGAAATTTTTCTGTAAGTTTGTCTAGTGAGCGTGTGGACGTATAATGTACGTATTTGAAAATATTTTGGCATTCTACTCGTGTTTTTATATATTACTGCACATGAATTTACATATGTATGTATGTATATATATATATATATATATATATATATATATATATATATATATATATATGTGTGTGTGTGTGTGTGTGTGTGTGTGTGTGTGTGTTTGTGTGTGTGTGTGTGTTTGTGTGTGTGTATATGTGTGTGTCTTTTACTGTAATACAACAGTATAATATGAAGGTAAAGGGCCATAAAACACTATTTGAATGTTGCAACCATACATTTCGATCACTTCCTTCCGTGCCCTTGCTCACTGATAAAATACAGTCAAATGATGTGTTACAGTAGTAGTTATATACAAAGCATATCTAGGTGTGGCAGTATGCAGGTGACCGTTGACCCAGGGAGGATGGAAATTAAGCTATTCCCTGGTGTTTTGGGTCGATCAATAAATCATTTTCTTTAGAATGCTGTCTTCCTTTGTACATAAAGCTAAACTTCCTAAAAACAAGCACTAAAGAGAACCATCACCTAAATCAGTCATTTAATTACACAAAATTCAAACTATTAACCATTAACTCCTGTCTGGCGACAAGTCTGGCAGTCGTATTTTGTGGAACACCTGCTTGAGAAGAGGCCTGAGGATTAAATCGTCGACGTCATCCGATTTCCAATGTCCTCTTGACAGGTACATCTTGTTGGTTTGATTGATGATGGCAGATTCCAGCATCTTCCCTTTGCATGGCCTGCTACTTTTGAAAACTAGCTCTGCCGCACTCCAGTTTATGGTATGCCCTTTATCCCTAATATTTTAGGAAAATCCCCAAACTCTCTAAAGCATATCACACTGATCTTTTGTGCTCTGTTAATCTTTGTGATGTGGATCTACCCATCTCCCCCACATAAATCTCATTACAACTGCTGCATGGTATCTTGTAAACTCGGGCTTCTTCCCCTCTTTCATCTAAGTATACATTAATGAGTGAGCTCCGATTGATTTGGGATAATGGAAAATAAAAGGATTATTAGACCTGAGGTGTTCTATAGCTTTTTGGATGTTTTTGTCGTAAGAAAGCTTTATTTTGTTGTTAAAATCTATTTTTCTCTTGTTAGCGGGATCTCTGTAGTATATTTTATTTGCTCTGTTAGTGACCTTCTCGATAATGTGTGGTGGGTTGAGTAATTGCATTAGGTGTTGGCGGATCATGTTAAACTCTTTATCTAAGTACCCATTTGAACATATTCTAATCCCCTTGAGGAATAGGTTCCATCTGACCATGATCTTTATGGAGACATCATGGTAGCTAAGGAAATGAATATAAGAAACAGTGAAAGTGGGTTTCCTATACACTGTGAAAGCATATCTGTTCTGTTCTCTTATGATTAGTACATCTAGAAACGGCAATTTTCCGTCCTTTTCCCTTTCTGTTTTGAATATTATGGTCGGAACTAGCGAATTTAGTCTATTAACAAATTTGCTGAAATCTCTCCAGCTATTATCCCAGAAAGTAAAAATATCATCTACGTATCTAAGCCAGATCATGTTGCTGGGTTGGACAGACGACAAAATTTCCGTTTCAAAGTATTTCATGTACAGGTTTACTAGAAGCGTGGATAGGGGACTGCCCATGCTACAACCGGATTTTTGTTTGTAAAAATTACCATTAAAAGAAAATACACTGTTAGGTACACAGAGGTTGATTAGTTTTAGAGTTTTGTTAATGCCAAGATATAAATGTTCTTTATATGGTTGTAACATCCTCTTTAGAAAAGACAACACATCGGCGATCGGGACTTTGGTAAATAATGACCGACATCTAGGCTGAGCAATTTGATGTTATTCAAGGAGATATTTAAACTGTTAAATTTTTGCATAAAATCCTCTGCATGTTTAATGTTGGAGGATTGGAAGGTTCCTAGAAAGGGTGATAACAGGTCTGCCAACCATTTGGATAGTTTACACATAAAAGAACCCCTGCTAGATAATATGGGGCGTAGAGGAATCTCTTCTTTATGTGTTTTTGGGAGGCCATAAAAATGGGGGAGAGAGGGGTTGATTATCTTGAATGACTCTAGTAATTCTATCTTCTTCTTATTACCCCCTATGGTTCTGACTGATTTGTTAAATTGGGCAGCAATATTAGTTGCGGGACCTTTCGTTAATTTATCATAGGTTTCCTCATCATTTAAAAGTTCTTGGATTTTATTGATAAACGTCTCCTAATCCAAAAGAACTATTTTCCCAGCTTTGTCAGATTTTGTGATTTTTATATCCTCCCTTTTCCTTAACCTAATTAATGCATTTTGGAATCTTCTCGGGAGAGAATCTTTGTTTATTTTTGCTCCAAGAAGGTAAGCAAAATGCCTCTGAGACATACATCTTTTTTGTCATAATTATTCTTTGTATGTCTCAAAGGCATATTCCTTAACATTTTGGAGCAAAAAAAAACAAAGATTTGCTCCCGAAAAGATTCCAAAATGTTCTAAACATCCAAAAACATCCTTTTATTTTCCATTATCCCAAATCCAACGGGAGCTCACTTATTAACGTATGCTGAAATAAAAGAGGTGAGGAAGCCCGAGTTTACAAGATACCATGCAGCAATTGTAATGAGATTTACATGGGAGACGGGTTGATACATCTCGTAAAAATTAACAGAGCACAGAAGATACAGTGTGATATGCTTCAGAGAGTTAGGGGATTTTCCTACATATTAGGGATAAGGGCCATAAAGTGCTGCAAGGTTGGTTTTCAAAAGTAGCTGTCCATACAAAAGGAAGATACTGGGATCTGCTATCATCAATCAAACCAACAATATGAACCTGTCAGGAGGACATTGGAAATCAGATGACATCAACAATTTATGCCTGACTCACACATTGATGATTCAAGACCGTGCACGTCGTAATGGCTGGTTTTGACGATCATCGGCATCAACCGCAGTCCTTGGGCCGAAAAAAAAATGTCAGCTGATTATGACACCATGGAGTCATATGCAATTAACCATAGCGACAGCATTGCACATGTCAAGATGAGACGACTTACGTACGTAGTCGTATGCCCACATTTGGCGGTTACAACAGTGAGTAAAGGCATGGCGATGCAAGACAATTTAATTGCAATGTAGTTACGTCACATGTTGACATACTCAACGGCATTGTAACTATGTCATGAAAATGGATGCCATCATATATAAGTGGTAGGTGAACATGTCAATGATCATTCTTGTTGCAATCGGAGACAGAGCAAGAATATGGAGGACATGGATTTGCTGAAACTTAGACTTGAGAACCTGCATGATCCTGAATTAGTTAAATGCATCTTGGGTTAATACCATGCCATGTTGCAGTTAAGAATATTAAGGTGCCTGGAGGAACAAAAACACAAGAAGCAAAGAAAATCAAGAAGTTGCTGGGTCTGGCCCTACTTACAAAGAAGACAGGAGAAAGAATACTATGACAACTTAATGAAAGAATTGGCAGCTGAAAATCCAGGACAGTACCAGAATTTTACCAGGATTGCGGAGGAGCTTTTCAGTGAAATTGTGGAACTTGTCACACCGTACATAAAGAAGTCCCTCACATTCTGGAGAAGACCCATTGAGCCAGGCCTGCATGTTGCAATTACCCTGTGTTACCTTGCAACTGGAGAATCCTACAGGAGCCTGCCCCACCAATTCTGAGTAGCTTCCAACATGATCTACAGTATTGTGCCTGAGACATGTAGGGCCATTGTGGCTTCCTATGGAGATGAGGTCATGCAGATGCCCAGCACCCCAGAGCAATGGAGGGAGGTAGCCCTTGGGTTTGAGCAACGGTGGAATTTGCCACACATCCTTGGAGCAATGCACGGGAAACACATCCACATCCAGAACCCAGCCTCTGGAGGAACCCATTATTTTAAATATAAGAGGTTTTACGCTGTCATTCTACTAGGATTCGTTGATGCTGAGTACAAGTTCCTGTACTTGGATGTAGGTGCCATAGGGTCTGAGTCTAATGGTAGTGTCTTTGCCAAAACACAGCTTGGCAAAATGCGGGATCGACATGAAACCAACCTGCCTGCCCTGAAAGATTGCCAAACGAAACTGAAGATAAACTCCCAGTCAACTATTTCTTCACTGGAGATGATGCCTTCGCTCTTAAAAAGTATCTGATGAAACCATACTCTGCACAAAGCCTGGCAAAACCTGAAAGCATCTACTACTCTTGACTAAGCGGGGCAAGACATACAGTGGAGAGTGCCTTTGGAATCCTAGCAAGCAGGTAGATATTGTTCATAATTATTACTGTCTTTATCTGGTCTGGCTCTTGAAATACATATTTAATATGAAATACCTTTTGTATACCATGTAATAAATAAATCAATATTTTCCATTTGTCTCCCACAGATTCAGAATGTTTCACATGCCCATACATCTTCTTCATGATCGCATCGAGTCACTGGTGTTGGCTGCTTGTGTGTTGCACAACTTAATTTTGACGAGATATCCTCATGCCAGGAGTGAGGGAGATCAAGAGGACTCAGTAATATTATGATATTTCATAATAATGAACAAACAATTTTACCATATCAAACCAATACAGGGCAGAACAATTTTCTGACTTAACTCTCTCAATCCAAGGGTCTTCGGCTTCTTCTGATGGACAATGTGTTTCCCAAAGAAGCTAAATGTCATCAGAATCCTCTTTTTCCTGTCCATCAGGTCCCTCACTGATGCCTGGGTGCTCTTGCACTTCATCAGCCGCCCATACCTGGTTCTGATGGACTTCAGCCAGGTACTCAGCTGAGGTCCTGTCAACGGTGAGTCAAGGGTCTTGGCCTTCTCTGCCAGGAGTTGTGTCTTCTTTGCCACCCCCTTGAATTCAGCAAGGCCCATCATACAGAAAGGGGTGCTCCTGCAGCCATTCCCCCAACATCCTCTCCTGATCTTCTGACAGGAAAAAGCAAGAAGCTTTCTTCCCCCATTTCTCCGACCCCTTGTTGACCTTCTCTACATCCGTCATAGACAAGTGCATCGTCACAAGGGACGTCATCCTCAGACAGGGCCTCGGCCTCATCCCCAAGTAGTTCCAAGGTCACAGGATTCACTTCTTCCTCGTGATCAGTTGGGGCCACTGACATCAACGGAGACAATTCTTCAGCAGCTCAATGAAGGGTGTGCAGACGTGGGTCACAGTCAGCAGAAGAGACAAAAGAGGACAAAGAACCATGACACTGGGCGGCTGCTGCAAAGGTAGAGGGAGCATCCTGAAGAGGGGCATCCTTGTGGGGCACAATCTTCATTGTCTTCTTCCTCATCTGAAGGGTTTTGGGCATTCTGACAGAGATAATCCAACAAAGGGCAAAGCAAGGAGAGCAGCACATGTCGCCATTGAGAGTTACTACTTGCGTAATCAAATGGCGACGCCATTGCTTCAGTGTTGCTTCTTGTGCAATGACATGGCAACACTTGACAGCTGTCATGACTCGACTGCGTATGTGTTGAGTGGTGTTGCAGATCTGCCATCATTTGAAGCACTTCGACAAACTTGGCGACACGGTTATGATTGATGGCAATTGATGGCGATTTGGTCATAACTGTATCGTGATGGAGTCGTAATGAGCAAATTTTCGGCCGTTACGATGTGCACAGCCCTGAATCGCCAATGCGTGAGTTAGGCATTTATCCTCAAGCTTTTTCTCAAGCAGGTGTTCCCAGGATATATGACCGCCAGACTTGTCGCCAGACGGGAGATAATGATGCCCACAACACCAGGGAATAGCTTCATTTCCATCCTCCCTGGGTCAACGGTCACCTGCTTACCAACAACGACGTACTATCACAACTACATATGCTTTTTGTGTATATATGTATATATTAGTGCATATATATATATATATATATATATATATATATATATATATATATATATATATGCTACTTAACACATCATTTGTCTATATTTGACCGGTGAAGAGGGACACAGAAGGAAGTGCTCGAAATATATGTCTGAAACTTACAAATAGTGTTTTATGAGCCTTTTATCTTTATATATATTTGAAAGACCTGGGTTCGATCCTGGTGTGAGTCAGAAATTCATTTATACCTACAGTTATATATATATATATATATATATATATATATATATATATATATATATATATATATATATATATATATATATATATATATATATATTTACATATATATATATATATATATATATATATATATATATATATATATATATGTGTGTGTGTGTGTGTGTGTGTAACAAAATCCTAGTGGATCTCTCTTGTTAGTCCACCGTAGGTGGAGGCTGGTTAGGTAGGGGATTGGGAGAGTAAGGGAGACATGACACATCCACCCTCCTCCTGCAAACCTGTTTGTCTGCCCCGGGTGGGGACGGGGTAGTTGATGGGGAGACATAGTGCATGCCATTATATATATATATATATATATATATATATATATATATATATATATATATATATATACATACATATATATACATGTATGTATTTAATAAATAAATAGATAGGTAGATAGTAATTCATTCTATCAGCGTGAACAAATCACCTTAGTTCTTTGTCATACCTCCGCATTTCTTACCTTGCATACTATTGTACTATGCTTATACTTGCAAACTTACTTAGACTTCACTCTTTTAGATACTTTTTTTTCTTTTTCCATTGGAACTTCTGCTTCCATAGAAACTACTTCTCCATTCTAAAAATCTTATAGAAATCCTCTTAGCTTTCATTCTTCTGGGACTTTAGTTTATCCTATCTAAAGGATTAAAAGGTTGGTTTCCAGATACCGATACTATTTAATTGATCAGGACCGGCCCCACAACCCTACGTTAGGTATATCGCTGGAGAAATTAATCTATTTTTATCCCATATGACGATGAGGACAGCGGTCCCCTTCAGTCTGAAGGGTCTGAGCGCATCTCCATCACTCTACCAAGACTTAGTACCTAAGAAAATTTCCTACTAAGAGCGTGAGTGTTCTTGACAAAGGTCCCCAAAAAGGAAAGCAGTTGAGTACAGAAAATGAAACAGGGAAATAAAGACTAAATTTGAAAGAAAAATACCGGAAAAACAAACTATATATACAACTATGAAATGAGACGCATATCAGCCTTCTCAACAAACAAACATTGGCACCAAGTTTGAACTTTTCCATTTGAAAAGTTACGTGTTAACTCGTATACACATTTAACTAAAATCCCGAGCGTTAAATAATTTTCCTTGAGGGTAATTATTGTTCAGTAATCCTAGTCAACCCGTAGGAAAAATATAAATGATGTATTTTAATTGTTTTAAATATAAACTTCAAGAATAACTTTGTCAACTGCATTACTCCTGCAAATCTTTTTACCTTCTCTTAATTGTCAAAAAGTACATAAGCTGATCATCTTTAGGCGACTTTAATTGCGTGTGATTACTAAAGGTATTAGTCAGGGAGAAACTTAACCCCCATTATATTATTAAGAAGATATTCCCTTACATTTGTCGGGTTTTCTTAGCTTTATTGTTTAAATATTTTCTTCCTTGGCAACATTACACATAGATGAATCCCAGCATTGTTAAGGGAAGACAATAGTTCATGTTTTCTTATGCATCTGAAAAGATGATATAATTTCATTTTTCTAATTCAGAGAATTTTTCTACATACATAATAGAGATGTTTCACAGGCACTCCTAAAGCAAACGGTGGTGGTATATATAAAATTGTCAATGGAATCAAGTGAAATAGGTGGCGGGGGTTGGGAGGGGGTTGGTGTTAAAAAGTTTGTAAACATTTGCATCAAACATTTCTCTACACATATAGCAAAACTCTGATTACTTGAAAATTTTCGTCATTTTTTATTTCTTCTAATGTGAAAGGTTAATACCTAGGAAACTGAGCGGAATTTCACATATCAACAGGGTTTGAGATGTGGTTTGAGTAAAACCAACACCTAAGTAATTCAGTTTAGCTGAATTCAGTTATATGTTAATAAATAACTCCGAAGGACGTAATTTTTCGTCTGGTTTCATTGTGATCTTACAAGAAAATTTTACGAAAAAATATCACGTTTCCACATAAAAAACAGGTTAATGATGGCGGACTTCAAATCTCCAGAGCTTAGAAAAAAACAATTCCTTTACTGTAAGAGTTCTCGGTTTTATGCTTGTTATCCATTTCAAATTTCCTACAGTTTTGTTTTTTTATGAGTTAAAATCTTTTTTTTAAATGTATTTATGCCTGGTTGTATAGACTTTAATTTTTTTATTAAGACCAAGAAAATTTTAAATATTGTTTTTAAAATATATTTTAGATCTACAGTATACATGTATAAGCAAACGTTTCTAATATTTTTTTTTCGCTGAAACATCATTTAATCTAGTTTGATCTGATAGTTGATGTTGTTGTTGTGGTCACATTCGAAATCAAGATTATTTTGCATTTAATGTTTAGATGGGTAACTAAGCATTTTCCTTTATTATTCTCAAAAATAGTATATATAAAGGTCAATTTAAATATAGCATAACAAATTTGAAATATGTCAACAAAGCTGAACCAGAAACAAGATAAAGTTGTGATATAAACAACGTTCACACGTATGAAATTCCGGCCATTGTAAGGGAACAACAGAAAATATGTCACTTTCCTTTGATTCGGAAAGTTAATATGAAAGCATACTTTTCACCATCATTTTCATCTGCAGTGACTGTGCAGATGAGGCATAATCATAAAAAAAGGTCATATTGAATCAGAATCAAAATCTGGTTCTATGGCCAGTCTTATAGAACTTGAACAAATGCATTGATCAGCTCTTGACTAATCTTGCTAAAATAAAAAAAAAAAAGTCTTTAAAAACTATTTTTCCCGGGAGAGGAAATAACTTTACCTCTTTCCCTGTCTTATCTCTTGTCTGCAAACCCAGAAGAAAAAAAATTTAAATAAAACAGTTATTTATGATCAGTTTGTATTTATCCTTTTTCAATGAAGACTCTTCAACAGTATAACAGCTGTCATTTTTGAATTTCGAGGGTAATTTCTACCATTGATATAGCTGCTAACCTTTCATCATTGGCACTCTGTTGTAGTATTCCATGTGTCATTTTTCAATTTCAAGGTTCCTGTAGCCTTGTAGGTTAATCAGGTGGCATTTTGAAATTGCAAGGTTCATATCTAAAAATAAAAAAAAAAAACACCAACTTTGGGGTGCCATAGCTGATTGGGGAATCCTGCCACGCCAATGAGCCTCGGAATAGACCCCCCGTATTTTGGTCGGTTCTATTAGAAAATTCAAACCGCACATCAATACGTCGAGGCCTTCTTGAATTATGGATGCCTGAATTTTTATTGTAAAAATTAAAAAGGCAACTCTGAGGCCCCGTAGCTAAGAGGGGAACCATGCCACGGACTTGCGGCTCCAAATGCACCCCCAGTACTTTGGTCCGTTCTATTAAAAAATTCAAACCGCACATCAATAAGTCGAAGCCTTCTTGAGTTATGGAAGCCTGAATTTTTATTGTAAAATTTAAAAAGACGACTTTGAGGGCCCGTAGCTAAGAGAGGAACTGTGCCACGGACATCAGGCTCCAAATTCACCCCCAGTATTGAGGTCCATTCTATTAAAAATTCAAACCGCACATCAATACGTCGAGGCCTTCATGAGTTATGGATGCCTGAATTTTTATTGTAGAAATTAAAAAGGCGACTTTGACGTCCTGTAGCTAAGAGGGGAACCGTGCCACGGACATGAGGCTCCAAATGCACCCCCAGTATTTTGGTCCGTTCCATTAAAAAATTCAAACCGCACATCAATACGTCGAGTCCTTCTTCATTTATGGAAGCCTGAATTTTATTGTAAAAATTAAAGGGCGACTTTGAGGGCCCGTAGCTAAAAGGGGAACACTGCCACGGACATGAGGCTCCAAATGCGCCCCTAGTATTTGGGTCCGTTCTATTAAAAAATTCAAACCGCACATCAATACGTCGAGGTCTTCTTGAGTTATGGATGCCTGAAATTTTATTGTAAAAATTAAAAAGGTAAGTTTGAGGGCCCGTAGCTAAGAGGGGAACCGTGCCACGGACATGAGGCTCCAAATGCGCCCCCAGTATTTTGGTCCGTTCTATTAAAAAATTCAAACTGCGCATCAATACGTCAAGGCCTTCTTGAGTTATGGAAGCCTGAATTTTTATTTTAAAAATTAAAAAGGCGACTTTGACGTCCTGTAGCTAAGAGGGGAACCGTGCCAAGGACATGAGGCTCCCAATGCGCCCCTAGTATTTTGGTCCGTTCTATTAAAAAATTCAAACTGTGCATCAATACGTCAAGGCCTTCTTGAGTTATGGAAACCTGAATTTTTATTGTAAAAATTAAAAAGGCGACTTTGACGTCCTGTAGCTAAGAGGGGAACCGTGCCATGGACATGCGGCTCCAAATGCACGCCCAGTATTTTGGTCCGTTCTATTAAAAAATTCAAACCGCACATCAATACGTCGAGACCTTCTTGAGTTATGGATGCCTGAATTTTTATTGTAAAAATTAAAAAGGCGACTTTGAGGCCCCGTAGCTAAGAAGAGAACTGTGCCACGGACATGAGGCTCTAAATGCACCCCCAGTATTTTGGTCCGCTCTATTAAAAGATTCAAACCGCACATCAATACGTCGAGGCCTTCTTGAGTTATGGAAGCCTGAATTTTTATTGTAAAATTTAAAAGGGCGACTTTGAGGCCCCGTCGCTCAGAGGGAAACACTGCCACGGACATGAGGCTCCAAATGCACCCCCAGTATTTTGATCCGTTCTATTAAAAAATTCAAACCGCACATCAATACGTCGAGGTCTTCTTGAGTTATGGATGCCTGAATTTTTATTGTAAAAATTAAAAAGGCGACTTTGACGTCCTGTAGCTAAGAGGGGAACCGTGCCACGGACATGAGGCTCCAAATGGATCCCCAGTATTTTGGTCCATTTTATTGGAAAAAGCAAACGCAAGGTAAATGAGGAGTCATTCTCGAATTATGGAAGTCTTAATTTCCATTCATTGATAGGTGAAAACTGGAAATATTGGCCCAAAAAATTTTGGAACCCCAAAATTAATGTAATTGTACTAAGAAGAGTTAGTTAGGTCGAAAATTGTGAAAAGTTTTTTTTGGGGGTGCCTGGACTTTTTTTTTTTTTTTTTACACCCTAGTTTTAGAATATGCCACCTTCACCATGCAAGGGTCCTGGCTAAATTGGGACCCTGGGCCCAACAAACAAACAATGCTACTGCTTTAAATTTTGTGTAAAGCTTGGAGGTTCCCAAGTGGAAACGATCCACAAGATTCAAGAGGCCTTCAGGAACAAAACAATGGGCACCTCACAGATAATGGAGTGGTACAACCACTTCAAAGATGGCCACACATCAGTGGAGAGTGAAGCACGTTCTGGTAGGCCTTCAATATCCCGAAAAGAGATCGTCATTGACCAAGTGAGGACCCTGGTGATGCAGGATCGTCGAATCGTGATCAGAAAACTTGCGGACGCGGCGAGCATCAGTATTGGATCCGTTTATTCCATTTTGACTGAGGATTTTGGCTCTGGGAGAATCTCAGTGAAGTTCATGGTAAAGCTGCTAACGATCGAGCAGAAGCAACTCCGTTTGGAGATCGCACAGGACATGCTGCAAACTGTGAACAGTGATCCTGACTTCCTCAACACAGTGGTCACTGGCGATGAGTGCTGGGTTTATAGTACGACCAAGAAACCAAGTTGCAGTCATCACAATGGAAGCATCCAACATCCCCGAGGTCAAAATGAGCAAGGCATGTCTGCAGCAATGTCAGTCATGCTGACTGTCTTCTTTTACTCCAGTGGAGTGGTTCATCACGAGTACGCACCACATGGCACAACCATCACCAAGGAGTACTAGCAGAAGGTTCTGCGTCGCCTTTATGATGTTGTCGGAAGCAAACGGCCGAACGGGTGGGCAGCGGGCGATTGGCAGCTCCATCATTCTTCACAGAGTTTCCTGGCCAAACACAACGTAACTGCTTCATCAGCTCCCAACTTTCCCGACATCGCTCCGTGTGACTTCTGGCTTTTCCCCAAGCTGAAAATACCCTGAAAGTACACACATATATATATATATATATATATATATATATATATATATATATATATATATATATATATATATATATATATATATATATATATACTCGTGCGTGTATATATATATATACATATATATATATATATATATATATATATATATATATATATATATATATATATATTTATATATATATATATATATATATACATATACATACACACACATAAATATATATGTATATATATATATATATAGAGAGAGAGAGAGAGAGAGAGAGAGAGAGAGAGAGAGAGAGAGAGAGAGAGAGAGAGAGAGAGAGAGAGAGAGAGAGCTTAATCATTTTACCTCCAGTGAACTGAGTCAACGGTAATCGTTGATCTCAGATCCAGCCTTTGCTTCTTCTCTCGATCCTCCTCTTTCCACAAAAAGAATCTTGCCTCCTCTCAGTTGACATAGCAACACATTTTAACTAACCTTTTCTTGCATTTTTCTCTGTGCATTTGTTATCCTTGGATTTTGCAGCTTAGTACCAATTCACGTCCTCCTTCTCCAAGATTAGGAATGGTTCTTGCTGCATGTTTTCTTGACGCCCATAACCTTCATGACTATCCAAGAGAGAGTTCATCATTAGACGCATTCTTGCAGTGACTAGATCTGATTCATGCAGCGATGCCCATCTTGATTTCAGAGAAACGAGTTTGCCCTTAATCAATGACATTTGTGGAAGAAAGAGATCTTACTGGTTCGAAAATAAGGACGCTCTCATACTACAACTTCTGTAATAATGTGTGAATAGTACTTCGCTCTACTACGTGATTTCAGTGTTTTAATATTTTATGAACACATTTTCTGAGTTATGATACTCGCATCATTAGAACTGTACCCTTAACTCTATGATGATAAAACCAACAGACTGAAAAATCAAGAATGTGCTGAGAAATCTGTGCTTCATGTAGTTATATCGAATTAAACTCTGAGCAGGTTCCTGGATACACGATGTTGACGCTGTAGTTGGGCTTTTTTATGTAAGGAATAGGAGGAAGGAACTCTGAAATAACAATCAGTAGTCCTAATTTTCAATGTTGGAAGCATAATGAGTTCAAGAATATTTATGACTGAATCTGTAAGACGAAAAATATGAAAACCTTATAAAAAGTTAGTAAAGAAGGTGGAATTAAGCAAAGCTCATGAAGGATATACAGTATATGTAGGATCCACTGGTCACTTTCTACCAGACACGAGTGTAATTGTAAAAACCACAATGCCCTCTTAACTTCTCGAGGGAGAGGGGAAAACTGGTCTGCCTGGATATGATATTAAATTGCAGAGGTGAAAGTTTTTAGCATTTCCAGTTGTAAAGGACTTAAATTATGCCTCATGATAAATGTAATCTCCAGTCAAGCCCCTGTTGAAGCGTATCAATAATAACAATCAAGTTTTCGGTACACCCGCTACAGCGTTATAATCAAGGCTACCGAAAATAGATCTGTCTTTTGGTGGTCTCGGTATAATGCTGTATGAGCCGCGGCACATGAAACTTTAGCCACGGCCGAGTAGTGGCTTATCCTATATCGTTGCCAGAAGCACGATTATGGGTAACTTTAACATTAAATAAAATAAAAACTACTGAGGCTAGAGGGCTGCAATTTGGTATGTTTGATGATTGGAGGTTGGATGATCAACATACCAATTTGTAGCCCTCTAGCCCCAGTAGTTTTTAAGATCTGTGGTCGGACAGAAAAAGTGCGGACAGAAAAAAGTGCGGACGGACAGACGAAGCCGGCACAGTAGTTTTCTTTTACAGAAAACTAAAAGGGGTTTTGCATGGACTGAGAACCGAGGAACTAAGTTTTAATTGAAAACATGAGAATAAAAGTTTGGGATTGCTGACATACAGTAATTTTTTCTCTCTCTCTCTAAAAGAGGGTTGATATTAAAGAGCTAAATATTTTGATTATTGTCGCCCAAGATAATGGAAATAACCAAAAGCTTATGAAATTTCAAATGGAAAGTTGGTAGACCCGAGAGAATCTGTCGAAAAGTTAATGCCTCATTGAACATTGTACTTGCAAGAACTTGGATGAAAACAGAACCAGTGAGATAATTAGAGATGGTAAATCACAACAAGTAAAAAATGCGCCGAGGTTTCTTCGGCACAATCGAGTTTCCTGTACAGCGTATACTGTTGTATGAAACTTTCAACCGTGGCCCATGAAACTCAGCCACGGTCCGGTGGTGGCCTGTGTTGCTGGTACCTATAGCGGTGCCAGAAGTACGAATATGGCTAACTTTAATCTTAAACAAAATAAAAACTACGGAGGCTAAAGGGCTGCAATTCGGGATGTTTGATAATTGGAGGGCGGATGATCAACATGTCAATTTGCAGCCCTCTAGCCTCAGTAGCCTTTAAGATCTGAGGGCGGACAGAAAAAGTGCGGACGGACAGACAAAGCCGTCTCAATAGTTCTCCTTTACAGAAGACTAAAAACGTGATTACTACACGAGAAGCAAGAAATAAAAATATAGACATCAATATACGAAAGATGGAACCAAAGTGCGTAAATAATTTGAATGGATAAAAGTAAGAAATAATGAAAAAGGAAAACCGCAGCAATTACGAAGGACATGGCTAAGAAGAGCAGAATCGGGGTTTTGTGTCGGGGAAAATAATTAACTTTACACCAGTTTTCCATTTTTTTTTTTATTTGTTTCCTTTAACGGAAATTTCATATTCTGTTAAAATTCGATTGCATATGTAAAAAAAAAAAAAATATTCCGTTTAGTCGTTGTATGACGAAATTATGAGAGAAAAATTCGAATTTTTAATATACCATAGTAAGATGCAGTATATATTTGGTAAATTACTGAACATAATGAAAAAGTTTCTACCTGCGAGTGACAAACGCCCTTTAAGAGTGTATATACACATAGCTACATTTCTTGAACAAATCCTGAAAAACAAGTGAAAGGAAAATTGTTTCATCAAATGCGAGCGCACGTAGGCTTAAGTTCGGTCATGTGCAGAGAGAGAGAGAGAGAGAGAGAGAGAGAGAGAGGGGGAGAGGATTAACTTTCTTTCCCCAACCATTAGATAGTCGAGATCAATTATCCCAGCACTCGAAAATTATCTTTGAGCTTTGCAGTCATTACGGAGGATTTGGTATAATTAAATGGCCTTGTAGGTCAGACGACTGTGCTGTAACCCGGAAGCAAAAAGATGGAAGAAACGAAATATTTCCCGCTCTCAAGGTTATTCTTCTGAATTTTTTCTGAATTTAACTTCTGCTTAAGTTAACGTTCTTGTTCTTTATACACATATAAATTCTAATTACAGAGTTTTTTACATTCACTATTTCATAAATATAAATGCAACAAAGTAACCTACCTAACCTTTACTTACATATCAGTAATAATAAGGATTTTATACTGAAAATGAGTCCGTTATTTTAGAGGTCTATTCTGTAAAGTCGTTTATTGAGCTCCTCCTGTCATCCTCTTTCCTCAGTCTCTCTGCTGAATGATATTACGAATGATACTTTCATGATTTTCAAAATTATTTTCTTTCTTTTCTAAATATGAATTTTCCTCATACATAAAAACAGTGACACGCTTGTCACAAAATAATGGGCCATGTATCTCCTCATTCAGAGAGAATGCAGATTAAACTTTGTTAACTTAATAGTACCATCTTCATCTGCTGTCGTTACTACCATTGTAAACCTTATAACAATACTAAGCTTCCGAATGACTAAATTTTCGGTCATGAGTCCTGTAATCTTTGCACCCATATGCAAGTGATAAGTAATATTTCATGGTTGCCAGTGTACGCTGCAATCAGTGCCTGAAATCTTCTAGGATTGATATTAGTCTCATCGTCGGGAATGTATTATTAAATGCACTATAAGAGCTTCAGACTAACTTCACCAACTCCTTCTGACCGCAGTTTTGATACAGTTTCCTCTACTTACCTTTTAGTTTTTGGCACTATGATAAAGCTAAACATGAGGAGTTTCATACGTACATTCTTTAATCTCCCTGGGGCAATGACTGCTTCTGTTCCTAAGACCTAGTTTTCTGACAAGCTTGGCTTGACTAAGCTTACTCTCAGGTTATCAGGACCAGAGTTGGGCATACAAAGTGTTCTTGGAATCTCATTCTTCTTTGATTTGGCTACCTTCATATCTGCTTTGAGTCCCCAGAAAACTAAAATAGGTCAAAGGAACAACTCATCTGTAAAGAGAAGAAATTGTCTGATTATCTCCTTCTGACAGGTCCTTCTCTTTCGCCAAAGCTTTACATCCACCTCATCCCCGTTTCTTTGACATCTTAGCAGCTTCTTTCCGGCTTCTTGAGTGCCTCTGAAATATCGTTGAACATTCCAATTACAACTGGCTATCAGCTAGCTTTGTGACAACCCGCTTTCCTTCTTCTATCATTGCTATATGCTGAGCCCTTAAGGTTCTGAAATCTTTGACTAGAAAATCACCTATTCTGAGGTCATACTTCCTTTATCTCTCAAGGAGTTAATGGTCAAAAGTATATGTACATCTCTTTTTTTATTGTCCTTAACACTTATGTTTTTCACAAGGGGGGCATTTTCATTCTTTCAACTATAGTCCTATTGCTTTTGTCTCAGCAAAGCTAAAATCATTATAGGTCCGTTCGGTGCAGTCAATTTGCAGAGACCTGTTTACACCTTAACCTTTTATTTTGAACGATACTCAAACCAGTCATATGTTAATGACTACACTCTTCGTTTGTTGGCCTTCATTACATCTCAACCTTTATCAGAGCCTCTTGCTTAAAATCTGTCCATCTTGTCTGATTCTGTTAATGATATTGGGATAGTACCTTTGGGTACCATCTGTACTTTTGTTCAGGGCCTTTGGTTTATGTGGACTGATTGGTATTTTTTTTATGTTTTTCATATCTGGGGAGGTTCATCAGACACACTTTTCCTCATATTAGAAATAACGGTGACAATTACGCCCTACTTGGATTCTCTTGAGGTTAATTTGCTTGATTTACAGATATCGCATTGGTTACTGTCCTCTGGAGATTCTTGACTGCATACCACATCCACTCCCTCATCAGCGAACATATTAAGAATCCACAGTGGCACTGTTATGGTATAGAAATCATTAATAGGCGTTCAGCTGGTTTCATCATTCTTTCATGCCATTCACTTTTTGAATATGAAGTTCTTTGCCTTCTTCAGAATATTCCAAATCACTGAGTTGGGTTAGAAAGTGAACCTCTCAGAAATTCTGGACCAAATTATATTATTTATATATATATATATATATATATATATATATATATATATATATATATATATATATATATATATATATATATATATATCAAACAACATCATAGTAAACAAAAATTTGTCTATTGTATTCTTGACTACAAATCACAAAAAAAAAGTATTAAAAATGTAAAAAGGTGTTTTATTCGCAAAGGGATGTTGCCGTGCAATTTTTATTTCGAATATGGTGCGGTGTCAGTGCAATGGCAAAGGAAGGAGAGGAATACAAAGGATCATATCACTTGGTGCAAAATCCAAAATGGTTCAAGAAGTTTTTGTATTTTTTTTTTTTTATTATTATTTCAAATGTTTTTACATTCATTGATGAATATATGAGTATTCTATCCCTCTTATAATTTATAATGTATAAGAACATCGGAGTAAGACATTAATTAATTATATGTAGTGATTGATATGAAATGTAAACATATACTATTCACAATAATATACACTATTAATACATAATTACTTTTTGGCCTTATGCCATTTGTTCTAACGAAGGGTGGCTCCATGATAGTAGTTATTACTATATTATTGTTTTAACTGAACTGCACAGAAAATTTCCGAAGGAAGGTTCGTCCTCTAGGCACTCCCGCCATTCCTGGATATTAAAGCTATTCATCTTCAGCGCCTCTTCTATTCTATCGATTAGCATATGTCCTTTTTTCTCAGCTAGGTAACAGTTAGGTAATTTGTTAGGTAACCGACCTTTCGTCGATATTCTCTGGGTTGCCATTGCAATATCGCTACGTTGTTATGATTTCTCTCTTTTTTATTTTAAGCGTACCTTTGACACTGTTACAGCCCCATTCCTAGTAACAGCAATGCAGTAACATTTCTGTCCAATACAGAGGAGTAGATTTGACTGTCACTGATTCTTGATCGTACACTGAAAAATATTTCTGTTTTTAGCATGTTGTATAACTGTTATTTAGGTAATATACGCATTTAACTGTCGTAATAATGCAAAGACGGGCTACTGAGTAGTTCCATCTTGGAATGACGTATAAACCACTTTTATATGAAGTATAGTTTACAGTAAATATTAAGTGTAACAGTAGATTTTGTTCGTTACCTACATTAAGTGGGACTTTTTGATGAATAGGAAAGTGGGACTTTCTTACTGTTGTAATTACTTTCCATCGGGAGTCCATTAAATACACAGTTCTCAAAGTCAGAAGTCAGAAGATGGAGAGAGAGAGAGAGAGAGAGAGAGAGAGAGAGAGAGAGAGAGAGAGAGAGAGAGAGAATAATGAACAGTAGAAAGGAGCTGTAGCTTGAGTGTGCATGTACAAATCTCTCCAGAGAATCGTGTAATGGTACCGTCACCTGTTTTAACGATACTCTCAAATGCAGCCAATGGAGGTAAGAATTTTACCATTTGTAGCTCGGAAAGTTGGGATTCACAAGCCTCAATAACCAAATAAAGATAACTGAACAAGGAAATTCTTTGTTTATCATTCAATAATTCAACGAGGAAAATAAAAAAAAAAAGTCTAGTTTCTGTAATACTGATGGGAAGAAAGGTTACAAAAAAAAAAAAAATGCTGGGGACATCGTTATATGGAAAGCTATAGTTTAAGAACAGCCTTTACGGAAGTAATATCTTCAGTTGTATACCTTCGGAAAATATATCACATGCTGTTGGCATTTTCAGCTAGAATTTTCATTATTACTATTTTTCCGGCTCCTCTTGAATGATATGAAAAAGGTTTTTAACCAAACTCTTACAAAATCTGCCACGCGCATATACGGACATTCACAAATTGCAAATATTGAAAAGTGTTTGTAATATCCATCACCACCAATCACAGGAGATTTATTCTTGAACTTACAGCAGGGAACACCCATTAGGGAAAACTTATCAAATCAGATAAAAGAATTTTGCCAGCTTCTGAATATTCAATCGCAGTCATTCCCTATATTTCCAGCTTATGTCATATTAATCACTATAAATTTGTTTTCCTGGTGTAATTAGAATATCCTTCGGACTACTGGAAAAGGACCTTCATTCTGTCAGTGAAAACTTTTTTTAGAATCTCAAGAAAGACGACACTTCTTAGGAACTTTTTAACGAGGATGCTAAATTCCGTTCGAGGAGGAGAAACCGGTGTATTTTGGTCCAACTTTTAATCTGGAACGTAAAGAATTCAGTTCGCTAAGACAGGTAAAGTTCAGTAAAAAATTATATTTAATTTTGCCTGTTACTGCCTAAATTCCATTTTGCCATCATTTTCTAATAATATACTCTATTGCCTTTTGATTTTGTTTTAACCATAAGAAAATTTATCTTAGAAATCCTGACAGGAATATTCTAAATGCCCCACTGCTTTGGCATTTAAAGGAAAACTCCACACACATGCGTACGTATGTATGTATGTATGTATGCATGTATGTATGTATGTATGTATGTATGTATGTATGTATGTATGTATGTATGTATGTATGTATATAATATGCGCTGAACTAACATAAAAACGTAATGTTTAAATGTAAAGTACCAATATGAGGAAATTAAACAAAATTATTTTCTGAGCACTTTCATCTAGCCAGACATCAAGACGACTGGTACACTGCAGAAATCTGCTTTGTAGTACATGGCAGGGTAAACACGGTGCGAACGAACCTAAGGACTATTCAGCAACAATAAAAAGTCATTCTTTTTGAAGGACAGGTATATCATTCGTTGTCATTTGGACCTGACTAATTACATTCCTTACAATCTGGACACTTGCCATGTTTTTTGTATTAAAGGATGAAATTTATATATTCCTAGGTTAATATTCGTATGCTTATCAAAGCATTTTTTTTATAAAACTAAACCTACTTACATGATTTTACATATTAGAACAGAATGGGTATACAAAACTTGTTTATTCCAATGATACGTTGGTACGAATGGTAAAGTAACTTTGGATTCCTATTGGCTTCTAATGTGGGTATCTCATCTTATTAACTTTTCCTAACAGAAACACACGAAAAAATGGCGGAGCGCTGAATGAAAAGTAGGAGGAAATCATGAAAGCATAATTTTGCGCTGTTGCATGGTCATATGTAATAAATGCATAGGAAACATGAGGCGTTTTCATAAATGATATTTAATTTTTTTCAGATTTCGCTACTTAATTTTCTATACGTCATCATTATAGGTTAAACAAATCCTAGAAATATACCTCTGAATGTATCTGAAGGAATTACGTTGTTTGCCGAAATGTGTCTGCACTTACAGACAAGTAAAAAATCCGCCGAAGTTTCTTCGACGCAATCAAGTTTTCTGTACAGCGTTTAATACTGTGTGAAACTCTCAGCCACTGAGGCTAGAGGGCTGCAATTTGGTATGTTTGATGACTGGAGGATGGATGATCAACATACCAAGTTGCAGCCCTCTAGCCTTAGTAGTTTTTAAGACCTGAGGGTGTACGGACAAGCCATTTCAATAGTTTTCTTTTATAGAAAACTACAACTGTTAAATCTGTGAAGGATATATCCGTCCATTTTACTGGGTAAAATGTTCAAACTCTTCTCGTTGGAACGCTTAAAAGACATAATGCAACCCAAAAGAATAACAGAAGGCATGAGATAGTAAATCCCACTCAACAATCGTGTCTAAGCAGAACATTTAGCTTGTCTGAAATAAAAAGATGTGTGTTAATGTTATCAACTTAATATTCTTTTAAGGGAAAACACATAACCATAAATGGCATACGATGAAGTAAAAAAAAAAAAAAAATTCATTCCGTAAATTCCATCGCGCTCAAGGTGAAAGAATAAAACCTTCGAAATACATGGGGTTTAATGTTTGAAAATCTGTCATTTCACACGACCGCGATACAATAAAAAAAAATATATATTAAAAGCAGGAGTGACTACAAATCTTTTCCTAGACGTAAATCAAAGAGAAAATTCTTAAGATGTCCAACACATCCTACGCAAATGTACAACACACACACACACACACACACACACACACACCCAGGACTGTCATCTTTTGACCTTCCTCAAGCTTGGGAAGAAATATCTCCAAACTCCCTCCGAGAATTCCTCTAGTGTGCCCATTCTCCATCATTGTTCCTGGATTTTAAATATTTACTTCGTAGCCTTGTTCTGTTTTCTGGAAAAATCTCAGCAACACAGTCATGATAATAAGAAATTGTGCGCTCGTTCATAGGTACTCAAAGTCTCTCGGCAAGAGATCGCATTTCTTTACCAGTTACCTCTCAGCCACACTTTCTGCTCTTTGGATTGAACACTGAACCCTTCCACGTTTGGTTCGTTACCTGCCCGAAAAAACTAGATTTTGTCATACAAGCATCTTCCATATAGTATGTTATGCCACATTCAAGCCCACCCAAAGTTCAAGGCTGCAGGGCCGATATCTTATTTGTCTACATTTTCCTGTGAATAGTAAAAGTCCAGGGTATAAGGGCTATAATATTCATTTTCCTGGCCACTTACTGATTATCACTTCACAGAGCCAAGAGATTACCATTGTTTTACTTTACGGCATTCTGCAAGGGTCAAAACTATGTGTGTGCACTGCTGCTGAAATGTTTGTTCCGCAAACTTAGCCACCTCACTGTTATTGCTTTTCTTAAAGAGAAAACAAACCGAAAATCATCGACAAAAGGAAATCTAATTGTTCTTTAGTGTTTTTTCGTGTTTACAAGAAAAGAAAGAAATGATTCTTAATCGATTCTCTCGCCAAATCTTTGGTAATCTGGGACAGATAATGATTTAAGCCTCTATTTTCTATGAGCTCCACAAGGACGCACTCTTAGATTACAGCATCAAAATATCTAAAAAACATTATTTATATATGTATATATATATATATATATATATATATATATATATATATATATATATATATATATATATTTATATATATATATATATATATATATATATATATATATATATATATATAATATAATATATATATATATATATATATATATATATATATATATATA
>JANJGK010000020.1:11884982-11909982 GCA_039081455.1 Macrobrachium rosenbergii | reverse complement strand
ACGTCCTCCTGAATTACAACAAACTACAAGTCATGCCCATTTACAACCCATTAACACCCGAAAGGAAAAAAAAAATGACCCGTAACTACCCAGTACCATAACAACAATACAACCCAGGAATGCATCCATGCTAATACCCATTAACCCGCCTTTTTAATCTTAGAAATATGTGTCAAACGAGACACACCTGTGTTTTCATTCACAACAATAAATCTATTTCCCAATTTTGCTTCAGGTCTATACGGGATTATAGATACTTTCTTTATTCCCAGTAAAATTAGCAAGACCGTCTAAAGTCTTATTTATAAACTCCCTACCATTGTCTGTGATCAGACAATCAGGAACACCATATCTACAAATTATCCCCTTAAAGAACGCTATAGCAACTTCCTCAGCTGATTTGTACTTCAGTGGGAAAATCTCGACAAAACGAGTTAACTCGTCAACAACTACTAATAAATGTCTATAACCATAAGCGGACTCTGAGAAGTTACCCAGAATATCCATATGCACTCTCTGAAACGGCCTATGTGGTATGGGATATGAACCCAAACGACACGACACTGTCGTCGCTGGCTTATTCGCATTGCAAATAGCGCACTTCTTCACAAAGGCTTCTACTGCGGAAAACATATTTTTCCAAAAGAACTTTGACCTGACGTTTTCATACGTCTTGTCCACACCTAAATGAGGAGAACCAAATTTACAATGTACAGTGTCTAGAACTTGTGGTACTAGACTCTCTGGCACGATGATTTGTGTAATCTCACCCATGCTTCGAGTACTTCGCAAGTTATACTTAACTTTTCTCACCAATAAATTATTCTCCAACTCTAGACCAGAAAAAGGCAAATTATACCCTTTCTTCGGTGAAACTCCCTTAAGAAATGCCTTAGCATCTGACAACAATTTATCTTCATCTTGCTTTTGTTCAAGCAAGCCTATGTCCCAAGTGACATTTTCACCCGTAATATAACACACTGCATTACTCTCACTATCACGAACAACAATCTCTCCCGAGACTGCCGACTCACTATTTCTCCCCGAAGTATGCACTGTAGAAACGTGTATGTCCTCTACATGCGATATCTCAGAACTACTAGTATCAGAGACATTAGACACCAAATATTTACTCTCTTCTCTCACACAGGATTCGGTGTGTATTTCCTCATCCTCGACCGGAAAATGTCTGCTCAATGCATCTGCAACTACATTATGCTTACCTTCAATGTATTTGAGGTTTGCATCAAAATCTCTCAATGTTAGGAACCAACGTGCTCTCTTGGGCGACAAATTTGGCTTATTAAAAAGCTCTAACAACGGTTGATGATCTGTAAAAATCTCAACTTTATTTCCCAACAACAACATCTTAAAATGAACAAGGCTAGAGACGACTGCGAAAGCCTCCTTGTCCACAACTGACATCAGCCTTTCGTTACTACCACGTGTTTTGAACTTTCTGCTATAAAAAGCAATTGGGTGTAATTTCCCCTCAAATTTCTGCACCAAACAAGCACCTATACCTTCCTGACTCGCGTCAGTCACTAAGGTGAACGGTTGACTAAAATCTGGAAACTTCAAAACTGGTGGGTTCACCAAAGCGTTCTTAAGCTTCTCAAAAGCTAATTGCTGACTATCACCCCAAACAAACTTAACGTCTTCTCGTAACAAATCTGTCAATGGAGACGCTATTGTAGAAAAATTCCGCACAAAACGGCGAAAGAAACCCGACATACCTAGGAACGAACGAATCTGTTTCCTGGTTTTGGGAACTGGAAAATTCACAATGGCTTTAACTTTCTCATCATTCACTCTGACTCCCTCTTTAGTCAGTCAAAAAAAAGAGGTCAAGTTCACTTCTCCCAAGGCCAAGCTATAAAAGGCCACAAAAAAAGACACGGGAAAGCGCTTCTCAGGCACAGAGAGAGAGAAAGAGAAATTCGTTTCCCACCCTCTTACAATGCATCGAAGGCCTGATGATGCTTACAGAAAAAAAAATGCTAACACCAAACCTCGGGGCTCGCTCTGTCTCCAACGGCAAAAACTGCTGGATCAACACTTCCCTTTGTCCAAACGGAAAGTGTCACTCAAGCAAAGGCAAGCGCTCTGCCCACATACTCACACACACATACCCACACGCACATACGTGTGTGACTACAAAAACCAAGAAGTGCATACACACTTGTGCAAAAACTGTTTGCACCCCGCAACTCATAAATATCACGTAGGATACTACCCAAATATTAAAGTTCCCAGAAATAACCCAACAACCAAATATCACCCTTACATAATACACGCCGATGCGTACCGCAGATTGCTATAAAAAAAAAAAATACAACACACCATTCACTAGACGTGGCAAAGCAAGTACGACGCTCCGCCCAAACTCGTGACGCAATTACTATGTCACCGTGGTGATGACGTAACACACTCGTTGCAACAGAAACATTAGTCAAAACTCAACGACAAAAACACACAGTTGTCCCTATCACCAGTTACAACACAACGAAAAGGACAATTTCACATCAACCCAACTAAAAAAAAAAAGAAAAAGATAACATCACAACACTTACGTTAGCAGCGCGCGAATTTCCATCAAGCGAAGAGAGAGAAACAAAAAAAACACTCGCGCGTCTTCACGTGTTTTAACACACGCATAGCGGTCTTAATATCGCAATTATTGCACAATATCACTGTTTTTACCCCCTACCCAAAACACTCTCCACAAAACACCAGCTAGCGAGAGAGAAGCTCGCAGCTCGCCCCCAGCAGCTGCTGACTCCCACAAAATCCTATCCTGAGATGCCAACACTAATTTATGTCTCTTCGGAAACGTATACATGCCTAATTATTTAACACCCTCTAACTGCCCTAACTACCTTATACGCTATCTTTTACGCTACCTTTTACCGCTACCTTTTACGCTGCCACCAAAAACTGTAACGGCCCTTTCTGAGCCTATACTTGATTTAAGTCTCTGTTTTATGAACAGAGATTCGATCTCGCTTATCCCGAGACATTGTGTGATAGCAGTAACGTGAGCCGGCATCGTAAGTTATATCTTTCCCTAACTAAAATCTAAGGACTACTGGAATGAGATACTAAGTACAAAACTAAAACCCTTTATTGACAAAAATCAACGAAAAATAACTTCTTAAAAATTACGAAAAATGAAATCCAATGTTTCACATAACTATCAGAAAATCTTCTAAGGAAATAATGCTCCAAAATCATAAACCCCCAATTACAGAAAATAACTCATCTGTCAAAACATGAACACGTCAATCAATTAAAACAGGTCATCTCAAATGTCATACCACTCTCATCCTCGTAGGAGGGAGAGAAGAAAAAAGAATAGGAATGGAGTGGAACAGAAATACTCCACAAGTCCTCTGGGACAGTCTCCATGTGAAAAATCACTCACATCTTCAGACACACAAGAATCGGATCTCACAAGTCCAATTCGAACAACAGTTCCTCCCATTATATTCATTATGTAACGCACGAACGAACGTACTTTTGTATGACATCATTCGAGGTCAAAGATCGGCAAGACACGCCTCTGTATTTCAAGGCGTCACGAAGTACACGTACACACCATACATTATTAAGAAGCATCCTTCAAAAACCGGATTTTGTAACTGGTTCAGCTTCTAGAACGTTCTTTGCTGAAAACGCATTTGCCAGCCCGTGTCTTGTCACCAAGGTGGTTTCTTCGACCCTTGTGGTATGCGAATGTTTCAGCAGTTTCCTATCTGCTGCGTGTAGTGAAAATGGACCCTGCGAATAGCTGACCCAACTTTTCAAAGGTCACCTTCGCGAGCCTTTACAAATGTAATAGTAATGATTGAAGTGTGATTCTTTCTACAACATTAAAGAGTATTTGCATGGAAGACAACACGATAGGCAGAGAGGTAGACAGAAAACTCTGAGACAGACACACACACACACACACACACACACACCCAAACACACATACAAACAAGACCTTGTAGTGAACAACATTCTTCCTCCGTCAACTTTAACTCACAAGTCGTAAACACTGAATGAATGAAATTTGACCTTAACCTCTGATCGTCTGATCACAAGTAATACTCTAAAATATTTGTCCTTGGATGTGTGTGTGTCCACCAGTTCCCATTTGTTCTGATAATGTGCGGGTTCACTGTTCATATCTTTAAATCGTGATTGTAATGGTTAAAAAATTACTGTCACAATCTTTGAATATGTAAAGGAATCCACGAACATGTAGCCTGTGGCGAGGCATTTAAACTGTGGAAATCCAATTCTTTTTAAGTGGGTTTCGATGATAACATTACATCAACATAATATATCCACCCATTCTTAAAGAATTTTGCAAGTACACACAAGCACACGCTCGCGCTTAGGCACACATTCACACTCTGACACACACATACACACACACACACACACACACAAGCACACACGCTCTCACGTGATTTTAAAACATAAATCAACATCACCAACTAATAAGGCAAGATAAGTAGGGCGAAAGCTGAAGCCTTTTAATGAAAAGACTGAGTGAGCCAACACATCTCATTTTAGGTTTTCCATTATGATAATATCATAATAGGATTTCTTGTCAATGGAAGGCCCCGAATAGATTCTAATTAAGTTCATAACTCATAATTCTAATTGATGCTTCCTACTGAAGATGATCCCAATAGAAAAGAATAGCATTTATATTCTGACTTCGTTTTCCACAGGCGTGATCGCCCATTCCTTTTATCACACGAGGGAAAGAATGAAAATTAAGAAGTATAAAGAGATGATTCTTTTAAAATTACGTATTAACATATGTTAGGTAATAGTCGAAGTTTCATCGAGAAGGTTACAACCAGGAGAGAGAGAGAGAGAGAGAGAGAGAGAGAGAGAGAGAGAGAGAGAGAGGAGGGAGGCCGCTTCTGATTGGATGACGGATTCAATAAGTAGATTTAATTCAGTGGTAGAAGTGGAAATTGTTTGTCATTACTAATCTAAGCCCTGGACAGACAGATAGAAGCAAAGTAATAGTTACTGTATGCAAGTAAAAATAGACAGGAGGATGCACTGATAGAGATTCGTTTTTGAAATCCGTTATTATAACATATATAAATATATATATATATATATATATATATATATATATATATATATATATATATATATATATATATATATATATATATATATCTTATCGTATCATGTTGCTGCCCAAGGCTCACTTTGTAAGCGTTAGTGTGCCTGTACCTTAGTGTATGTTTCAGGTCATCGGTAATACACCTGACTGTTGGCCGCTTCAACTCCAGTGTTCCTGAAGAGCACGTTGCTCAAAAGGGGAATATATATAGTGTGTATGGTTGTATATGCATATGAACAAACTTGTTTAGTCCGCAAATGTTCGTTTTTCACATAAAGCATTTTGCACAAACGTGACCATTGTAATTTTCGATAACGACATGCTTCTTAAAACGACATAATTACTTCAAGCTTTAGTTGCTCATAAATTCTGCATTTGATAAAGATTCTTATAAGTAAATATAAGTTTATTTTATATTCCCGTTAAGCAAACTCAAATAGGAGCTAATACCAGTTGACTGATGATGAGCAACATGCTTCTGTCTTTTGCGTTTTTAAGCAAAAAAGGCAAGACCTTTCGCCTTTTAGTTCTCTGCACAAGAAAACTATTGAGATGGCTTTGTCTGTCTGTCCGAACTTTTTCTGTCCGCCCTCAGACCTTAAAAACTACTGAAGTTAGAGGGCTGCAAATTGGTATGTTGATCATCCATCCTCCAATCATCAAACATAACAAATTGTTGCCCCTCTATCCTCAGTAGTGTTTACTTTATTTAAGGTTAAATTTAGCCATGATCTTGCGTCTGGCAACGCTATAGGACAGGCCACCTCCGGGCCGTGGCTAAAATTTTCAAGGGACGCGACTCATATAGCATTATACGTTGTGCAGAAAACTCGATTGCGCCGAAGAAACTTCGGTGCGTTTTTTACTTGTTTCAATAGTGACACATATGGACCGATGAGAGGGCTTTATAGCGAGAATTTGGCGATAAGTATCTCACTGGTTGTGAGTAAAATATTCAAGCTATAATATTTTTTTGCCGTACAACGTGAGTAAAGTAAAAAAAAAAAAAAATGATTGCGCTGCTTATTAGCGATACGATGAAAATGATCCTGCCTATAACAGACTCGGTGACATGAAAATCTGCCTCTATCCATGTGATGCGGATCAACAGTTCAGCAATATGATTTTAATTATTTACGCTAGATTACAGCTTTAAGCACGGTTTAACAGGGAAGTAATTATCAATGCATAGCGCATGCTTTTATGATAGTTTGGATATGTTTGGTGGGCGTAGACGAAGTTTTATTATTATAATAATAATTATTTTTGCAAGGAAAATAGACCCTTAAAATGTCGAAAGTTTAAGATCTGTTGGTAAAAACTGTAATAAAATTTTAAGCTTCTTTTTGAAATTCCTGTTTCCTTCTTCAGAGATAATGAAATGAATAAAAAGTAATGGACCAGCTATTCCTTATATGTCGAGCATACCGAGTTCAAGCACGGGCCCCTTATTCATAGAAAATAAGCGACTTCCCAATAGAGAATCATTTTCGCCGGAAGGAGCGATTTTATGGGTCTGATTCTGGAGTGTCAACGGATATGAGTCATTTCGGAAAGACTGTCGATTGACATCTTTCACAAACGCGTACCAATAATTTTCTCAGATTAAAGGTCTATTCTTGATATAGTCTTGCTAAAGGCAGCGTTCATTACCTCTGCCTCGGCCTTGGAACGAATTAAAACCTCTCAACTGCTTCACGTCGTTTAATGTTTCTGCTTCTACAAATCATTTTGAATGGTGTCGAAGTCTGTGCTATAGCCCTGGCCCCAACAGTATATTCCGAAGGCGTTGTTTCTGCCATGAAATTGCGCAGTTTTATAGTTTCCCAGATACATTTTCCTAAGTTCCTTCCTGTTTCCCTTAAGAATTAAAAGTTTCAGTTTTCACACTACTACACGTACAAGAAATATTTAGGTTTGCTTTTACGTGAGGTACTTCTTATGATATCATTGAAGTGAAATGTAACCAAACGTTCAGGGTCCTTTAACTTGTTTGTTATTTCTTCTACTTTCCGATAGGAAGATAGCAATATTATCTATTTCTTACTTTTAAATCACAATCTTTTTCCTATCTGAGAGAAATTAATATAATTCTTTTTAGGCCAGCCCTGATGAACCAAAGCAGACATTTTATTTGAGGAAATATGATTTTCTATTCTATTTCTTTCTCCGTTCTTTTTCATGGTGATATTATGAGAGAAAAATATTATACGGATGAATTTGTATGCGTTACTTTTCTGTGTGCTTCATTCTAGAAACCTATCAGCACTTTTGTAACCTCTACCTCAAAGGAAGGTACAGGTTTGCTTTTTTAATATGTGAAATTAATAGAAAGTTATACTTGATGTGTTTTGTGTGATTGGCTAAGAACGGAAAGTCATACAGGCAGGCGAATGAACAGAATTTATAAAATTTAACGAAATCTTCACGCAGAAAATTCTAAAAAGTCGATAGCCATGTGGAGGAGCCATGTGGAGGGCATAAATGTAATAAGTTGAGTAAGAGGCTGTATTATAACTACTGCTTTTGGTATTACACGTGAAGAAAAAACATGCTGGAATTAAAGCCAACAAACGACCGCACAATTTCGAGTTTCTTCCTCCATCAGAAGCAAGAGAACAATCTTTCTTTTATACCAGAGAAAATTATCAGCTTAAATACTTTAACATACGCTTTGTGTACAAATCAGCATGCACAAGTCCAAAAGTAAAAATAAACAAGATTACATATTATCATATCCAAAACTTTTAGTGCAACAGACTAGGAAAGCATAATGTTATTCATTCATGCAGTTTTGACATTTTTCAAAATGCCATTAACTCTAACAGGTAAAAGTCAGTGTACTGTATTTTTTACTAATTTCATGGGAAGACTGTAACAAAATTACCAGATCACAGTTACCTAGCACTATTATTTTCAGTGGATGGTAAAATACATACGCACACATATATAAATGTAAATACATGTATATAAATATATATATATATATATATATATATATATATATATATATATATATATATATATATATATATATATATATATATACAGTATATATACACACACATACATATATATATATATATATATATATATATATATATATATATATATATATATATATATATAATTAGAATAATCGGGAGTACCGATCTCAGTAAATTTAGAATGACCACTAAGAATAACACTCATCATATCAATATACTCTTGTCTGTCGAACATCCCTGTGCCCTTACCTGCATCAGATCTAGTAATAACAAAGTCATCATTCTTCGAAAGTTCTTTTAAAAAATGTCGTAGTCTTTCTTCTTAAAGAACGGGGCCCACGTGTACGAAACTTCTTAAAGGTGCTCTGAGACAGTTCAAATAATTCTTCTGCCGTTCGCTGAGATTGGTCTCAAAAGGTCAGGAACTCCAAAAAGAGTTATTTGAACTATCTCAGGGCACTTTCGGGAAGCTTCGTGCTTAGTGCACGAAGTGGACCCCGTTTTTAGATTTTAGTTTTCTGTAAAAGAAAACTATAAGTTGGCAGTTTGTCTGTCCGTCCGCACTTTTTCTGTCCGCCCTCAGACCTTAAAAACTATTGAGGCTAGAGGGCTGCAAATTGGTATGATGATCATCCATCCTCCAGTCATCAAACATACCAAATTGCAGCCTTCTAACCTCAATGGTTTTTTTTATTTTATTTAAGGTTAAAGTTAGCCATGATCGCGCATCTTGCACCGCTATAGGTGCCAACAACACAGGCCACCACCGGGCCTTGGCTGAAAGTTTCATGGGCCGCGGCTAAGAGTTTCATAGGCCGTGGCTGAAAGTTTCTTACAGCATTATACACTGTACAGAAAACTCGATTTTTCTTCGGCGCATTTTTTACTTGTTTAAAGAAGATTAAAACTGCCTACGTTCTAGAGTATAGTGAATTGGATAATGTAGCTAAATTGCATGTGTTGTTCCTTTTTACAATTTCAACGCTCATCGAAGGACGGCAAAATGACTAAGAAGACACCCATTAAACTGGAGTCATGGGATTCATCAATTATTGGACGGTATTCCAGTCGAGAATTAAGCTAGACCATTGTGTATATGTATATATATATATATATATATATATATATATATATATATATATATATATATATACAGTATACATGCATATATATAAATATTTATATATACATATAAATATATATATATATATATATACATACATATATATTTAGGATAAAATCCGCGAAGGAGAGGGAAACACTGGAGTACTGCGAGGCCTTTCGACTGTCTGACGTCCTTTACTTAGCAGACTAACGAAATATAAAAGTAAGTTTACAAAGAAAGCTCAAATAAATGACAGATGGGGATTACAAAGGAAAAAATATGTACCTGGAATCCAACACAATTGAAGAATTAGTAGAACTGCCAAAACTGGGTTAAATATTTAAGAGGTTTTACAAAGGACTAGGGTTAACCGTTCAGAAGCAAGGACAGGACAATTAAAAGATTATACAATGGGGTGACTGACCACCAAAAAATATTAGTACAACAAAATAATTCTCTTTTTTTTTTACAATAACAATTTTTGCAAGATGAACATTTTTATAAATAAAAATTGTATTAAACATAAGAATACATAGAAATATATATAAGGTAACTAATTTGTAATTAAGTCAGTGATTTTATCTTTTAGGTCATTCTTGAACATTTTTCTAATACAGGAGTCCAAATAATGCATGCCAGGGCTAAGGTTAAAATTACAGCTGGAAGTAAGCTGGATAGTAGTGGACTCCAAAAGGTTTCTTGAAGAGAAATCTTTCGATCTGGCAATCACTGAACTTTCAGTCCAATTTGTCCTGTGAGAGTTTTCACTTAAATGAATTAATATATCATTGGATGTTTGTCCAGTTTTGACTGAATACTTATGTTGCTTAATCCGTACATCTAAATCTTTGCTAGATTGGCCAATATAAAAAGAGGGGCAGTCTAAACATGGAATTTTATATATTATGTTTTTGTTTTCTTTAGGGCTATTTTTTATTAACATTCCTTTTAGTGTGTTATTATAGGAAAAAAAGAGGTTGACATTAAAAGATTTTAACAATGATCTTATTATTTCAAAACCACTCAAATAAGGCAAGCTAAGAATGTTCTTAGGGGTTTCTTTCTCCATGTTACTTTCGCTATAAAACTTCTTGTGGGCTTTATTATAACAAGTATCTAGTATATGTGAAGGATAACATAAAGCTGTCCCTATCTTTCCTATGTATTCAACTTCTTGATCCAAATACTGGGGACTGACAATGCGCAAAGCTCGTAAAAACATAGAAGAAAAAATTGATATTTTGATGTTAAGGTGATGACCTGAATGAAAATGGACATAAGTTAAGTTACTGGTTGGTTCCTATAAATACTGAATTTCCATTGGTATGGTTCTCTATGTATTAAAACATCTAAGAAAGAGAGCCAATTGTCTTTTTCTAATTCTAAAGTAAACTTAATGGATGGTACCTGGTTATTCAAATCACAAAAGCTGATAAGTCGAATAGTACTGTAATTTTAGATAAAGCTGACTGCAAGCCCTACTGGGTGATGACACGACTTACAAAAAACTAAAAAAAATCCCCTTGATCAAGTCATAAAAAATTTCAACAGCACAGTGAATAAAATCCTTAAAGATAGAAAAGAACTTAAAGGTCAGCTGTCAGTAAAATTTCCCTCGTTACTTTACTTGTACGGATTAGTAAAAACGCACAAAGAAAATAATCCTATGCGGCCTATTATCAGTACTGTTTGCTCAACATCATATAAACTTTCGAAATATATTGCCAAGCTCTTGTGCCCGTTACATGGAACTATCTCCGATTCTCACATATATAATTGTCTAGACTTAGTTGATAAAATAAACAAAATCAATTTTTGCCCCACTGATAGATTCGTTAGTTTTGATGTTTCTTCTCTTCTTACTAAAGTCCTTATAGATTCTATTTTAGAGTATCTTAGTAATGAACTAATCCATCATGAATTACCTCTACCTGTAAGTCATATTATTTCACTCACTAGGTTGTGCATTTGTGATTGTAAGTTTATATTCAATGGTGCATTTTACCAACAAATATTTGGTATGGCAATGGGCAACCCTTTATCCCCATTCCTCTTAAACTTATTTATGGAATTCTTTGAAAAACGATATTTACCTAATACCATTTAGACTCCTTTAAAGTGGTATAGATATGTTGACGATATTTTAGCTGTTTTGCCTCCTGGTATTAATGTAAACGATTTACTCTCTTATTTGAATAACCAGGTACCATCCATTAAGTTTACTTTAGAATTAGAAAAAGATAACTGGCTCCCTTTCTTAGATGTTTTAATACATAGAGAACCATTTCAATGCAAATTCAGTATTTATAGGAAACCAACCAAGAACTTAACTTATGTCCATCTTTATTCAGGCCATCACCTTAACATCAAAATATCAATTTTTTTCTTCTATGTTTTTACGAGCTTTGTGCATTGTCAGTCCCCAGTATTTGGATCAAGAAATTGAATACACAAGAAAAATAGTTATGTTATCCTTCACATATACTAGATATTTGCTATAATAAAGCCCACAAAAAGTTTTATAGTGAAAGTAACATGGAGAAAGAAACCCCTAAGAACATTCTTAGCTTGCCTTATTTGAGTGGTTTTGAAAACATAAAATCATTGTTAGAATCTTTTAATGTCAACCTCGTTTTTTCCTGTAATAACACACTAAAAGGAATGTTAATAAAAATAGCACTAAAGAAAACAACAACATAATATATGAAAAATTCCATGTTTGGACTGCCCCTCTTTTTATATTGGCCAATCTAGCAGAGATTTAGATGTACGTGTTAAGCAACATAGTATTCAGTCAAAACTGGACAAACATCCAACGTTATATTCATTCATTTAAGTGAAAACTCTCACTGGATAAATTGGACTGAAAGTTCAGTGATTGTCTGATCCAAAGATTTCTCTTCAAGAAACCTTTTGGAGTCCGCTATTATCCAGCTTACTTCCAGCTGTAATTTTAACCTTAGCCTTGGCACGTATTATTTGGACTCCTGTATTAGAAAAATGTTCAAGAATGACCTAAAAGATAAAATCACTGGCTTAATTACAAATTAGTTAACTTACATATATTTTCTATGTATTCTTATGTTTAATATAATTTTTTTATTGGTAAAAATGTTCATCTTGCAAAAATTGTTATTGTTTACAAAAAAAAAGATAATTATTTTGTTGTACCAATATTTTTTGGTGGTCAGTCACCCCTTTATATAATCTTTTAATTATACTGTCCCTGCTTCTGAACGGTTGATCCTAATCCTTTATAAAACCTCTTAAATATTTAACCCTGGTTTGGCAGTTCTACTAATTCTTCAATCGTGTTGGATTCCAGGTACATATTTTTCCTTTCTAATCCCATCTGTCATTTATATGAGCTTTCTTTGTAAACTTAGTTTTATATTTCTTCATCTGGTAAGTAAAGGACGACAGACAGTCGAAAGGCCTCGCAGCACTCCAGTGTTTCCCTTTCCTTCTTGGATTTTATCTTTATTTTTATATTCATCACGTTCCATGTTTTCGTGATTCAGTTATACATATATATATATATATATATATATATATACATATATATATATGTATGTATGTATGTATGTATGTATGCCACATAAACCATTACATTTTTATTATTCACAAATAGTAACCCTAATATGGGTGAAGCCCAAAAGAGCTAGTCCTAAATGACCTAGTCACAAGAGAGCTCAGCCAGAATAGCTAGTTCTAAAATAGCTAGTGCGCCATAAGAGCTAGTGTTGCATAAGAGCTAGAGTTTAACGCTTTATATATATATATATTTTTTTTTTTTTTCTCAATTTCGTTTTGATTAACAGTTATTTTATTTTGGGGTAGGAATGCTAATGCAGCAGGCAATTTACAATAAAGGAGAAAGTTAGTATCAGTTACTTAACTATATGTTGGACCAATTCTTTGAATTTTCCTCCAGATTGCTTGTGAAAGAGGAAAGAAACATCCTTGTTGTATCTCTACACTTCCAAAAACTAACTTGAAAGCATCCATAGCCTATTTCTCAAAATCTGTCGTAATTGTGCTTGGCTTTAAATCTGGTCTCTCCTGTTTCATAATACTAAAGGCTTTTTATAAGTTTCCTTTGTTTTATTTGTCAGTAAGATGTAAACACGTGCAAATGAATATTCACTTTTAATAGAGTGGGTTGTATATACCTGGTAGTTGATCAATTAACTGTGGAACCGTTTTGAATGTACCGTCGCACATTCAGCATGTGCCAGTTGCAAGTTGGTCTAGCATGGTTTTACTTGCGAATATTAGTATTTCATGGGAATTACTGTTATCATCATAAAGTAAAAAGTTTTCTTTATTGTTCCCTATAGTAATTGTTTTATAACCTTCAGGTAAATGGATTTCTGAGATTGATTCTGATTCAAGAAAGTAATCTTCAATTTTTTGTCTTTTTCTTTGGATGCTTTTCTAGGCGCATTTCTTTTTGGCTAACAAGACGCCGTTTCATAATCAATATTTTAGGTAATGTTAGCAATGATTCTTCGTGGTGGTGCAGTTGAACAGTACGATTCTTCTCTTAGCATACTTAGCTTTTTCCTGTGGCATTTGAGCTCAAATGACATCAGTATTATCTCTGTAATTAACCGCAGTTGTATGTAGCTGTTCCTTTACAGCCTTTGATAACGCATCTCCAGTTTTCCGTTTCCTTATTGGTTGTATTCTTCCGATAAATGTATCCTTCGTGGCATATTTGATCACTTCCTTTTTGTGATTTTATTACTTTCATGTTGAAGGGTTGTAAAACTAAAATAATTACAACGAATGAGCAAGCACAATCAAAATGAAATCCAAACCACAAGACGACTATTGTCAAACTAAAACAAATATCTTTAACTATATAATCACATATATATATATATAAATATATATATATATATATATATATATATATAAATGTGTGTGTGTGTGTGTGTATGTATCTCAGAAGTAAATGGATCACTATAAATGTTAGACCCTTACACACCGTACAGGACTTAATCCTTATTTATTACTATATTCATGAGTTTGCAGGTAGTTTTTTTTAAATATATAAATGAACATTTAGTATTTTCGAATTATGGCTAATGTTTTAAAAAATATGCATTGCTTCACTTCAGGAAGTAATAGGATTTGTAGTGTTCCTCTTTAGATGATTGTAATATATGCAAGTGAATACAACGTATTTCCTGCAGGACTTAGATCCATAATGAGCACTGATTACTTTGCTTAGCGTCTTCCTGAGAGTAATCATCATAACGTAAGTGGATTGAACTTCATTTGGGAACTTATGCACATACATACAGACACATAAATTCATATATATATATATATATATATATATATATATATAATATGTGTAAATATATATGCATGTCTGTATATTCAAATGCTATGCCACAAATAACCCAATAATATCGAATTAATTTTCCTTTGTGAAAAACTCACTTCCAGAGGAAATCATATATAAGAAAATAAAGTTGACCTTGACCAGGATTCGAACCCAGGCCATGGTGAGGTGATATCTGGGGACAGTGACATCCAGTTCTTTTAAGACGAGAGATTTCAAATGTGCATCCTTGCATAATTAGGTTTGGCCCTTATTTATGCATCCATACCACTTTCTTTGTAAGGGATTCCCAGACCCTTTCACCAGTCTGTTCCACTTCCCTATTAACCATTCATGTCATCTGCCACCATGTTCCATTCAGCATCCTACTGGCAACACATTTTCTTTCCATTAAACAAATGCAACGCCTTTTGTTATTTCCCTTACCTCCATCATTACACATTCCATATGAATATTAAGCACTTCTGACTGCCATTAAGAAAATGCTTTGCGCAACACTTCCAATATTACATCCTAATGTTTTTATCATTAGCATTTTTACCCACAAATCTTTCCTCCATACAATAACTCTTCTTTGATCAAGCATTGAATCACCTGCTTAATTATATTTATCAAAATCCTACCAGGGGAGAATCCAGCGCTCTGTCAAGACAGTTCCCATACCCGTCTCTGCTGCCCTTCACTTTAAATAATTTTCCCATAAAAATTACGCTAGGTTGAGAACACGAGTCACTTCCCCATCTAAGTGACGCCGTAACACCCGTCAGGACACTTCTTCTCACGCAAAAAGCGCGAAGAATTAGAGAAGTTAAGAGGGCACTGTGGCTATTACAATTACATATAAGCTTATATATATATATATATATATATATATATTTGTGTGTGTCTGTGTGTGTGTGTGTCTTGGGGTCTCAGGATGTGAACCTTCTAAATTACAGCAAAGCCGTTAGTGATGAGAAAGAGAATGAGGACTTAATATGCTCCTCTTAAGACGGCAGTAAATCACCGGCCTCTTTGCTTTCTCCTCCGGGTTGCGTCTTTGAACATTCTAATAAACCAACTTCCCCGCACCGAAGTTATTTAGCTGATGGCCGGCAGAGGTCGGTTGAACCGATACCCAGTAAAGTCAGTCAATTATGCCCCCTATAATTGGTTCCTAAAGAGCGTAGTGAACTGTGTAATGGTTTAGTGTTCGCATTGGTATTCTGGAAACTGTGCTCAAAGCATTTCGTCCCTGAAAGAGAGAGAGAGAGAGAGAGAGAGAGATTGCTGATGAGCCCGGAATATGCAAAAGTATTTGTTACTTCAATTGCCTACGATCAGACAACACCCTAAACAGTATATAGAAACAGAAAATCAAAGCCGTGCTCCTTAGGAGCTGATATCCTGTGATTGTTTTTCATATTCAATACAATTTAGCGGAAAGAACGCAATGAAAGCAAGCATTACTGTCCATACAAAAACATTGATAATAATTTTGCGATATATATATATATATATATATGTGTGTGTGTGTGTGTGTGTGTGTGTGTGTGTATGCGTGTGTGCGTGCGTATAATGGCTCTAATGAGAGAAACGTGGTGACACTGTGTTCTGGTTACATTATGAAACATATATCAGTAGTATGTTGAGGGCTGGCAACTTTGGTTCCATGTTATTGTTTTATTGTAGTTGTTCTACATCATTTTGTTTTTTACTGCATTCATGACTATTCCTATAATGTGATTTATATCGAGAAGGCGCTCAGTATCCTGTGAGTCTTTCGCATCTCATACTTTCGCGACAGATTTCTCTCTTACGTGATTTTCAGCCAGCGTAAGAAATATCCAGGCAATATGTTAGGCCGTCCGGCGTTGCCGTTGCCATAGTAACCCAGTGTTTCCTTAGCTCCTGTTCTTTATCAGTATAAATAAGAAGTCAGTTATGCAGAAAACGTTTTTTGGGAATTCTATACCTTCAACAGGGAAACGCTAATACGGATGACGCGTCGGCGGTATTAGGAAAGATCAGTGGTGGAACTGATGTAGAACGAGTGCAGGAGAGGAGGGGCAATTAGCTTCATTGAAAAGGAAGGAAGTTGAAATAAAGAGAAAATATAGCATGCGGAGTGTATGAAAGAATGTTATTTGCTATAAAGAAATGGATAGTAAGTGGGAAAGCTTTGTAGACAACAAGGTTTATTGTAAGAAAACGCTCATAGACAACAAGGTTTATTGTAAGAAAACGCTCAGAGCTTATATACATTCAAATACAACTGGGCCTGGTAAGATAAAGAAATTAAAAAGTTCTATAACAACGTAAGCCAGAGGAAAAGAAAGCCATGGTAGAAGCTACTGCTTATGAAAGTGGTACACTAAAAGTAACAGAAATACAAAATATTAAAAGGGAGGCTCAGAGATTGAATAGCAGAAGGTATAAAGGTTTTATAAAAAAAAAAAGAATTTACAAAATAGAAAAAAAAATAAGTGAGTATATCATTTATAAATATAAAGAAGCAATTCCCAGAAATATTAGGTTTTGTATATTCTGTCAAGGAAGGAGATGGCTAAAATCTGAAAGAGCTGAAATCAAATGATGTAATTCAAATATACGTAACGGATTTTTTACACTTATGTAACGCTAGACCAGGAAGTAGATTATCTCAAGAATCATTTTTAGTTTTCTGAAAAGAAAACTATTGTGCCGACTTTGTCTGCCCGTCTGCACTTTTTTCTGTCCGCACTTTTTCTGTCAGCCCTCAAATCTTAAAAACTACCTTGGCTAGGGGGTTGTAAATTGGTATGTTGATCATCCACCCTCCAATCATCAAACATATCAAATTGCATCCTCTCTTGCCTCAGTAGCTTTTATTTTATTTAAGGTTAAAGTTAGCCATAATCGTGCTTCTGGCAACGATATAGGATAGGCCACCACCGGCAAGTTGCTAAAGTTTCATGGGCCGCTGTTCATGTCGTATTATACCGAGACCACGGAAAGATGGATCTATTTTCGGTGGCCTTGATTATGTGCTGTATAGAAAACTCGATTGCGCCGAAGGAACTTCGGGACTTTTTTTACTTGCTTTATTTTCTAAGCAGTAAACCGAATGATACAGATGGGCGACATGTACGTTGGTTTTCCGAAGAGTGAGATTTCTCAAACAACGTAACAGTATGGAATGTATCGAACTCCAGGCATAGATGGTCTTCCAGCTGAGTTGTTAATTTAGATATTATTGGGGACGATTTTGCAAAACTGATTCAGTTTATTATCCTGAATTATGAAGACATGACTAATTGTATACATCAAGGAACAATGAAAAAAGATGGGGATGGTCGAAATTTAAAAATATACATTAAACATTTCTTAAAAGTTGTCCTGTTTCACCTTCCCTCTTTTATTTTCCAAATGTTAATAAAGCATTTCATGGGTTTTCAGTTCACATGAAGTGGGGTAATTGTTTCAATGGGCACTGGATATTTTCAGGCACATTTAGTGATGAATTATTATGAATATCCAGATTTTCTTCAATCACCAAGTTTATTATTATATAATTATATTCTTGCACATTTATAGAAATTCTTCTCTCCGGCCCGTTCAAGTCAAATTTCATGGCGGCTGGGGGAGACCCACATTAGGGGGGACAGAATGTAGGCGTCCTACCCCCCAATATCGTACGATGTTGGGGGAACAGAAAACCGTTATGGCACAAGGACAAGTGATGATAGTAAATGGGCTCTAGGCTGACCCTTGGTTAGTCTTAACTATAAGACCTATTTCCCTATGACCTTTGTGCTGGCTGTTATTTGCTTCTTTCAGATATACCGCTGTCCTGTGCTCGCTGCGGCTATTAAGGGGAAGGATCAATGACCTGGATCGCTCTCATTCCGTGCCCCGACTTCGAAGTGCAAGGTCACTTCACTCTTAACAGCACTGAGCCTGGTGCCTCTCTGTCCTCTTCCCACTGGCATTGTGTCGGGAATTCTGCAGCCTGAATCCATCTTTTGCAAGCAAATTTTAAGCACAGATGCAATAAGGTGTGTCTTGAAGTCGCAAATAACGCCATTGTTCTTTTCTTATTCCTGAATTTCTCTCAATTTTCAGTATTTCCAACTTTTCATTCTCCTAAACAAAGTCCCTTTGTTTCCCACAGCCTAGCACGCACATTTTCCCTCATGACTTGGTCCAAGCCTAAATTAAGTTTGTTCTGTGAAAATAATTAGAGCATTCCCACCACAGTGTTACCGTGTGCTAATTAAATCTAATTAATAATTCCCTCCACCGTGAATAATTAATTTCATGTAAGAGAAAGTCTTTGTGTAAATCAATGCTGACCTGGAATTCTTTTTCAGAATCCTGTTTTCTGGCTCTTTGCACTCTGCGAAACAATTGCCTTAGAAGACTCATTTCCATCTTGCCACGTGCAAGACACTTCTGCAATCGACAGTCTACAAGGGACACATGTTAGGCCCTCAGCGTTACTGTTGTGCTAATGTAAAATAATTTTATCAACCAGTCTCACTGGAAGTGTTTTATAAGATTCGTATCAAACTCTCTGTAGGGCTGTAGCCTTCTCAAATTTATTTATTTGCTAACTGTAGTTATACTTTTTTATGGTACAGCATGTGCCTTGACTGCTGAACTGCCAGCCTGTCCATATTAATTTCTAGTTACAAATCTGTAAATAAATTAATTTAGTCTAACCGACTGGTTTGAAAGGCAACCTTCCTATTTTCTTTGAATAGATGTAATTTCAAGGTAAGTCATACTATTAATTACATTTATTGCTTATGTTCTAAGATCTAGGTGTTGGCCCCTAAAGCAAAATTACATTCAAAATTCAATTTAACTCTTCCAACCGGACTCAGAACGTAACAGTGTCGATCTCGCCAGGTTTCCTAGTCAACTAGTACCAAGAATTAGCTTCGCCATTACTAGACTAGAAAGGGAGACGAACCGAGGAATAACATAATTCGTAAAGTAATTCGGTTGCATTATTTGCAAGGCAAAAGATAAAGGGTGACAGAACCAAAGCTAAAGATAAAAAGGTAGGGGTTATTATTATAATTGTTATAATATTAAGAATACGTTAGGAACATATAGGGAAGAAGTGTTTCAAAGAAGTGATTTGTAGCTAATTTTTTAGTTATGAAAGAATAAAGGCGAGAGCGCCAAAAGAGTTCTTAATTTAGCGAAGCATAATAAATGCCCGCAAAATTTCGTATCGTGAGAAGCAGAGGTGTTGGTGACACCAAACACTGGTATTTAGGAATTTAGGAAGTGAACAGTTACAGCAGAGGAAGTGTACAATTCCTTTGTCAGTAAAGTGAAGTCGAAAATTCGTGTTTGTAGAAATACCACATGTGATAACTCTTAGCATAGCATTCAGCGCATGCGCGTTCCAGTGTTTGACCCAACAACTACAGCTCAGATTTTTATTTTAATGTTTTAAGTAAAATAAAGGCATTGTTGATGTTTTAAGTTAAATAATTCGAGCCTGCATATCGGCACCAATCATTCGGTCAGAAAACTTTTCGTGTTCTTTTCCCTAAATTGTAAATTACCGATCGAGTATTGTGTATAAGGTGCGTGATGTTACCAGTAGCCAACAGACTGTTTTCTCCCGCACACCGTTCCACTTCTTATCGTTTGTTCGCTGAGCGAAATTCCATTTCTTTTTGCACCCTAACGTAAAACAAAGAAAATTTTGATAGTAAATTGAAAACCCTTTCCATCACATTACTTGTCATGATGGGAGCTAGGCATTAAATTACGTAAATTCCAAAAGTACATTTTTAAAAGTAACATCGTAATTTTTCAAAGTAAATTACCGAAAGAAGGAATTAGAGTAAATTAAACAAGCAACGAGTACGTTCCCATACAAATACGCTCTCAGAGAGAGAGAGAGAGAGAGAGAGAACTCAAATATTCTTACATCCTCACCAAAGAAAGTTAATAATAAGCGAGTATTGGAGAATATAAACTCATTAATTCACAAAGCGAAGGACAATAACTTTTTTCCATTTATACCCAAAACTTGATCTTTTAGATCACCACCAATTCTTCCCCTTGAGCCTACTCATTCACACATAGTGCTTGAACTTGCATATGCGCCCATGGTCATTGTAATCGTTTCCCATACCTATTTTCATACTAAGCACTTCAGCCAGCGGAGTGAGCTCTCGTGTGTTTCGAAGAAAGAACGTACAACCATTTAATAACAATTATTAACTGTCGTACACGAGTGGGTTATCCTTATCCAAGACTTGCGTATACCGCAAGCACCAAATCGCACATTGAGTGCAACCCCAAAACCTTCCTTTCCTCATGTCAGGATGCAGACTTCTTTTCCTCATGTCAGCGAGCAGCCACTAGTTCTTAGAACTAGCTGCCCACGAGTGCAAGCCAAAGGGTTTCCCCTTCCACAGTACCACTATCTGAGGCACTGCCCTACGACTAGGTTACTAAAGCACTTGCCTTTCACTGTCCCTTTTACTCGTTGCTCATGCTCTGCCTCGGGCAGAATGCCATTTCCTTCGGTGCAATTGGTTGTACTGCCTCTTAGCGTTGTTCCCCAGAACACACCCGCACCCTAATGCCACCAAGACATAGTCCTCACATCATAAGCCACTGCACCTGTACCTGAGATAAAGGGTGCCAACAGTGTATCCGCCCATAAGGATCGTTGCTCCTTCAGGATCACTCCATCAGTGTGACCTCTGCATGGCACACTCAGCCACAGTGCCACCTAATTGAGAAGGCACCAGTCTAACAAAGTGCCATCAAGTTAAGGGACACTTCCCACTGTCACAGACCCCTTCCCCTAGATGTCCTAAAAGACTTGAACCATATCATTAAAACAGTGCCAAGCCCTCATGAGCATGGGCAAGGATGCAGGTTACATGGGGCAGGAACTCACCCAGTGGGTGAAAGAACAATTGGATGACATATTCTAGCAGGAAAGAGCAGAGAGAGAAGATCCGAGGAAGTATGAAGAATCTAAGGCAGCAAGAGACCTCGCTCTCAAGGAAAGTGACTTAGCTCTTAACGAGAGTGAGTGAGCTCTCAAGGAGAGTGAGCTAGCTCTTAAAGAAAAGGAGCTCGAGTTGGAGAAGGCTCGAAAAGAAAGTGCCGAAGCTCTAGCTGCCCAACAAGCCTCCAGCCCCACACCTGCTACGACTAATGCTCCAATATCTAGCAATAATGCTCTGATTCCTAAATGGACAGAGGATGAGCCCAAGGAGTGGTTGTAGAAAGTAGAAGCACTCTTCGAGAACTATTCCACCACCGAGACAGAGAGGGCCGCTCTGCTTGCCAAGCACATGGACAGCAAAACCAAAACTGCCCTCTGCTTGCTGGACGAGGGTAAGAGAGGGAACATGGTAGACGTTCAACGAGTGATCACCAAAGCATTCGAGATCACCCCGGAGAGATGGAGACAGCGTTTTAGAGGTCTTGCCAAGGAAGTTGGTTGGGCCTGGGCTGAATGGGCCTATCATAAGACCCACTCAGGACAATACTGGCTCGACGCCATGGAATGCACAGAGTTCTAGGACCTGCTCAACCTGATCATGCTGGAGGATCTCTTCCAGCGTGTTCCTGGACCACTCGCTGTGCACCTTAACAACAAGCAACCTAAAACACTTGCAGAAGCTTGTCGTATGGCCGATGATTGGGAGACCTTTAACCAGTCTCACAGCACATCTCACCAGTGAATAGTGCCTCCTGGTCATCTCTCTGGATCAACTCGCCCAAAGAACAGACACCATGGCAAACCTCCAACATGCAACTTCTGCAAGAGAGTTGGTCATCCCGAATCTGAGCGCAGCGTTAAGAAAGGAGTTAATTAGCAGCACCCTCAGCAGGACACCAAAACCTCCTCTCCATCCACTACCAACTAATCTTCTCCACCGACAGTCACCATAGGAAAATCAGCCCATTCAAGGGGCACCTGCAGAGACTGTGGAACTGCAAGGCACTATACTGCCGGATATCCTGTTTGCCCAAAACATATCCCCTCTACCAAGCACATCAACCTGATCAGTGCCACGACCTCTGTGGCAGTGCTGACCGATATGTCTCACCTCAAGAGGGTGTGGACTCAGTCCATCTCAGTGGCACCTCTGGATGGCTCTAGGCTACCAGTGAACCTGCCGGTTACAGTAGACAATGGCTCAGATATTTGCCTGATTGACCGGGCCTAAGTGCCAGCCAGTACCCCTGTAGATGTAAAGACCAGGTGGCCGATGACTTGGATAGAATGCCCGACGAAGACCGTTCCCACAGTCAAGCTTCAGGTGACAACCCCTTGGGGCATGCAACCTCACCGCATTGGTGTGGTGAGCAAAACCAGGCACGGAGTAGAGTTCCTGTTGGGACAAGACCTCCTCTAGGGATGTCCTTCCCCAACGCCACGCTGTTGCCTAGCTACCTCCACTAGGGAGGTATTAACTCCAAAATCCGCTGATGGGGATACTCCCACCACGGCAGGCGTGCCACCGTCAGCAGTACCTTCCACTCACAGAACTGGTCAATGGAAGGGGCACTCTCCGTGCAACTTCAGGCCCAGTCCTCGATCCTCACAAAAGGATGCCCACCAAAAGTTTCTTCCCTCACCGCGAAGGGAAACCACCAGAACCAAGTACCTCTGCAAGACCTGTAACATGACAGGGCATTCCACAAATTGGTCATGGTGCCTTAGCAAGCAAAATGCAGTGGACACCACAAACAGAATACTTCCAAGAGGCTCTTTCCTCCACCTGAGACAGAATCTCTGTCTCACGCTACCTCAGATACACCGAGGGGTTTTGCACGCCTGACTCCAAATCTCTGCCAGTGCCACTTGAGAGCCTTGAGCAGTGCCAAGATCCATTTATCTTGGACATTGAGCCTCCACCAACCTTAACCTATGTGCCCGGCCCCGAGTTAGTGCCAGTGCCAGATCCCAATTATGTCACTAACCCTCCTATGGGAGATTCACCCAATTTCACAGAGATGATTATTGCAAATTGTGAGCCTCCAACCCCCAATGATTCTTCTTCACAATCACCTTCATCTGCCGAGGATGAACCTCTGGCAGACTTTAACGCTACACCTTATGTGGTTGACCAGGAGCTGTCTGGCTAGGACGCAGAAGCTGTTTCAACCCTTACAACAATTGTCACACCAGCCGAAGTAGGGAGCCTCCCTGTAACCCCTAGGGCTACCTCTGATTCTGCTCCTGATGGCACTTTTGGCCTTTCCCCAGAGTCAGTGCCCTCATCACTTCCTAGGAATGGTGTAGCCAGACCTTGGCAGAACCCAAAGAGGAAGAACATGGGGCAGAAGAGACCCAATTAACCCATAAGAGCCACAAGCTCTCCTTGGCACTCGTGTCTCATTGGCACAGTGCATTTCCATCTCAGAATGATCCTGGTACCTACCCAGAGGAGGTAGCTGGAGTGATCTCTGGCCAAGTAGGCTAACTGTCCAACACTCAAGCTGGTACACTCCTGACCGCTTGGCATAATTAACCCTTCAGGTTCCTCATGTCCGAACATATTGCATGAGATATTCCGTAAAGGATTGTGCGACCTGTAGATAATTGCATTTAGTTAGTTCAGTGCCATTTAATTTGGTGCCAGGTCAGTATGATAGTAGACCATGTCAACAAGACACTTTTCCATGTACCCTTTGCCTAGGAATAAGGTTCCCCTGTCATCAGAGACAACCAGTAGAAATCTGTAGATACCATTGTCTAATGTTGGGCTCTGCTGTAGTAAGTTAGTAAAACTAGTATCCCCTCCTAGCAGTTAGGTAGGTCATTTTAGTTGGCTGCATTGCAAAAATAAGACTCATTTAGGGAAGCTAACTGACTATTCGAGACAAATAACTTACTTAGCACAGACCTTCACCCCCAAAAGGGAGTGAATGCCTTCTTAAAGGAGGGGGAGCTCTTACATATTTATAGAAAAATTGTCTCTCCAGCCCTTTCGCTAGGATGTCAAATTTCATGGTGGCTGGAGGAGACCCCTCCTAAGGGGGACAGAATGTAGGCATCCTACCCCAAGTATTGTATGAATATTGGGGGACAGAAGGTAATTAGGGCACAAGGACAAGTCATGATAGTAAATGGGTCGCTAGGCTGACCCTTGGTTAGTCTTAACTATAAGACCTATTTCCCTATGACCTTTGTGCTGGCTGTTATTTGCTTCTTTCAGATGTCCCGCTGTCCTACACTCGCTGCGGCCATTAAGGGGGCAACTCCGTGACCTGGATCGCTCTCACTCCATACCCTGATGCCGAAGTACAAGGTTGCTTCACTTTTAACAGCACTAAGCCTGTGCTTTTCTGTCCTCCTTCCACTGGCCATGCGTCAGGACTTCTGCGGCCTGAATCCATCTTTTGTGAGTGAGCTCCATGCACAGATGCAATACAGTATGTCTTGAAGTCAT
>JANJGK010000020.1:11869982-11877482 GCA_039081455.1 Macrobrachium rosenbergii | reverse complement strand
CCGTTGATTCACCAAGTGAGTGATTGTATGCCTTTCTCTATTGCAGAAAGGAGTGCTTGCCACTGTGAATCCCTCTGCCATGGCTGTATGCTTGTTGGTTGCACCGAGGAAATTCCAATTGCAACCTTATGAACAGTGCTATTGAAGTGCAATTCCCAGCACCAAGTTAATGCCTATTATTCATTTTATATGTGCTGCAGCAGGACCCGTAGTGGCCTCCCTTATTCCTCCTTATCTTCTGATTTTGTATTGCAAATACATATAATTTAGTTATCCTATGAGTTTATCTCAAGAATCCCTCTAAAGTAGGGCCTTCAGCCCCATTCCTTCTTATTATTTTTACTCTTGGAGGTAATACAGTCAGATTAGCTACATCCCTTTGGTAAGTTCCCCCCGCCCCCCATCTTCAGGCGTAAGAATTGGCAACCTTGCCAGGATCTTGCAATCTTGCTTATGCAGGATCTCAGCAACTAGCAATTGGTAGTTGTTGCAAGATGGAAATGAACACTTTTAGCATAAAATCCCTTAACTGCACATGCACAGTCAGACAGAGATTACATAGCATAAGTATTCTGTTAATTTAATATTAATGTAATTGTAATTTGTGACCGGAATTTTTTTCAATCTTAACGTTAATTTTGCTTGCAAACATAGCATATCATTTCCTTACGGTGAGAGACAGTGTTGCCATTCAGAACACAAGAATTTGCTGCTAAACCATGTTAGCAATTTGCATGTTTTAATTTGTTAGGACTTAGCTAGGAAGTGAAGTATTAGAAGTGTTACAATCAGGGAAAAGTGTGGTTATTTCCCAGATATGTGTCTTGGACAATTTGCAGTCTGTTAGATAGGAACACAATATCTGGCAACCCCGTTGAAGTACACGGCAGAATGAGCGTTCCCGTCTCGCTAAAGCCTCTCTCTCATGCTCAGTAACTAATTCATCATTTCATATAAACTCGCTTTATCCCAAAATTCCTAGTCCGTTCATTTGAGCATTTGTATTTATGATTTCAACTCCCTTTTGCATACGTTGTGAGTCATTATGTGCAATAAGAGTCATGTTTCCTTCAGTCTTCATACGTCAGTGTGCAAAAGTGTGTAAGTGTGAGTTTGCTCTCACTCTTAAATCAGCTGACTGCTATTTTGGCTGTATTGTCAGCCGAGCAACAGGAATAATTATTAAAAATTGTCTACCGTCATTCCTTGAGAATTCCGCACGAGACCTGTGTTATTTCAAAACGTTGTTATACCTCACATGTGTGAATAACTTTAAATTATTACCCCACGATCCCCTAACGTAAAATCATTCACACTATTACAATCACTTGTCACACCTATCACCGTCAGTCTAGCTTTCGTCAGGTCAACATTATTTAACGAACAATCATTCACATAGTTGATTACCACAATCAATGTCCTGTTGCATGATTACTTTAAGAAACATACTCGTGATAATTTGACATCTATCATTTGCTGTGAAATAAGCATAATCTTTTGTACACGTAACCATTGTGTATACATAGAAGCTACCACTTCATACTTGCTTAGAGCAACGAACCTCAATTGCTTTGCATAAGCCTCCCCCACTCTTGGATGTTCGTTCTACGTGTCTCTCATCTTACAAACCCATCGAGGCTTACCTGCCACATTTTACCACTTTTAGCGTAAAACAAGGGGGAAACAAACCCATTACTTCCGTGTTACCATACAAGGTGGGCTACTCGAACATAGTGGGTACCGAGAACTCCAATCTCCAATCATTAACTAATCTTTACACTCGATTCTACAGAACGAGTCTGCACTTGTAGTGCCGGAAAATTCAGTCATTGAACTCACCCTCCACCCAGGTGCACTATTGTCGAGGTGTCTCATTTTATGTTCTTCGGAACCATATAATCTTAACTCCGTTTCTTGGAATCCATAGCCTCTGCACTATAGCCGGGAAAGTCCATGTGCATGTTATCCATTGTTCTTCAGAACAAACAAATAGTTCTTCGGGACAAACCAGAACCGTTCTCTTGAACAAACCCTAAGAAAGTTTGCACTTTAGCCAGTTTCGTCCATGTGCAAGCAACAACCTGTTCTTTGGAACAAACAAATAGTCCTTTGGAACAAATTACTGTTCTTCAGAACAAACCAGAACCATTTTCTTGAACAAAACCTAAGAAAGCTTGCACTTTCGCCAGTTCCATCTGTGTGCAAGCAACAAACTGTTCTTCGGAGCAAACCAGCATCGTTTTCTTGAACAAATCCTAGGAAAGTTTGCACTTTACCAGGTCTCGTCCATGTGCAAGCAACAAACAACCTGTTCTTTGGAACAAACCCAATCGTTCTTCAAAACCTCGCGCAAACGAGTGATTGTCATGTGTATGTAACTTTTCGCTCACCTCAAATCTGCACTCTGCAAACGAGTGATTGTCGTGTGTATGCAACTTATCGCTCACCCCAAAAGTTTTGTGTATTCTGCCTAACTTCATCCGTGATCTCACTGCACGTTGAGTGCCATTCCAAGTCTGTCTCATTTACAATTTGGGCCGTGTTATCACCAATCCGCACCTTACGTGCAACTCATCAGTGTGTACGTATTGCATCACTGGTCCAGTGGTTTCATTGAGTGCCACATATCTGGCCCTACGAAACCCTGGCACCCCAGTGCCAAAACCACAACCATCACACCTGTATATAAGGACACAACCAGCACAGTGTCCCTCGGCATCGAGTGCCACCAAGGTATCCTTCACCTTAATTGCATTTCAGGTAACCCCCTTTTGGGTCCTGGAGTGCCACCCACTCACTCCAAGGAATGCTCCTAGTGCCACCATCTCCATAGGGAATACTGCAACAGTATTTGTAGGCACTCCCCTGAATCACTGCCATTAATATCAGGCCCAGTGCCATCCATCTCCGTCTCGTGGAACCAACCCATTTACTTGTGGTGCCACCCATAGGCCCACACCATTGCATAATCATACCCTGCCAAAGCAGAGTGCCATTTCCATTCCATGTCATTTCTGGCATGGCCACTCATTACTTATTCATCTGTGCCTATAATGCGCAGCCTAGAGGCAATGCCTCCCCATGCAGTGCCACTTTTACACTGTTAACCCATCCACACCAAATCATCCAGAGTGATGGAAATATTCAACCCTCAGCAACTCAGCAAAATGGCCACCTATGAGGAGGCAATCACTATCTATGAGCAGATAGGACAGAAAGAAGGCGATACAGGAGGTCACTTACGAGCTTATGAAAAAAGAGGAGGAATTAATGGCCTCAAAGACACCCTTGGCACCCATCTGAAGGCAGAGCCCTTCTGCTAGGGTTGCCAGTTAAGGAGCCTATCCTTGTGGCACCTCCCAGATACAGTCCTCACCGTCATCAGGTCTCCACTCTCAAGGACACCTACAGCAAAATTTCCCTCATACTGAAAGACTGGTTACTAGCTCAAGTAGTCATCAACCCCACGCAAACGATAACCTACGAAAGTGTCAACAGATGTAGGGCAAAACTCCCAACTGTCCAGATGAGGGTTATCACACCCCCAACAAAGCATGATCTCCTCGTAGGACAGAGTCTCCTGACTTGGTTCCTTCTTGAGCCCAAAATTGGGCCCCTGATCCTTCTAATTCCCCATCAAACATTTCAGTTCAGTCCAGCCCTGATGTCAAACCTCAGCAAAAGCCTATGCCTGCGCCAGAGCCACAGTCCAAGGGCTGGTCTCCTTTTAAGAGGTGGAAGAGAAAGTTCTGTGCTTTGTGCAGCATGTGCGGGCACTCCAAGAATTCCACCTTGTGTCCCACTAGGTCTGCTGCATCTCCGGAAAAATCTGGACACTAGTGTTTACGGGACCCACTGCAGTACCAACTAAATGAAAGAGATTACCACGCTGCTCTCCCAGAGGATGATTCAACCTCAGTCAAGTGGCATTTATACCCCATGACTGATATAGAAGCCAGGGACTCTATTACTGCACGATATATACTGTATATGTATATGTGTGTATATATATATATATATATGTATATATATATATATATATATATATATATATATATATATATATATATATATATATATATATATATATATATATATATATATATATATATATATATATATATATATATATATATACATATATATATATATATATATATATATATATATATATATATATATATATATATATATATATATATATATGTTACAAGAAACAGATCAACACTTGTTTTAGAAGTGTACGTAGCGTAATCCTAGCGATCTTCTTCAGGAAAAAGACGTGAAAAGGTTCACCCATGATCACACTCGCATTTTTTTCCCCTCTCTCTCTCTCTCTCTCTCTCTCTCTCTCTCTCTCTCTCTCTCTCTCTCTCTCTCTCTCTCTCACTGTGTATCGACTCTCTCTCTCATCGTTTACCAACTCTCTCTCTCATCGTTTTCCGAAGCTCATCCACCCTAACCTCACTCATTCTCTCAAAGCAATTAAATGGACTATTTAAAGAAACACAATCGTTTCTACAAAAATAGGTTTATTATTCAAATAACCCAACAAGAAATGAATAAAACAAAGCAAAGATTAAAATGTATAATAAATGAATTATCGAGTCAGATAACTAAACTCTAAACTGCAAAGCACTTCTGATTAAAGAAGTCTCATTATGGCTAATAGCCTGGAAATCCCCAAAATCACACATACTCCCAAATCAATAACTAAAAGTCATGTCCCAAAAAACAGTCTACCACAATTCCACATGTTATTCCAACAAGTCCACAGACATCTGTCGAAAGAATTAAACATGATAGAAAACTCCCAAAAATATATGAAATACAAAACACAATAATGGAAAGTGTAAAATGCATAGCCAAGATATGGCAAACGTAACATAACAAAATAATAATATAAAAGAGGTATGAATATTCATATTAAATCTCCCACACCAGTTCAAAAGTTCATAATGATCAGAAAGTCATGGTAAAAATCACAAGTTCAATTTTCTCCCATAAAAACAGAGATTTGAGACACTACCTTATCTGCTGATTTTCAAAGCCTGGACCCACTCCAAAGCTATGACTGGACAACTGCAGTTCTGTCACGTTAATGAACGATCAAACTCACTTTTAGGGCAGATTTGGGCATAATCTAGATCAAAGTAACGCACGTACTCACGAATATAAATAACGCTCCGGAGATCACCTGATCGCCAATATTGCTGAGCTTCTCGCGCAGAGAGCTGAGGAATCAAACTATTTGCTGAATACAAAGATTTTGCATCCAACCTTTCGCCCTAGTTCCCTCTCGCTCCAAAAATTCTTTCATCACACCTTAAAGCATTGAAGCTATGAAATGCATATATGTGTCCTTTAAATAGAGCTCGGCCACCCCATAAGAGCGTCTCGCTCTCCTTAACGGCAAACTAAAACAAAAGCATATGTATAAAACATAACAGATAAGGCTATGCTCAATGAGCAACGTCTACTGCACTGCAGCTTTAAGGACTGCTCTCATGACGCACTTCCAAAGTCACTGGGGTTGTGTTCTTAGAGCCTTTACATGTAACCTTACAAGCACGAATAAGCTTTACTACCCCCACAACAAGAATTATCAGTAAAATAGCTATTAAGACAATTAAAATTGTCGGCATAATATATTCCTGATACTCGAACATCACGGAATCGTCGATGTCTTCCAACGGTGGAACCGTCATTGGCACCTTGGTTGTAGGTACCGCCACTACCAAATGCTCGTTATGCGTATGACGCATAATTATCTTCTCGGAACTGTTGAATACAGCACGACTAAGTACGAGAAAGTCCGTAGACAGGATTCTGCAGGATGAATCGAACAGCTTGGACCCTCGAAGAACGAATGATGTCGACTTGTTGTTCTGGCACATCATTGTAACTGCATACTCATTGCAAAACACGGCAGGAAGGGTTCTGGTGGACTCAATGTGGTAATCTCGCAGGAACTGTCTAAAGTCACATTCTGTCGGAGTCTGTCCATGAACTAATGATAATTCACAACCACCCACAGATACAACTCGCAACTGGAAAATACTACTGTCACACACATACTTCTCTCTAACTAAAGCACAACTTGTCTTATAATCAACTCCCAAACTCTGATATTGATCTCCCAAAATGAACATGGTCTCTAATCCATCCCATGTCACTACTGAGTCTCCCAAAAGCACTCGAAAAAGGTCTAATAACAAAAAGGTTTCATGTTACTGAACCAAACAAAACTACTAATGCAAAAGTCAAACACTCTTAATGTGAACTAATTCCAAGTGTGTATCTCAGAATAATCACAGTCAACTCACTATTAAACACAATAACTCTACGGAACTCACTCATAAAAAAAACTATCCAACAGAAAAAAAAAATACTCGAGAATCCTATCCAAACACTAAAAGGTATCATATCTCGTAAAAGACATGAAAGTTCTACTCTGGTTAGCAAATATTTCGCAACACCTGACTAATTCTCAACAAAATAGCAATTGACGTAATGGCAATCGCTCCCATGATCTTAACAACTACAATTACTCACAATACAGCTCCCTTCATTTTTAAAAAAAAACTGAAAAAAAAATCCAAATACTCAAATTCGATCTCCCAACCCGAAAAAAAGATCAGACTTGTTCGGTCCGATATACTAAGTACCTCCCCAAAGAAAAAAAATCCTAAACAACACACATATTGCGTCAGATGACAAAACTCATCATAACACAATAACACCATAACCCACTAACACACTAACACACGGGTCAAATCTCGTATGAAATTAGCCCATGTCTCAACTCCTAAAATCATTCGAAAACAAATGATTAAGAACTTCAACATCTAGAATGAACAAGAGACAAAAAAAATAAATAAATATCATATGTATACAAACATCAACCCATTTATCCCTCTAACTATATACAAACGTTCCACTACATGACTATATACAAATGTTCCATTACATCCCAACTTTCTTTAACTTTGAAACATGGGTCAATTTCGTCACTCCAGTATTTACATCTTTAACTACAAATCTATTCCCTCTTTTGATCTCTACAATCTCAAAAGGTCCGTGGAACTTCGGACTTAATTTACAATTCAGATCATTCCGAACATTCACTTTAACAAACACTCTACCACCCATCGAAAAAGCTACTCCCCTCGATTTCGCGTTACTTTTCTCTACCATTGCGCGCGAACTAAGTTCAAGTTCTTTACTGATACATGCAAATCTTTCTCTCGCTGTGCTTATCAACGAAGTGACCGTAACATCACCCTGAACTCGCTCTGGTAACAAATCAAAAGGTCCTTTCAACTTGTACCCATACAAAGCTTCTGCTGGAGATATCTTAATTGTGTCATTCATCATAGTATTGATACTATATCGCACTTCATCCAATGATCTGTCCCAATGTGTATCGGAACCACCCACCATCATGCGCAAAGCTTCGATTACTTTCCGATTCGCCCTCTCACATAACCCATTTGCTTC
>JANJGK010000020.1:11863953-11869882 GCA_039081455.1 Macrobrachium rosenbergii | reverse complement strand
ATGCCCTTGCATCCTAACCACGTGGCCCTTTCCAAAGTATACTTTTCCTCGTGCCCTTTGACCGTATTCCTCGAGCCCACACGCCATTGCTTGGAGTTTCGAGGAGTCCCCATCGCCTTGCCCCTTTACAGAAGCCCTTGCATCTCACCACGTGGAAGAAACTCGTCCTCGGAAATCGCAAGTCATCCACGTACCGCCTTCTACGCGACCTCGGAAAATCTGCTAAGGTAAAGTGCCCTGGAAGAGCCCCATTTCAGTCACGCTTTTGTCTCGTAATATTTTCTTAAAGAGAAAGCCAGAAATCTCCCTTGTCTAATGTCCGTGCGCCTCTTGCATCGGCAGTATTAATTCTTTATTACTCCTTTGGCACCCTCAGTGCAGCTTCGAATTCATTATTCTTTTGTCTGTTTTCATTACTGGCGTATAATGTGCATATCTCTCATTTCAGAGGGATCCTATTTCGTGGAAGCTTCTCGGACTGTGTCTGGAATCCCCCAGTTTCATTCAATCCAGTAGGAATCTCCTTCAGGATAGTAATCTACTTGAGTTCCTCTTTCCCGTACTGATGTCATTTATGTAAATACACTACTTTAAATGTGCCCACGTGTTTTACGTAATATTTCCCTCAGTAACCAGAGCCCTATGCTCATATGAAATTCTCCTTTGTTTTCCTCTTTTTTTACGTTTTCCCGTACCCACGAAGTCAGAATCACAAGGCTAAATTACCTTAAATCGTTGCTACCTGTCTCACAGAGCATATTTCAAACTAAAACCACGGAAAAACGTAAAAATGGCGACCTGGCCATAGATCTCGTTTTGCAGTTGCAGTTCCCCTAGTGTTGCTTTATTGCATTTGCAACTTGCCAGATCAGCTATTAGCAAAGCTAAGCTGGGTACGAGACAATTACGAACCTTTTGTGTAAAACCAGCACACAGATCCAGAAAATTCCACGTAAGTAATGTGTTAATCTTAGCAAAACCTTTTTACAATCGTGACTGTTCCTAGGAATTAGAAATAGGGACGCATGTAAGCACTGAGAGAAAAGAACCGCCGTATTAGATTCGTTAATGCATGCCTTTCAGGATAGGTAGTTAGGAAATAACCAGTGCTAACCATCCTTTGCTTCGAGGAATAGTGCGTAATTCCTCTGTGTTAAAATCTTTGCCATATCTTTTGCTTCGAGGAATAGTGCGAAAATTCCTGTGTTAAAATCTTTGCCATATTCTTGCTTCGAGGAATAGTGCGAAAGAAATTCCTCTGTGATAAATTTTACTTCGCATTTCGAATGAGCGAACTGTTATTTAGGCGCGAATAAATTCCCACGTGGGACACGACGAAGTCAGCTTGCATTGCTGAAATTCTCTCAGTGTAGTTAGAATTCGAGTTAGGTGTTAGGAAAGCGAAATTTAAACTCCGCTTATAGGGAAAATTACTAGGCCGTTGTACTGTTATCCTCTCATATACGGGTTCATTCACCCAGAATCTAAAAATACCTCCGGTGTTGGCCAAACGACCTGCAACCCGCACCCCCGCCCATGCCCGCGTGTGTAGCATTTTTTTTTTCCCCCATTCATTTCTCTTTGGGTTTCCCGTTAGTAATTTCTAAGTCCTAAGGGACGAATCGTAATTCCAAGTCCTAAGTGACTCCTAAAATTCTACGTCGTACCTGGCGAGAATTCCTCCAAATTCCACAAATTCCAAGTCCTAAGTGACTCCTAAAATTCTACATCGCACGTGGCGAGAATTTCTCCAAATTCCAGTCCTCAGAGACTCCTAAAATTCTACGTCGCACGTGGTGAGAATTTCTCCACATTCCAGTCCTTAGAGAATCCTAAAATTCTACGTCGCACGTGGCGAGAATTTCTCCAAATTCCAGTCCTCAGAGACTCCTAAAATTCTACGTCGCACGTGGCGAGAATTCCTCCAAATTCCAGTCCTCAGAGACTCATACAAAAATTCTACGTCGCACGTGGCGAGAATTTCTCATTCCTGCGGGAACCCAAAATCAAGTCCTTTTGAGACATTATATAGTGTAGTTCACACACATCTAAGCCCTTACGGGACTGATCATTCTAGTTCGTTAGAACAACTCCTTAACTTCATGCTACAGCCGGCCAAGTCCGAGCGTGACAAAATCCAACTACGTCTTCCGAGACACATATTAGAATTCGTTCGCCAAGAACAACCACGTCCTTCCAAGACACATCCAATTTTAACAAAAAGTCTCCCCAGACTTACTAATCAACTGTCTTATTCGGACAGATCCATTCTCCTGCAGTCTGAACAATTGAGTGTTTCAGATTCCTGCAATTGAGTCTTTTCAGACAACCTGAGTCTTCTCAGACATATCATATACCCATTATTTCAAGATGGCTAATACCAGAGCCCAACAAAACGAGGATTTCAAATTCTACATGTCCGCTGGGAAGGACATGGGACTATCGGGGCAAGATCTGAGAGCATGGGTTCAAGAGCGAGTGGACGATGCCAAGGCTGAGAGAGCAAGAGAACGTGAGGAGAGAGAGAGGGCAAGAATTGCCCAAGAGCAGGAGAAGGATAAAGAACGTGAGGAGAGAGAGAGGGCAAGAATTGCCCAAGAGCAGGAGAAGGATAAAGAACGTGCAGAGAGAGAGAGGGAACGAATTGCCCAAGAACAACGAGAGGAGAGGGACAGAATTGCCCAAGAACAACGAGAGGAGAGAGACAGAATCGCCCAAGAGAAAAGGGAGGAACGAGAATGGGAAGATCGAGAGCAACAGCGCGCCCACGAGCTCCAGATGCTAGAATGACAGCCCGCCACCACCCCGCCCCCTGCCACGGGGATGAGTGCCCTCAGCCAAGCTCACTCGTTCATGCCAAAATGGACCAAGTTCGAACCCGAAGTATGGCTTGAAAGGGCCGAACGAGTCCTGGAGTGCTGCGATCTCTCCCCCGCGGAACTCTCCCTTGTTCTCACTAAATTCCTGGGCGGAAAGGCCCTCGTTGCCTACCACGCCCTTCCCGCAGACGATCGGGGAAACTGGGAAGCCGTACGCCAAGCAGTTACGAAGGCGTACGAGATTACCCCCGAGCGGTGGAGGAGACGTTGGAGAGAGCAGCCCAGAGAAGCAGGCCAGACTTGGTCCGATTGGGCGTACCATTCGGAGCGGGCGTTGGCAAAATGGCTCGATTCCGAAGGAGCCACTAACACCGCCGAGGTACTCGAGCGGTTTAAATTCGAGCATTTCCTGCGCTACGCCCCTCCTGCCCTCGCCACTCATATAGTGGAAAAAGCCCCAGCAACACTCACCGAGTGTTGCCGAATAGCAGATATGTGGGAAACTCACCACCCTCAAGAAGGATCCATGGGGCGGAAAATAAATCCCCCGTCCCTCCTCGGAGGTTCAAATTCCCACAAAAATGGGAACTCGGGCAAGCCCCTAACTTGCCATTATTGCAAGAAAACGGGGCATTCCTCCGAACAGTGCCGGAACAAGAAACCGGCTCCTCTCTCTCCCGGAAAACCGACAAATAACTCGCCTGCGCCCTCCACAGGGGCAGCGCGGAAAGATTTCAGCCAGACCTTTTGCACGGCGTGCAAGGTCTATGGCCATTCTCCCGCATGGGCAAAATGCCCACGCAATAACAAATCAACTACTCCCACCGTCGCCTTGGTCGTCACAGATCCCAAGTCATTAGGCCCTCCCGCCGAAGGGCCAGTATACGTGGCCCCTCCACGAGGTAGCGAGCCCGCGCGCCGAGTCACTGCTTTCGAGGACTCGGGCGCACAAATCTCCCTCATCCGGAGGGACAGAGTTCCCTACGGAGCTATCGTCAATTGACGAAAACTCGTCACGATCGAGGGAATAAATCAATTTAAAATGATACTCCCTACGGTCCAATTGAGAGTCACAAGACCTCACCAATCCAAAATTTGCAATCTTGCAGTAGCAAGCCATCTCCCCGGAGGCTATGACGTCATCCTGGGACAGGACTTTCAGTCCCCACCGAAATCACGACAATCTAGGGGTCCCCATTCCCCGAATCATTCCGCGGGCGCGAGTAATCCTCCCCCGCTTCTCCCTCAGCCAAGACTGGCGCCCCCTGGGTACCAGGAGGACGTGCAGTCCCCACCAGCGCCACCTGAGTACGATGTACAGTGGCCCCCCCGATCGGTTCCCGATCCAATTCCAGTGCCCGGCCCTGCCTCAGTGCCAGTGCCAGGGCCCCAATCAAATCTCCCTTCAGGAGATGCCAAATTCCTGCCGGTGCCACTTGCATGCCCCGAGCAGGGCCAAGCTTCGTCCGTCCTGACCGACGAGCCCAAGAAACTTCTGATAGCGCCTGACTCTGCCCTAGTGCCAGCGCCAGAGCGCTACGCCGATCTCCATTCACGGGATACAACTCAGGACCCCCCTCTCCCCCGGCCTGGCACCGCTACCAGCGTCGGTCAGAGAGACGGTTCCTCCCGACCACCGCGGAAGCTCACCTGCAGGTGCGGCCTCGCAACCCGTGCCTGAGCTGGTCAACGTTACCTGCGAGCCGCTCACGCCACCCCCGACCGCCTCCTCTCTGCCTCAGCCCGTCGCCGACGCAATTGCAAGTCAGGATTCTGCCATATCTCACTTGGCCGATGAACTAGAAGAGCTGCGACGGATCATGGTAGAACCCGCACGGAACACTCCTGCGTCAGCTGTCTCATCAGCAGGCCCAGGTGGTACTCCGTGCCGCCCTACGGTCGCAGGCCCTCCGCTTCCCCGGCCGAGGACGACTGTCCCATTAAGAAAGGCTCGAGGCGAAATTACCCCGGGCGTGGGACATTCCAGGTAATTTACAAAGAGCTCTAGAGCTCCCATGGCACCTGTGCCACCATTTCATCTTTCGAAGGTCTTGGCACCCCTAATCCAGAAGGGGATGTCAGGCCCTCCTCTATCTTCCTCCGTTCCTCAGGAACTTCTATCTCTTATCACCTTCTATTTAATCTTCCCTTAAATTATCCCCACAAGAGGCAATTAAATACGGGATACCATTCCCCACACAATGTATAAATCATTAAGAATAACAGAGTGAGAAGTGGTACGCCCTTGCGCCCATACCTTGGCACCGGGCGTGCGTGTCAGCCCCTCCTGAAGGAGTCGCGCCCTTCGGGTGCACTTTCCTCGCCCTGGGACTGAAGTGATAGTCCGGGCCGTAATTTATAGGCGAAGGAAGATAAATTCCCGCCTAACACAATAAAACCCTCACTCTTTTTCCCTTAGCTCTTCTGCCAATATCATTTACTTTCTTTTAGTCATTTAGTTATCTTTATTTTAATGAATCGCGAGTCATAAAATCTTGCCCTTGTGATTTAAATGCCCCTTTTGTAAGCTATGAGGGACGTGTCCCGCCTTTCATATGCGGTCAAGTTTCATTCGTAACGTCTTGGTAATTTTCCTTTTGTTATTATTATCCCTTTTCCCCCTTCCATTCCTTCCAAGATCTCTGTTTGTCCTAAGACCCCACATCTTTTGTCTGCTCGCCCCGTCATAACATGGAGTACTCGAGTGGGCAGTGGACGCATAAAATTAGCGTAGTTTAAGGTTAGCGAATTAAAACCTCGCGAATACTCTCGCCCGCACATGACTGTCAAATTCCCGGTGTGTGGGTCTTCCCTCAGCTCGCGTTGAACGATAGCTGAGCAAAGCACGTTAAAACGAAGATAAATTATCAATGCGAATTTGTATAGTCATTACAATATGGTGTAAAAGGGGATGTCATTTACAAAAATAAACGCTGTTTTTCATTTACACAGCCTCTTCAAGGCAGATTGTACTAACCGCATGCATTTTATCTAAAATTAAGTAACCGTGTATTTTAATTCTTGAACAATAACCTTTCTTTTCATTTGTTGGCCATAGCCTCATATACGTGGTCCTATAATTCACAATTGTTCGAGTCACATTATAAAGT
>JANJGK010000020.1:11851453-11856453 GCA_039081455.1 Macrobrachium rosenbergii | reverse complement strand
CATTCTCTTTCGTTTTTGTCCTTCCCATATTTTACTGGGAGTTGCTGCACTTCAGAACCTTTGCATCCTACCATAGCCTGTGTCTCTAGTTTTGTACCTTTCATTTCGAAACAGATACTAATATTCCACATCCAGTGCAGCTGAAAAGTATGAAAAGAAGGCATTTAAGAATTGTTGATGCCCTTTTGTTAACTCCATAATTGAGTAAAAAAGGATAGGGTGGAGGCTGTAAGCCAAGACCTAATGTACACATACATATGTGAATATGGTTTTGATGCATATGCCAAAGATGAACTGCTGTCTGTATTTTCTAACAACAGTAACTTAATGTCTTGATACCAGAACTAGGTAATAAATGGAAAAAAGTCCAGTTTCTTTGGAAAATTCGAATCTACATTGGTTAAGAAAACTATTGTCCCATTTCTAATTATGCAACAGAATTCTTTACCGGCACATACCATCTGATTATGTTATCAATTAGCACAGTCACGTCTTTGCATATATTTCTCCTTGCGCTTCAGAATCACCTATAGAAGATTCAGCTGATATTTTACGGAATATGAAGAACATATATTCTCCACATTCTCCAATAATCTATTTTCCTTCTCAAAAGAACGAGCATAATTTGGAAAATGGTCATCAGGGTGTTGTAAATAAATGAACTGATGATCTTCACAGACACAAAGGATCATCACATCCACCTTCTCGATAAAACTTTCAACTGTGATGTCTTTGGGAGATGCAGCTTTGATGATTCCTGTTGCCTTTACAAGACTTTGATGTTTTTAAAGTAATGGACGCTTCTTGTCGAATTTATTAAAAAAATTAATATCAATCTGTGACATACTTTAGTAATATATTGTAATTGTTATATCAATTATATATAGCGTTATTTGAATATTACCATCAAAGAATTCAGCATCTTTAATCCAGTTTAATCATATACGATGAAAGTAGTGCCAAAAAATAGTTATGATTACTGAAGTCCTTTTGTTGACTGCTGCAAAAATTAAGCGTGGAATAAAAATAATTATTGCATAAGTATATTGCTTATTTTGTTTCGTTTTTGGACGACGGCAGGAAAGCCTGATTTTCATTTATTTTGATGACTGTCAAATCATTTAACTTATTCAAACAGAAGTTCAAATACATTTCGCTTTGAAAAGTATTTTCACAAATGTGCCTACACCTGTGATCACGTCTGACAATTACTCCGAGATTTTTGCCATTCTCTCTGTTAAGAGGAAGGTCAGTTCTTCTCATTACTCCTCATCTTCTTCGAATACGAACTAAAAGAAAGGTGTTTAGATCTGAACATTTGTTACCAGGTTCGCCATTCAGAAGCCTTTCTTCCAGAACTTATAGTAAATGACTTCCAGCACTGGACTTTCTATTTCTTGCCTATAATGTAATGTGAAAGATGTATTTTACTTTCTGTAAGTACAATTGCCCATTCTCATGCATGAGTTCACAGGTTATAAATATAGATCTACAAACTGGTGTAGATCAGATATGAGAGAGAGAGAGAGAGAGAGAGAGAGAGAGAGAGAGAGAGAGAGAGAGAGAGAGAGAGAGAGAGAGAGAGGTGCTGCTGTAATCGGTTGTGAGTTCTTCGTTTTCGTTCATATTAATTTCATTATTAACTTCAAATGTATTTGGTTAAGATTTAGTACCTGTAATTACTTTTCTACGGCTAAATGTATCAAGGCATGCAAAATGCAGTGACCATCTGAACTACGCTGCAAAAACTAGTATTAATTTTGTAAGTGAATCTTTTATTCGAAGAATCCAGTACTTCTGAATGAAATTGATTTTTAATAGATTTATTTTTAGAAATATTTTCCAAGAAAATTATCGGTTTTACTGGGGCATTTTTCGTTTCTCTGTGAAATACTATAACGTAAACCTGCTAACAACAAGCATATTCATGGTTGCTTGGAGACCTGAATAAATCTGTAACCCTAGAGTTACATCAGTTTTTTAATCGATCCTTTTTTCAAGTAATTGCAGTTGTTAATATTCTATATCCTACGACAAACCTTTTGTCAAAATTTAAAAATTTATGTAGAAACATGAGTCTAAAATTATCGTTTTTAGTGTTTTACTCAATATTGAAAAACACATTACAAGGCAAAAATATTGCCTGTTCATGTAATTGCACATGTAGAGGCATAATGTCAGAACTTTCAACTGTTTTTGGCGAATATTCGGCAGGTGATCTAATTTTTTGTGGAGTCCTTTGTAAATTTCAAAATAATGCGGTGCTTGCATAACTACCCACAAAATATCTGGGTATAAGTCATATTGCAAAAGTCAGGAACCCATTGGCTGAAGTCAATGGTCACGGTTATATTCGCCTCTCAACCAGTTTTTGGATACTTTTTGAGGGCTTATGCCTATCACATAGTTCCTCATTTAGGCCAGAGTAATTTTTTATTGAGGGCTTATGCCTATCACATAGTTCCTCATTTAGGCCCGAGTAATTTTTTATTGAGGGCTTATGCCTATCACATAATTCCTCATTTAGGCCAGAGTAATCTTTTAATGAGGGATTATGCCTATCACATAGTTCCTCATTTAGGCCCGGGTAATTTTCTAATGAGGGGATATGCCTATCAAATAGTTCCTCATTTAGGCCAGAATAGTTTTTAATGAGGGATTATGCCTATCACATGGTTCCTCATTTAGGCACGAGTAATTTTTTAATGAGGGGTTATGCCTATCACATAGTTCCTCATTTAGGCCCGAGTAATTTTTTAATGAGGGGTTATGCCTATCACATAGTTCCTCATTTAGGCCCGAGTAATTTTTTAATGAGGGCTTGTGCCTATCACATAGTTCCTCATTTAGGCCCGAGTAATTTTTTAATGAGGGGATATGCCTATCACATAGTTCCTCATTTAGCCCAGAGTAATTTTTTAATGAGGGCTTATGCATATCACATAATTCCTCATTTAGGCCAGAGTAATTTTTTAATGAGGGCTTATGCGTATCACATAGTTCCTCATTTAGTCCAGAGTAATTTTTTGATGAGGGATTATGCCTATCACATAATTCCTCATTTAGGCCAGAGTGATTTTTTAATGAGGGGTTATGCCTATCACATAGTTATTCATTTAGTCCAGAGTAATTTTTTAATGAGGGCTTATGCCTATCACATAGTTCCTCATTTAGGCCAGAATAATTTTTTAATGAGGGCATATGCCTATCACATAGTTCCTCATTTAGGCCAGAGTAATTTTTTAATGAGGGCTTATGAGTATCACATAGTTCCTCATTTAGTCCAGAGTAATTTTTTAATGAGGGCTTATGCATATCACATAGTTCCTCATTTAGTCCAGAGTAATTTTTTTAATGAGGGGTTATGCCTATCACATAGTTCCTCATTTAGTCCAGAGAAATTTTTTAATGAGGTGTTATGCCTATCATATAGTTCCTCATTTAGTCCAGAGTAATTTTTTAATGAGGGCTTATGCGTACCACTTAGTACCTCATTTAGTCCAGAGTAATTTTTTAATGAGGGCTAATGTATATCACATAGTTCCTCATTTAGTCCAGAGTAATTTTTTAATGAGGGCTTATGCGTATCACATAGTACCTCATTTAGTCCAGAGTAATTTTTTAATGAGGGCTAATGTATATCACATAGTTCCTCATTTAGTCCAGAGTAATTTTTTAATGAGGGCTTATGCGTATCACATCGTTCCTCATTTAGTCCAGAGTAATTTTTTAATGAGGGCTTATTCGTTCCTCATTTAGTCCAGAGTAATTTTTTAATGAGGGCTTATGCCTATCACATAGTTCCTCATTTTGGGAAGAGTAATTTTCTAATGAGGGCTTGTGCCTATCACGTAGTTCCTCATTTAGGCCCAAGTAATTTTTTAATGAGGGGTTATGCCTATCACATAGTTCCTCATTTAGGCCCGAGTAATTTTCTAATGAGGGCTTGTGCCTATCACGTAGTTCCTCATTTAGGCCCAAGTAATTTTCTAATGAGGGCTTGTGCCTATCACATAGTTCCTCATTTAGGCCCGAGTAATTTTCTAATGAGGGCTTGTGCCTATCACGTAGTTCCTCATTTAGGCCCAAGTAATTTTCTAATGAGGGCTTGTGCCTATCACATAGTTCCTCATTTAGGCCCGAGTAATTTTCTAATGAGGGCTTGTGCCTATCACGTAGTTCCTCATTTAGGCCCAAGTAATTTTCTAATGAGGGCTTATGCCTATCACATAGTTCCTCATTTAGGCCCGAGTAATTTTCTAATGAGGGCTTGTGCCTATCACGTAGTTCCTCATTTAGGCCCAAGTAATTTTTTAATGAGGGGATATGCCTATCACATAGTTCCTCATTTAGGCAAGAGTCATTTTTTAATGAGGGATTATGCCTATCACATAATTCCTCATTTAGGCCAGAGTAATTTTTTAATGAGGGCTTATGCGTATCACATAGTTCCTCATTTAGGCAAGAGTAATTTTTTAATGAGGGATTATGCCTATCACATAATTCATCATTTAGGCCAGAGTAATTTTTTAATGAGGGCTTATGCGTATCACATAGTTCCTCATTTAGTCCAGAGTAATTTTTTAATGATGGGTTATGCTATCACATAGTTCCTCATTTAGTCCAGAGTAATTTTTTAATGATGGGTTATGCCTATCACATAGTTCCTCATTTAGTCCAGAGTAATTTTTTAATGATGGGTTATGCCTATCACATAGTTCCTCATTTAGGCCAGAGTAATTTTTTAATGATGGGTTATGCCTATCACATAGTTCCTCATTTAGTCCAGAGTAATTTTTTAATGATGGGTTATGCCTATCACATAGTTCCTCATTTAGTCCAGAGTAATTTTTTAATGAGGGCTTATGCGTATCACATAGTTCCTCATTTAGTCCAGAGTAATTTTTTAATGAGGGCTTATGCGTATCACATAGTTCCTCATTTAGTCCAGAGTAATTTTTTAATGAGGGCTTATGCGTATCACATAGTTCCTCATTTAG
>JANJGK010000020.1:11816453-11848953 GCA_039081455.1 Macrobrachium rosenbergii | reverse complement strand
ATTCACTATGTCAGCAAATGTTTTTGGTTGTGAACATTAATAAGGACAAAAGCGATGAAGACCAAGCAAATATCATCAAATATTTAGAAGTATTTCTGTTCATTTCCTACTTTTTTTGTATTTCCTTGACAGGTGACTTTACTTAGTTCGTTCAGATCTAAAAAGGATAATTTTGCACCTATTTGATACATAGGTTTCCCTCCAACTTGACATTTTAACACCTCAACATTTAATAAGGCAACATGAACATATGATCCACGCCGGAACTATGATCCACGCATTTGACCCCACATTCTTAAAAAGGGCGACTTTGAAAGGGCCCGTCTTTAACACAATGATTCCGTGTCCTCGTGTCTACGCAAAGCGATTCTCGGCTCTCGAACTGAATAAACGTCTTCGGTTCCAACTGCCATTTTGCCTTTACCGATTACCGTGTTGACAGATCATAAAAAAAAAAGCTCTTATGTATCTTCCTGCGCCTTGGGGGAATAATTTCGCTTCTCAAACAAACGCTAATTATTAATAATTTTTAATTAGACAACACCAAGAAGAGATAAAAAAAAAAAAAATACAGTTTGCTGAGACGTGTGCGCTGGTGCATACACATGGGAAAAAAACTAAAAAAAAAAAAAAGAAAGCGCTGGACATCAGAAAAGCAATTATGATATTGATTTTTTTTTCAACTGTTAAATTACAAATGATTAAACGGTCAGCCGTTATGTTTTCCGTCCTTATGTGCGAAATTACAAACAGAAATATGTTCGGTGGTCATCGAGTAAAAATAATCTATTCTTTCGTTTTCTTTGATAACAAATGTTCCTCGTTCTGTTACTCTTTCCTCCATTATATTCTTCCAACAAAGGCTTGCCAGCTATCAACACTAGCCCGCTTCAGTGAATTTATGGTATGGAAGAAAGGGATTGCGTAATTTAAGAGCTGTCGTTAGCTTCTCGTCGTAAGGAAAGTGATGAAATTTGCTTTGACGATCCATAATGGCTGACCAAAGGCCTCAACGGACATTATATAACAGACATAAAGAAATAAATACATTAATAAGTAGCATAAAAAAAACAATCATTCAGTGCATCAATAAATAAATAAATAAATCAATCAATAAATAAGTATCCCAGCTCTACATCACAAGGTTTTTTTCTATAATGAACAATAGGCGTTGCTGCAGGAAGAGTGACTCTCCAACCAGGTCAGATGTAAATATCAAAGGAAGACGCTAAAAAAAGAGACAGCGAATGTGATAAGAATCATATTCTCTGTTTCATTGTGAAGTTTGCGCATTTTAGAGAGAAGTTTTTGTGAAAAATAGGAAAACTTGCCAGCACAAGGACCCGCACACGAGACAGACCACGTTAGCCGCCAAATGATCACGGCGACGCAAAAGCAATTTAAGCTAAAATATTAGTTAGTGAACAGCATATCTCTAGGGACAACAACGGATTAAACAAGTTGGCACTGTGATACAGCCAGACTAATCTGAAAGGACATAGTCCTGGCAAGGACGAACAAACAGGAAATTTTCTAATGTTATTCCAAAATGGTATTTGCAATTATTAAGAAATAAGAATCGATCGCTTGAGAAATTTTAAGCGAATTTAAAAGGGAATTTAGAAAGTTTAATTCACTGTATATATAAAAAATGGATCTTTCCTAGATAGTGACCCACAAGGGTTTTAACCTGCATGTATCCACCTTTGCAGCGTGTTTACTACAAGCCCGTTGGGGATGACCGTAAAAACATAAACAAAAGTCTATAAATAATCATAAAAATAATGACACAAAAGAAATATTAGTCCTAGATAACGACCACTGAACTTTGCTGCGGGTCACTATCTAGGAATAATACGTTAAGGAAATGCATAAGTGTATTTAGAAAGAAAAAAAAAATAAAGTTTAAGGACCATATCAATTTGGTATAATATGCTCAAACATTACTTAAAAAATAAGTTACGTACTGCAGTTAAATCAAGGTTTCTGGCTTAGCCTTATCTGCTGCACGGCTACACCGAACGGAATTAGAAGTCGCCACAAATGTTAAAAAGGCAACGCAAGTGCTGACGAAAAATTGTTCACCTGCTTGGCAGATGGATCTATAAGCAATAATACAAGCAGGCATCAAAACTCAAAAAAGTATCTACTAAAACATAAAAAAAGAAAATCACGCTGAAATTTCGATCCGTTGGGAGTCATATTTACATCCCACTCTTGCAATAAGCATGAAATTTTTCCCGGTCATAAAATGACTTGCATGGGAAAGTCAAAATTCACTACAAATATTAACATCTCACAGCAGATATGAGTTCACAACATTACTTGGCAAGTTTCAGATGCTCGTAGGCTAATGAATACTGCAAATGTCACATTTGCAGTAATTGTAGTGTTTTTGATCCAATTTAATCGATGCCTATCTTAGCTTCTGCATAGATTTGCAACATATCACGAAATAACACATTAGTGAACCCGATGAGTAAAACGTGGGCTCGATTAAATTGCGGTGTCCGTGACTTTGTGGGAACTTGACGTAACTTTTGCGCCTTGATTAGTAGCCGAAGACTACATTAATTCATTACGAAAAGAAAGTGCTAAATATCTCAGTGTATATCCTTGTCTGTGATTGTTGTAATTCATCTACTTTTATGCATTCACGTATCTTATTTGATGACTTCGACGTCATTAAATTTCTTTGTAAACCCAGCTATAGTTTGAATTAGCGTAAAGTTATTGTAAATTTGCCTATATTTTTTCATATTAACGTAATATTACATAGTTGGGGTACATTTTTTGTGCTATAGATTATGTTTGTAAATAAAATTAGAAAATGGACCTGTGTTTAGAGTTGCCGCCATCTCGTGTGCTGGTTCGAAGCCATTGTCTATTTGACTGAGTATCCCTGCCCGGAACAACGGCCGTGAATCAGTGCAAGCTGAGCTATTGTCGAGGCAAAATTCTCGACCATACTCACCTTCTCAACAGGGAACTGCCAATATCGCCTTCAGTGCTCGTGTTTACAAAGCGAAATGTCTGCACTTATGTTTTAGGACCTGTCATCCTGAGAATCATCTTCTTCTGAGCTTAATCCCTAGTCGGGGTCGTTGTTTTTATTTTCCATCAGCTAATTAAACGTAATTCCTAGAGAGACAACGATACTAGCTTAATTAAGGCAACAAGTCTACTGGCCTTGATTTATCTCATGGGTTTGTCAGTTCTGACATGTTTTTCTTGAGGCAGTAATTGATTTCTATTCATTACTATTTTTGTATATGTTTTCCTATTCCCCCATTTTGCCTAATACTGTTTTTTTTGCAAATGGGCAATTAGTTCACTGGAGGCTTTTTAAGCATGCTCAGGGCGATATCGTTTTGAGTGGATTTTATTTTTAAGCGGAGAGAATGTTCATTATTATTATTATTATTATTATTATTATTATTATTATTATTATTATTATTATTATTATTATTATTATTATTTAACAATTAGAAAATATTATTGTTCATTTGAAATTGGAAACAGTCAGCCCTTTCACTGCGAACCCACTATCACCACTAGTGACGAGATCTGTGGCCTGCTATTCGTGTAACTGACTCATTTTCTCCCTTTTATATTTGTGCTTCGGCTCTTTATTTTCATTACTAGTATAATATAACACTGTACTATTATGTTATTATGATGTTTTATTATAGTGGAGTGATAAAATCTGCGAAGGATATGTAGGTAGTTATTCAAATACTCAATTATGTACCTTTTATTGGTGATTCATTTCAGTGTGATGCCTCTCAAAGCATGGAGTAAAGTAACGCCATTTCGTTATTCAGTCTGAAAATCTTTATTACAAAATTTGAACACTTCTTCTTGGGCAAAAATTTCTTCTGGAAAAACGTCTAAAACAAAATAAAAAATAGACTCCTGTAGAAAAGGATGAGATTTTATTATCTCAAATAAACGCTTCAGAGAAGTGATTTTTTTACGAACTGAATATTCATTGGTCTTCCATTTGCAAACTTTATCACGTTTTCTTTGCTTGTTCACACCACCTCTGGTGCTTGATAAAGCCACTTCCTCCGCTGTCATTTCCTCTGATCCATTTTCATCGCTGATAAAAGCTGAAGTAAAAAGATGATCAAAGGTAGGCTTGTCCATAATTGTGATATAATAGACATCACCATATTCACTGCTGTCACTATCACAACTATATGATAGTTCAGGTCTACTACTATCACTATTATTTCAGAATAAAAGCCTCTGCACTACTTCATCATTAAGAGAAACCTTCTCCTTCTAAGGAATTTTGATGGTTACTGAAGGTCTAGCACTTGTCCTCAGATTATCCTGTAAGTTGGAAATCATATGTTGCCATTTGTCGCTAGAATATAGATAAAAGCTCCCCAAAATGACCAGAGAAATACGTTATCTGTTAAGAGCTGCTTAATTAGACTCAAAAGAATGACTATGGAGATCACTCCAATGCAGCGAAAGGATTAAAAGTTATTGTTCCTCAGATGGCTTGGGTAGGCATTCATTCCAGATTCCCACTACTTGCACTCCATTCCCTTAAAGTAGTGGATATGTAGTCCAAAAATACAGTACGTCTTCTTGGCAAGACACATCAAGAATTAGACTGCATCTCCCAAGTTTTTATTAATAATGAATATTCTAACAAATAAGTTAACAAAGAAATACTCATGGCACTGGATTGGTGGTAAAGCAACTGCAAGCAGACACAGCCCAGTCCACAAAGTTGTGTTGGACTTTATTTAAGGCAAGGATGCAATGCACTCTAAATACCTAAACGTCGAATGTGCCATTAAGAAATTCATCACTGACAACATCTTCACCACTAACATTGACACACAACTGGACCTCATCATTATCAAAACAGCCACACAAGGAACCTGACTATGAAAAACAACTCATCCCTACTAATGAGAGATCCCTTAAACAGACTAATGTGGTATACTGATTCAAATGCCCAGTCTGTGGACTTCCCAGCTCTTATATTGGTATGACCACCATGAAACAGGCAAAGAGGATCTCTTGTCATGCTCAAGGAGGTGCCATCAAAAACCACATGAGAGATGCCCACCATAATAGCATCAAAAGGAGTGCAATAGTGGGGAATACAGAAGTAATCAGAAAGGGCCCTCCCCCCCTTGGTGTCCACAACTGCTAGAAGTGCTCTTAATACAGCAGGAAAAACCCTTATTGAATACCACTCAAGAGATGTTCTTCCTGTCTACCAGCATTAGGCACCTTTTGCTTATGTAACTGATAGACCTGCACCAGACACCTTGAGAAGTGACATTCTTGAATGAGAAATTCATGATAATGTCCAAGATTCTGCAAGCCACCACGATCAGTCAGAATATTCTTTGAGTAATGCCAGAGAAAGATGTCACACACCAGCCCTGCTTCTCAGCAAGGTTGCAGCAGCGAGACCACCAATGATAAGTTTTTGGCTAATGAGGAAATCTCACCAACCAATTAGAAGTACAAATTTTCCTGCTCAGCCAATCAGCTGTCAGCCTACATTCCACGCAACTGACCATCTTATATATAATGAGCAAGGCTCACTACAAATTCAGTTACTGCTTGGTTCTTGTAGCAGTAACATCACTCTCTCTCTCCTAGAGTGAGATTCCATTGACGAATGAGAGCGGTGGTGAGCGATACTGCCAGCCCACTCCTCTCCAGCTGAACAGTCAACAGCGATGAGAACCCTCTGCCCAGCCAATCACCAGCCAGTAGCACCTTACCTCCCTTACAGTGACTGCCCCTCACTAGTGTGTGAGATTGGGTAGTAGTTATCTTGTTTTTAGCAGCCCACCCACCCAGTTGCCCAATCAGCAGTGAGAGAATCCCTCCCCAACAAATATAAGCATCTCCATCTTTCTATCAACATCAGTTCTCTTTTCAGGACCCGCCTCTCTCCCCACAGACAGTCAGTGACATTCATGCATTCATGCACTCTCCCACCCAGCCCACACCCAGTGCAGCAGCCATCGAGCATTTGGATCCCACATCTCCTGTCAAGATGGCAGCCGAGGCTCAGAAGTGGACGCCATCTTCTTCTTCTTCCTTTGCAGATGCTGCTGAACCAACGTGACCTCACCTTGACTCTGCCACCTCTGACAAACCAGAATGCACCACCTCTGCCATGGATACAAATGATGAAAATGACGGATTTATCCTTGTAAACAGGAAGAGGAACAAACAAGGAGGATGCCCAGTAGACCTTGTATATGATCACTCCACCCACAAGTAGTAGCTCTTATGCATTAGTTAAAGACTTGGAAAGCAAATATCCAGGTAAGATTTTCAAGGTAAGGCCTACCTTATGAGGTGACCTCATTACACTCCCAAAAAGTGCAGATACTGATTTATAGGTGAGAAATAATGCTAAATACTTCCAGTTATTGAAACCCTAGTAAAGACTCATCAATGTATACTGTGCCACTATCCACACTCCTTTGATATTAATGCAATTATTGACCATCCGCAGGTTGCCAAAGCAGAGAGACGCACCACAAAGGGTCCCAACACTCGCCTGATGAAGAAGGTACTCAACCTATGAAAGGAAAGCAGACAGAGAGAATCACTTGGAAGTATGGGGCACCTTCCCTGTCACTGATTACACTCCAGAGCCTCTTAGATACTGCAACTGTCAGAGGTATGGACACCACAGCAGTGCATGCACTGCCCAGACAGTGTGGCGTGTGCTGTGGGAGGCATCCCACTTGAACTTGTACAGGCAAGTAGAAGTCAGGAGAGCATACTAAAGCAAAATGTCCAGGGTGCAAGGGCAGCCACCATGCCTGGAACAGCGTCCTAGAAGGCTGCAGAAAATCAACAGACCCAACGGGACCATACCTAGAAGCCTCCCCACCTGAGAGCAGCCAACCAGACTCGGCCAGACAGCCCTAGCAATTGTCCACCAGCAGAGGCCACAGTTGTGTGCAGCAGTGGCAAGTGGTCCTTGAATAAACACCAAGGTTGCACAGTCGTCCCAACCATACATGCAAACCTGGAGAGCAGAGACAGCAGCCTTGTCACACACCAGACCACACCTGGATCAACCCCACAAGCCCCAAAACTGTCCACCAGCCCAAGAAGGAAAATCACATTCCCTGATCCTCCCACTCCATCTCTTAAGCCCACCAACTACATACCATCCTCTCCAAATTCTACATCAAGAACCACTGACCCAGGCACCCTAAAGCCATACAACCCTGTTTCCCCTTCTCCTCTCCAACCCCGCAGGTACAACAGCATCCTCCCAACACTCAAAAACAATAGGTACATTCTGCACACTGAGGAATTCTCCACTTTCCTGATCTGCATGCTACACACCTTCACTGACATGTGCAGCATCCAGTACCAAGACGAAATTGCCACTGACAAAGTTGCCAGGCTCTTTAACATGACGCAGACTGATACCAGGGCGAGTAAATAACAGCAAGGCAAACTGTGTCAGCATCAGGTTCATCCTCAGTGGCATTGCTCGAAGCACACCTAGTGCCAGTGTCAGTGAAATAAGTGACAGTGAAAGTGCAAGTGAAGTAAATGAGTGCAGTGATCTGCATACCATCAAAATTCTACAGTAGACATTTCCAGTGTGAGCCAAAATTATGCATTCCTACAAGCATACACACAAAAACAAAAACACCAATCCATCAGGTCAATACGTACACTGGTTAACATGTGAATTCGCAGAAGTGAGCTTGCTAAACAATGGAGTGCCAATTCATCTAAGAGGAGGAAGGCTGGACCTATCCTTCGTAAACTCAGCCTGAAGGGAGCAAGCAGCATGGAGGTTGCATGAAACCCTCACAAGTGATCATATGGCATTGAAATTGGCCCACAACTTAAAAAACTGCCTCTCATACCACCTCTCCCTAAAGATATGGAACTGTAAGTTTGCCAACTGGGCTGTATTTGAAGAAACCAAGATGAGCTGAGCCATGAACTACCTGGAAACCCCATCAAATGACATACAGCACTTCTACAAGAAGTTTTTAGGTAAACTTAGAGAAGCAGCAAATGCCTCTATGCCAAGGCTTAAACAAGCTAGGACTAACCACAAGGACGCATGGTATTACTGCAAAAGAGTGAAAAAAAAACTCAAGACCAGAGTCAATAATGTCAGAAAACTCTTTCAGGAAAATCTATCAGATGACATGGAGATTCCTCTGAGAGATGATAGCCCATGCCACAGCGGAGACAAAAGAGATCAAACTACATCCATGGTGTGAATGGTGTGCCAGCATCAACAGACAGACACCAGTAACCCAAATCTGAAAATTCCTTGCAAAAATTGTAGGAAAGGGAAGGGCAGTGCAGAGCATCCATCCCAACCCTCAAGAGGAAGCTGACAACATAGCCGGGAACTTTGCAGAGAGAACAAAATCACACAACCTACCTCGAATGACATGGTAAAAAAACAAGTGAGCTTACCCCTTCAAGGTGGAGAGAAATCAACACTGTCTGTGCAGAGACACCTCCACCATGGACTAAACAGTGCACTCAGCAAGGGGAAAAGAGACACAGCCCCTGGTGTAGATGGAATCACCTACAGCATGCTGAGGCACATGGGCAACCCTGTCAAGCAGGTATATCTCCTGGTAAACAGGATGTATGCAGAACACACCAGGCTGAAGAAATGGGGGCAACAGGATAAGCAATCAATCCCAAAGCCTAAGGAGCCAGGCTCTTACAGGCTAATATATCTCTTCAGGTGCACAAAGAAGCAGAAAGAATGGTCCTAAACAGGCTCATATGGAAGGCAGGGCCCTTACTCCCTAGGCTATATGCCTATATGGAAGGGGCTGGCACTCACTGAGTGCATCACGGATGTTTTATGGGCCATAAATGGCAGAAGTTCCATAGTTGTCTTTCTAGACCTAGATAAGGAACATGAGTTGGCAAACACTGCAACCATCCTCTCCTCTCTAGTCTGGAAGAGTATCAAAGGCAACCTACCGGCATGGACAAAAAGCTATATGCAAGGCAGAGAAGCCACGGGTACTGTTCCAAGGCAAAATGTCTGAGTACTACCCTCTCAAAAATGGCACTCCCCAGGGAGGTATTCTAAGTCCCTTCCTGTTCAATGTCCCAATGCAGATTCTAGCCTGCCAAGAACTACCACAGGGAGTAGGGGTATTTATATATGTTGATGACGTTTGCATCATCAGCACAAGCCCTCGAAGACCACTCCACAAGTTGCAAGAAGCCTTGCAGCAAATAGAAGAAAAATGCACTCACTTAAAATCAACAAACAAGACAAAAGCTACGGCAACAAAGAATGGTCAAAACCCACCCAACCTCCTGCTGAAGGAAGACACTTCAAGGTAGACCACTACACATACCTGAAAGTCTGCATTGCAAATACACTATCTCCCGAGAAAGAGATACAGCTCCTCAAGGTCAAAACAAGGATGTGATTCAATACTATAAAGAGGATCACGACTCTGCAAGAAGGAGCCACATATCATCTGTTCAGAAAGTTCTCCACTCAAACCATCAGGGTACAAGTAGAACACGCAGCAAGAGTCCTGACAAATCCCAGGAAGGATCAGTGGCAGAGGCTGGAGGTCATCCAGAACAATGACAGGAGACTAATGCTAGGGGCTTTAATGTGGATGAGAATCAATGAAATGCCATTGTACTGTACAAAACTACCAGAAGTGACAGAGATGGGCCGCTAAAGGATAAAATGTGTGCAGCATATACCTGCATGAGGAACTAAACCCTCCTAAAATGCTTACTTGCAGTATGCTCCAGACTCTGAAACAACTAGATATGCAGGATGCAGTGAAATGCACTACAAAGGATGTCCCACCTGAGGGATACCAAGAACTAACTCCCTGGGTTGAAGACCCAGTCCAGTATAATTGCAGTGCCATTGGCAAGCAAAGCACTATGCACAGCATCACAGATGAGCACTGCAGCAGAAGAAGCAATCATGAGCACAGCAGCTGAAATTACAATACACAGATGGATCAGTTGATCCACAAAAACTAGCAATGGCCGCAACAGTGGTCGCCCAAAACTTCAAAGGAAGCTGGAGGCTGTCCAATAATGCTTCCATCCTACAAGCCAAACTAATGGCAATATTCAAAGCCTTAGAAGTCTCCATCCAAAGGGAAGGGCAGACAACAGTACACACCGACTCCAAAGGAGCAATCCTTGCACTAAAAGGGAAAAAGTTTAAAGAAAATGTGACACTGATATAAGCAATCAAATCAGTGGCCAAGTCACATCAAGCTGCTGGCAGGAGGGTCATGTGGGAATACAGGGAAATGAAGAGGCCGACACCTCACCCAAAAGTGCTCTCAGCTGCAGTACAGTGAGCATAAAGATGCAACCATCACTCATGCAACTAAAAGAAATGGCAAAAAGATATGTAAGAAGAAAGTGATGTGCAACAGCACTATTTACAAAATTCAAGAACCCGCAAGTGGTACATGGACGACACAAATCTCAAGCCCCACGACATCACCATGCAAACTACCAGAAAACTTTCTGTAATCACACACAGGTTAAGGCTGTGATATCTCTGCAGTTGGCAACTGATTGGGAATGATGACAAGCCATGCCAGTACTGTGACTGGGCTGTGAATCAGTCCTCATGCGCTACTTACTGGGCACCGGCACAGACTACCAGACACATCTTGTGTAACATAGGGACACAGGGGAACTTCCAGATGTCCCACCCCCTTCCCACATAAAATGATAGTAAGTGGAAAAGCAAAGGCTGTTCATTTCTATGCATGAAGTTTTTTTTTTTTTGCCCCATCCCAGGTAAAATAGTAAATGGAACAAAAAATACTGCTTATTTTTGTGCATGAAGTTTCTGTTTTTTGTATGTGCATGTGTGTGTGTGTGTGTTCCTGTCAACACAGCCCACCTTTCCCTCAAACACAAGCTCACTTCCTTTTCCTTGCAAGCCCTGTCCCACTAAGCTGAGACTCAGTGCTATAAACCTTTCTCTTCTGCTGATGGGTACCATAAGGTTCAAAGGGGTTGCAACCCTGCCTGTTCCCCTCTTCCATCTTCACTAACTAACAACCAGAAAAGTAGTGTTTCTTGTCTTTTCACAGATCAACACAGTTACAGGATGCTCTGGAAGCAAGAGCCCGTGCCAGCACAAGGCTAGCTTAATCTTAAACAACAACCATGAATGACAGTCTATTCCCGTCTTTCAGCATGATCATGCTCAACGGAGTCTGAGTGGAACGTGGCGTCGATCAGCACTCAAGACTTTCTCCTGAAAAAGGACAACTCCACGGAGGATGAACTCCCGGTTTCAGCTACCATCGAACTCTGTAACTGTTATTTGTGTATTCATCTGCAATAAAGCTACCCAAGTTTGCAACCTGCTTCCCTCTCCAAGAATGATAAACATCGACATGTTACTGGCAGAATGCAGTAACCCAGAAAAATCAATAATAATAATAATAATAATAATAATAATAATAATAATAATAATAATAATAAAAGCCTCATAATCAGCATGCATACCATTACATTCTTACCGAGATTCATTCTTCCTACCACCCCCTATTCTTCCCAAGCTCTTTATTCTTACGTAGCATATAAAGACTGGTTGTCTTTCGAATTTCTTCCTTCAATAAAAAAATTTTGCCAATGTTCTATGGGTAAAAGACGACTATTTTTGTTTTATACTTTATCGTAATGAGAACAATTTTCTAATTATCAACAAAAATACACTACGCCAACTGCGCTAATTAACAGATACTGTGATATCTTACACAACACGCAGTTTAACATACAAGATTATTATAAAAGAATGAATGTGAAGTTACATAAGAAGAATTTTTGCTGCTAGCAGTTCACTTTTTTTTATTTAATGTCTTCTTCCTCTTTAAAATTTTCTGAACTCTAGCTCCGGTTCACGTTGGTGCATTTGATGTTGCCAATTTCTTTTTGTCAAATTTTCATTTAATACTTTTGGTTCTGGTACCGTAGGTACTGAGATTTGCGCGTGGAATTATTCTAATTTCCTTGAACAGAAGACAAAATCTTATCTGCTAAGACTTTTGTCCTCAGTTGATTTAGAAACATAATGCTGGAACATTTGCATCACCCAATAAAATTTTATCTCTACCATGTTCTTCATTGCTATATCAGTTATCTCATTATGTTTACGGTGAAAAAAAAAAAATTCATGCTCAAACAACATTCCGACAAGCATCTGCAGTTACAATGGAGTAATGAAATGAATTAGACTAAATGAGTTTCAGTCCAAGAAATACAAACAATATCATATAATGAAATATTATAAGTAAAAGAATATATATATTTTCATAATTGTGTGAAACGAATCTTTGCTTGACGAAAGGACACGGACTAAAATTGAATTAAAACCTGAATGTTAGTCACATTATTCCTTGTATACACATCGAAAGGACGCTGATGAACTGTCCTTTGAGACATCTCATCACTCTAGCAGAGATCAAAAGATGGTTGCTATATATAAGATCATCAATCCCTGAGGTAAGGAATAACAACAGAGTTAATTATTTGGATGAATGGATGGCTTGACAAGCCCCTAGAAATGTCAAAGAAGAACAATTCTCTATTAAAAGAGAGAGAGAGAGAGAGAGAGAAAGAGAGAGAGAGAGAGAGAGAGAGAGAGAGAGAAAGGACATGGTCGAAGCCTTCACAAACTCTCTGTATATGGCAATTGTAACAGTAATTACATGAGGAAGAGAGGAGACAGCCACTGACTCGCTGAAATTCTGCAGGCCTAAATAGCCTTGCATCGGTGGTCTTGCATCTTCAGTTCAGACGACAAACCTTCCGATGTTACCTGTCGCGGTGACTAATGTCATGGGATGATGTTTTGGTGTGAATGGAAGAAAACAAATTTCGAGATTTTTTTTTTTTTTTTTAGTTCTTTTCATATAAGCCAAATTAGGATAATATAGATTTTCTTTATGATACTACGGAAACATAATGGCAGCCGAGGGAGACTCGTACGGTCAATTTGCTAAAATGTTTTACAAATACATTATACTTTTACGTGAACTGATTTCCGCAGTTATGGAAATTATTCAAGACAATCAAACAGGAAGACTTATATACACACGGAGAGAGATAGAGAGAGACTAATAAAAAAGTGAAGGAAATAGGCCTAATAAATGCTTTTTTTCTTTTCCCAATACGTTATAAATTGGAAAGAGACAGACATTGTTTCTAAGTTTAAAAAGGAAACTCGCCATGATATCCGTTCGAATAAATTTCTTAATTGTAAAAAGACTTGAAGTATAATACATGCATAGTGACGGAGACTAGAAGTAACTCATAATGGTAAACTTTTCCATACGAAGCCCAAACCTAGAGAGTAACTAAGTATTGGTACATACGCCAAACTAAAGAAAAATAAAGAGAAAGTTGAGGAAAAATGTAAGGGGGTCTAGACACGAAATGAACTAAAGATGCATATCCTAAAAAAATAAATTTCTAGGAAATAATATGAATATAGCAAGGGGGCGATTTCCGAAGCCAAGCAAAAGAAGAAAAGTAATTTATCCAATTGTACAGTTTAGGCGTTGCTCCTTTCAGCAGGGTTGATGCGTTGTCTGTTGGGTTGCACAGGTTGACTGGCTGCCCGAATAGAATGATGTAGGATATGACAGTTCCCACCACTTTCCACCATAACATCACAAAAATAACTTTCGAAATAAAGCCTCAATGGTAATCATAGAGGCAGAATAAATTATTCGAGAATTGACTTCTTATCTTAAGGAAATTTTTTAAAAAGAAGCTACACCACTAGAGTGGACTATTCTCAGATTCAGCTGGGATTCTAGCAAAGTAAAAGGCTATAAAAAATACTAAGTCAAGACACTCATTATTACTCCAGTAAACCCGATAATTATGTATCAAAGTTACTGTAAATACAGTTATCTTCACCATACTCGCAAACTACAAGGGGAGTTGAGAAAATACCATGTGAATCTCCTCCTACATTACTGTACTTTGCATTTCGCTTCTAAATAAAGGAATGTATGCATCAGGCACTGCAAGGAATTTTTATGGACGTATTTTATAAATTAAGAAATCATTTCAGAGAACCAATCCTGCTACTTTCAAATAAAAGAAATTAACGTAACGCTCAAGAAAAAAAATTTATAGATGTTATTGGAAATAAACCAGCTTGGTTTTGTTTTTCAGTAGTTGCAAGTGAAAAATTCTGAGTTATATTAAAAATACTTTGTTGAAGGTCTTTGACTTAAAGAGGGTTTTCTAAGTTTAATGAAACCAATTAAACGCTTGTTGGCAAAATTATAGGAATGAATGTTTCTTTTTAAAATATTAAAATATTGCATAGGTTTTGATCAATCTTCACAATATTTGCAATTAAAAATATTTTGTTTTGGTATCATATATATATATATATATATATGTGTGTGTGTGTGTGTGTGTGTGTGTGTGTATTTCTGTTAAGGCTGCAAGGCTAGTGTAATATTAAATCACTCTGGCTTTCCGAAGGTAACATCTCAGGCATACTGTGCACCAAACCGATTTCATCTATATGTACCTTCAGCTAAATTCTCTGCGTACTATTTTCGTCACCGCTACGTAACGATTGAGGAGAGGGTCTCTTCCCTTCAGGCGAGCATGTACACTCGGCAAGAAAAGTGAAGATATAGTTTTCTTTAGATTTCGTTCATCGAATTTTTATTTTTTTCTTACAGAAAACACATAATCTCGGTAAATTTACTCTAGAATATGAAAATACAATGCCAATTATATCATATATGTTAAATCTGTAAAACAAAAACGTTCAGATACTTAAAAACACCAAGCATGTCCGAAGTAATCAGAATTTCTCAGATGACTTCGTTCATAGAGATCTAAAAGATAGTGTGTGAATATCTCGGTGTAGTACTCTTTATCAGAACGGCAATATTTACTCGTTTTCCGTTATGGACAGGCTTATTATTGCATCATCATACGAGGTAGTGATAATTTCTTTAATTTTCACACATTCATATTTGTATTTCACGGTGTTAAAAGTCAGCTGGAATTAATGGCAGTAAATGTTGCGACAGCTACGGTAAGTTGACCAAATCTATTTAAATCTGCAAGAGCGTTCTCTATGATGTGTGGAGCACTTCAGCGGGAAAACACAAGTAACTGGATGTTTCTTGACGTTGCCCGTTCTCTCTGCGTTGCCATAGTTTCTCTCTCTCTCTCTCTCTCTCTCTCTCTCTCCATCGCTAAAACATACTATACAAATATAGTATCGCTCAATCTCTAAAAAAAAAAAAAAATAATGAAATGAGTAGCTCTACATATAGGCCTAGGCTTACACAACAGCAACTCTCTCTCTCTCTCTCTCTCTCTCTCTCATCGTAACATTGCATTCGTTCCTTTATTGTTCCCCACGTTGCTCAAATTTAACTCTTGATTTCACTATGGAAGATCACGTTTCCGATTATGCAAGCATTCCGTTCATTGTGGTGTCATAAATTCATTTGTATAAGGTTAATTGGTAGGTTACGTCGAAAAATGTTTATTTTGCTCAGAACTGTCGCTGCAAATTACAACTTGAACGAATACTGTAAAGCTTACTACTGCATTTAAGTATCAATGTAGAATATGAATGAAAGTTATAGGAGGTCAAGCAAAAAACCAACACACTAAGACAGAAGCTCCTCCCCTTTCTAAAGTTGCCAGATGTCGCATTATTGAGCAATATACTGTATGTCCGAAGATTTAAAAAAACTGTATCTTCACTTTCCTTGCCGAGTGTACAAGCCATCAAGCTGCTCTCATTTTCGCTATGTAGATGTCAGTATTACCCCATTAACTTTTTATGATAGCCTTTCTCTCTCTAATCCAACGTCTTACAATCCCCTTCCTGTTTCGATTTTCCATGGCTCTAACAATGTTACCTTTTCAGAGGAAGACTGATCTGTCACTTCCCTCGGGATTAGAGATCGGTCTTTCCTTTTCCCATTCTTTTAGCTTTCTGTAAAAGAAAAACTATTTTGCCAGAAAACTCGATTGCAATTTTTACTTGTTTCTTGTTTCATCGAGCCATTTTTGGGACAGGAATTACGTTGCCATTTCCATCAAACTTCAGAGTGAAAAACAGTCGATGGACATTTTCGTCTGTGGCTTATCCATGAAGCCTCTCTTTTATATTTAGGATAATACACACAGAATCACGCATGAAATAAACAACTGAAGATAACTGATACATAAATTTTTTTAAAGAGAATGTGAGACAAAATCACTTGAGCAAAATGAATCAGTCGGTAGAATATTTCGTTTGTCTTACTGAGATGAATATTTTTGTATAGTCTTAACCTTCCTTTTGTCTGACTCCAAGGAAACAAATGCCCCAGATACCTAAAATGATTTATTTATAATTCACTTTCAGCATGATTTAATTATCTTTGCTACCTAAATGTATAATTCTTTACTTGAGTGATTCAACCTGATTGAGAGACCTAGCACTGTTTATTATTTAAACCTTTCGTTCATTAGCCGTATCTTTTAATGGTCTTATCGCTGATTGTTACGCATAGAAAATATCAAAGAGACATGGGCATTGAAGCCGGAAATATATTTTTGTTATGAGTAATTCTAACCTCCCCAAAAATAAACTCCAATCCTCATATTTGTTAAATACATCTGTGTTTTGCATCCAAAATGTTATACATAGAAAGTAAGAAAAACTGGTAAGAACCGATAACGTTATATGCACTGATTATACCCAACATACCCATATACCCTCACATCACAAATATGACGTCATTCGACCAGCAAGTGATATTCTGCCAAGAGCATTAATCATTTACTATAAAACGTCTGCAGTTACCCAACTACTAGTTCTTCATTGGAGGGGTCGGTAGAGCTCTCGGCTAGCACGCTGTTGGCCCAGCCTTCGACTCCCCGACCGGCCAATGAAGAATTAGAGGAATTTATTCCTGGTGACAAAAATTCACTTCTCGTTATAATGTGGTTCGGATTCCACAATAAGCTGTAGGTCCCATTGCTAAGTGACCAGTTGGTTCTTAGCCACGTAAAATAAATCTAATCCTTCGGGCCAGCCCTAGGAGAGCTGTTAATCAGCTCAGTGGTCTGGTTAAAGTAAGATATGCTTAACTTACCCAGCTACTAAAGAGTTCATTGCGAAATAGGTTTCGAGATCGGAAAAACTGAGTTTTCCATTTTCCAATACGCAGATGACTTAACAATTTTCAGCATATTCCGGCTACTGTCAAACAGACTCAACCACAAGATTTGCCAGAGCTTTGTGATTTATCTCTTTCTATAATGTGAGGTATCGTTAAATGGTAATGTTGCTCGATGCGCTAAGGGATGTTCAATCCTGATTATTTTATGCTTATTCCAAATTTCTAGGGCACAGCTTTTTGTTATCAGTAACTTCATGAAATATTGGGTTTAATATAAAGGCCTGTAACTAATCTACGCATGAAGTTCATTCATGTATTATCACTCAAAGATTAATAATAAAACATTGTTAGGTTACTAAAATAACTAAGACTTTTAAAACTGCACTGTGACTGAATTCATATATGAATGTATACATTTTAAAAATCACTGATAACTGAACCCGTAGGAATGATAAAAAAACACAATTTATCGAATACCTTTAGCAACGTTACCAGGCCAAACTTTCCAAGTTGCTTTTATAGTTAATTTCATGGGACTCTTGGCCAGTCCAAACAAACACATAATGGATATAGTCTAACCTAAAAACCCCTTCTCTTAAAATCGCCAGTTTTTCAAAAATTCCCGGGACTTCACACTTGACCAGTTACCGCCACAAACGGAACGTCATTTATTACGTTTAATGATGTGTTGTTATTATTCTGAGTTAGACTCGATCCGATTAAAAACGACGGTACAGTATCAAAATACCCAATTTGTACGTGATTATACTAAGGTAGGGAATTAATTAGGCCAATATAACTTCATGAACGTTAGAGATGATATAATCGAAATAAAAAAGGAGAGGCAAGGTAATTTACATAATAAATCTGAGATGTTCATAATTTTTTCTGCATATTTTTAAGTGTTTCATTTATTATCACTTAAACACTATCAGAAATATCCACCAAACGGAACCGCTATCTATAGGAAAGTTTACAGCAAAAACAACTGGTTTGGTATACTATTATCTAGTTTCCCTCGTTCATCATAATACACGACATGATGAGCATAATGAAGCAAAATCTTCAAGAAAACACAAGAAACAAAATTAAAAGAATCCAAAAACATATATAAGAAAATAAATGTGTGACATAGTTGAGGAAAATAGATCGCGCAAAAACAATCGATTCTAAATCATGAACAAACTCATTATGAACAAATCACAAAAATATACTAAGGAAAAGGTAAGAAAGAAAGCACAGAACCACACGAAATCAAAAAGCAAGAGAGAAAGATATATTTCCAAAGAAGTCGCACCCGGACACTATTTTTTTGAAGTCTGTCACCACCTCGCCACCAAACTTTGTACGAAGTACCGATGTCCTTCCGTGACGTTGCAAGATGAAATCACGCACGCTTCTTGACGTGATGTGACTGGAGCACGGAACGTGTGGAAAATACACTTTTGCCTCCATAGTTTAGCCAACACTGATCTCTATTTAGTGGAAATTCTGCCAGTTGCCTGCTACTTCGACACTGAATTTACTTTTGTACATTAAAACTTATAAATGATTAAGAGATTTCTTTCTGCTTTAACAAAAAGTTCACAACGCCCAGCTCACTACGTCAAAATTGAAATAGATTCTCCGTCTGAGTATTTTAGGGAAGGATGAAAGCTAATGTGAAGCTTTTGAACGCCCTTTCCCTGTTGGAAAGGAAGGCCAAAGGGGTTGCAAGGATACAGTCTCACTCTTGAAAGTAAATCCCTTGTACATAAAAGGCCATTAATGAATTTTTTTACACTGGCTATGCACACACACACACAATCACACACACACACATGTATATATATATATATATATATATAATATGTATATATATATATATATATATATATATATAATATTATTTTTGATTAAATAATTATGAAAGTATAGGTTGACTGAGAAGCAATTCGAACAAGAACACTAAAAGCAAACCTGACTGAAATAGAAAGTAAAAATTATGTAAATGCACTTTCTACATTAATTTATTCCATTAGGAAAATTGCAAAACTTTCACTTTAGTTCTAAAGATAAGTTACCAACTGTAAGCAGAGATATCCATTTCATAGAATTATTTGGGAGTGGCTTGCATATTTTCTGTTCAGTTGATAACTTTATCACAACTACAATAATATGAGAATGTACAAATGGTGTATTAAATGCAAATAACATCAAGATATTGGTAACACTACTAATTATTACATTCGAGATTTGGAGATAATTTGATGATTATTACCTTCCAACTAAAATTAAGTTGTTAGTTACATTCGCTTCTCTGTGATTCTGTTAACGAAAGTTATTTACAGTTCGTCTACACCGACACGCGAGAGAGCTTACTACGAAATTATGCTTCACTGCGACAGAGGGAGGCACAACCCGGGAACTGAGAAAAAAAAGTTTTCTGTCGCGTCCGGTAATACTTTATGCACTCGAGGGCTGAAACTTATTATCACATTTAATTGGCAATTGAACATACATAACTATTACGTTCTATATGTATATACATTTATACACACACACAGATATATATATATATATATATATATATATATGTATATATATATTGTAAAGATTAGCGCCAAAATAAGCTACAAAAGCGCCCACCTTTCTGGATGCAGACGTCAGCCTTAAGCCCCAACTATGTGGTAAAGTACCTAGAAAGAGTTGCTTAGTCACGTTATGTTCGCCCTTGTGCATTTATTAAACTTCTGGGACTATAACTTGTAGAGTAAAAGCACTGAATGTGGAGACTTAAGAATCACCTGCACCAGGAATCATATAATAGTAATATATACATATATATATATATATATATATATATATGTCACTGAAGATGTGGAAAAGGAACCTCAAAAGTTCCAGTTGCTATTCGTTACTACTCTAGAACAGTTCCCATTGTGTTTCGGTAATTTACTTATATTTGTATCTATTTATTTACGATTTGTTAATTTGCTTTTTTCTTTTCTTTTTCAGTAACTGACATTGTCTTCCTACATTTTCCTATTACCTTCTGTTACTTCTTTGAAATGAACACAATATTCTCTGGAAGCTTGAATTTCAAGTTAATCGCCCGTGTGAGGTTTGTTCCATATGACTAGGGTTCATCTTCTGAATAATATAATATATATATATATATATATATATATATATATATTTATATGTCTATATATACATATTTATACACATATACAATGCCATTTGGAAAAATGTTTTAAATGTCGCCCCTCGTGCAAAGAAAAATGATTGAGAAATGTGTAACGCTCTGTACCTCTTAATATGATGGACAAATTTTATTCTCATATTTTAAGAGAATCACAGTGGCAGTCCGCGTTATTCCAAAACAAATGGTCGAAACTTTGGGCGTAATTTATATAAAGGAGCTTCAGGAGAGCAAATAATGTAAGAGGCGATCGAGATCCCAGTCCTAACGCCTTCGACGTCTCTGCAGAATTTAGGAACATTCTGCCATTATTCTAGAAGTTGTTTCCCTAAGAAGAATATTACACCTCTTTATATATATATAAATATATATATATATATATATATATGTATATGTGTGTGTGTGAGTGTGTCAGAAGGAAATAATGAAAAGCAGCAGTACCTAGCACTTTCGTATATTTTTGATACTCCTCATCAGGGTACAATATAAGAATAAAAAACAGCTTCGAAATTTCAAAGGTAAACAAAAAAAAAACAAGAGAAAGTGAAGTACAGCACAACCAAACAGCCTAACCAAGAAGCAAATGGTCCACAGCCAAGAATTACACAAAAGGATAAATATTATAAACGGAAATGAAACTACTAAGCAGTCTATTACATGGTGTCACGATGCGTACCAAGTACCTGGAATATTACACAACTAATTTCAAAATTTCAAAATTTACCTCACTTCAGCCAGATACCTGAACTCTCATAACAAGAGGAAATTACGACTGGGTACTCTAAAGGTAATAGTGATCCCTTAAAAACTTACTAATAACTTGAAGGTAGAACTATATAGTAGCTACGCGGCGGTGACTGCCTTCTAACTTAACTTTTTCTACAGATTTTTGGTTGCTAATTATGATTTTTTGGCACTCTAGTGTAATTAACCTGTAATTAACCCCTGAAGTCCATCCAACAAGGGGTTTCTATACGCGATCTTCACAAGACAGAGCACGGGTACATTTGTTTCAAACGGTTCATATCCCGTCCGGCAAGTGCAATAACTTGTTAACGTATGGGTACCCAACCCCCCACCCCCGCCCAGGGCCAGTACTAAACACAGCGAAGGGACATTCCATTTGGCCGACAACAAACATGCACCGCCAGTATCAGAACCCCTAAAAGTGTAGAAAAAACCAGTTGAAAAGTTAAAACAGGTGCGGAGCTAATATATAGAATTACCAACTTGAAAAAATTAAACTCAGTTTATCAGAATATGTGTGAGGTATCAACAATTAAACTAGAACTATTCTAGAGCAAAACGGCATCACTCCATCAAATAACTTTAACTGTTTCCCTGGTCTTAACTCACGTTAGCAAAACCAAAAGAACAAAACATGTTCATCACTTTGCCTTATGCAAACACAATTAATCCTATTCACTGGTGGTCAATAAATGAAACGCTGTTTTTCTAAAAAATATTAAACACAAAAATTTACTTTCAAGTTCAAAATTTATAATTAGAATCCACAATCTGAAAAATTTAATATTACTAGAAAACAACACAAAACTTAATTAATTCTTGAATTAAGTTATGAAACCCAACTAATTCACAAAAACCTTATCAGGAATTTAAATTAATCAGGCGAAATCTTAATAAATGAAAAATTAAATCAAATATGCAATGTTAAATTACCAAGAAATATTTAAAATGCTACGTAAATAAATATTACATCACAAACATAAAAATATGTAAAAATATGAAGAGATTGCAAACAGAAAAAACACACAAAAACACACGAGATTTATCAATAATAACTTACCTGAGGCAAAATTTCCCTAACTTATGATACCTTGGTATTAATAAGTAAAATTCACGTTAACTTACAGAAGTTTGTGAACATTTTCTAAAATCACTTGTTGCAGCTGCTTTTCCACAAATTACACTTTTAATAAAGTGCCATTACACTTTTCCTGCCCTCAGATCTCAAAAAAGCTAAGACTAACACCAGTGACCACAATGTTCTACGTTAATTAATAACTTCTCTCTTTTGAAGAAAGAGAGAGAGAGGGAAAGAGAGAGTGAACCAGACAGGTCGGTCTCAAGAATAAGAATGAAACAGATTTCAGAATTCCAGTAGCACATGAAACAATTACCTGACGTCATTAAGGCATTTTGGTTACGAGATACCAAAAAAGAAATTTCTAGAAGGAAGGTGACGTTACTCCCAGCAAGCTTTTAGAACACAATCGGGACATGCTACTCTTTCTCTCAAAGCGGCAGACGTGATCAGAGCCATGCATGTAATTTTGTGAAATCACTCGTATTCTTTTTGTATGGGGCAAGGCTTTTGCAGACATCTTTACATGGTCGAAACATACAGTAATCGACTAATTATGATTGACGTGTTTTATAAACAAGACGAAAAACTGAGTTGATTTCCTGAACGAATCGGCAATTGTTATTCCAAACTGTCCTCACGTTAACCCAAAGCAAAGTGCTTTCTCTTATCTTAACTGATGCCAATTGAAATTAAACAAGTTCTCACTAGGACACTCGTGTTCCTTATACTACGCTTTTATCAAGAAAGATATTATTAATTCTAAATTACGTTATTAAGTCATCTAAAGCATTAATTCTTTTGAGATCTGTTATGATATTTCAATAATTATTATTATTATACTTAATACATGATAAATAAATGAGTAAAAATATCAAAATATCGCATGATATACATATTACAAGGCAACATCATGAAAATAGTTACTAAAGTTTTCAATAATACATTTTGTAAGGCAGTTATCTAGTTTATATTGTCATTTGCTAATATTGAACACACTATTTGATTTATGTTTTATTATGCTAGATGTTTTTAAGAGCATTAAGATTTTGTTGTCCTGAATTTTTAGAAGACCAGATTATAAAGATTTATGATATTGCTTTCAAACTGGAGTACCCGACATTTTTAGTTGTTGTCGCTTTAAGAGAGGGTAAGAAAACATTTTATGTATATGACGTTGTACAAACTTTTGATCGTTGTAATTTGCTTGTTTTACCTTTTGACTACAGGTTTCTTTCCTTGCCAAAAATGTTTAACATTTTTAATATTAATGTTGTTTTCAGTAACACTCAGTCTGTGAGAACAATATTGATAAAGAACTCTCCTCATTTACAAACAGGTTGCATATACGAAATTCCAAGAAGAGATTGTAATAAAAAAGACTGACCTGTTTCTGTTACTGTCAATGTTCAAGAGAAAGTAAGTTTTCTTGTTGAGCATTTAATTTGTAACAAGAAAGCATTGTTTTGATTTAATACTGTCTTCATGCATAAGGCAAATAATTTCTTGTGAAGATTATTCAAATTGTGACATTCTTGTAGCAAAGGTAAGGAAACATAAAAATGTTATTTTGTGTTATGTCATTATTACAACCAACCATTATTCCATTCCAAATAAGAAAGAGTCAGGTAAATCAAAATATGACTCTTTAGAAGTTAAATATTTTTGTATTGTATGTTTCTTTGAATCTTATTTTGGAATATGTCGTTCTTTTCACAAAATACCTATTGAAGCTTTTGATTTTTGTTCTTTAATGCACATACATTATCACATCAATGTTTTCTAACCACGTTTTACAGGTCAGTATGAATAGCCGAGGGAAGAAATTAGTTAACTTGGCATTGCTTAAACAAAAGAACATACAGACTTATAAAGAAAGGGATAAAAATGCAAAAAAAGTAAAAGATTTCACTTTTATTTATATCATAAAATTCTTTTTAAGTAAAATATAAAAAAAAATTAAATAATAAAGTCAAATGATGCTCTATTGCATAATTTGCTATGGAATAACTGAAGACATAGACTTACAGTGACTAATTTGCAAACTGTTACCCGGTTTTATTTTATCTTTTATTTATTTTTTTTTTCTCTTTTTTGCTCGTGCTTCATTTTCTCATAATACTTTCCTCCTTCAACTCCATGAACATTTAATTTGGAAATTTTCATTTGTGTTATAGAGATGATTTTTTTGCGGATATTTTTGTTTGCTTTTAAGTAGGCCTATATAAGTTGTTTTGTGTTTGAGTGTTAATAACTGTAGTTTCTTTTTTGATGTTAAGAAAAAAGATATTACATCTCAATGATTATTGTCCTTTTGGATAATATGTATGTATGTATGCATGTATGTATGTACTCCCACACAACTGTATATTATCATTTTTATACACACGTGACATTTTAGACATCGTAGGCATTTTTCACCTCATCTTTTATTTTTGACCTCCACATTGGTTGTGTCAATATTTTCTTAAGAACAAAGTTACACACTTTCGAGTTAAAAAAAAAATAGCTTTTGTAAAATGTAGCCCTCATTATTTTTAGGAGAAACCTCAAATATCACCCAGTGTGAAGAGGCGCAAGTAATACAATCTTCCTTATCGTCCAGCGATTGTTCACCATCAAGTGTTTCTTCGTCAAGCAGCAAGTCCTCTTCAACCAGCAATTCCTCATCAGATAGCGATTCCTCACAGGACTTTTTTTTTTTTTTAGCTGATAGGTAAGATGGGTGAAAGAAGGGTGAGGGCAGTTAGCTAGCTAACCATGGTAGGGAATAGTTTAGAAAGTGAAATATTAGTAAGAGTAATGTCAAGTGTGGTTTATCCACAATTTTATTTAGGTAAGGGTACAATTTTTCTAATATTAACATAATACAATAATAATTTTACATTATAACAACATGGTAAATTGTACATATTGCATATTTTGAATTTTATTTCTTATTAGTATAATCATATTTAAAGCATAAAATAAAATAAAAAAAAAAATTAGTTCCAATTTCCTCATTTTAACCTTGATGTTAATTATCATAATGATTTGGCATGATACCTACATAGTAAATTCTAAATATTACTTTTTCACAAGGCTTTTCTTAATAATATAATGGTTGAGGTTCATCACGATGAAGATATGAAGATACTCTTCTCCACCATCTGTGGTCTGTGTTGTTTGGGTGGTTTCTCTCTTCTGCTTCGGATTCTTCTCTTAATTCACTGTTGTACTGATCTAGTTTGCTCCATATGTTGGTTGCCAGTCTGTATAATCTTTGATTAATTGGTTCTACTTTGTATTTTTTGTGTATTTGTTCTATATTCAGACCGTCATCTTCTTGATTGTTTCTCACTGCGGACCTTAGTATCTTATTTTGGAATTTTTGTAATGCACTTATATTGGAAGTCGATGCTAAACACGTGGGTATTGGTGGATATTCCATTATTGGTCTGATTAGGCTTTTGTAGAAATGGATTTTGATATTTGTGTTCATATTCCTAAATCGTTTTAGCTTTGTATTTTGTGTTCTTGCTATTCTTAGCCTTTCTCTCACGTTTCTTGACAGGACTTAGATTCAGATGATTCTGTCATTGACAAAAGCTATGTACCAAATTATGATGAAGATACTGTTGATGATGGTAATGTTAGTAAAGATGGTCGATTTCAGAGACCTAATCAAGATTGTTCGAGAGATAGCGATATTCAGGTTCCACCTGTGTTAGAATCCAGTATTGCTGATGCACCAATATTAGTCAGTCCTGCAAAGAAAGGTATCAAAAGAAAGAAATGCCCAGAAAAATGGAAAAGAAATGTTCAGAAACAGCTGAGGAATGCAGGTAAGATGTATGAAAAAGCACGCAAAAGGAAACCATGTTAGAGCAGAAAGAAAAATGACACCACCTTGTGGCGAAAAATGCAGACTGAAATGTTCTCAGAACATTAGTGAAGAAGAGAGAAACAATATATTCACTTTATATTGGGATTTGGGCGATATAACAAAACAAAAACAATTCATTGCAAATTCTACGAAAGTTGTTGAACCATCCTACAGATATATTCGAATAGGAGGCAATCAACCACCAAGAAGACTTAATAATACCTTTTATTTTTACACTGACGATAAAGAAAATAGAGTGTGCAAGCTGTTCTTCAAGGACACGTTAGACATAAATGATCGCCCTATCCGAACAGCTTTGGAGAAAAAAAAAAAAAAAGTTGCCGGTGCTCTTACTGAATCTGATCTTAGAGGCAAGCATGGTAAACATGCCACAGTCGATGAAAGCATTCGAGCTATAATCAAGGAGCATATTGACTCTATTCCAAGAATAGAAAGTCACTACACAAGAGCAAAATCTTCAAGGACAAATTGATGGGAGCAAAACAATTGCTGATATTCACAGTGACTATGTAGCTAAATGCGAAAAAGAAAAACTGCCATTTGGAAACTATACTCTTTTTTATAGAATATTTAAACAAGAATATAACATATCTTTTTTCATTCCTAAAAAGGATCAATGTGATATTTGCACAGTTTTCGACAACGCTGAAGAAAGTGAAAAGACTGATTTAAAAGAAAGTTATGACAGACACCTACTGGAAAAGGAATTATCAAGGTCTGAGAAAGCAACTGGTAAGACATCAGCGGATTCTGTTGTGGCTGTGAATGATTTACAAGCAGTACCGCAGTTACCCAAGGAAGACGTTAATGTGTTTTACTACAGATCAAAATTTAACGTTTTGAATTTCACTATTTACAATCTAAAATCAAATTCATGTAACTGTTATGTATGGGATGAGGCAAACGGTCATCGTGGAGTCAATGAATTAGGTACATGTGTGTTGGATTACATAAAGGAAGTGTGTAAAGCAGGTAAAAGTGACATCATCTTCTATTCTGATAATTGTGCTGGCCAGCAAAAAATAAGTTCATGCTTGCTTTTTACTTATATGCAGTAGATAAGTTGGAAATAAATTCAAATACACACAAGTATCTTATTAAAGGACACACACAGAATGATGGAGATTCTGCTCATTCCTTGATTGAGAGACAAGTCAAACAACTCCTCAGAAGTGGACCAATTTATGTTCCAGAATCTTTTATAACTGCTATTCGAACCGCTAAGAAGAAAGGGGATCCTTTCAATGTCAAGGAACTCTGTTATGAAGACTTCTATAACATCAAAATCTTAGCAAATGAAACTGGTCCTATGAACATGAAAGGGTCCAAACTTGCTCAAGTCAAAGTGCTGAAGGTTGTTAAGGACTCACCAACTTCAGTTTTCTATAAGTATTCATATTCTGAAGATTACCAGGAAACAAGAGTAGTCAAAGATAAGAATTGTGAGGGGAAACATAAAACTGCTATCTATTTTTAATGAAAAGCCAGGAATAGCAGGCCAAAAGAAAACGACCTAGTTGATCTATGTGAGAAGAACCTCATTCCAAAACCCTATCATGTGTTTTATAAAAACCTTTAATTTGTCAGTGACAGCTATATTGTATGAAATAACTTTTACATTTAGAAGTATATAAATTGATTTAACTGGTTAAAAAGCTAAAAGGTTTTAGAAGATTTTTTAAAGTTTAATTGCATTGTGTGAAGCAACTTTTTGCTATAGAAGTACATAAGTTTACTTTTCTTTCTTTTTTTTTTTGCTAAAAAACGTTCTAATATTTCAAAAGATTTCTTTCTTGGTTTTTTTAAGTTTCATAACTTCTCTTGAGTTAAAATCAGAGAGGTGATTATAATTTTTTTATATTAAAAATTCAGTATTTGAAATTATGTTTCATTATATTAATTTCTTGTTCTGTTCTATTAGTGTCATAACGTGAAAATTAATAAATCCCATTTGTATTTTCGTTTTTTGTTGTTGTAATACTGTCACATTTTGACATGCTTCATCTAAACACCTACAGATTACTGAGAATAATGTCACAAATCGGAAAGACTACAAAAAAACTAATGTAGTAATAATACAATAATTTGTTAAGCCTTAGAACATTAACTATTCCTTAAAGGAAGAGTTGTTTTATATAAATATCAGGTAAAAAAATTATCTTCTTATCCATGGATAAAGTATAGAGAGTTTTAAACTTTGAATTGCTCCTCCCGAAAAAATAGCAATATTTGAGTTATGACATTCTTCTGGCATAGGAGCGATATATATATATATATATATATATATTGTCAAGTGGGAATCCACTCCTGGAAGCAAACTCCAAACTCCAAACTGTGTTCCACCCCAAAATAACGTAATTTGGCATTGATATCTAACTGAGGAAGGCGTGAGAAACTCAGCCCCAATGTAAATTTCTCTCCATGCTCCCCTTTTTGGTGCATCTGTTTATCTTTTATAAAGACCTGGTGACTACTTGAATTACCTCTTTTCAGATAAAAGACGAATGGAGTCGAAGCCTTCCGAAAATCCGCCAGAAAGGTTGAGTTCCCCATGAAAACTGGGGAACATGGGTTGCCAGAAGTCACCAGGATTTGGGAAAGATCCTAACGCAGAAAACGAGGGCATGACTGCCATTTCTGCGATGACAGTGACGTCTGGGAGGAGCAAGAAAATAAGCTCTCGAGGTCATATAAGGCTAGAAACCGCAGCCATCATTCTCAGAAACACCCCGATAGCGGAGCAACACACAGCTCCTTTGCATAGCCCCTTTATTGAGCTAACCCGATCCACGTGGTCCCCTTTTGATCACCCAGTCGCATTACCTGTGCATTTTCCCATTAAAATCATCCCTCCAGAACTGGTGAAATTCGACGAGGCCCCTCCATCGCTCCGTTATAAGGCAACGTCCTGACTAGAGGTTTTTTCAACGGTCACGTATCCTTAATCTCCAACTGCACTCTCATTTTCTTTTCTGAACTTCGACCTGACTCATTTAGTTCGGTGTGGATTTTAATGCAAGTATATCGTACCAGAATCGAGTTATTTTGGCACGCTCCGTGCGTCCCTCGATTAACCCGAGATCGTTATACTGATCCTCTTGTAACCGCTGGCATTATCACATTGCAGACGTTACATCGGCTGTGGAAACATCAACTTATCTTGTGCTTCTTGCAGTGAAAAGGCCACTGCAATCAATTCTTCAGTATCCCTTTCAGGAGGATTAATCGTAGACTATTCAATTTTGAAACAATGATAACATAACTAACCACATGACAGCCCTGTTTGATCTGCCTATCATTTTCCAGTCTTCTGACTGACGTGTTTAAATGTAAGTATATTCCACTTAAAGTAAACCCAAGTGTTTATCTGTAAAGACCCTTGTTGAAGTACGGCCCTCAGCCCAGCTGTTTTTTATTTTTTTTATTTTTTAACGACTCCTGCCTGACCTAGCAATTGCAGTCAGCTTTCTTCAAGTCCGCTTTGTTCAAGAGCTAGACCCCAGATTGGACCCCTGAACAAGGAAACCAAAAGTAGGCCAAGTAAGAATCTAAAAATGAAAAAAAAAAAAAAAAAAAAAAAAAAAAAAAATATATATATATATATATATATATGAAATTTTTATCACACCGTGATTTTTATACAATCATGAAGCTACAAATGTCGCTTAATATCGAAATTCACGCTACCTCGGTATATCTCCGTTGGAGAATTGTCGCCGAAGGGGAATTTATATAAGTGATAAATGAATTGGAATCGTGGGGACACGAACCCGCGACGAAAGCCTATTCAGCGACTCCAGTTGACGTAAACCATTGAGCCATCAAGAGAGGTATAAGTCTTTTGCCGAGATGTCGTACTGCTTTTACCCGTCGTGAGCGGGGAAAGTGTACTAGCCTCGACAATGACCCACCTCCGCCATGACAGTTCATTGGTACGTTTGGAACACGCAGCTCTTGTTATGAAATTTTTATCACACCGTGATTTTTATACAATCATGAAGCTACAAATGTCGCTTAATATCGAAATTCACGCTACCTCGGTATATCTCCGTTGGAGAATTGTCGCCGAAGGGGAATTTATATAAGTGATAAATGAATTGGAATCGTGGGGACACGAACCCGCGACGAAAGCCTATTCAGCGACTCCAGTTGACGTAAACCATTGAGCCATCAAGAGAGGTATAAGTCTTTTGCCGAGATGTCGTACTGCTTTTACCCGTCGTGAGCGGGGAAAGTGTACTAGCCTCGACAATGACCCACCTCCGCCATGACAGTTCATTGGTACGTTTGGAACACGCAGCTCTTGTTATGAAATTTTTATCACACCGTGATTTTTATACAATCATGAAGCTACAAATGTCGCTTAATATCGAAATTCACGCTACCTCGGTATATCTCCGTTGGAGAATTGTCGCCGAAGGGGAATTTATATAAGTGATAAATGAATTGGAATCGTGGGGACACGAACCCGCGACGAAAGCCTATTCAGCGACTCCAGTTGACGTAAACCATTGAGCCATCAAGAGAGGTATAAGTCTTTTGCCGAGATGTCGTACTGCTTTTACCCGTCGTGAGCGGGGAAAGTGTACTAGCCTCGACAATGACCCACCTCCGCCATGACAGTTCATTGGTACGTTTGGAACACGCAGCTCTTGTTATGAAATTTTTATCACACCGTGATTTTTATACAATCATGAAGCTACAAATGTCGCTTAATATCGAAATTCACGCTACCTCGGTATATCTCCGTTGGAGAATTGTCGCCGAAGGGGAATTTATATAAGTGATAAATGAATTGGAATCGTGGGGACACGAACCCGCGACGAAAGCCTATTCAGCGACTCCAGTTGACGTAAACCATTGAGCCATCAAGAGAGGTATAAGTCTTTTGCCGAGATGTCGTACTGCTTTTACCCGTCGTGAGCGGGGAAAGTGTACTAGCCTCGACAATGACCCACCTCCGCCATGACAGTTCATTGGTACGTTTGGAACACGCAGCTCTTGTTATGAAATTTTTATCACACCGTGATTTTTATACAATCATGAAGCTACAAATGTCGCTTAATATCGAAATTCACGCTACCTCGGTATATCTCCGTTGGAGAATTGTCGCCGAAGGGGAATTTATATAAGTGATAAATGAATTGGAATCGTGGGGACACGAACCCGCGACGAAAGCCTATTCAGCGACTCCAGTTGACGTAAACCATTGAGCCATCAAGAGAGGTATAAGTCTTTTGCCGAGATGTCGTACTGCTTTTACCCGTCGTGAGCGGGGAAAGTGTACTAGCCTCGACAATGACCCACCTCCGCCATGACAGTTCATTGGTACGTTTGGAACACGCAGCTCTTGTTATGAAATTTTTATCACACCGTGATTTTTATACAATCATGAAGCTACAAATGTCGCTTAATATCGAAATTCACGCTACCTCGGTATATCTCCGTTGGAGAATTGTCGCCGAAGGGGAATTTATATAAGTGATAAATGAATTGGAATCGTGGGGACACGAACCCGCGACGAAAGCCTATTCAGCGACTCCAGTTGACGTAAACCATTGAGCCATCAAGAGAGGTATAAGTCTTTTGCCGAGATGTCGTACTGCTTTTACCCGTCGTGAGCGGGGAAAGTGTACTAGCCTCGACAATGACCCACCTCCGCCATGACAGTTCATTGGTACGTTTGGAACACGCAGCTCTTGTTATGAAATTTTTATCACACCGTGATTTTTATACAATCATGAAGCTACAAATGTCGCTTAATATCGAAATTCACGCTACCTCGGTATATCTCCGTTGGAGAATTGTCGCCGAAGGGGAATTTATATAAGTGATAAATGAATTGGAATCGTGGGGACACGAACCCGCGACGAAAGCCTATTCAGCGACTCCAGTTGACGTAAACCATTGAGCCATCAAGAGAGGTATAAGTCTTTTGCCGAGATGTCGTACTGCTTTTACCCGTCGTGAGCGGGGAAAGTGTACTAGCCTCGACAATGACCCACCTCCGCCATGACAGTTCATTGGTACGTTTGGAACACGCAGCTCTTGTTATGAAATTTTTATCACACCGTGATTTTTATACAATCATGAAGCTACAAATGTCGCTTAATATCGAAATTCACGCTACCTCGGTATATCTCCGTTGGAGAATTGTCGCCGAAGGGGAATTTATATAAGTGATAAATGAATTGGAATCGTGGGGACACGAACCCGCGACGAAAGCCTATTGATGGCTCAATGGTTTACGTCAACTGGAGTCGCTGAATAGGCTTTCGTCGCGGGTTCGTGTCCCCACGATTCCAATTCATTTATCACTTATATAAATTCCCCTTCGGCGACAATTCTCCAACGGAGATATACCGAGGTAGCGTGAATTTCGATATTAAGCGACATTTGTAGCTTCATGATTGTATAAAAAT
>JANJGK010000020.1:11791453-11811453 GCA_039081455.1 Macrobrachium rosenbergii | reverse complement strand
ATGAATAAAATTACTTAAAAAATTGCTCTTAAAATCAATAAAATCCATAAAATACTTCACAGTCAAAATACAAGATAAAAAAAAAAAAAAAAAAAAATAAAAGCAAAATCAAAGACCGCTAACCAACCTTATACCAAGAAGGCAGAAGACAGAATGCATAAAAAAAGTTTAACTCAGGTACAGCTGAGTGGAGGAGGTCTGGGTATTTAACTGGGGAACTAGTTGTTTAATAAATAATGATTCCAGGATAGGCAGTTCGTATGCAGTAGTTGTTTGGCCTATGATACAGAAATCGTTTCTATCAATATATGTTTTACAAATTTTCGAATGGTTTCTTATGCTTGAATGCTCGGGATTGGAGAGCCTACAGCCAGTCCGAAAACTTAATCCCCGATGAGAGTCGATTCTGACCCTCAGTAACCTCCTCGTGGATCCGACATATGTCCCAGAGTTACACTTAGGGCAAGTATACTTATATACCACGTTAGAGGTCAATAGAGGGTTTAATCGATCTTTGTATCTGAAAAAGGAACCAATCGTTAGTGGATTTTTTGGAATTAATTTTAGATTAATGGCACCATAATGTTTATGAACAATTTGTGCGAACCTTTGTCGAAAAGAATCATCATGTAAAAATGGAAATTTGGCATAAAAAGCTAATTTTGGTACTGTACAAGGTTTGGCGATATTCATGAATTGTTTGTTAAGGAACATGCGGAGCTTTTTAAAAAACAAGTTCTGTGGGAAGCAATTATTCACAAAATATGCAGAAAGGAAACCAATTTCTTGATGGAAGGATTGCCAGTTCGATGTAATAAAATAAGCCCTGTGGAGGAGAGTAAAAATAGAGTTCAGTTTAAAGTCATAAAAACAAGAACTATAGTAATTGGATCCTAAACCAGTAAAAGTCTTCTTTCTAAAAACAGAAGTATTAAACAATCCATTATCCCTAGTAACAATAACGTCTAGGAAAGGCAACTGATTATTCACCTCTTTTTCTACAGTCAACTTAATGTTATTATGTTTAGTATTAACATATGCTAAAAACGAGTCAATATCACAATCATTCTTAAATAAGGCGAAGGTGTCATCAATATACCTACCATAAAAGAGTGGGTGGAACCTAAGTGGACATTCATCTAACATGCGCTCTTCCAGCGAGCACATGAAGATGTTGGCAAAAGTAGGACCCAAAGGAGAGCTAGGGTCCAGAGGAGTACAAGTGCCGTTACTTGCGCCTTCTGGCAATTAAGGTGTCCTGTGCCCCTGTCGTTCAATTGCCTGGAAGAGGAGAGCATCTCGGCAGAAGGGCAAATTCAGCAGTAAAATGGGACAATTGAGAGGATGTTAAGAGAGAGAGAGGTTAAGGATGGACAATGGCCATAACAAATAGATAAGTAGAGCTAGGTGCGGCCTGTAGAAGCCTACTTGCCTCTGTGTGGGCTGCTGGATTCTCTCGTGATATGTACTTATTAGGAAAGTCAAATGCTGAAAAGCAGAGGGCATTATAAGGCTATTCATTATTCATGAATACTCATAGCAGCTCCCCTTACAAGAAGATATTTTACGCCTTTTTGGGAGTGAATGTCTTCAAAAAGCCTGAAGCATTTCAATGTTTCTCTGTCTCTCTCTCTCTCTCTCTCTCTCTCTCTCTCTCTCTCTCTCTCTCTCTCTCTCTCTTGTTGTACATTAAAGTTATATTTAACTTGCTAAAATGTGTCTGCTGTGAGATGAAACTTATCAAGAGTTAGCATGAAAGATTAACTTAGCAGCACCTGCAGTATTTGACAATCAAGTATAGGCAATTTAAGGCATCTGCTGTTAGGTATAAGCAACTTTAACTTTATAGTTACTAACGAGCTGGCAGCACCTGTAATATGTTGAAAGCAAGCAGTTACATTTAAGCATGAGCTATGTAATGTTAGTCTTTAAGCAAATATTAAAATTATACAAGACTTAGAATTAGGTTATCATTAGCGTTAATTTCAACCATTATGGAAAATTTACAATCTGAAGATTCAAAATATAGCAACTAAATAAAATGCATGCAGTTACACTAAAACGGGTTTCTGCTTGTTAGAGTAGATACCAGCCTTAGGTGTAAATGAAATATAATTTAATACAAACTCAAGTAAGCTGAAGGTGTCTTGCATCAGAGATATTTGTGGGACTACTCATTCAGGGAGTGTCTGGCTACTTTGCTAATGTCTCAGCACTGTGCCAGGTGTGGCACTCAAGTCACAAAGAGCCTAGTGGCTCTGTTATTTACAGTTAACTCCTTTTGCAAGGGCCTCTGGTTGGTCATGAAAGCAATTGCATGAAGGAAAGTCAATGACTCATAGGGCCAGGAGATCTGGCGGATGGCACTCTGCATTGGCAGGGTGTGATGCAAAGTAAATAGGGTGATGCAAGGTAAAGGTATGCTATTATAAGGAGGAAAGTGATATTAACAATGATTAGCTTTTAAAATTAGAGGGAACAATTACAAAATCACAAATGTAGATGATTAGAGTTACAAGATGAAAGTAGGTTACACATAGATAGAGAGAGGGAGTAAGAGAGTAACGTAGCATCCTACTCTGGTTGGGTGCTAAGATACTCAGTAAAAGTGGGGCACTGTGCCAGGTTGGCACGAGTGCCAGGAGAACTCAGTGGCTCTCTCAGGCTATCTGGATGTTCTACACCTCTGACCTTTCTTCCTTGGCCCTCCTTTAGGTTGATGGGTTGACATTGCAGGAGGAATCAGTGAAACTGTGTCCATGGAAGGCGTTGGCATGCCACTTGTTCCGGCTGCTGCGACAACTGAAGCAGGGACAGTGCAAACAATTTCTACTATTTGCCAACACAGTTCCTTTAGCTCTGCGATCAAGTGAGATATGGAAGAATTTTCTAATGGAGTCTTATCTCTGAGGACTGGAAAAGAGAGGAAGAAGTCTTCGTGGGCGTGAGAGGCTCCCAGGTTAAAATGACCAACTCAGGCATGGGTTGTGAGGCCATGTCAGAGTGTGTACTTCTGCTGTGGTCAGGGGGCTCTGGAAGGGATCTACACCACAATTATCGGGTAAGGAATCGTCAGAGAGATGCGCATTCAATGCCTCGAGGCTGTAAACTTCATACGCTGTATTATTTTTAAAACCTAACAACCTGGCAGCTTTATCACTGAATTTGATAGCCGCACTTCTAATATCCCCCGCCTTAATGTTCCTCCTCCTAACGTGGGGGATGATAACTCTCTTGCTATCTTCATCCCAACCGAATATATCATTGCTGTCAAAAACGTTTTTGTATTCACTGTCAAAATAGACTTTTAAAATTTCAAAAACATCTTTGTTAAGCGTCCTCACTAACCTTTTCATATCCCCCGCTAACATAGCTGTCATTGGTCTATAGCTATAGGCATGCTTATCGTTTTTACCACGATCAGTAACAAAGTAGAAGGTGAATTCTTCATCTCTCGATAATACAGCATAACAAACGTCTGGAAACATGATCAAAGCAAGACCTACTTCATATTTGCTACCATTCAGCGGGAATATAGGAGTGGGTAACCTATTCACAAACCCCGACGGGGAGTTATTTTCATACTTGTCCAGGCTGCCGAGACTGCTCGCATATATAGTGTGTTCACCCACCATACTGATACTGTACTGCACACAATTTCCTTCATCTAGGTCTTATATGAAGGGTGCGTGCCATGGTTTTACCTTTAATAAACTTAACGTTTTCCCCCTCCTGATTCGTTACATCAATCACGATGTAATCCACAGCATTCATGTTTAAAGGTTTATAAACAGCAATATGTACACCTCCACTCAGTGCACATTCCAATGCGAAACAATCCAGGACATTTGCAGTTTTATCACCCAGTGATGAAGGTTGAATAATGTTGGAATATAAGTACACACAGTCAATACTGAGCTTGTTGAGATAAGAAATTCTGGAGCGATGATTTTTCATTGCCCCTGAACCATAAATCGCGTATGTCAATTCTGTGTTAAACCCTAATACTCGCACTGCTCTAACACTAAACTTTACAGTGACTGAAACAATTCCTTCTACTTTCGCCACCTTGGCATTCATGTATGTGAGACTCATCCTCTTCAAATCATCGTTCCATGAAAATAATCCTTCCCCAAGCATAACACCTTGAATTTATGCACCATAAAATGTTTCCAACTGTTTTGTAACGTCCGTATTGAGTGCTCTGATCAATCTATTCATTTCTCCCGCTAATAATCCAACGGCGGGAACATGCGTGAAACCATACGAGCAAGGTGCCAAACCCTGATTTAAGGTTGCTTTAAAATGAATTGTGAAATCTCTATCTTCAGGTGTGACAGAGTAGTATTCATTTGGGAGTGTAACCCCTATAACACCCATTTCATATTCCACCTCTTTTGATAGAGTTATGGGAGTGGACAATTTGTTTGTGAATTTACAGGGCTGGTTTTCGGGAAATAAATCTAGACACAGCCCGCTATTCACATATACAATGTAATTGCTACACATGTTGAATGTGCAATGCTGGTAATACACTTGACTGCATACATATACTCGTATATCCCCCACCGCGTGTGTACAAATACATGTCTATACTCGCCAGATCTATAAAGAGTGGAAAGTACACGTGAACTCCAGTTAATTGCTACACATGTTGAATGTGCAATGCTGGTAATACAAATGATTGCATACATATATATAACTCGCAACATAGAATGGATGAATAAAAAAATTATGAATAAAATAAAAAAACTGTTTTATTATACAAAATGTTGGAACATACATACATGCATACATACAGATATACACATTAAAATACACATATTAAATTACAAACTTTGGTAATAATTTTTACATTGGTGTGTCACACAACTTGCCATGTTGAATGCCAAAGTTTAATTTCTCCGCGTTCACAATTTCCAAACATTTCAATTTGGAAGCCACATCCATGTTTTGTTCAACCCCTAAACATAATTTCTCCACGTCCATTATTTCCAAACGTTTCAATTTGGATGATGCGTCTTTCAACTTCACATCGTCCGCACACCTCTCTTCAAGGTTTGATAAAACAATTTCTGTGATAGCTATGCAAGTGACTTTTCCGTGTCATTTCATCTCCTCACCAAAGGAGACAATCGCAGGCAGGTAATGGTTTAACCAATCACAGTTCACACGACCACTTAGTCCTAACCCCACAGCAAATAGAATATATTTCACATCTTCACGCGATGCTTTCATTAACTGCAATTTCAAACTCTTCAATGATGCGTCGAACTGATTGTATCTCATTTCTCTCGTATCGTTTCGCAACCTTTCTGCATGTTCTTCATCCTTGGAATACATTATACTCGTTTTGGCGAATTCGTTCCCTTCTACAGAAGCGCCAATTCCATATTGGGTTAACAACGTAGCAATGATGGGTAGGTCAAGTTCTTCCACATCGAGTGTATTCTCTCCCTCGGGCATTCTCAAAACGGCGGTACCTTCTATCCCGCAGTGGCGGAATGCAGCGTAACTCATCCTGGCTCTGTTGTAACGGAGACCTGCAATGTTGGCGTAGGGGTAAACTCTCACAATGTCTTGAGCAATGCCATAATTCCGGCACATTACACAGTTAGTAGCTATAACCAGGCAACACTCCTTCATCTTGAACTTGGTCTCGGATAATCTCCTGAAAACCAACTTGCAAGGTGATGAAGCCATTTCTGAACTGTGAAAATTGGAAGGGTGTACACGTTAACGCTATACAAGCTGGAATATTAATGCCTGCATAAACTCCCTCAGTTTTCCACACCCCTTCGTCTTCCCCTTTGTGATTCATCATGCTAGGCTCCGCCCCCACCCTCTTGATTGAACAGGTTTATCTCCGAGCCCACCCCCATGATCGAACATGATTGAACGGGTTTTAAACCTTGTGATAAGGGAAGGATTCATCGCAGATTTGTGATATGCGTCAGAACGGTCACTCACCTGTGAAAAAGTTTATAGCTGCTGCTGCTGCTACGGGATTGAACACGTTAATTTATTGACTCATCAATATGGTTGCCACACATTCATCTTTTTCTTCGCCACCTTATTTTTCATTATTCTCCTCCCTCCTCCTCCTCCTCCTCCCCCTCCTCTCCTAGGTGGATTGAGCCATATATAGCTGTGTTTCTCACCATCTGATCTCTAATATCACCCCGTTCAATTATATAGTTATAACTGGGCACGTTGTTATCATCCGTCTTCTTATTCGCTTGAAATTCTCTTGCCACATATAAAATATTATATCACATAAACGGGTGGAACAAGTCCCCTTCTTCATTCCATTCAATCGCACCTGAATTTTGCAAGTGGTTAACTAATGCTGTCACATATGGTATTTGATGATCTTTGAATAATATAGGAATAGTACCAGTCAGGTCAGGATTAACTCTTTTGCGGGTAACTCTGCGGTTGGGCACATTTAAAATTAGCTGTTCTCCCTTCTTCACACGATCGTCCTCGACAGGAGGTATAGGAGGTGGAGGTGTAACTGTACTGGCATTTACTGGAAAATTCACATTTCTCTGCACGTTAAGAGGAATGGGTGCAACACCCGCCCCGCATTAACCCACCCTCCCCCTCCCCCTCCTCCTCATCTGCCACTAGCGCCATCTTCGCCGTCAGCATTGATGTTAACGTTATGACTATGGTTATTAACATTATTGCAGTTGACGCATGTTTCCCGACCTTTTGTTAACCTCTCATATGTGATAGCGTGTACAACGTAGAATTACTTCATTTTGTTTTATTTTTTTTTTTCCTGTTTTAAAAGACTGTCTACGGACAGAATGGCGCCACCTTTGCGACTCTTCAATATGTTCTTCTTCTTCATTAATGATGTAGATTTCAAGGATATTTGACGGATCTCTCTCTCACACCTTCCGAGTTTCTTAATAGATGTTTTTTCTCTGGTCAGATTACCACGAAGAAAATTTCTAAAAATTTCAGATATATATAGTGGCGATAAATGCTTTGCTTAATGTTGGAATTACTCTATTCCTCTCGGAGGGGGATAAACGAGAGATGAATAAAATAAAATCTTTGCTTTTACATATTAAAACCTCCTTTTTACAACTCATGTCTGCACAATTTGCGATTCATCAACCCATGAATTAAACTGTGCAGGATAACCCTTCCAATTGACATAATACTGAGTTTTGCTGCCTCTCCTGCTCCTGTCTAAGATGGTGATATCATAGGTTTCGGGTAATTCGGTTGGTATTAATTCTTCTCTGTAGAATGTGCCTTTTATTTCTTCTCCCACTAAATCTTATAAGATGTAAACTGTGGGATTTTGCAGAGTGACGAGCTTCTTGATTTTAAAAATTTCTAGAGTGTTTTAAACAGTATACCCCCTCCTGAAAACCGTGTTCCGGTTTTCGTCAGCTATATGTACGGTGTCTCCAACGTTCAAGGATAAAGTGACGCGATTCGTTGTGGAAAAAGTGTTTTTATACATTCTCGAGAATTGATTTTTAATGACCGCTTCGCTTCTCATAGCATGCACCTCCTCGGGCGTGCGCCCCTGCCCCAAACTCTTGTGCGGTGAGTTGTTATAACTATGTCTCGCAGAACGTCGGTTTATTTCAACGTGTTGTTGTATGTGAGGTATCTGTATAGCGGTTTTTAATAGTTCTTATCACCCTTTCAGCTATAGAAGCTAATTTCCCGCTAATAGACGCTGTATAACAATATATTTTTACTTTTCAGATATTACCTTACATGCTGGTTAACAAATTCCCTACCTTCATCACTGTTCAGGCGAGACAGACCTGAAAAATCTATAGATTCTATAATCGTTTTTAGCGCATTGCACACAGTAAGACCATCCCTCTTTTTCAAGGAGAGAATGCGTAAAAACCTCGAAAATTGATCAATGAAAATTAGGAGATATTTCTAACCTTCATTGTGTCGAGCCAGTTTCGATATGTCCTCCAAACCAGTGCTGGCTGCTGCTCGAGGTTTAGTCGATATGATTTTCCTTCTAAGGAAACGTTTGCGTGTGCTCTTGTGCAAGGTATATGAAGGTTGACTCTTTAAAAATTTGACGACGTTCGCTCGTCACGTTTTTGTCTACCGTCCTTGCTGTTTGAAGTAGCGCATTCACACCGCTGAAACATGATGGTTGTGTCATTATTGCCTTATAAATCCCTAAGCAGTCGTAACTGTTCCTCAGTCATTTTTGTACGCGATTTGATATTCTGTCTCTCCGAGAATGTTCGTTCTGAGCTGCAACAATTCAAGTGTTGACGGTGCGAATTCTACTAATAGATAACCTTATCGGTTATGAGTTAAAGCTTTTTGTACATGTCGGAAAATTCCACACCTGTCCACCGACCGAACATTTGCCTACCCCAAGTTTCAATTTGACCAATGTCACGACTCTTCATGAGGATGTAATGGGAGCAATTGAGACTGATGCTCCTACTGAATTTACCCAAGTGGAACATGTTCTGGGTTATGAAGATCACCGATATATTCGAATGTAGTCCGGCGGTGAATGCTTGGGTCATGAATTTATTGTCGCTAGCTTCGAGAAAACAATCATCAAGTACAAATAACAGTCCTTACTACCACCCTCCACTCCTCTTTCCGTGTAATCGAAAGGGTTCAATATCTCTTTGGATACTTTTAATTTGGTGCTTATGGTGTGATGACTTTCCAGAGGGTGTTCACTAACCCCGCAATATAAAATACAGTGAAAGTTAGCCTCATACATTCTATTATGTTTTGACACAACACAGATTTGCCGGTATTGCTGAAACCCACTATGATAATCCTTGCAGGAACAGCGAAAAGGTTTAAGATTTCTCCTTGGAAAGGACCAGTTTCCATGTTCAAAGTTCAAGGTGTACTGAGAGGATGCGATGATCTGCGTGTTGTTATATATTAAGGTGAAGGTTGTAGAGAAAAATGAAGGTTGTAGAGAAAACGAATTTTAATAAATAATGTTTTTTATTGACACATGTATATATTACAGGGCATATACGTGTGTATATTTTTTAGCTGGTGGTGGTTATATACAAGCGAGCATTTTTTTTTATTCACAGAGCGACTGATGCGAATACTCTGACTATAAAACATAATTACATTATTTGAAAATTACACACACACATTATATATATATATATATATATATATATATATATATATATATATATATATATATATATATATATATATATATATATATATATATATATATATATATATATATATATATATATATATATATATATATATATATATATATATATATATATATATATATATATATATATATATATATATATATATATATATATATATATATATATATATATATATATATATATATATATATATATATATATATATATATATATATATATATATATATATATATATATATATATATATATGTACAAACAAGGCATTTAGGCTCAGTGAGTGACGTGTATACCCTTACTATGGTATATATTTACATTAACTGAAAAATTGTACATTCTTTTCACACGTGTCTACTCAAGCTCAGCCATCTTTTCTTGGCAGGTGGTAAGTGCATCAGCTTAGCCCATGCAGGTTGCAACAGCTGCTGCTGCTGCTGTTGCTGCTGTTGCTCATCCACCAATTTGCTGTCCACTCTCCGTCTTTTAGAACAACCTTTTATCCGGGGGTACTGAATCGCCAGAGCAAAAGGTTGTACATAGGTGGAGGGAAGGGCGGTGATGGTGCTCGAGGTAATGTGTCATCATCTTCGCTAATGGCTTCCTCTAACTCGCTTGCTGCAATCTGTGGATGTCTGTAAGTGAAAGATTTAAATGGGGAGAGGTAATATCTCTTGTTCTCTAAAGGACATAGAGCTACCTTTCTCTGCTGGGTGTGACACATTGTTCCCTGCATCATCTGCAAATTGTGCACTGTAGTGTGTGTAATCTCATTATTTTTTATTACATCCAGGTATTGACTGTGACTAATGGTTTCTTGCCTGCAACTTTGAATCCCCTTTAAAGTATTGCACCGACTGTTTTGTGTTTCGTAAGAATACACTTTAGGTTTAACACTGATGAATTCTCTGATGGGTTCAGCTACTGTTTCGACTTTAACAAGTCCGAGTTTTACCTGGCGCGAACTGTCATATGCTATGTGAGTTTTAGGGAAGTTACTCAAATCCAAATGGGGTTTGAGCACATCCTTCAATTCGCGTGTGAGATCGTCCGTTTCCAGGGAGAAGATCAAACTGTCGGTGTCAGTGTACAGAAGCTTAACTCTCTCATCATACAGTTTTTGAAGAACATCGTAGCGGAACTTGTACATCATGTCCTTTGCCAGATCTAGTATGCTGAATCCGATATAGATCGGGGATTCAGCTGTGACAGTCTCCTTGCAGTGATTCATGATGTACCGATATTCCTCCAACCTCTCAAAAGATTTGTACGTGTGCTTAGACACATATCTAAGCAGCGAGGTTTCGTTAGTGGTAACAACAGTCCTGGTGGAATAGGTTAAAGGGTTTTTAATGGTTAGGCCAAAAAGACCATTCATGAAGATTTTGATGGTGTTCCTCTTGTTGAGGTCCGTTTCTTTCGCTCTCCTCTCTGCATTCTCAGTGATGTATTCCCTCAAATAATATCCCTGCTTGAACTTGTGAAATTTCCTTATCCTCTCCACTTCCAACCCGAGTCTTATCTGCGTCTGTAAAAAAGGAAGACAGATCAGATGGTTGCACATTGGCAAATGTGTACCCACCAGTTTGACATTCTTCTTAGGCAGCTTCACATTGAATTTTTCCGACAGACTTTCAGTGTATGGGGAGAGGTGCTGGAAAGTCACGTTCATATGGTGCAGGGCCAGAGGGAAGTCATCAGTCCCGAGGGCGACATCGTCTCTAACCTTCTTGGTATTGAGGAGGATGAAGTAACCGTATTCTCCCTGCGAATTGATGCTCGTGATATCGCTGGTGATAAAACTCTCAAGTTCGGCGTGGGAGAGCTCCGTTACTTCATCCAGAGTCATTTTATATCTGCTCATGACTGTGGGATAAAGAATAGTGAAATCAACATATAATATACATGATTGTTTGTCACCCGTTTTAAAATTAGGATTTAACTTGGGATTGTTGGCTACGGCGTGTCTTTGGACTAGACGGCAGAAACTGCCTCTAATGTTGTTGGAAATCAACTGGTAAGTTTCCCCGTCAGAAATTAGGGGGAGGCGCATTTGCGAAGAGTGAAGAAATGCATCTAGAGAAAGAGAGGTAGAGGTTAAATAATAGATTGGGTCTCATCCAAATTGTGCATAAGCAGCATTCCTCCAAGCTGAGTAAACATCGCTCAATAATCCCATATCCATAACCAAATATAAAATGGTATAATCAAGCAGGTTAGTACACTTTGCAGCCTTCCACACTTTGCAGACGTGCTCATATCCTTCATCGGGTACTGAAATACACTTTAAGAGGGACACCCGGTTTTTTCAACATGTTGAAACCTGTGACATAATCATAGAGGTAATACTGTTTACCCGTACTTAACCAGTTCGGTGCACTCGTCAGGATATTTGGATAACATCTGACATGTGATTTCCAGTGACCTCTTCTGTTTAATATGGCTCGAAGCGAGACTGGGAAGGGATCCTCTTATCATGTTCAAACTATCCATCAATCGGATGTTACCTGTTTTCAGTGCATAAAATGTACCCCCATCGCATTTCAAAATTTCAGAGTTATGATTGGCGGACACTTCTTTCAAGATGAGGGCGGCATCATTTGATAAATTATGCACTAAAACGGGCAGAGATCTTTCAACTTGTTTCACATTTAATTTCCTCTCACATAACCTGGCCCAGTCTCTCGCAATTTTATCGAGAAAATCGTCGACACAATGTTCACCTACACCTACTCTGTGTACGCAGTATTTGCCGCTTCTGCCATCGACGATGACGTAGCAATAGGCGTACACTTTCTGCTTCAAAATGATTCTCGAGTTTTCATCTTCTTCTTCCGGCTGTCTGTTGTACGCCTCAAAATCTATGAAGGCAATGTGTGAGCTTCTATTCAGTGTTTTCACTTTGGTGAATTGTTTAAACTGGCCAGGTTCAGGGTATAGAACGGTGGTTTGGGTTGTACAACTTTGGGTGTGAGCATCGCGAATGGCTAGAGTTTTGAAGAGAGTGAGGCAATTGTAACATACGCCCCCTGCATGGTCACGCCTACCTGATTTCAAATGGTGGAAAGTATTGACGAAGGTTGGCAAATCCTTGATGAGGGCGACATGGTCATCAGTGATCAACAGTAGAGGAACTAGTCGGGGACACGATTTATCGCCCCCCTTCCTGACGAGATGCACTGTCCAATGTTTTTTCAGTCCCTTTCCCATGACCACTTCACTCAATTTATATACATAACTATTAAGGTCGTTATCCTTCTCTAACGTTTTGAAGGTATCACTGTTCACAGGTATGTCGGGCGTGTGTTTAATAGTGAAGCGTTTCAAGTTTATTCGTCTTTTCAGATCTCGGGTGAGTTTGCTGTTAGGATCATCATTTCCCTCGAGTATGCTGTACACTTCTAATGCTGTAATGACGCAGTTGTACCCCGAATTGATGTTAACGATTTGTCCACCACCCCTAACTCCTGCAGGATACTCTCGAAATTTGGCCATGTTCACCAATTCTCGCCAGGAGATCTTGATCTGTACACTGCACAACGATGTGATGTGCCACCCTGAACCTTCACTCACGTTTAGTCTATCTTCCAGATTGCTCGCTGCATATTCGATAGCCTCATCTATCACATCGAGCGCAGTGTCCACTAATGTTAACACTGGTAGGGTATTAATGTAAAAAGTACCAGTTTCACAAGTGGCACTGGCACCCGTCATTCTCTCTCTGCTGATGACAATGCACAAGTATAGCATGGCACTATTTACATGCAGATTGTTGAGAGCGCATATAACCTCCTCGGCGAGTTGCATTTGGTTAAGTCTGAGTGCCATTGTCACATCGACGTGTGTTCCCACCGCAGTCGAATATGTGATGGCACTTACAATCTGGTTGCCTACCTCTCCTTCCCTGTCAAGCAACGGTGCTTCCTGCTGCTGGGACACTCGCTGTTTGGCGCCGCCTACTCGACAATGTCTTCCACCATTCGCTGCAGATGTTTCCATTGCATTTGCTTCATTCGGTGGAGGTGCGACGGTCGGCGGTGGAGGTGCGACGAAGGCATTTGAAGTGGAGGAGGAGGAGGCTGTGAAATAGAGGTGGCTGTGGTGAATTTTAAAAATTTACATGTAAAAGGTGCCAATGTTTTATTTTATGGAGACTGGTCAAAATGAATTATTCTTACCAGATGCGTGAGTAGCTGTGTTCTCTCCTACAGAGGTTACCCTTGCTCTGCTTGGCGGAGGAGTAGTGCGGGTGTTGGAAGAGGCTGCAAAATAGGAATGACTGTGGTGAATTTTTAATTATAAAATGGAAAGTTTTATATGTAAAAGAGTGGCAATATTCACGAAGACTGGTGTTGCAACATATATGAAAAATTAAATTATTATTATTATTATTATTATTATTATTATTATTATTATTATTATTATTATTATTATTATTATTATTATTACCAGAGCTGAGAGTAGTGTTCTCTCCTGCAGAGATGAGTCTCGGGTTCGATCCTTTCTGATCTCTCTCACTTCTTCTTCTTCCGCCAATAGCGCTACTCTTCCTCCTACGCAATGTCTTTTCCACTAATGGTATTAATAAATCTCATGGCATCAGCTGTTCGCTACTGCTTGAGCTGTCATCGCCACTGCTGGAGCTGCTGGAATTACCCATCTCTGCTGGCAGGATGTTGTGGAGTATAGCTACTCATTCTGTGAACTGATGTCTGTCTCGCCAAACTCATACATTATATAGCAGGACGTCACTCTTAATCAGACTCTTATCGATAAAGTGGGATTAATAACAGATAGTTTATAACGGTTCAACTCTTATCAGTCACATAGCTGTTCATGAGTCATGCAGTGGCTCTTTCTAATATCAGTTCAGCCATATCAGTTCAGAAGGTGTCTCCTCCTCCTAATCAGACTCTTATCGATAAAGTGGGATTAATAACAGACAGTTCATATTGGTTCAACTCTTATCAGTCACACAGCTGTTGATGAGTCACGCAGTGAGTCTCTCTAATAACAGTTCAGCCATATCAGTTCAGCAGGTGTCTCCTCCTCCTAATCAGACTCTTATCGATAAAGTGGGATTAATAACAGATAGTTTATATTGGTTCAACTCTTATCAGTGATAAGTCACTCATGCTATTTTCTTCAGCAAAAATATAAAAATAAAATGAATAATAATAATAATAATAATAATAATAATAATAATAATAATAATAATAATAATAATAATAATAATAATAATAATTGAGGACGCCAAATGTTCAGGATGCCAGGACGACAAATGGCACCTTTTACCCTACTAACAAATGTTCAGGATGCAAAATGGCACCTTTTACCCTACTCCACAATTTTTTTTATATATGCATGTTATTTTCTTCAGCAAAAATATAAAAATAAAATAAATAATAATAATAGTAACTGACGACGCCAAATGTTCAGGATGCCAGGACGCCAAATGGCACCTTTTACCCCACTTACGGTACTTGACCCATTCTGATAATACCAACACGGGCTTTTATGGTAAAAAGAATAGAGAGTAAATCAGTGTCCTTGACTGTCGCTTACACAATGGAAAAGATTGCTTTGCACTGAAAACAAATTTCCTCATCTGAGCGGGACTATCATGCATAAAGCTCTCCTTCACGTAGGGTAAGGGTGAAGATTATGAAGGACTCTTGTCTGCCAATGATTCCCAAGATTGCAATGAACTCTTTGATTGAGACCAGGATTGACATTCACGACCCTGTGGTCTCATTAAATTCCTAAATAATAGTGATGATAAACTTCTATTTTTCAAAGTGATCTTTTACACCATACTAGATTTAAGAGGCTTTAGCTGTTACTCAGAATGGCCCTCTCTCTCTCTCTCTCTCTCTCTCTCTCTCTCTCTCTCTCTCTCTCTCTCTCTCTCTCTCAAAACTGGTGTGCATAATTCATAAAGATTCTTTATTCCAACAAATCCGGGTTTTATTTCATAAATTACATAAAGCAGGTGCCAATGGAAATATATCGGAACTCTGAACACGCAAGCATAAAGGAAACGATGCTGATAAAGTAGCCCAGTTTATGTGTTCTAAGGAATCTGTTAATTTTGTCTTCTGTTTTATAAACGTTACGTTGATGGTGCATTTGCCCTTTTATAGACTTGACTACCATGCTGACTCATTTTTGGAACATTTAAATGCGCAACACCAGAACATTAAATTAACCATTGAGATTGAAACCCATAATTCTCTCCCCTTCCTGGACGTAAAAGTAACTAATGATGAAACTGGCTTCCACACAGGTATTTATAGGATGAACACGTTTCCTGGCCTCGGAACGAATTTTTATAGCTCATGTTTTTCAAATTTTAAAATTAATTCCTTGACCGCTCTCCTTCATATAGCCATTAACCTGACCTCAAGTTGGTCCGCATTTCATGCCGAGGTGATTGTACTCAATGATTATTTTAAGAATAATTACTACCCATCAGTGATTGTCCATGGAGGTCTCAAATTGCTTGATTTGAAACTTAACCCCACCTTTAGTTCACAGTGCCCTCAAATTATGTTTGTATGCAAGATTTCCTTTTTCACATGACAATAGATTTCGGAAAAAATATATTAGGCTATTCAACGGACAATTACCCGCTCTCAATCTTAAGTTAATCCCAATAAACCCACGAACCATTGCATCTATTTTCCATGTCAAGGACAGGATTAGCCCTTGTTTACTTCCGGTGTGATTTATAAATATAATTGTCCTAGATCTGACTTTGGCACTCACATCGGTTGTACCAGGAGGCTGCTAAAAGTCCGAATCCCCTCTCATCAAGGAGTTAGTTTTAGAACAGGCTGTCGATTATCCAATCCCGAGCAGTCCAATGTAAGAAATTACAGCAAAATTTATAAGGATTTTAGTATTGTGGGGAGAACCCGATACGTAGAAGAACTAACCACACTTGAATCCATTGTGATTAAATAAACTGTCCCTGCCCTTAATCACCAATCAACTTTCACCCAGCTGTTCATCGTTTAACGTACCTGCTGTAACCTCTTTGTTTATAACGCGGCCCCCCCACCCCACCGGTGTGGGTAGGTGTCTTTGTTTTTTTTTTTTTTTTTTTTGTATTGGTCCTGGCCTTCTGCTGTTCTGTCCTTTTTAAATACTTTTTTTTTAAATATCTTTCAAGTGTTTTTAAGGTTGTCCTTTTTTTTCTTTTTAAATGTCCTTTAACATGGTGTTAAGTATATAATGTGCATACCTTTTAGTGTTTATACACAATTAATGTCTAAGTTCATTGCTTCTTCATCCTGGAAGATGTATCAAGAGATACGAAACGTCGGCGTAACAATAAATGGATAAAGAAGAAAGAACGCCTTTCTGTTACTCCAATTTGCCTGTTGTATGAGTGTCTGCTCCTGTCTTCATATATATACATATATATATATATATATATATATATATATATATATATATATATATATATATATATATATATATATATATATATATATATAAAGAAAAAGTCCACGAAGGAAAGAGAAACAATGGAGTGCTACAAGACCTTTCAACTCACAGACCTCTGCTAAGTAAAGGGTGATAAGTCGAAAGGCCTTGCAACACTCCATTGTTTCTCTTTCCTTTGTGGATTTTGTTTTTATTGATATATTCATCACATTCCATATTTTCGTTATCCAGTTATTCATTCGTACATACATACATACACACACACACACACACACACACATATATATATATATATATATATATATATATATATATATATATATATATATATATATATATATATATATATATATATATATATATATATATATATATATGTATGTGTGTGTGTGTACAACTGAATCACAAAAATATGGAACGTGATGAATATATAAATCATGAAAAATTCCCCGGAGGAAAGAAAAACAATGACACGCTACACACAATAAAACCTTTTTCTCCTCATTGTCGTCTACAAAGGTTTATCATTTCGGTATATTTGTAGCATATTTGTTGTTCTCAAATGCAAATGTCTGTATCCTATTGCTCTTGACATTAGAGTTCACACTTTCATAATCCTGCACTTGAACTCTTTTTCTAAAGTTTATGTTTATAATTTATTTTTTTTGCTAACTGATACTTTGATAATTTTTTTCCATCATGAACGAGGTCAGGAGCATATTATTCTCTCTCTCTCTCTCTCTCTCTCTCTCTCTCTCTCTCTCTCTCTCTCTCTCTCTCTCTCTCTCTCTCACAGACACACACACGCATATATATATATATATATATATATATATATATATATATATATATATATATATATATATATATATATATATATTACACAACTAAACACAGTATTAAGGGCAGGGTCACCCTCTGGAAAGCCATTATATCTCAAAAAAATCAAATTTGAGTTTTTCATGGATTTGTATTCTATAACTATCCAAAAACAGTGTGCGAACTTCATTGGAACATTTCGCGCTCATTTACCGAGTCTCATGTGGGTTTAAAGGGATATGGGTGTGACCGGGGCGTAACCAGTTAAAGGGCCGAGGGTGATAACAAACCTTATGCGGCTCGAAATGCGGTTCATTTCTGCATGTATTTTTCGGTATTTTATTCCTGAACGTCTAGTGATGTCTGGTATCTGTTCTCTAAGTCAAGGCTGATTCACCACCACCAACGACCATTCGAAACAAATCAACAAATAAAAGTCTTCATAGTGTGTTGTGGAATGAACTGCCAAAAACAAAATTCTTTCAACTAAGCAGGATGACATACAGTATTTACAGAGCAGTGGTCAGATTCAACTTAGGGACAGAAGCACTTGAGAGAGCATTAGGTGAAAAAGGGGTCAAAAACATACAAATAAGGAAGAAGATGATGACACAGCAGAAAAAATCAGAAGTGGAATATAGGAAGATAAGAAAAGTGCATGAGGAAGAGGCCAGGGTAGCAGCAGAAAGCACAACTTATGGCCCTGGTGTGGCACCACTTATCTAGTGGCACTGCCGCACTTTGATGAGCAATGTTGACAATGAGAATATGGAAGACGCCCACTGCTGGTAAAACAAAACCCCTTTTCTATGATTTGATATTGTGATGACATCCCAGCAGTGAGGCTATAAAAGCCGATAAAGGCGCAGAAGAAAAAGAAAAAGAAGAGAGAAAGAGAGAAACACGCCGACGCTATCGACATTCAGCACGATACCAAAGTAAGTAAAGTAAATATTAATAATTTCTGTTAGATATTTCAATACAAAAATACTATTTCAGTATGATATAGATATGCAAGTGTTTAGAATGTTTGTATGTGAAAATAGTACAATTCATAACGTCAGTAACCAAGGTATGGAGTATGAAAACATTCAAACATCCTCCGAAAACTTTGAAGTGCGATTACTCAAAACAATTCTTTTTTGGTTTCAAATACTTGCTGAAGTTCGAAATATTATTGGATTTTCTTGAAACCTCTCATGTTAATGCATATATGTTGTGTCTTTTTCATGTAATTTAGCTTTTTTTAAATAAAATGATAAATAATACCGCTAGAGAGAATTATATTGAAAAATCGGGCGTTATCGGCGTGACGTCACGGTTGTGCATTTTTTACCTATATATATATCTTGAACTATTTGAAATTTTAGGAAAAACTAATTTACACGCTGTTTGTATGATATTTGAGTATTTACATACAAGAGCAGGCGAGGCTAGGATAAATAATAAGACCGCAGTTTTATTTCAAAAGGCGGACAAACGGACGGACTGACGGACGGACAACGGATATACATATTGCGTTCTTATGCTAATATAACATTGGCAATGATAATATGACTGTACCTTGAAAGTTTCAACTTGCTACGTAAAGTACTTTTTTTTTTTATTAATATTTTTGTGTTTGTGGTTGACCCTGCCCTTAAGAAATTTATCTCACTTCAACCAGATACCTGAACTCTCATAACAATAAAAATTACGACTGAGTACTCTAAAGGTAACAGTGATCCCTCAAAAAGCTCACTAATCACTTGAAAAATCAAACTTAGTTTATCAAAACAAGTGTGCGGTATCAACAGTTGAACAAAGAATATACTAGAGCAAACGGGCATCACTCCATCAAACAACTTTAACTGTTTCCCTGGTCTTAATTCACTTCGGCAAAACTAAAGGAACAAAACATGTTTATCACTTTGCATTATGCACACAATTATCATATAAACTGGTAGTCAATAAATGAAACTATTTTTAAAAAACACTAATGCTAAGTTCACACATTCACGTATCAAGTCACGCATGCGCACGCACAGCCAGAATTTGTGAAACTTGCGCATACGCGAGAAAATAAGCCCCGCCCAACTGGATACGTGTCATGGGACGATGTGCGTGATGCATGCGTATTATAGTGCGCCGCAAATGTACGCACTGCGTAAGGGTGACGTGACGCTGACCAACAAGCGGCGACGCAGGCAGAAGTAGTGTGTGGCAGAGCACGTAACACCAACGTACGTATACCGTATGTGTTACGTTCTGCGTAACTGAGTTACGCAAACGTCACGTTGGCCCCACATACTGCGGCGGTTAAACCCCAGCTATATAAGGGCCGGCAGCTGCACATGTGAGGCTAGTCAATGCCGTAATACCACAGCGACAAGACACACTACCAACGTGCTGAAGCAACATGGACAACATAGCTGAAATGCGTCAACTTATAGCTATAGCAAGTAGGGATAGACCAGAAATGTTGCCACATGTCATTGAGTATGTGCACGTCATGTTATTGCTGGAGCTTGCAATGATTGCTGCAAAGCACATAGAGCAGAAAAAAAGGCGGCCAAG
>JANJGK010000020.1:11748953-11773953 GCA_039081455.1 Macrobrachium rosenbergii | reverse complement strand
GAGATTCCAAAGAAAGGAGGAAAGGATATGATGATGATTACCTTTCTCTTAATTATTATTATTATTATTATTATTATTATTATTATTATTATTATTATTATTATTATTATTATTATTATTATTATTTAGAAGATAAACCCCTATTCATATGGAACATGCCAATTACAGGGGTCATTTACTTGAAATCCAAGCTTCCAATGAATATGGTGTTTATTTGAAAGAAGTAATATTTCGTATTTAACGATATCTTGCAATTAGGCCTTTCTCTTGGTAATATACTGTAGAATAATGTTCTTTTTTTTTTAATATATAGGTATTCAACCTGAGGTAATAATGCTTAAAGAGAATGTCATTTCAACTGCTGTTGTGGTTTCGCACTATATTAAACGAAAATTCGGTTATACTTGACTTCAAAGACGATGGTGGAATGATGTAAAAGTTTCAAAATTTTTCCTTGAAAGCGTTTCGGAATCCATCCGTCTACAGCTCCTGGAAGGACGAGAGAAAGGCCATTTGCGTATGCGCCCAGCGCTGTTATAGCTCAGTAAATACAAATTTCAAAGTCACCAGAAAAAAGATCGGAGATCCTTAAAATCGTCTTCAGAGACAGGATAACTTTTATTCGAAAATCTGGTAAGAAACAAAGTAAAGAGTTTACAAATGAATTCAGTGAACAATTGTATACTTATGGTAACATGGACTAAATCGGGGAGCCGTAAGGAGCCCATGTTCCAGCTTTAGGTGATTTAAAAAGCGGCAATATTAGTGTTATGACGTTTAGGGCATAAGTTCTTCACTCTAGATAAGCAGCTAAGTGAATCACGAAGAGAAGAGGACAGTGGAATGGAGACCAAGAATCGTTACGAGAGGAAAGCAGAGAGAGAGAGAAAGGTGATTATTTTTGGATTGCCAGATTTACCATTTGGATCAACAGATCGGTGATATCTCACAGGAATACGAATCCGTCCGTCTTCAATTCGTGGAGGAGATGGAGAAGCGCCATTCGCGCGTGTGCCTAAAGCTATAGCTCAGTGAAGCACCAACTTCAGTCTCCAGGGACAAGTTCCGAGATCCTTCGAATCGTCTTCAGAAACAGAATTGTATTTATTTGAAAAACTGTGTAAAAAAAGTAGGTTACCAAATAAAAGACAGTAAACAACTGTACACACATGAAAATAAGACAACATCGTCGACGTTCCCTACACAAGCAACGTATATCAGGAAAGAAAAACAAAGGAGTGGATGAAGTGATACTGAAATGTACTAAAATCTTCGAAGTCTTCCTTGAAAGTGTTTTGGAATCCTTCAGTCTTCAGCTCCTGGAACGACGAGAGAGAAGAGCCATTCGCGCATGCTCCAGCGCTATAGCTCAGTAGAACTCTGACTTCAGAGTCTCCAAAGAAAGCTCCGAAATCCTTCCAATTGTCTTGAAGACTTCCAAGATTCGATAGCATATTCGAAAAGCAGGGTAAAGGAACAACGTTGTATCATCGTAGTCAGGACGTGACTTCTCTCCAAACCAGGACGAAATGGAAACAAAAAGAGAGGAAACAACATCGGAAGGAATTAACCACAAGAATGGAGGCACCAAAGGTGTCCCAAGAAACCCATCCCTTGAGGATACCCTTGCCAGGGAAAGGACCTCCACAGAGGCTGCTTCCCTGGTGGGAGGCAGGTTTCCTGCCAGGCTGGGGAAGTGGGCTTGGGGAGGACCTGAACCAAAAGGGTGAGGGAACCCAAGGCACCTTAGGGAAACCATTCCTCAAGGGTAGCTTTTTCAGGGGAAGAACCTCCTTGGAGGCTTCTTCCCTGGAGGGAGGCAGGTTTCCTACCAGACTGGGGAAGCGGGCCTGTGGAGGACCTGAACCACAAGGGTGAGGAGACCCAAGACACCCTAGGGAAACCATCCCTTAAGGGCACCTTTTTCAGGGGAAGGACCTCCTCAGAGGCTGCTTCCCTGGAGGGAGGCAGGTTTCCTGCCAGGCTGGGGAAGTGGGGCCTGGGGAGGACCTGAACCACAAGGATGAGGAGACCCAAGGCACCCTAGGGAAACCACCTTAAGGGTACCTTTGCCAGGGGAAGGACTTCCTCAGTTGCTGCTTCCCTGGAGGGAGGCAGGTTTCCTGCCAGGTTGGGGAAGCAGGCCTATGGAGGACCTGAATCACAACGGTGAAAAGACCCAAGGCACCTTAGGGAAACCATCCCTTAAGGGCACCAGGTCTTTCCTAGACAGTGACCCCAAGGGTTTTTGGGGTCATTGTCTAGGACTAATATTTCTTTGGGAGCTTGCACTAAACATGCCGTAAAGGTAGTACACATATCAGGTTAAAACCCTTCGGGGTCACTATCTAGGAAAGATCCAGAGCACCTTTGCTAGGAGAAGGACTTCCTCAGAGACTGCTTCCTGGGACACAGGTTCCCTGCCAAACTGGGGAAGCGGGCCTGGGGAGTACCACCTGAACCATAAGGGTGAGGTGACCCAAGGCATCCTAGGGAAATCATCCCTTAAGGGCACCTATGCCAGGAATAGGACTTCCTCAGAGGCTGCTTCCCTGGGGGGGAGGCAGGATTCCTGGCAGGCTTGGAAAGCAGGCCTGAGGAGGGTCTGAACCACAAGGGTGAGGGGGGAACCAAGGTGCCATATGGAAGCCACCCCTTAAAGACACCTTTTTCAGGGGAAGGACCTCCTCAGAGGCTGCTTCCTTGGCGGAACCCTTGCAAGAGAAGATCCTCATCGGAGGCTGCTTCCCTTGAGTGTATTTCAAGCAACCACTGACTTATAATCTGTTATGCCAGCACGGTAGAATTATGACTGCATAGTTAGAATGGATCTGGTAATTACAATACAATATGCACGGAATTTGCCTAAAAACTTTAAAGAAAATTCTATAAAAGTCTATATGTACTTGTTTGATGAAAACTCAGAAAATGATAAGGTTACAAATTGTGTGCCTACTGTGGTGTATAACATGCAAATATCTAATTATTGTCTCCAAGTTGTATAAGTGTTTATCTAATATCATATTTACATAAATTTCATGAGCGCATAGAATATATTTTAAATCATATATGTAGACATCGGCCACTAGTATATATATATATATATATATATATATATATATATATATGTATATATATATATATATATATATATATATATATATATATATATATACATATATATATATATATATATATATATATATATATATATATATATATATATATATATATATATATATATATATATATATATATATATATATATATATATATGTGTGTGTGTGTGTGTGTGTGTGTGTGTGTGTTATATATATATATATGTATATATATATATATATATATATATATATATATATATATATATATATATATATATATATATGTGTGTGTGTGTGTGTGTGTGTGTGTGTGTGTGTGTGTGTGTGTGAGTATATGTATATATATATATATATATATATATATATATATATATATATATATATATATATATATATATATATATAGTGTGTGTGTGTGTATTTCTTCAGTCATTTTTTATAAACTTGTCACTACAAAGCCTAAGGTCTAAATGAAGAACAAAATAAGGAAATTTTGGGGCCCGTGGCAGGATTCGGGCACAGACCCGGAATACCAGAACGTTAGCTTGTTAAGATATTCCAGGTGCCAGTTCGAATCCGGCCGTGGTGGTCAAAATGAAAATATTCTGACGCCTGCGGCAGAAGTAGCAGCCACACCTGAGGTAACTGATATTCCAGGTGCGGGTTCGAATCCTACTACGTTCGTCAGAATTTCTCCATTTGGTTCTTCATATAGATGTTAAGCTTTTCAGTGTCAAGCATATCCAAAAGTTATGAAGAAATCCAGAAGAGGACATTGTGTTTATTACAAAATACAAGTTACCAGTAAATTTATATATCCCAGATGATATCCACATAGAGTATAAATTCACAAGAAAACTTAAACTATAATCTTTACTCAACAGAGCACTTTGGACAATTATCTCTTCTTTATCATTGGAGCTTTGGGCTTGATATTCACATTTACTCTGATGTTGGAATAACGACTTTATTATGAAATATTAGTAGCTTCTCTTCGCTGTCTTTAAGTCTGTCCGTCACGAAGAATAAAACATCCTCTGGGTAAGAGTGACTCAGAAATATGCTGAAAAGGTAGAATAAACAAACAAACACATATTCCATCCTTTCCTGGATAGCTGAAACGTATAGAGTTAAGATTAAAAACCTGGGTATTATTACCGTGTTAACTGTATACATACAGCTATTTTAATCATCAGCTCACTATTACAACAACGTTTAATTAAAGTTCTTACTTACACATTTATTTTGCCTCAAAAAGTTCCATGCAATTTGTACCGGGCCGAGGGAGCAAAAATGCAGAGGAGGGAAATGAGAAGGTTTTTTTTCCGGTTAGGAAAACGGTGGTGAAATATTAAAGGGTAAAAATGTGTCAGTCCAATTATTTTTCTAGGTGAATTAAGGTGAGCTAGTGCACAACGTGCTTCAGCATTTGTGTATGATCTGGGGAAATAAAGCCGGGTAAAGAACGTGTTGCTGGCAGAGCTTGAATTTCCTCCAGGCTGGGCTTGACAAAAAAGGAAAATTTTGTTGTTTTGCATAATCTGAATATGAGGTATGCGACGGATATAAATGGAATAACTGTTATGGATGAAGTGCCTGAAATGAATGAAAATAAAAGTCTTCTGGAAAAGTACTCTGAAATGGGATGAACCATTTGGACTTGATAGTTTCGGACGAATAATAATACAACGCAATAAGATAGTTAGTTCACAGCAGAAGCAGAAGTAAATTTGTGGGTATTTCATATAATTACTTTCATGAAATGTAAGTCAAAATATAAGGAAGCATTAATTGAAGAGCAATGTTATTAAAACAAGTCAGCCTTATGAAAAAATGCGTGCGTTAAAATCTCTTGTCTTGTGTGTTAAGCGTACCAATATGCCTAAGATATTTTCCCCTAATTTGGCTCACAAATATATTACACAGAGATTTTACACAAGGTGAACTGTGCAAGAAGTGATACCAATAAAAGCAGGCCTACATATCTGGCATACGAACAAAACTTTAGTAAAGATATTTGAACAGTGGGTACACATCTTAAATTCCTTCACATTTTGAACGATCACCAATACAGAAACAAATTCTACGATTTACCATAGCAAGAAACCTGGCATTACATTTTTACTGTAATGTCAAGAGGCCTTGGAAAATATATCTCTCTGGGAGTGTTCCGCTAAGTAACCAAATATATCTCTAGACATTTTTCTCCTCTACTGATATACAAGTGCGGTGATATATATAAATATATATATATATATATATATATATATATATATATATATATATATATATATATATATATATATATATATATATATATATATATATATCACCTCACTTGTATATCACTAGAGGAGAAAAATGTCTAGAGATATATTTGGTTACAAAGAAGAAAACTCCCAGTGATATATTTTTCAATGCCCCTTGCCGGTACAATAAAAAAAAAATAACGCCTGGTTTCTTGCAATGGTAAATCGTAGAATTTTTGTCTTTTATATTGTGGTCTTTCAAAATTTTAACGAATTTAAGATGTGTACCCATTGTACACATACCTTTATGAAATTGTTCTTCTTATGCCTGATATATAGGCCTGGTTTTATTTGTATCACTGCTTGTACAGTTCACGTTGTGTAAAAGTTTCGTTCGATATTTGGCGAGACATATATTTCAATTTGCTTGCGTTTATCTTTAACGATCACAATGAATACTTTAATTCCTCGGCATCTTCGCGCCTTCTTATGAAATGTCCGACGACTTCGGGAATTTAAGGATTCGTTTGCAACCTATTAACGTTACTACAGTCCTTTATCACTCGGTCAAGGTGTTCAACCTTCATAGATTACTCAAAGGCTTATTATTTCACGCTACTCTCCACTTGGATGCTGTCTCAAGTCTTCATCAATGGAGGAATCCCGATTTGCAGTTACTGAAATTCAAAACATTTATTGTCTAAAGCAGTGAAATACAACGGAAATCATACTTGATAAGAAGACGCTTAGTAAAAGAATTAAAACAAAATTATCAGCATTCCTTTGTGAAGTACGAGAGAGAGAGAGAGAGAGAGAGAGAGAGAGAGAGAGAGAGAGAGAGAGAGAGAGAGAGAGAGAGAGAGAGAGAGAGAGAGGGAGAGTTATTCATGGCATACTCTATGAAGGCCACACATAAGCAACCTTTGTAGTTGTAACTTCACCAAACACTCCAGGTAAGAGGGTACGTAATATTAGTCAGTCGAATATTCCTTTGAACTGAAGAGGTGAGTCTGTGAATGGAAAAATTGTATGCAGGAGTTTTGAAGAGTTTATCTGTATATGCTACACAGATCCTTAAGTGCTAATAAATTTTCTTAGTCAACATTGGTATGAGATTCAAGTACCAATATATTCAAGTAACTGACAATATCAAACGATTTTTACTGGAACAGCTTAATTTGAATTTTTATGGAACTTTATTTATGACATTACTGAGTTATTTCTGTAAAAAAGAAATCGTGATTGAACCAAGTTAAAATTATTTTTCTTATCTTTGTTAAGTTTCCTAGCGTTTAAAACACACACACACACACACACACACACACACACACACACACACATATATATATATATATATATATATATATATATATACATATATATATATATATATATATATATATATATATATATATATATATATATATATATATATATATATATATATATATATATATATATATATATATATATATATATATATATATATATTATAAGCACGGTGAAAAGGTAGACCATACATTCATCAGTGAGTATGATACCAATAATTAACAAATGAAAATCTCTCGTCAGTTACTTCCGAAATAAGGGTGATTTAATGAAGAGTGATGCAATCTTTTCAGAGACATTCCCCCTTTTTTCCGAAATTCGTGAATCAAGAGTTACATTCTAAAGTCAAAATATCAAAAGAATTCATTACTCTCGTTGAGGATTATGATGCGGTAATTATTTTCCTTGGAATAAAATTCTGTTGGAATTGTAGGAGTCTTTCCTCCTCCCTGTGTAGGATGATGCTATTTCTCACTTCCGGTCAACGAGACCTTGCGGTATTGGACCCTTAGTTCCAGTGTAATGGTAAAACCCCTGGAAATATCCCTGTCTCAAATGACTAAACAGATTGACAGAGAGACGATTAACTGCGAATCAGAGACAAGCGTCACTCAACATCAATTAAAAATACCCCATGGATGCTAGCCTCAGAAAATTCATACTCATCTCAAATAAAAACAAGTAAAAATGCGCCGAAGTTTCTTCGGTGCAATCGAGTTTTCTTTACAGCGTACGATGCTGTATGCAACTCTCAGCCACGGCCCATGAAACTTTCAGCCGTGGCCCATGAAACTTTCAGTTTCAGTTTTTAAATAAAATAAAAACTACTGAGGCTAGAGGGCTGCAATTTGGTATATTTGATGATTGGAGGGTGGATGGCCAACTTAGCAACTTGCAGCCCTCTAGCCCCAGTAGTTTTTAAGATCTGAGGGCTGATAGAAAAGTGTGGACGGACAGGCAAAGAGCCATCTCAATAGTTTTCTGTTACAGAAAACTACAAAAAAAGCTCCATTTCGATGTAGAATAGGAAAAGATTCGAGGATGTGTGGTTCAGGCGAAGAAATATTTTTGTGAGAGATTTGCTAAGTGTCCCTCAGGTGAATGACTGTTAAAAAGAACATCTTGAATACCGTGTGACAAAAAAAGCAATTAATTACAGTTATAACTACATAAACCATTATCTGTGTAAGAAAGTTTCCAAGTCCTTGTTTGAGAAGCTTTGAAGGTTAGTTTTAATTTGAAAAGTGGACTAATTGGTCATACTTTAAACTTTCCCTACGTCTGTAGTGTCGTGAATTCTGACCCATTCGAAAGAGTTCGTCTGGAGTAATGCTTTCTTTGAGTTCCGTTCGGTAAGATGCAGTTTTCGTATATGGTAAATGCGTCCAAAACAGATCCTACATTCTCTATCTGCTAGGCACATTTTACATAAAATCGTTGCATATCTTGGGAGGATTTTAATTATTACTTTGACTGCGTCGGATGTATAAAAATTGGTGAGCCTGAGGGTATTAACGATGGATGAACATCAACAGAAATGCCGTATTTTAACAGAAGTTACTTTTCCATTTAAAAATTCACTTTACCTTCAAACGATGCAGCGTATATCTACCAGTAACTGTTTATTCTGTCAGCACTTTTTTTGTCCGCCCTCATATCTTAAAAACTACTGAGGCTAGAGGGCTGCAAATTGCTATGTTGCTCATCCACTCTACAATCATCCCTCTAGCCTCGGTAGTTTCCATTTTATTTAAGGTTAAAGTTAGCCATAATCGTGCTTATGGTAACGATATAGGATACGCCACCACCGAGCCGTGGTTAAAGTTCCATGGGCAGCGGCTCATACAGCATTATACCGAGACCGCCGAAAGATAGATCTATTTTCGGTGGCCTTAATTATACGATGCAGCGGCTGTACAGAAAACTCGATTGCGCCGAAAAAACTCTGACGCATTTTTCGTGTTTTTTCATTTCACTGAACCTTTGAGAAGGGTTAAACTTTAGGTAAAAAAAAAAAAAAAGTTGAATAGATGCTAAAAAGATCTCACAAAATTATCACTGAATATTAATTAAATAGTTTGCCATTGTAACACATGAAGTAAGGATGACGTGATTAGATTTTCAGTTTAATGCGGATTCAGAAGCGCATTTAGGATTACTTTGCGTGTCTGTCCTTTATTCCAGAAGATATCTCAAAGGTTATGGATGGGGAGGGTTGACTTTGGAATAAATAAGATTTGCTTAGATGTGGAAATGGATTTGGATTAGAGCAATGAATTTGTGCGTGTCTCTCTTTACAGGACCTCTCGAATTATTTACATTAATTTTAATAAAATAATTTGAAATGGTTTTCAGGGAGTTTTTGAATGTTATTGTTTGGCTTCAGTGTAGTTTCTTGGAGAAGCAACTTATTCATGAACTCATACGAATGCTCTGCCCAGCTTAACTTTTTTTTTCGCACTTTACTGTCCTGTGCCCCCTTTTGGCTGGTATTTTTATCTTTTTCCCTTCACTCATGAAGTTTTTATTGTTATTTCTGTGGGCTACCCAGTGCTAATGCCACTCCATGATTATATCATCAGCCTGTTTGTCCAAGTATTCTCTTTTACTTCTTCTTGATCTTCGTTTAACTTTATTGCCTGTACTTGAGAACATGGCACTTTGTACTTTGCCTTCGTCATTTTTTCCCTTTTATTTGTCTACGTTAACCTTCTGTTTTCTGCCCATCCTTTACTGCACCCAAGATCTCATTCGATAGTTATGGTTTCCATCTTGTTATTCCTCCTCACTTTTAGTTTCTAGACATTCAGTTTCACAAGTTTCTCGATGTTAATCTTCAAGAACCTTTACTGTACTCGATCTAGATGGTCAGCCGACTTTTTTTTTTTTTTTGTCAAGTACTTTTAATTTAAAATTTAGTGTGGCCATCTCAAGTACGATAATCACTACCAACAACTGTTTCTCTGTAGCTTTTAACATTCCTGTGTTTTTCTCTTGATTAATGTTACGGGATCTGTTGGGTTTCTGATTGCCGTCAGGAGAGGTCCAAGATTTGGTTTTGTTGGAAAAGAGTAACTACAATCATCAAATTATTTGTAGTACGAAAACTAATAAATAGCATCCAATTTCGTTTGCAGTGTTTCTCAGTCTTCCTACCCCTTTATATCCTTTTTACCTTTATTGTTCCTACCAACTTCGCATTCATATCACTAACAATAATATTATTCTTATATTTCTTTCTGGTATTTCATCTATCACATTCTGCAGTTTTATGTAAATATCATCGTTTATATCTTCACCGACGCAATTCATTGATGCATATTAGACTAAAATGCTCAGTTGCACTGATTTGATTTAAATCTTGCCGACAGTGACCTAAAACTCGCTGCTCTCTAGTTAGTCAGGGCATTTTCTGCATTTTGTGCTAAGATCATGATTACTTCGTCTGTTCTTACTGAATAAATATATACATTACCCTCCTCCATTCTTTATTTTTCCATCCATTTGCACAAACAACTAAGACGTCTAATCTGTATTTCTTGAATTCCTTTTCTTAGAGTGCAATTGCCAATTCTTAATTTATCCAGGGGACTCCTCATAATCCCATATGCCCGGAATCGGGGTCCATTTCTAAACTGTACCCATCCATTTTTGGCAGAATCCATGGACGTTTCAGTAGTTAAAACACTAAGTGATAGCCAGTCCCTTGTATTGTCTTGCTGGTAGCTGACTGGGGGCCAGCGACCTCTGTCATTGCTCATTGGATTTTAGCCAAGGCCATCCATCAGGTGTCCACACTTGAAGTCGAAGAGACAAAGCACTCAACTCCCTGACCTTATCAATCATCCTACTGCCAATGATTTCCGGAACTCCTCTTGAGCAAGGCTACAACTTTCGATTGTGGATTTGGTCTTTACCTAAAAAGGTGTCAACCTAGGCGGTAGCAGGTGCTCATACCCTGAGCTTGGAGATCTAATCAAGTTACTACCAGCTGGGCCATCTGGACCTGATTCTGACTAATGGGCAGGAACGCAAGTACCTGGTGTATACATACGCCAGTTACCTCGTTACTTACCCCAGTTACCACAATTAAACCAAGTCTCATTTGCTTATATTGGATACTATATTTTTCCCTTAAAGGTGAGATATGTTGGACAACATCACACCAAAAACATTTATTTTCTCTGGGATCTCTGAGGTCTGATTCAGTGCATGCACTCGAGAAGGGTGAAAGGCTTCCTCAGCCTCACCCCAATTTGCCTTCATTTCCTCCCACCACACAGCCTTTTCCTGCGTTCTTACTCCTTTTTTCTTTCATCTTTTTCATTCCCATAGGTAATCAAATTCAGTGAAGCCAATGGAATAATTAATAACTTGAAGCCACTGACGTTTTCTGATAGAATTGTCTGTCTCTTTCACTTCTCTTTATTACCAGAGGGAGAATTAAAAAGAAAGAGGATTGTGAGGTATTGGTGACTAAAATTTTACCTTTCTATTTCTATGCTTAGGATAAGAAGATTTTCGAAAGGTGAAGTTTGCAGCAATACTTTAGAAAAACTTAATTTTTGTCTTTTGATTTACAACCAATCCGTTTATAATTTATCATTTTCTTGTGGAAGGAAGGTTTTATAACAATCTGCCAAGGACAGAGTTTTTGATTTTTGCTAGATGAAGCTCAAGAACGATTACGCTGAAAGAATGCATTCACTGCTTTTCCAACCTATGCACAACATACCAAGACCTTATCAACAGAATACCAGTTTTCGTAAACTTGATCTTAAATTCATGAATATTAGTATTCTGATGACAGAATAATGACAAAATACATGAAACAGTGAACTTATTAAGTGCAGTTTATCAAGTGAGTTAATTACTGGTGTACTTAATTTTTAAAAGAATTTCAAAGTATGTTCACGCTCCTTTATATTATATTTTCCTACTGAAGAACTGTTATTGTACTAGAAAAAATCTGATGACCGAACTACAAGAAAAAGTAAGGTAAATGTCAAAATAACAAATACCGTAATATACTTCTCTATTTTGATAAGGAACAGACAAGTATGACATTTCTTAAACTGATTTCCCTCGCTCTTCCACAAAAGGGTATTCTCTCTCTCTCTCTCTCTCTCTCTCTCTCTCTCTCTCTCTCTCTCTCTCTCTCTCTCTCTCTTTATGCTGAAGCTAAGGAGCTTATGGAAAATTTACTCTCAGCAACCGATAAGCTTCTGAAAAACGAAGCTGACATTTCTTTGTTACCTCTCTTGGAGTGGAAGCTTTTGCTCATAGAAAATTAATCATCCACGGCTCATGACTATTTGAAACGAAGACGCTGTTAACTGTCATCTCTCTCTCTCTCTCTCTCTCTCTCTCTCTCTCTCTCTCTCTCTCTCTCTCTCTCTCTCTCGCTATATCTTTCTTAAGTAAATTAGGCTGCAGCGGAATTTACCAAATTTGATTAACACAATATTTTTTTTTCCCCAGAACTTTACTAAGATTAATAGAGAATAATGCTACACAAAAGAAAACGCAAAGTTTCTTTAATAAATGCAAGAGAAAGAGAGAGAGAGACACGGAACTCAAACCAAGACAGAACTAAATTGGAAATATTTGTCATATAATTTTCTAAGACTCCAGGTGTGCCATTAAAAAATAAACCTTCATCTCGTTCCCAAAAGTTACCACAAGATCGTCCTCAACTTTCAGTGACCCAGGGAGGGAAGGTGCCCTGACTTCCTTGGCAACCATATCTGAACCTGTTACCAGCTCCAGTTGTATTGTTGCGTTTTTAGTCAACAAAAAAAACTAATTTCATCTTGAACACAATTCCGTCTCTCAACCGAATGGACTCCAAAGGACCAGCCTGAAGTACAGTCACACATACCAAATTGAAGATTTGCATAATGGCATAATGAGGATGCACCTGTTGAAAGGTCTAACCTATTACTTCCCAGGCAGCGCCAATAGAAGTCACTGCTGAGACCATCACAGACTATGCCTAACCAGAGAACTTTTTGTCACCATGACAGGAGTTATCAAGTAAAAGTCTGACCCAGGGTGCTTCTTCCTACTTTTAACCCCTCACAGTGAGAGATAAAGAATCACAAGGCTTACAGTATGAAAATATTTACATCACTAGGCTCCTTTTCCACTGGTTTCAATCTCCCATTCCAGTGATTGGCTTGGGTAAATCATAATCTGTGATTTTTGATTGGTTGATACTTTCCGCTCCAAGCCATATTCTTGTATGAGTGCTACTTTTCAGGTATTTACGTTTTTTCTACCGAGGATAATCAGGCTTGCTGTCATGAAACATTCAGAGCAATGAAAACGGCCTTAAATGATTAGACCTTTGATTTCTCGCTTAGTGTAGGTCCCAAACCCGGATAAATAGCGGTGCTGGAGTAAGTAATGGCATACATCCATAAAATTTCCGTTCAAGATATAAACAGCCATATATACATATACATACACACACGCGCACACACACACACACACACCCCCACACTCACACACACACACACACACACACACACACACACACACACACACACACACATATATATATATATATATATATATATATATATATATATATATATATATATATATATATATATATATATATATATATATATATATATATATATATATATATATATGAACAAAGTTTCAGCCACGAAGGAAAGAGTGAAACAATTAGATGCTAAGTACTTTCGTCTTATTACCATGTGACCATGTCTTGGTAATATGACGAAAGTACAGTAGGCTACTTGGCATCTCACTGTTTCACTATTTCCTTCGTGGCTGTAGCTTTGTTCGTATAATCATTACGCTTTTACCTTTTTGTGATTTAAAATCATATATATATATATATATATATATATATATATATATATATATATATATATATATATATATATATATATATATATATATATATTCCCGGCATAACTAACTCTTTTTCTTACTCGTTAGAGTATAAGTGCTGTCATCCTGAAGCATACATTCACGTAAACTCTTTCTTATGTCAATGTAAATGACACTCAGTAATGTTATGAGCGTGTAATTCAAACCAGCTAATATGTGTGTTTAAACCTAATTGACCACCGGAATTTATTCTTTTTATTAAATTCCCAGTCATATTAACATTTGCGACTAACGCATAAAATATTTATTTTGAATGTCGTCTCTACTAACATGCAGTAGAGATTTCTATGAGAGAATGTTTCAGACTGATAGCGAGTAGACACAAAAGTAGCACGGACTTCTGAACTGGAGGAGAAAGTTTTCTCCTGTTGTGAGTTGGCACTGCTGTGCTATTGTAACTTGTAGCATATTAGACGCATGTTCAAGCCAGTTTTAGAGTAAAACTTTACTGTTATTTAACTTTTAGTTGCACTAAGTCATATTCATCTCCTGAAAAGATGATTAGTGTGTTAGTTATGCTGGTATATAACAGAGATTTTTTTGAAATGGTGCTTATGGCTACGACAGGTAGTGAATTTTCTGCAGAAGAAAGTTGTTACACCCCTGAAAGAAGGTTGATAAATCTATGTTTGTAACTCAGAGCATCAGTGAAGTGAGTTCATACCTGTTCTAGAGCTATGGCATATGCCGCGTGGAAAAGTTATTGACAATATCGTCTAATTTATTTACGGTGTCACCTGAAATGGTATGTGAGAAAGCTTTCTATGAAAGTAAGCTTACGGCAGATAGGCACATATGTGGCACTGACTACCGAGAGAAAAAATGAGATTATATTTCTTGCTATAGCATGGACAGTAACTGTTGTGGGCGCGTAACCCAAGGCATCTTTGGTGTGAGATCAAACCTGTTCAGGAGCAACGCATCTTAAATACTAGTTAAAACTAATTCGAGAGGTGAATTTTTTCCTTTGTTTATTTGATAATTACATTGCTTTTTATATGCATCATGAAAAGTGGATTAACAATGCCATTCATGTCAAGGTGCGAGAGAACTTTCTATAACAGCATGGGTGCGGTTTAGAGCAGGTAAACGCACAGTCGGTGTCATGGCAATGCCTCCTTCTTTAGTTTTAAATATCTCCTGTACTGTGTGGAGATCATCCCTGGTGGAGCATTTATGGTGCAGTTATCATGCAGTTACCATATTTGTATCTGCCTGTGACAGGACACGCACCCATGGAATGCAACACTACAAGGAAAAAATATGTAACCACTATCATCAGACTTGCAGTCACTGAGGCTGGTATTTGTACAGGTGGACTGATAAGATTACTTAAGAAAAGAGCTACAGATGTAAGTGCATTTTGTTTAAGAAACAACAATAGTTCATGCTAGCAAGAGCAACGATATTAAGGTTCATGTGGAACAGAAATAATTAGTATGAGTGTTAAAGTAATCAAAATAATTGAACCGTTTGCCAAGAAACCAGTTTGGCAACAAATCCCAGAAAAGCCATGTCATAAGTTAAGAGAGACAAATAGTTGAGGAAAGGTTTGGAGAAAGTTTTGAATTTGGGTCTTCTGGGAGGCCAAAGTCAAAACTTATTAATGATCACCTACTTTAGCATTTGTATAACAAGGCTGGTGATAGTACAGAAATAAATAAGTTGAAACTGTTGAGAAAAATTCAGTTGCATGAAAAAAGCAACCGGATTGTAAAATTTTCCAAAAACGGATTGAGACATCCTAAGAAATTCACTGAAAAACAAATTATCATAAGCTTTTATCTTTTGGAATGATATGTAGATTAAATGAGAAATTTGGAAGTTTGACCTAGTTAGATCTGACAGTGCAGCATGAGTGATAAAAGGAAATCTGAATGTATATCATGAGTGATAAAATTAAATCTGACTGAGCACCATAAGTGATAAAATTAAATCTGACTGTGAATCATGAGTGATGATATTAAATCTGACTCTGTATCATAGGTGATAAGATGAAATGTGAATGTGCGTCATGAGTGATAAAATGAAATCTGACTGTGCGTCATGAGTGATAAAATGAAATCTGACTATGCATCATAAGTGATAAGATGAAATCCTACTTTACACCATAAGTGATACAATGAAATCAGACTGTGTATCATAAGTGATAAGATGAAATGTGAATGTGCATCATGAGTGATAGAATGAAATCTGACTGTGTATCATAAGTGATCCACAGCAATGGAACTACAGTAAAGATTTAAATATTCAGTGCATGAAATACAAGAGGTTCGAGGTGTTGCTGATGATCCTGGAAGCTGAATGTAATATTATCTGCTTTCACATTTTTCTGACCTTGTCCTCTCTGGGAAATCTAGCGTTGTTTGCCGTTAGTGTTAATAATAACAATTATTTTGCTTGTCTGTCTATATACTCGTATATATATATATATATATATATATATATATATATATATATATATATATATATATATGTGTGTGTGTGTGTGTATGTATATATATATATATATATATATATATATATATATATATATATATATATATATATATATGTTCGGCGCATTTTTTACTTGTTTATTTTTTGTAAAAGAAAACTACTGAGATGGCTATTTTTCTTTCCGTCTACACTTTTTCTGTCCTCCCTTAGATCTTAAAAACTACTGAGGCTATAGGGCTGCAAATTGGTATGTTGATCATCCACCCTCCAATCATCAAACATACCGAATTGCTGCCCTCTTGTCTCAGTAGTTTTTATCCTATTTAAGGTTAAACTTAGCCTTGACCGTGCGTCTGGCACTGCTATAGCTGCCAACAACACAGGCCACCACCTGGCCGTGGCTGAAAGTTTCATGGGCCGCGGCTGAGGGCTTCAAGGGCCATGGCTAAGAGTTTCATACAGCATTATACGCTGTACAGAAAACTTGATTGCTCCAAAGAAACTTCGGCACATTTTTTACTTTCCATACTTCTACTAGTCACTCGCTATCATGACTTATTGTGAAATGTATAGGCTACAGTAAACAGATTGGTGGTATCTTCTTTTGGCGTAGGGCTTTCTTTGTGTTCTTCTCGGCGAACAACATTTTTTCTTGTATTTCACTCATGTAACAACATAAACCCTAATACAGACATCATATATCCAATCTATGAGGCATTTGGGTAGCTCCAAACTTTGAAGAAAAGCATCAACTTTCAAATAAAAAAAATGTATTATGTAAATCGGACAAGAATTGCCAGAGTAGTAGCAGCTTGAATGGCATTATTTTAGCAAATGCGAAACTTCGGGAAACGGTCGTCAAAGTTTTTCAAGGTTTTCAACATAAATGTGCTGGGCATTATTGATTATTTGCACCCAGATTGAGAGATTATTCATTTATTAAGGAGATTAATGCATTCTAAGTGAGGCTGCAAGCTTCTTATGGCTGTGTGAGGCAAGATTGTTTTGCCTGGGGTGTTCTCAAAACCCCACTTCATCTGAGAGGGGTTTCGTTTTACCCGGGATGGGCCACTTTCCAACCTTCAGCAATGAATTTTTAAGGCTGTCAGGATTTGCTGAGATGTGGACTTCACAGCTATAAGTTAATTTTGAAAAGACTGAAATTTTGTATAGTCTCAACATCAGAGTTCAGTCTGCACCCAACGAAGTATGAGATTGAACTTTCAGGACATCCATTGCTTTCCTGGAATTTTCAAATGTTGAATCCAAGTCAGATTGCTATCAAAAACAACCCAAAAACCTTGTTTCAGAAACACATGAAATTCTATGCTCGTTTATGAACAAATCTGGATCAGGATGGACTCTTTTCATACGGCAAAATTGCATGGTTACCGTTTTACTAACTGAAAACATAAATCCAAATATCTTAGCTCTCTTAACTATTTTGCCAATATAGTGACAAAGGAGGCGTTCAGCCACTGCCATCCTTGTTGTTACAAAAGATATTGAAAGGTCACCAACAAAAAAAGTATAAGTAACATCTGAAGGAATCATTTTGAATACCCTTTGATTGCTAAAGCAAAAGGGTCAGGCTTAAAACACTACCTTGTGGCACTCCTTCTTGATTAAATACATCTGACATTGTTGTTCCAATTGGAACCTACAATAGCCTATTCTTTTATGTATAATATATATATATATATATATATATATATATATATATATATATATATATATATATATATACGTATATAGTTCTTTGCTTATATATATATATATATATATATATATATATATATATATATATATATATATATATATATATATATATACGTATATAGTTCTTTGCTTATATTTATATTTATATATATATATATATATATATATATATATATATATATATATATATATATATATATATATATATATATATATATATATATATATATATATATATATATATACATATACACACACACGTATATAGTTCTTTGCTTTTGCATGTCAAGGGTTTCTGTGAAAATTTCCAAAAATATTTGGAAATGGCGAAAGTAAGAGATCTTTGTGACATATTCTTAGTACTGCATCCCCTACACAGACTGTATTTAAATACCCCAGTTATTTGTGATGAAATGAATTGTTATCCCTCTAGATGGGGTAACTGATTGACAATAAAATTACACCACCAAGGTTCAAAAGATATATTTATTAAATGTAAACCCTTAATATTATTTAGTGGACTGCAGATAGCAAGAGAGAGAGAGAGAGAGAGAGAGAGAGAGAGAGAGAGAGAGAGAGAGAGAGAGAGAGAGAGAGAGGGTGCACACATTGTAATTCTTGAAGTGTTCTGCAAAACGTGAAAGTGAGTATGGCAAAATTCAGTTACAGAGGGACAGAACAGAGACCACATTCCAGCAATGCAAAATGGAAAAACCGGGCATTTCGTGGTATTTTTCTCTCTTTCACATGATTTGTTAGGTGACAGAAAATAGAAAATGGTTTATTTTCTATTGCAACTGCACCACAACGAAATTGCATTCAGCACAACATGCTCGTTAGTTTCGCATTGTGTGTTCAAAGCCTTGATGCCTGAAAAATCGCGATTTTCTTCTTCCATTTTTAGCTTTCTGTAAACAAAGACTATTGAGAAAGCTAATTTGTCTGTTTGCCCGTACTTTTTCTGTACGCCCTCAAATCTCAAAAACTACCAAGGCTAGAGGGCTGCAAATTGGTATGTTGATCGTCTACAGTCTACACCCTCCAGTCATCAAACATACCAAATTGCAGCCCTCTAGTCTCAGTAGTTTGCATTTTATTTAAGGTTAAAGTTAGCCATGAGCATGCGTCTGACACCGCTATAGGTACTAACAACACATGCCACCACCGGGCCGTGGCTGAAAGTTTCATGGGCCGTGGCTGAGAGTTTATTACAGCATTATACGATGTACAGAAAGCTCGATTGCGCCGAAGAAACTTCGCCGCATTTTTAACTTGTTTTTTTTAATCTGATATTTATCAGATTCAGGTTATTTAAAAAGAATTTTTAGTTCTTTAGCCATTATCAGTGGTCCAATAAATTGTTTTTCATTAATCTCACTCTTTCTAATCTCGTTACATTCTATAACTGTAGATCAAGTCATGTCAAGTTTTACATTTTTCACAGAAACACGTCTTTTTTATTCACGCATAATAACAGTGTTCGGGAAATAAATTTTAGTTACTCATTCATATATAAAGAAATTCGTAATCTTTCCCTGGAGTTAATACATTGCTTCACTCGTTCTATGTGTACGAACAGAATCAGAAACAAATAGAGATAAATTAATTAATTAATGACTTAATTTACATAATTTAATAATAAAGGCAATGGGTTGATTTCTATCTTCACCACTCATTTTATTGTACAGTTTGTAGCTAATTTTATGACCCTTTTTCTTCTTAGACGATTACAATAGGGAAATTATATGGGAAATACGGGGTGAAAGCGTTTGATCTAGCAATAAAGATAAAGGAACTAAATAAGCACTGCTTAAAGTAGAAAGAAGAATCCGGTATTACGGAAGCATATTACATGTTAGACCGGCAAATGTCATGGCATCCCCTCGTCAGAAGTACAGTACTAGCCAAAGGAGTCCCATCAGAACTGAAAGCTCTTACCAACTGGCGCCGCGGGGAAATAGGAGAGAGCAGGACGAGCGTTTGTAATGATCCCCAATTCCATTAGTCGCTCGTTCCTGCCTTTCCTTAACAGAGGTTTGCACGGACATTAAGCAACAGAATATCTTATTCTTTTATGAATAACTACCTGTTGCGTAAAGCAATTACGCGATTTATAACAAAAATCATCTGTGGTGAATGTATGCAGAAACATGGAAAACTGTTCAGTGTTAAGGCAACACAAAATACAAGTTAGATTTTTGGTATTTTTGCATGGAAACAAGAAAGAAAAATACCATTGGCATATAACAGAATATATCTACCATATAATGTATCTATGCAAAGATTGCTAGGGGAAAGCTGAAATACGATACAGGTAAGATGTTTTGCCAGTCTCCTAAAACCCAGACACCCTTCGTCTTTATCAAGAGAAACGAGATGACGAGAGGCTGCAGAATGAGACCAGGAGTACTGGACTCGCTGAAGAAGAATTACAATAAATATGAAACCGGTGGCCATCAAACCTTTTTTAGTTTTTTGTAAAAGAAAACTATTGAGACGGCTTTGTCTGTCCACCCGCACTTTTTCTGTCCGCTCTTGCTCTGCCGGCACTTTTTCTGTCCGCCCTCAGATCTTAAAAAAACTACTGAGCTAGAGGGCTGCAAATTGGTATGTTGATCTCCAACCCTTCAACCATCCAGCATATCAAATTGCAGCCCTCCAGCCTCAGTAGCTTTTATTTTATTTTATGTTAAAGTTAGCGATGATCGTGCGTCTGACAACACTACAGTACAGGCTACCACCGGGCCGTGGCTGAAAGTTTCATGGGCCACGGCTCATAAAGTATTACTGTATATGCTGTACAGAAAACTCGATTGCGCCGAAGAAACTTCGGCGCATTTCTTACTTGTTAGCTTATTCGGCGAATAAACTATTGCTTCGTCAGTATGGCGGACGAGGGAGAAGCAATATTTACAGATTTTGAGATTGCCTTTGTTAGAGCCAAATTTATGTCTGTATGCATGTGTATGTGTGGCGAGGGGGTTATGGGGCTAGAAGGGAAGAACTGATTTCCGAGAAGTAGAGAAACAGTGATTCCGAAAGCATTTTGATGAGAAAAGAGCAGCAGTAACATCAGATTCTCATTGCAGGGGAAACAGGGACACTGCCTAATTGGTCTCAACATCTGGAAGGTGTATTTTCCGTATACTTAACTGAAAAAAGGGGGGAAAAAGCAAGTAAGAAATGAGCTGAAGTTTCTTCGGCGCAATCGAGTTTTCTGTATAGCGTATAATGCTGTATGAGCCGCAGCCCACGAAACTTTCAGCAATTTGGTATGTTTGACGACTGGAGGGTGGATGATCAACATACCGATTTGCAGCCATCTACCCTCAGTAGTTTTTAAGATCTGAGGGCGGACAGAAAAAATGAGGACGGCCAGACAAAACCACCTCAATAGTTTTCTTTTACAATGTATATGGAGGAAAAAAAAATAGCAAATCACGGCGAGGATGTAAATCCAAAGACAGAGATAACTATTGAATTTAATAAGTTAAAATGAAAAGAACTGTTGAGAGCCGTTTCTCTGCCCTGAGAGGAAATCACCCTGAGGGATATCTCGGAGTGTTTGCACCACTTCCTCTCCACCGAAATTCACTTCACCATACATAAAAGACCCTTAATTAAGAATATAGTTATTGATATGACAAATTTATCGTGGGAAAAGAATTTAATAAATTTAACGTAAGTAGCAAGAAATTTAGCAAGCCTTAACAAAGAACTAGCTTCGTGTAATTGCGTCAATTTCGTAAATGTAAAGTAGTAACTATGTAAAGAATAAAATTACGTGGGAAAATTTCTTAGTTAAAAAGAAATACTAATGGTTAGTAAACAACACGCACAAGTTAAATAGGACCCTAATTATAGTGATCGAGTCCTTTACTTTAGTTTTTATCGACGTGATGGCGACCATGATTTAAGCCGTAATATGCACAAATCAAACAAAAGAACAGAACAGTCATATTGATCCTGCATAAAAACTCTCAACTGACTTACGTTCCGTAAGATGCCGGTCTTCAAAATGCCATACAGTAAAGTCAAGATGACAAAGCCAATGTTTCAGGGGTCGCATTCCTCCTCCGCCCTCGAAATCGCTTCACTCGGCCTTGGCGGAATTTACGTCTCCATGTCTGCTAAAGCTTTCCAAAATATGAAAAATCTCCAAACAGTCAGTTCCAAGAGCTATCGAGGCTCAATAGTAAACAAACAAATTCGTAAATTACCTCATTACCATTAAACCATTGCCTCCAGTTCAAACCATCACCAAAGACTTACACTGTATTCTTGAATACAAATAAGAAAAATACACAAAAAAAGCATAATGATATTTTTTTTACAATCCACACCCAAGGTTCTACATTTATTTTTTTCGTTAAATGTAGAACTTTGGAATAAGTAGAAAATTTACCGAATTTTCTTTTACACTGTAAGTGGGGAAGATCTGGTAGACAATTTACTTAGAAAATCCGGAATGGCAGAATAAGTTGGAAACAGATGTTCTTCCAGATTATAACAAAATGTGGCTTAAAGCCCACGATTCTATGTAAAGGGATACTAAGACGCTCTTTCTCTCTCTCTCTCTCTCTCTCTCTCTTCTCTCTCTCTCTCTCTCTCTCTCTCTCTCTCTCTCTCTCTCATCTTTGCTTTATTTTCCGATAAGATTTTTACTTCAAACGTACCCGGAAAAAGGAATAGCGCAAATTTAATGAGAAATTAAGGATTAATCAAGACTCTGTCTCAGAGTAATTAGTGAAGGCTTGACAACTCCGTTTATCCAGCGGATCTTGTATAATTAACTGAAGGCTGCATTCCTTCCTCTGCTCAAAATGGAACGTGGTGAGGTAGAAGTACACTGATGTTAATTCGAACTTGTATGTATGTATGTATGTATGTATGTATGTATGTATGTATGTATGTATGTATGTATGTATGTATGTATATACCTAGCTGACCAGTCCGGCACTGCCTAGAAAAAATCTGAATAACAACCTACAGGTAGGCCCGTTAAAACTCTGAATAACAGTCTACTGGCAGTGGGAGGGCAGAAGGTAAGGGCAGGTGGAGCGGGAGGAAATAGGGAAGAAGGAGGGGGAAAGGGGGAAAGAAGAGAGAAGATAGAGGAGGAGGGGGAATGGGAAAGGGGAGGGAAGGGGAGGGGAAATGCAGGGGAAGAGGAAGGGCATGATGGGGGGAAGGGGAGGGGAGGGGATGGGAGGGTGAATGGGAGGGGAGGGTAAGGGAGGAGGAAGGGATAGGGATAGGGGGGAGTGAAGGGGAGGGAAAAAGAGGGGGAAGAGGGAAGGGGAGGGGAGGGTGATGGAAGATAAAACCTAGATGGTAGGTTGTCAGCTTGACAAACAGCTTCAGAATATCCGTAAGTTTTTAAGATACAGCATCTGTTGTCTATATAAACATTAAATTATTATCACGATGGTAATTTTAGACACCGTAAAAAGAACTGCAACTGTTTTCGGTTTCCTGTGTGTGTTACCGAACGCGTTTCAGTTTTCTTTGGCGTTTCTGAGGGAAAGTGAAGCCGAAGTCTGAATGGTCCAATATAGAAATTGTCGATATATGGTGATTTTTTAGTGGATTAAGTACTTAGATATGATAATGGTAATACCTCAAGGTACTTAAGAATTTGTATTTTATCGGCAAGGTATAATTAATGTACACTTGGCATCAGATGAACACTGGAAAAATGTGGTTATTTCGTCGCAAGTAAATTTTTAATGATTTAAGGGGGGAAAGGAAGTTACGTTCCCCTATTGGAAAAGAATAAACGACATCACTGAACAAAGACAATAAATAGAGATCTTATACATCTATAATTCATGCTTCGTACTAGATATGATGATGGTAATACCTGAAGGTGCTTAAGAGTTTGTACTTTATTGTCAGTGCTTGATTAAAATACGTTTGGCTTAATTGAAAACTGGAAAAAAATGTAGTAATTTCGTTACAAGCAATTTTCTAATGGGGGCTGGTAGATCTGTCAGAGAAGCGTCTGGTGTACTAATACGCATGAGCGGATGATGATGAATTAGTTTTTGATCTCTAAAGTTGCCTATCAGTTGTTTTTTCCTGGATTTAGTACTTAGATATGATGATGATAATACCACGAGGCACTTAAGAATTTGTATTTCATTGGCAGGGTATGATTAAAATATGTTTGGCTTTAGATGAACACTAAAAAAAATGTGGTAATTTCGACGCGAGTATTTTTTTTTTTTTAATGGGTGGCGGGGGGTAAGCCTGTCATAGAAACATTTGGTCTGTTACTACTTTTTTACCGTGGCGAGAATTGTAAGGTCTGACTGGTGTGGTGTAGAAGTTATATTTTGAATTATATTGCTTTATGACGGAATGGAAGTAATTCTAATATAGTCAGACACATCTGTTTAGTTTTTTAGATGTACTAAACTGACGATAAGGTTTGTAGTAAGAGGAGTTCAATGAAATCATACATCTGACAGCACCAAGAAAAAAAGGTGGAGCGTCAGGTGAAAAATGAGAATTAACCCAGAAAGCACGGAAGGAAGAGATGACATAAAAAACGAAAATTTCATTTGCTTTGTCTGTGTTTCTATGTCTGTCACGAGGTAGGGTTTGATTTTGAGTTATTATATATATATATATATATATATATATATATATACATACATATATATATATATATATATATATATATATATATATATATATATATATATATATATATATATATATATATATATATATATATAAATCTTTCTGGCGTGACTAGAGGCCATGTGCAAAATTTTGTCTGGGTGTGACAGGTAGTTCGGATTTCTGTAGTATTCAAACTAGTATACGAACATTCATTTTGGTATCAACAGATACATATACCTATATGTATATGTAACATATGTATGTATGTATATATATATATATATATATATATATATATATATATATATATATATGTATATATATATATATATATATATATATATATATATATATATATATATATATATATAAATAAATTTCTGACTCACGTCGGGATCGAACCCAGGTCTCTCAGGTGGAAAGCAAGGGCATTACCCACTGGGCCATACAAGTCTAAAAGAAGTTGGAACCTGAGAGCAACTGCACCCAAGGAATTACCTGGGCAAGCTAACTGCTTGCATACCAGTGAGTTTTCCCCAACTTCCCGACTCAGCAATGACCCAATAGACAACATTTCATTCGAATTATCCCTTCTGAGTGAATAAG
>JANJGK010000020.1:11724317-11748853 GCA_039081455.1 Macrobrachium rosenbergii | reverse complement strand
CCAAAGAATACACCTTGACCCAAAAAGCAGTCAACTGCCGGTGCTGCATGTGTCGTAGAGTGCAAAAGGTAAGGATGAGGACTGGATCTCCTCTCAGTGGAGCCAAACCAAACAGGTAAAAAATAAGTCGAAATTTTCTGTACGACCGCCACGTATAATGAAAGCCACAGAAAATAGATCTATCTTTCGGTGGTCTCGGTATAAGGCTGTATGAGCTGCGGCTCATGGATCTTTAATCACGACCCGGTGGTGGCCTATCCTATATCGTTGCCAGAAGCACAATTATGGCTAACTTTAAAATAAAAAAAAAAATAATTTTTTTAAAACATACTTTTATTAAAATGCACTAAAAAGACAAAAATAATATTTTGAGACACACCAGGATTTTCTTACAATTAATCATGTCTACAAAAATAAAAGCGTGGGCCCCAAACATAGAAGGAAATGTTACAAATTAAGCAATGTATATATATATATATATATATTTTTTTTTTATTCCTTGTAGCATTTCCTTCCATGTTTGGCAACCACGCTTTTATTTTTGAAGGCATGAATAATTGTAAGAAAATCCCGGTGTGTCTCAGAGAATGATTTTTCTTTTACTATTTAGTGTGTTCTAATACAAGCGTGTTCTAAAAAATATATATCTTTTATTGGGTTTTACTTTTATATGACAATTCCTTCGGTAATTAAACGGCAACCACATTTCTCCAGGTTTTTTTTTTAAACAGTATTTCTTTAAATAAAAAATAAAAAGAAAGTACTTCTTATATAGTTCATATGCCATTCCTCGGTCAGGAAGCATTTCATGTGTGTGTGTGTGTACTCACACGCACACACCCACATACTATTCCGAAATACAGCCTAGTCGATGACTGACCGGTGAACTATGTGGTATTGTTAAATGAATAACTAATAATAGAAACATGCCAAAGTATTGACCGTCCTTTTGAAATGAATGTTGGTTGATTCATAATGTAAATTATTTCATTTCTCACAGAGTACTTAGAATTGAAGTATGCTCTTTAGTAGTAGCTTGCCAAGTATTTCATCCATAACTAGATGATTTTAACTTCTATTTTCAGACCTGTTTGATTATTTACGTATAAATTTTTATTTATGAAAAACTTTGTAGACTCACGTACTGTGATATTTTATGTTTTAGTTTTTGTGACATTGAACTGTCTTGTAGTTATGAATTTAAATCCCGAATCAGTATAACACCAAAAGTCCTAACAAGAACACGAATAACAGAACGAAAGTCAAAAACAAAGAAAAAACCAGAAACACAAATCACACCGAGTAGAAAAGATTGATTTCCCAAAAAGTACAATCAAGCGTTTAGACTCGTATCATTCACTTTTATAAAAGACTCCGGGAAAATTGCTCAGTTAAAAAGTTAGCCATTACTTGCTTTACTTTAAAAAGCTACATGTAAGAACTACAGGTAGAGGGGGTTTTCAGCCAGTGAAAAGTATTAGGAATTTCCCAATAGAAAGCCCCAAACTAATCGCATTGCAACTTCTTTCAACTGAGAAAGGCCCTCTTTAACATCCCAGATTAAACTCCCTCCCGCATGATGACGCTTGGAGCATTTGATTGAATTGTTTCATCCTTGGAGTAGGGCGGTTCTTCACAAATGGAGGATATGAGGATTCCTGGTTAATATTCTGCTTTGGATAAACACTGGGCAGAGCACTTTTCTTTACCTGTAACTGATGCCTTTTGTTTTTAGGACACTCTTTTCTTATCTGGTCTCTTATGTGAAAAGTACTGTTCTAATCTACTTACTGTCCTTTCGAGAGAAAAAAAAATACCCTCCTTTATCAGGCACTGTTTTAGGACGAAGATTTGTTCTATTTTTGCGATTTTATTTTAGATAAATGATTTTCATATACTGAGTCTCCATTTGGGTAAAGAATTTCTTAGGATTTATTTTCTTTACGATAACACATAATTTTTATTAGACGTACTTTGATGCCAACACCAGCTTTTAAACACTGAATATACAATTATATCACAATCTAAGGTGCGAGGCTTAAGCTTGAACGGTTTCAATTCCGTATAACGCTTACTTAACGCATAGCTATCATGGCTGAGGAAACGCACCACCAAGATACAAGCGTTATACCGGCGTGCTTGGAAAGGCTTATGTTAAATTAGATAACAACACGACTTGATATGCATTAATTGTAATACCACTGCCTGTACATACATCCTTAATGCATTCATTGTACGTTTCGTCTTTTAAACCAGTAAACCACTTTCAGTCTATAAACAGAGAGAAACAATGAAATTGTCTGGAAAATATACATGTTTAAAATACACTTTGCTTGGGTATACAAAATGTAATGGAAGTTCAAAACGAGTGGAATATGTAAAAATAACATTTAAAAAGTTTAAAATCAATGAGCTATTCCAACTGAATAAGGTAAACGATGGCTGATCACGATTAAGACGAGATTAAAGGTTTAAACCGCTATGGATTCTAAAAATCTTAGGTCTCGTAGGTTCGAAGAAGTGTCTAAATCTTAACATTTCCGATACTTACGCTTATTTGTCAAAATACTTATATTCTCACTTACCGACGATGCACATGTATCTGCGTCAAAAGAATAGTTTATCATCTGCCATTTACTGCAAGAGGATTCGAGAAGATCATTCACAATACGCCATCCAGTAAAAGGTATTCCGTTAATTAAGAGATTGTATATTTTTTCCGAGATTTCTAAACATCTAGGTGGTCACTGTAGGAAAAAAAATAGACCTAATATGATAACACGTCGTTTGATATGACTGCTATGAAAGGGTAAAAAAAATAAGGAAGAGAACTTGCACATCCGCAGTGAATTTAATAGGAATTAAAGACTGATGATAAAAGTTAACAGTAATTCATTAATAACTAAATAAAATCCTGTTTACAAGATTATCACTCGTACAGATGCCCATCGAATACATATATATTCAGTTTCATACAGTTTTCAAAGTTTTTTAAGAACTTGTAATATAATTTTCTAATATAACTTCATAATTATTTATATACTGTATAACGTAAAAACAGATGAAGGTAAGGAAAGACCAGACTTTAGATCAGAAATAACAGACACAAGCACAATCTCAATGTATCTGAGAAAATATTCAGAAGTGGAAAAACAAAACTTACAAATTTTCTGTTTCTGAGCCATCCTAAATTAGATCAAATTTGTTGTGCAGTAATGAATTATGTTTAATTTGTTCATGTATAAAAGAATATGAATTTTCTTTTACGTGTGAAATGACCTGGTTAAATGCCTTTGACATTCATACAAAAAGAAGGCCACTCTGAAACATCATTCCACTATAGATTACTCATAAAAAAAGGATATTGAAATGGAAGGGAAGGCTATCGAATACCATCAGCATATTAAGAGGAAGCTCATATAACTGTTTTAAGAATCTCTCTCTCTCTCTCTCTCTCTCTCTCTCTCGCGCGCGCGCGCGCGCGCGCGCTATCAAGCTGCTGATCTTCGCTTATGTCTATATTTTTTATATCAAGCGTTAATATATCTTCACACTCTTTCGTTTTATATCGTACGTCTTTACTAAGTGTTTCTATAATTTTCTTATGTGTACGTAAGCAGGGCATTTAGCCTTATAAGATACACAGTATATGAAAAGCTCATAGGTCACAAATATTTCATGAATCATAATACACAGTAAATTTTTGATAAATAAATGTGGCTAATGGCTTGTAAGGAACCTTGAGAGAATGATTAGCTGGTGTCTGGCGTGCTTCCTGATTAGGGAAACTGTATACATGTCAGGTGCATCAGATATTCTTGAGAAGTGAGAACATCCCTGCCTAGCGATAAGACTTTGTGATTTTGTTCTCCGGAAATGTCCAGTTTCCGGTGAATTCGTTAATATGTTTTTTTTTTTTTTTTTTTTTTTGGTGGAGCCCCAGAGCGTGAAGGGATAGTTATCAAACAAATTGTCATTCGAAGATCAACACCGAATATTATCAGAAGTCTTCGGTGAAGACTCTGTGGTTCAAGACCTGTCGATTAAGACTGAACATTGCTATTTGGAGGTAGGAAACATTTTAGATTTCCTAAACTGTAGGTTGTCTTTTCATTTAACATATATCTTACTTGTGTCAAGCATTTTCTACATTGTGTGTACGTTATAAGTTACATGGAAGGAATTGCCATATCTTTATTTTTATGCATTTGTTTAAGGGTTTTATTTGACTTCTTCGGATGTTTCGCTGAGGAAGAGGTTAAGATGTACTCATTGGGAATACACTGGACTTTTACTTATTTTGACCTATTGTGGAAAAACTATTTAGAGAGAATAATTAGTTGAGTATAATGCACTTTAATATATTTGATCAATTGCTGAACTTTAGTATTTCTTTTTATTTCATATCTTGTTTCTTGCAATCCAGTTATGTTAGATTGTTGTCAAATAAATTATTTTGGGTAAAGCTTGTTTCGCTGTAGACCTGAGAGAGAGAGAGAGAGAGAGAGAGAGAGAGAGAGAGAGAGAGAGAGAGAGAGAGAGAGAGAGAGAGAGAGAGAGAGTCTGTGTATGTACAAATGTACGTTGCCAGTAGCCTTTTTGATGCGGTCACTATCAAGCTACCAATAGATGCAACTTCTCGACTTTTTAGCAAAAGGTAAGCAATGAGATTTATTCTCGATTGTGTAACATATATACCAGCATCAAATTATTTCTGTTTCAGATTTGCACAGTATCTCTCTACCGGGTTTTTCGTGTAGTGACATTTTTCTGAACAGTGTGTACTTTTCATGTATGGAACCAGTTTTGGCATCATTTTAAAGAGGAATAGTTGTGCTTAATCGTAGTATACTAGACAAATACAGTAAAAATAAGGAATTAACTTAATTTTCTTACTTTGCTAAAAAAAAAAAATATTCGTCAAAGATAGAGTAACCAAAATGCAGTAGGTTACTTATTGCACCGTAAGAATAGGTTACTGGTCAAATGACAGACCTATTCCACTATTTCTGAAGTAACTTTAAGAGGAAAAGGTAAGAATTTATTTTCCTTGAAAGCGTTTTGACTCTGAAATACTTTTTTAGATCGATCTGTCTAGATTTTATTTTCACATTGGAACGCTTGTTTTGATATTTAAGCTGGAAAGACGCAATTGGTTGTAGGTTGTTGAGGAAAAGGGATAGAAATTGGAAAGATTTACTTTTCCACAAATGATATTTACTAAAATTAAAGAAAATAAAGTTATAATATTTTTGGCAACGTGTGAAGTACTATATTACATTTTGAATAATATGATTTACTGCTGTTATTGCCAGCTGTTACACAGTAAAGCTTATGAAAAGATGCGAAACTCTTTAAGATTTTTAAACGGTAAGGGTAAAGCTTTGGACAACATATCTCATCAATGTGTACATGAGAGAGAGAGAGAGAGAGAGAGGGAGAGAGAGAGAGAGAGAGAGAGAGAGAGAGAGAGAGAGAGAGAGAGAGAGAGAGAATGTTTTTTGTGCCTATTCTGTAAGTCATCTTCCTCTTGGATATAATGTCTTTGATTTTATTATATAAATAGATTCGTAAATGGCTATGAAAAATAATTTGATAGCCATATATGATATACCGTAAAGCTATTGAGCATTAAAATGTAAGCAAATGTTTTATATCCTTTGGCTGATGGATCTAAACCTTTTTTTGTTTTTTAATATAATGGCATCAGTAATGTGTGTGAGAAAGAGAAAGAAGTATATGGATGAATGTGATGAAATTATCTTCCAACAAAAGGTAATGATATTTATAAAATTTCACAAGTAAATAAACAAAAATATGCAGCGAAAAATGCAGACCATCATAGTATATACTGTAAGCATTGGGCGGTAAAGCGCGAGGGAGAAATGCGGAAATGTTTACGACTTTGGCGTGGAATATTTCAGCGATGTTTTCTCGGCCGTTTTCTTAGTTATTGTTCTCGGAGGGGAACTGATTTTGATGTTATTTCAAAGCTGAATAATTTTATTTCATCGCAGTATATATGATTACAAAAGAAGAATAGTAGAATATCAATATGTTGAGTTAAAATTTGGCAAAAAGAATTCCAGTAAAGAGGTCGAGTCTGTTTTGTTTGGCACTATGCAAATGCTTGATATATTGCATTTAGAATAAAATAGTGCTATATTGCCTTTAGAATTATATATATATATATATATATATATATATATATATATATATATATATATATATATATATATATATATATATATATAGTGTGTGTGTGTGTGGTTGTTTATGAATGGAATGAAAACGTAGTACTTCCTTCAGATATAGTAAGCATCTCCTGAATTTATTAGTCAAATTAATTCAATATAATGCTTAAGTAAGCTTTAGTAACCTTTGAGATACGACTGCATGTGATGCATCAACACGTGCTGACACTGTTTTTCTGTGTCAGGACGAAACATTAAATATCTGTTGTTGTTGTTTAGATACTGTTTACAGTTAATGAAGAAAACTCCTGTGGGAGTGACTTTGTAATTTCCATTTAAGAAGAATTTAAGAACAATCTTCAGATAACTTCGAATCAGTGTTTGTCCTAGAGGGAATAGAAGTATTACAGAGACAGAAAAAATGTCTTTCTAAGTTCCATGACGCTGAGGTTACTCTATGTTTTGATGACTTGACCAAAAGACAGTTTCCTACCCAAATTGATTTTAATGCTGCAGAGACTTAGCATTATTAACGATATTTTTAGTCATTTTATTATAACCCGATACTTCGTGTAAATTCCAGCTACTCTTTCAATATTAAATCCGTTGCACAAAATGTTTACAAATAGATCTAAATATACCTCGAGTTGAGTTGTAGGGCATCGAGTTGAGATTTTTTAAACAAAAGGCGCGTTTTCTTTTAATATTTTTATATGTTAAAACGTGTTTGGCAAGTGACCATTTTCCAGTTCACCCTAACACGGCATTAAAACTGTGGCGTCTTACACAAACATCCGTCCCGTAATGGCTGAGTGCAGTAAGTCACTGTCTCAGTAATTCCAAGACAAAAAGGGATATGTTCGAATTCACAGAAGGGTAAAGGAATTTATTGATTATAACTTCCTTCAGAAGCAAATTACTCCAAAATTAAAGTGAATCCAATATTAATGGGTCATTTGCGGCTTAATAGCTGAATGATTCAAAATTTCGTGCGTGAAATTAGTGACAATATATATATATATATATATATATATATATATATATATATATATATATATATATGTATATAATATATATATATATATATATATATATATATATATATATATATATATATATATATATATATGTGTGTATATATATATATATATATATATATATATATATATATATATATATATATATATATATATATATATATATATATATATATATATATATATATATATATATAATCTTCATACCACGAAGATGAGATATGTCAACATAGTCCACAGGGGCAAAGAGAATATATCACCCCAATAGCTCGATACTTTCGCCTTCCACCAGGCCTCTTCAAGAGCCTTGTTACAACTAAACAGTATAAGTACATACATAAAAACCACAAACATTGTTTTTCACCGGAAAAAAATAAAATAAAAGAACAGTTGTCAAAGTTAAAATTAGGTTGCTTAGATCATAAACAAATGGTCAAGAATCAGCAATTCAGGAAAGTTAAAAGAGAGACCCAACGAATTGGTGATAGGTCATTTAAAACTTTTCTCTTAAATTGTACCGTTGTGACACAATATGAAGGAATAAAGGGTATAATTTATATATGCCCTGACTAATATAAAAGTTTTTTGTTTGCTAAAACTTATGCAAGCCGTTTCTAGCAAATTTCTTGTCATCATATCTTTTTCTTTGAAAAAATATTTCTGTTTTGTTCCAAAGAACAGGACAGCCACAGTTTCGCACATGAAAATTAACAGCCCTGTTTGGAGAATTTGTTCTTACACAATATCGGTGTTGTCCCAGGTAGAATTTGCCACATTCTCAAGGTATTTTGTAAACCACACCTTCTTCTTGTTTGGGGCTGTTGCAAATGACTACTGTCTTTCCTATTGTGTTGGAGTAAGAAAAGACTACTTTAAAGTTAATATTCTTAAAGGTAAACAATATCACTGAATGAAGGATGGAAAGGGAGAACCAAAGTACTACTCATATCATATTCCTTTTTGGTGTTTGTTCTATAATATGTTCAATATCCTGTTCAATACATTGACTTGGAATGTACTGGTAGGCTATAAATAAGCCTCCTTCTATGGCTCTCTTTGCCATCTACAGTGTTTCAAACATTTTGTTCATGGTGTGAGAATTGTTCGGGAATTTTATTAGATCGTCCATTTTAGCCCAATCAATTTTCCTCTCAATGCTTTCTTTAGGGTCTTCATTTCCGTATTCTGACGTTGTAACGTCCAGATATTTTGCTACTATAGTATTCATGGCATTTTATTCTGAGGGTCTATCACTCCAGACTGCTTATTTAGAAAAAAACACTCCTGATCCCCGACTTTAGAATCTTTTCTGAGTCATCCTCGTGAACATTGACAAACAATGCTGTACTAGCTTGGATTAGCCCTTGGAATCTGGCCCCAATAGCGTCTGTACACTGCCATAACTTCAGCCGTGTGCTTGGCTCGCGCGGCCTGGGACTTTTGTCTTGTATCTTGATCTTCGTTTTGCATCATAGTATTTACTTTCCTTTTCTTGAAGTTTCGCCACAAAGAAGGGTGACGCAAACCTAGCCATGCTCTCACTGAAAAAGAGGACAGAACGATGCCGATGACCCAGAATCGAGGAAAGATTTTAAAAAACCTCACGGATACTAGACATTCATGAAAACACGTCTTTATTCTACGGGCGCTGGAGGCAGACTCGATTTATGAGTGTAGCTACCGAAATTGAACGCGATATCCTATAATATCCTGTCGAGCCAAAGAACGTTTGAAAAATCCGTAAAGTTATTCACTTATACAAATCCTGTTACTGGGAGAGGTCAGTGTAGGGTTGCTAGAGGTCACTGCTCACCTACTGAAGGGAACTGATTGAAAATTGGGTCATGAGATTTAACCCAGACAAACAAACAGACAAACAGAAAAGAAGCAAGCTAGATAAAAGCGTATAAAAAGACTTCTACTGAAGGTATGAACTGCTTTGGGTAGATACTTTTGCAGCTGCTAAATTTTAAAATTTTCTGAGTTATAAGTTAGGTATATCTAAGTTTAACCAGATCACTGAGCTGATTAACAGCTCCCTTAGGGCTGGCCCGAAGAATTAGACTTGATTTACGCGGCTAAGAACCAATTGGATACCTAGCAACGGGACCTACAGCTTATTGTGGAATCCGAACCACATTATAGTGAGAAATGAATTTCTATCACCAGAAATAAATTCCTCTAATTCTTCATTAGCCGGCCGGAGACTCGAACGCGGGTCTAACGAGTGCTAGGCGACAACTCTACCGACTCTCCCCACGAAGAACTATTCTGAGTTATAACGATACTAAATTGACCTCTAATACCATTCTTGACATGAATTTTGTTTCATTAACATTTAGAGAAATAATCATTTAGGTTTTCAACTCTCATAAACGAAAAACATCAGACCTCCCAATCAAGACAGCAGAATATGAAGAAACTAAAGTCATTCTTAGGTTCATTTCAATGTATAGATAACTAAATAGAATAAGTCAAAACTCAGAGTAAAATAAGCTAAAATATTGTTATGGTGGCGTGGATGTGTCTATTTCGGATCTAGAAAAATATATATGAATACCATAGTTATAAGTACGTGTGATGAAATAAATTTTCGTCCCTATCAAGGTATGTTAGTGTAAACCTCACTCTTACTTGAGTATGTGGGTTTGAATTCCGTCAGCGAAAGGAAAGCTGCTTCTTTTATTCTTCCTTGAATTCAAGGCTTTAAGTAGTAAGCGCATCCAAACAGTGTCAAGAAATCGAGAAATTAAGAGGTCACTGTGCTGTCAACACCTACAGTATGTCTCAGGTGAGTAGAAGTTCATATAAGATTTAATAAATGGATAAAGATTCTTTAACTTTGGCATAAGGACGAGGTACAACAATTACTTAAGAATATAAAAAGCAAAACAAAATATTTTCCGATACTGACTGTCACCTTCCTTAAATTTTCATTTAATTGTATAACAAAAATCGTTTTCTCTCCATAACAATGCGGAAAACCAATAACACTACGCGTTACAAACGAGTTTCACCGCTCCATGAAAGCATTAAAGTTGCCACACATACTCGTAAAATCAGCTTTATCGGCAGCATAAAAGTTCTTGTTCAAAGAAGCTCTGGGGAAAGGGAAGGCCAAGCCACATGAGGTTGGTGTGTATTAGTTTCTGTCTAGGTAGGACCTTCTTATCGTCATAACTGCTGCTACTGTTAATGTTATCCCTAATAAAAATGATAAAGATAAGGATCATTAATATGAATGGAACTTCATCTGTTGTTGGTCTTGTTCTTGTGATTTTTCTAAAACAATGTCTTTTCCTCTCGTAGGCTGAGGTTTGTTCCAGAAGCTGTGACCTTCCGTTGTTCAGCAATGCTTCTAAGAAAAGGCTGCTTGCCTCATACTCTTTTAGAACCTGCCAGCGACTCACCATAGCAAGCTGGTGACCGCCCTATAGTCCGAAGGCCCGATAGTCCGAAGGTCCGATAGTCCGAAAGTCAGCAGGCCCGATAGTCCGAAGGTCCGATAGTCCGAAAGTCAGAAGGCCCGATAGTCCGACGGACTGTAATCAGCCCCCCACCCCTCCATAGCTAATACGGCAAAATTGTAACCAGTAAACACCCATAAAAATACCAACATAACGTACCCTAGGGGTGTTTACTGGTTACAATTTTGCCGTATTAGCCATGGAGGGGGGGGATTAATCAGGCGGGGGTGGGGGTGCTTGCCTCGGAATGCCGGCTTAGACCTACGACTATCGGACCTTCGGACTATCGGGCCTTCAGACTAACGGACTGTAATCAGCAAGCTAACCACCAGGAGCCTAGTTCATTACTGAGATGGACAGAAGAATAACCAATTTTTCAAAGAATTAGCCGGCAAGTTCCTTTCCCTTACTCAGATTGAACCAATGAACAGAGAGATGTCGTTGTGATTACAATCTCATTAATGCTCATTGAAAATAAACAATGCAACACACACTAGTTATAGTGGAATAAAATTAGGATAATCTGTAGACCATAGAAGGTTTTTTGTGGCAAAGAAAGCACGGCAGGCTATATTGGACTGAATATTTACGAATATGATAATAAGCGTAGTGTGATATAATAAAAAAAAAAGAGAGTATACATGCACTTTTACCTTACTAGTTCCTTGTTCCTCCCATTTTCGTTCGAATATACATATCCCAAAATATCTGAATATCTGTTACCTTCGAATGTATGTAACTATATATATATATATATATATATATATATATATATATATATATATATATATATATATATATATATATATATATGTATGTATATATATATATATATATATATATATATATATATATATAATATATATATATATATATATATATATATATATATATATATATATATATATATATATATTATTTATCACATCACCGTGATTCATATTCAATCAGAAAGCTACAAACGTCCTTTAATATCCAATTCACTCTACCTCGGAAGTAATATATTTTCATATATGTTACCGAAGGGGAATTTTTAGTTGATAATAAGTCCACCGTCCCGTGGGGTCGAACCAGCGACGGACGAGGAATCAGGACGAGGAATCAGGACTACAGTGACACACTTTCTTGAGTATATATATATATATATATATATATATATATATATATATATATATATATATATATATATATATATATATACTCAAGAAAGCATAAAATCTCTGTGTAAGATGTCATTACTTCCATAGAGGATCTCAATGACCAAAGGAAGGTAAAAAGGAGATTCTTTATTTCTAAGCTTTCGGCAGCCGGTCTGCCCCCCATCTTCCAAGGACCAAATATTACAGGCTACCAAAATATAGGAACTTGAGAACGTCTGGGTTACTTTAAATGCTAACCTGCAATAATTGCCCTTCGAAAATTATTGGAAGAACAGTTAATGTCGGTCCAATTTATGAAAATTCTTACCACAATAATAATAGTAATAATGTCAGGAATGAACGGATATCCGAATGCCAAGGATAATGAGGCTACTGCTCTACAATTAAAAATGGGTTAATAAAAATGGTATTTGCAATAATAATAATAATAATAATAATAATAATAATAATAATAATAATAATAATAATAATAATAATAATAATAATAATAATATATAAACTAAAGTTAAACTATTCCATTAACATTATAATTTCTTGCACATTGTTCTTCGCCTACTTTGGAAATACCTTTGGAGCTCATCAGGCACTCGTAAAGGAAATCCTTCAATCTGCCTAAAAGGGAGCCAGGTCATAAAAGCCTCCCAGTTTATCTCGACATTGTCACCTTCTTTGACCTCAGAGTTCCTGAAGCCTTCCGCATATTTCAAGACTAGACGAGGAGAGGAGTTTCGGGGATACCTTTTACCTAATATTTCGAGGAAGCAGGGATAATGGAATGTTTTTAATATCATTAGATCATGGCGGTAATTAAAGCTTTTGATACGTTTTTAAGTACTAAAACGTTACGCGTTCTTTGTAAACATTTCACATTCTAATTCCTATTTCTGTTTCCTTCGAATTACTAAGTCATGATATAAAATTTAATCTTTTAAAACATTAACGAATTACAAGCCGCGGTATTTAATTATCAAATTCCGCGACAATCTAGAGATCACTGAAGCAGTTACAACAACTAAAAGCCCATCATAAGATTAAAGTTTTTAAATTTCTTCAGATTCGTTTTAGCAAAATCGTTTTCAAACTCTTATCATTAAGTATGTCAGTTTTGGGGTCACTGAAATCAGAATGTGAAAAGTATCCACGAACTGAAACTGGCTAGAGTTGCTGAATATATGGAGCAACCATAATTTACTATTGTTTTTCTTTAATTATTTCGAAAGGATCTATTAACTTCTTTTTGATGTTCTCTATGTTGGCTTTATTGATTTTTTTTTTTTTTTTTTGCCAAATGAATTTATTTTTTTGTGTCACGTTTCAACTCGACTTCTTAATCACTGTCGTTATTATCTACCAACAATTCTTCATGTAAATTACAGTATAGGCTATATGGAAATACAGTATTTTGTTTTCATGTTTCACCTGACTATGAAGAGCATAAACATTTTGCTCTCAAAGCGTGAATAATTTGGTCCCCAAGCATACAGGCTCAGAATTAGGCCAAATGGACAATTTTATGAGGCCAGCCAGCAATGTAATGAACAATCATATATTTGCGTAACAACTAAAAGAATACATTATTAAATTTTTTAAAATCTAATAGCGCACTAATCCTTATTAACAAGACTCATAATGCTTATGATAGGATACCCAGCTTTTCACAAATCAGGAAAGGATCAACAGGCCTAGCCAAACATTTGTAGGTTAATATTCAGCATCTTTCTACAAATTTTGTGAGCTTAAATAAAACCCTCCCCTGACAGAAAATAATGGTGTAGGCGGGGTCACAAGAAACTGTAATACCACATTTCTCGGGAAAAAAATAAGAAACGAGAGAATTATAATCATTCTAATTTCCTTTAAATGTAATGCTACTTAGTTAAGCTACCAGGATACTGATACCCATCAGCAAGTGATTTTATTGGTTGGAGTATGGCAGCCTTGTGCTAGCACAGGCTTTTGCTCCATGGCAACCCGTAACGAGCGACTCTAAAGTTATCAGTCTGTCAACGTGGCACATAATGAGCCTGCGACGTCTGGTAAACAGTTGCCAGATATCACTTGCTGAGTACTGCCAAATGCTGTATGTCTGAAACATTAAGGGAGCTGATCTAGTATGTTGTAGCGTAATGGTACTTTTAATCAACTACAGGCATCACCATTATATTCATGATGTTTCTTGGTTCTGGCTGCAAAATACCGAAGCTATCGTACAATACAGAAGTGATTCTGACAGACTAATTAGGAAAAAGGCGGTGACAATAGAGAGAATTAAAAAAAGACAGAGAGACAGAGATGTCATCTCAAATACGTATAAAGAATTGTTTCACCCAGCTGCTGTGAGGAGTACATGGCCGAGAACAGCGCGTATTGATGGAATAGATTTCGACGAAGTAAAAACGCTAACGCCTCTCTCTCTCTCTCTCTCTCTCTCTCTCTCTCTCTCTCTCTCTCTCTCTCTCTCTCTCTCTCTCAGCTACGACCCACACAGGTCGGCTAACAACTAATAAACTTGGAAAGTCAGATGCGAAATTGCGGCGCAAATATACAGTAGACTGACAGGCAACTAGACCTTGGTGGACATCCATTTCTTTTTGTCACGACAGAGGAATAAATGTTTGCTATGAATTGCTTATCGCAGCCACTACGGGCTGAGTTAAATCACCATCCTCGTTCGGAACAGAACCTCAGAAATCGTGCAAGATGCAGAGAGAGAGAGAGAGAGAGAGAGAGAGAGAGAGAGAGAGAGAGAGAGAGAGAGAGAGAGAGTAGTGTTAGAAATTAGGCAATGATACTCGATCCCTTTTCTTGACACAATCTCAAGCAGCCGAAGGACTAGTATCCAATCGTTTTTAGTTGCATAACCATAAAAGCAACTATAAATTCCCTACTGAAATATAGTTGATGAAGATGACGCAACAGGATTCGGTTTTGGCTTAAATCATTAGTTCAAATAGTTATGGGGCAAAACGTGAGAAGATTGTGGCATTAATATCGTTATCTCTATAGATACAATAACCCTTACATAAAATATTGGTTTTCTCGGTGCATTAAATGACAGGCCTTGCGTAGAAGAGCGGACCTGGAGTATAAGGCAGTTCGAAATATCATCATATATCCGAAATTCTCAAGTACAGCATTGCTTATGCAAAGCGAATTTTGTAGATGGAGCACATAGGGGAAGACCCAGTCATCAAAAACGCATTATTTTTGTTAGAAATGAAGCCTCGAGACCCATTAACAACGCTACTAGTTGTTCCTTTCCAGGTCTCTGATAAAACTGGGTTCCACGATGAAAAAAAAGCCAAGATAACCCTTGCACCTTTACAGCAAAATTCAACTTTAATGACTTTTGGTTTTTAGTGAAAGTACTAAATATATAAAACAAAAATAAATGTATCTGAGGAATATGTTCATATTCATGAAGTTATATCGCATTCTTTCAATTTGTTTATCGCCTGTTTTTTGTCTGTTGCTCTTCCAGTTTTAGGGTAATCCTTACCAAGTAAACGATCGTGCATTTGCATATCTGCATTGCCAGTGAGCCAAAGTTAAAATCCGAAGACAAACAAGAATACACATATTTTCAGGAAAAAAACCCATCCATATACCACTGATATTCGTTTGCACATTTTTATAATACGATATTTCATAACAAAAAGGCTAATAATAATTTTGTTCCTGACGTTTTTCTCATTTCAAACGTCAGCTCATATGTCACAGTTGTCTCATGCCTATAATTCGCGTTTGTCCATTGTCAATTTAACTACCCTGCAAACGAGTATATATGCATGTATGCTTATGACGCAAAGTTCATTAAATGAAATTACCATAACATGTTATAAATAGGTGCCATAACTATTGTTCATGCTAAAAGGGATCATGGAAAGCAATCATTACCATGAAATTGTTTGGTAATTAACTGAAGCTCTTCGGGGAAATTTTATTTGCACTTGTAACATTTAATATCTGGTTTCGTCATTGTTCTAATATAATTATGTATATGTGTATAAATACATATATTACTGATTAAGCTGACTAATTGTTGGCCTGTGAAAAAGTGTTTTTTGTACAAGTGGATTCTATGTTGATGTTGGTATTTTCCGGGATTAGACACAGCGGGCATCCGACGCGCTTATTCATGGCTTCCGGTCATGACCAAGATGCATGGGGAAAACATGACACATGGATGGAAGCTTTGTGAAATCTGTGCGTTCAGAAGGCGGGGTCCTTCGAACATAGAACCGAACGGTGACGTCACGCTTCAAGGGAGGGGTTATTAAGCGAATGCTTGCATAAGTCCGCTCTCTAATGTGCATATTATAGAGGAACCATAGAATGGGTATTCACTTCGATTTGCAGCTGGTGTGGTCGCTCTTTTGAACTGTGTTTGTGAATAAGACAGCCACTTTGAGGGATGGTTTCCCGACGGCCATAGGATGTGAGTAAGATAACTCATTGACACTTTTATCTTTTTCAGACATTATGTGGATACCCATTTGACGTTGCAGTGAAACCCTGTTACGGGCGGGTCATGTTTATGGCTGACTCCAGGTTCTTACGCCCTTTAACATTAAATAATGAAGCAAATACAGTACTTATAGGAATACCTTCAGTGTAAGTGGTAGGCGTAAACAAAGAAAGCTTTAAAATAAAATAATTCTATTTACAATAACTTAACTGTGACAACAATGATGAAAAAATAAATCCATAGAATGTTTAAGATCGAAGGGATCCGACGATGTGGAGTTTTGAATGTGCGAAGGTTCGTCAGAGCCTGAAAGTCCATAGAAGACATACAAAGAATATCATCCCTCTGAAGAATCCTACGTCGACTAACCATTGGAGATGAAGCAGATGTTCGGCTGGTGAACACGGAGGTCGCTATCCTCAACTAGAGTCGACTTCAGATAATCTCCTGTAAGTTTGCCAAGGCTTGAAGGGGGGAAAAACAATAGGTATTCAGTGGGCAATACGTTTTCACTGGATCATAAGCAAACTAACCAGTGTGCTGACCCAGCAATCTCTAGAATGCAAAACTTCCAAGGCTTCCCTGAAGTCGTACTTGCTATGCAATGATCCAGAGCAGTCTACTAACATCCAATAAAAGACCATCCAACAGGTCCGCCAAAGACCATCCAACAGGTCCACCAAAGACCATCCAACACGTCCACCAAAGAACATCCAACAGGTCCACCAAAGACCATCCAACACATCCAAAGACCATCCAACACATCCACCAAAAACCATCCAACTGGACCAACAATATCGAGGGTTGTTCCTCTCTCGCAGCCGTGTCCAAAGCTTTGCCCCGTGGGATCAGGGTCACACCACCCGAACTCACCTAACGTAATTATTGTAGAAACAAATATGAATAACGGTCCTTCAACTGTTCAGTTACCATTAGAACAACTCATTTGCGTTCTGCAGCAAAACAGCTTACCAATAATATAAAGATAAATACATATTTCTGAAACAAACGCCTCTGTTCTTTATAATGCATTTTTCTGTTTAAGTGTTTATTTTTTTATGCACCATTTCAGGATTTAATGTAAGCTTTGTTTCTCTTAACAAGAATTCTGGTTGAGTCCTGTGAGGGCGTGATTACTGGGAGTGGTGTTCTTTTTTTTAACATACTATACGACATTTACTTTGGTCTAGATAAATCATGACCTTTTTATTTTTATTTTTATTTTGTTAGTCACTAGTATTGGTTGGTTTAGAATCACTAATTCGATTGATTTTGAGTCTGAGTTTCGTCTAGTCATGACTTGCATTTTTGTGCGGTATGAGAGACCCCATTTCATGATCGTAGCTTTTGCTGAAAAGCGTTCGTTAATTTTACAAATAAAGTCTAGTTTTGTATCTCGCCATTTTAATTCAGTAAGCCTTTGTTTGATAGATAGAGAGCGTGAGGAGTTGACGAGAGAGAATAATGTGCTGACCCAATGCTGGCCATTGCTGCCGGGGAATCTTAGAGATATAATATGATATGACATTATTCTTAAAACAGATGTAGAAGGAGGTTATGACCCTATCTGACCTTGTTAATAGGGAATAATACGTACATATACGAGTGCGAGAGCTTTCCAGGTTTAGTCGACCGTGTCACAACGAGTACAAGCTTGCTACATTTACATACAAACTGCAGACTAAGAAACCCAACAATTAACCTTATGGTAACTTTGAAATCATTCCGGAATGGAAACAGAATTACACGATATTTGGAGGATCTTCATTGCGCAGATTTTTATGAGCTTGAGTTAATTAAAAAATTGTGCTTGTTAAATTTATTACGTCTCGCAACCATGGACCACTTTGCCCCACCTGTTGTGTGTGATCTTGTAACCTTATACATCATGAAATGGTACATTTGATGTGTGCATTATCCTCACCGAACATTCATGTTACCCTTCTCCTATAGTCATGCTTTCCTGTTCGACTAACATGGAACTGAATTCGACAGTGGCCACACATTTCAGTCCATTGCAAACTAACTTTCCATTTGAAATTAATTTATCCATAACACCTACTGTCCCTGTTTAACATTGATGTAGAAGTGTTGGCGCAATTACAAAATGGAAATCACTGTATAGTGCTATTACAGAAAATGATTATTTCAATAACTGATTTCCATGGGAAATCTTGTTTCTTTATCATACTATTTTAAGAATGGTAAAATTATCTCATGTTCCTTAGAAGGAATCTATTTTAAATTATAATTCTGTACGAAATATATTATTTCTGCTCCCTGGTGTGGATGTCCTAGCATTAAACATTAGCTGTCATGACTTGGACCATAGACGGATGGTCTCTTGTTTGTCAGTTTTTCATAATTTGTCTCTTAACAGATATCTTTCGCATTCACAACCGATCCTTGATCCTCTTTTCCTTCCGAGAGCGACGAGATTTGCTGAACAGCAGCTCCAATGTGAAGTAAATGTGCCTCACTGTCGAACTTCTCAGCTCCAGAGGTCTTTCATTCCTCACACCTTTGGACTGTGGAACTGCCTCACCTGTCTCACTGAGGATGTTGTGCAATTGGAACATCAAAAGTTCAAGTGAAGATGCAATACATTATTCTGTTAATGCAATTCTTCCTGTATTGTATAATTCACTTACATTTTTAACTGTTTATCAGTTCGTTAATTTTTTTTTCTAATAAACGTCTCTTTTTTCTGTATATCCTATTACCTTCTGTTGCTTCTTTCGAATGAACACCACATTCTTTGGAAGCTTGAATTTCAAGTCAATGAACCCTACCGGATTGTTCCATATGAATAGGGTTAATGTTCTGAATAATAATAATAATAATAATAATAATAATAATAATAATAATAATAATAATAATAATAATAATAATAATAATAATAATAATAATAATAATAATAATAATAATAATTACTTCCACTTCAGGCTTCTAACAGAATTGATTTGTCACTGATTTTTGCCCAACAAGAAGCGGCTAGTCTCCATATGGGGCTTTTGTTAACTCTTGTGTCTAAAATCACTTGGTAGGCGCTACTTTCCTCTAAGACTTTGGGCATCATTGTTCCAAAAAAATGGTGCTTCCAGAATCAAACTCTCTCTCATAATAATCATAATTACACACAGTTGAAAAGTATAAAACTGATTTTAATTTGGAACTATTGACAATAATAATAATAATAATAATAATAATAATAATAATAATAATAATAATAATAATAATAATAATAATAATAATAATGGAGAAACAAATCCACAGTTATATATATGTACATATATTTAAAGATGAATCTGTACAGAAAACGTTCGGGAAACTGTTCGAAAGCTTTCTGTACAAATTTATCTTCAAATATATGTACATATACATAACTGTGGATTTGTTTCTCCATTTTACGACCCATGAATAATAATAATAATAATAATAATAATAATAATAATAATAATAATAATAATAATAATAATAATAATAATAATAATAATAAAACCAGAGGCGGCTTGCCAAACTTTCTTTCCCGGAAGACGCTTGTTAACTTCCTGTAAGCCTGACAAGAAAAGTTTTGAAGGATTCCATTCAATAAACAAAGGCTTCTTTATAGACAATTCTTGTTCAGTCAAAACAAATTTTGTTTCGTTTTTTAACAAACTTGGATTTTACTCACGTACAGTGGTTCAGATATGAAGAATGACATGCACAGATTAAGTGGTTATTTCATTTCATACAGACATTCTCACCTTTGCTTTGGGAGATTTTGTCGGTGACGTTTTTATTATTTATAAACTTAGAGATATTTATGTGAAATCACATGAAATCCTTTAATGAAACTCTCTTACTTCTATATTGCCTCCGATTTCTTATATTGCCTTTGTGAATGTAACAATAAAAACGAAGATATTAATATCAGTTTGAATATGTTTCCAGAATGAAAAGATTGCATTAACTTTAAAAATCTATTCTCATTCTCATGGTTACAATATTTACAAACCTCGTATGTAAAAAAATAGGTTGTAAAATAAATTGCAAATAAAACCATCCTTAAACACGAAACGTAAAAACGTTAAGCATTTAATATGAGCAATGTCCCACGAGAAATTATATAATTTCTTTAGAATAGCTTCCATTTTATTTTAACATACAACGAAAATTAAGACTAAACTCATGAACGCTATTATAAGAAATATTTTTGACAAAGAAGCGTAATTATTGTTTTCAGCTTTAAACCTAAAAACGACTCAAAAAACCTCTCGCTTTTAAATCTTTCTGACTACGTGCTGTGCTACGGATGTACTGTAGGTTTTTTTTTTTTTTCTTTTTTTTGCTATGAAAAATAATCCTCATTTTCTGCATATGTTTCTTTTATACTTTTTGTAAGTTAATGGTTTTCCTGTTAGCAGAATAATGAATTCTTTTAGGCTTTTGAGATATAATTTTCAGTAGTGTAGATTCATCTTTTATATATAAATTTTGACAAAGGTCAAAACAAACGGGGTTCGTTTTTATATTTCAAACGAAAGTCCAAGGTTCACATCTTCGCCAAGGCAGATGCGCTGAGTATTTGAAATCTGAACAATTAACGCAGTGTCCAAGCAGACGTGATTTAATTTCACCTAGTTCCAAAAAAATCAATTGTCAGTTTACAATAAAACTATAACGCATAATTATGCACACGGTTCGTGTACCGTTCACTGTTATTAGCATTTACATTACCATTAGTGCTACTGTCATAACAACAGTGAATAGATATTCACTGTTACTCTGCTGCATTTCGGTGCTCTCGTGCAGTTTATTGTTTTCCGTGGGCAGCCATACCTAAACTGAAGTGTTTTCTCATGAACTGGAAACCTATCAGTTTTTTTTTTTTCTTTCTTTCTTTAGCCGGAATTTTTTTTTGGTGGGTGAAATGAAAGAAAGTGAGACTGCAACGTTTCCTCACATGATCTTTGTCAGTAGCAATCAAAACAAGTTTTATCATACGTGTGTGGGTGTGTGTGTGTGTACTGCCCTTCTCTCCTTTCTCCAGAATAAACTTCAGGCAATGAACAAATTATGAAGGATATCTTCAATTTGATCAATTTGTATTAAAATGCATCTTCGCTAATGTTGCCATTGTAATTCTAATTTAAATAAAAAGATAACATTTTCAAATATTGGGCATGGTGGTATGTAAACAATTCCCATTTCCATGAGGAGCCTTAACAGCTGACCATTAAAGATAAAGTAGGCACTGACTCCCTGTAACACCCGCCTCTCCCCCAAAACCATAACAGGGTCCGGTTCAGTCTCAAAATCCTACTAACTTTTTCCATGGTCATCACCCACTCACAAACTAAAATCCTGATCATTTATTAATAACTTTTGCAACACCTCTTGGACAGACAGAATGAGAGACAGAGACGGGGGAAGACATAACCTCCTTCCAGGGCCACTGAAAAAGACTACACTGTAAGTGATGACTAATTGATTTCAAAACCCATTCTTGGTTAACGCGTTTGTTACCGACAGAAGTAATAAATTTTTAACTGTAGTCAAGAAGACAATGACAGCGACGATGATGACGATGATGTCGACCAGGGGGAGAGAAGAAGGAGGGTCGGTGAGGAGCAGTAGCAGGAAGATGGGAAGGAGGGGGAAGAGGAGGCGCAGGCCAGAACCAGGAGCTGGAGCAGGAGCAGGAGTAGGAGGAGCAGAGCTAGAACTGGGAAGGTGAAAATGAAAGAGCACAGCATAAATCAAAGAGCAGTATTCTGTAAAAAAAAAGCTATTGTGCAGGCTTTGACTGTCCTTCCGCACTCTTTTTGTCCGCCCTCAGATCTTAAAAACTACTGAGGTTAGAGGGCTGCAAATTGTTATGTTGATCATCCACCCTCCATTCATCAAACATACCAAATTGTAGATCTCTAGCCTCAGGAGTTTTAATCTTATTTAAGGTTAAAGTCAGCCATAATCGTGCGCCTGGCAACGATATAAGACCGGCCACCTCCGGGCCGTGGTTAAAGTTTCATGGACCGCAGCTCATACAGCATTCTACCGAGACCACTGAAAGATAGATCTATTTTCGGTTTCCTTGATTATACACTGTACAGAAAACTTGACTGCTCCGAAGAAACTTCTGCACATTTTTAACTTGTTCTGAATGATGATAATAGAGATGCTTATAAAAGTAAAGGCATTGAAAAATCTAATACCCGTAATGACAACAATGGTAATAATTAACTCTGAAGGACCTGATATGAAGGTTTCTTCAGCAGAAATAAGTTATACATTTTCCGTGATTGTATTCCCTAATTCCATTTTGCATTTTCCCATTACAATTGATTCATCTGAACACATTATCGGAGGAATCGCTGCTCTCTGTCCAAAGAGAAATCAACTCATATAAGTTTCTAAATTTGTTTCCACAATCTCGCTGCCTCAGTCCCTGTTGCTCAAGACCTCAGCGTCTCCAAAGCCATTTAGGTAAGACAAGACTTGAGATTCACCTTAAACTTTTTAATACCTAAACATATACGAAAAGTTGCAAGTTCTAAATTCCTCAAGATGCCACTTGACTCCTAAAATATATAGAATTAAGACAAATTTCGATTATTAGAAAGATCATAAATGCATTTTACATTTTATGCCGATATCTAAGACGTACCGAAGTTTCTTCGGCGCAGTAGAGTCTTCTGTACATAATCAACCGCCAAAAATGGATCTATCTTTCGGTGGTCTCGGTATAATGCTGTATGAGCCGTGGCCCATGAAACTTTAACAACTGCCGGGTGGTGGCCTGTCCTATAGCGTTGCCAGACGCACCATCATGGCTAAGTTTAACCTTAAATAAAATAAAGACAGCTAAGGCTAGAGGGCTGCAATTTGGTATGTTTGATGATTGGAGGGTAGATGATTAACATACAAATTTGCAACCTTCTATCCTCAGTAGTTTTTAAGATCTGAGGGCGGACAGAAAAAGTGCGAACGGGCAGAGAAAGCCATCTCAATAGTTTTCTTTTACAGAAAGGTAAAATCTAAAACTAATTATTTCCAGCAGTTTGAAATAAAAGATAACAGGGAATAGAAGTAATACTGAAAACTCCTTAATCATCTAGTGATCGTCAGTAATTTGCATAACGGATTAGATCGAAGAATTATCCTGATATGCTCCTTTTATGGAGAGCGCTTTGCAGAGGTAAAACGACTGAAATGAGAACAAGAAGGAGAAGAGACGCCAAATTCCAAGGATATCAAAACTTCCAAACCACAAATGAGATGTGCAAGAAAATGTCCAAATTTTCGAGAAGAAAATAAATGCATTCGATCCTGTGCTGGTCATATTGGCCACTTGCTGCATCTTCGCCCCATCTCATCACATAATCATCCTGAATGCAACTGCTAGGAATGGGTCTGTTCGGAGACCATTTCACGAATTATCATGACAGCTATTGCAAACAATTTAATCGCATTGTTTATAGTGTTTTATTCAATACACAGCTCAGGAAGCTTTAGGATACTCTCATGTTTTTTTTGCATTTAAAAAGATTAAGCCACAAATATCGATCAAAACCGAATTGATTATACATTGGGAATATATTATACCCAAAGGGAAATCTATCTGATAAATACCTCTATGACGGATATGATTCGAACTTAGGCCTTCGCCTTAGAAACAGTTAGGAAGGTAACCCATGGGGAGGGACTTGAGATGCCTCTCCAAGAAATGGCTTTCCTAGGAAGCCTTCCATCTACCCCTCTAGTGAGGCCCTTATTGGGGCTATGTTCTGGCTGATGGTGGTTCTTACATTGCTTAAGGGTTGCTTGGTCTCTTTAGTTATGCTTCCAACTGATTTCCTACGTATAACGGGAGACAGTTGTGCATGACGTAGGGTGAAGTTGGAATAAAGAATTATGTTACTAATCAGGGATCGACTACTGAGAGAAAGCTATACAATGTTCACTGCCGCATTCATACAGTAACTACTACACGGAGGTTGAACCCCTTACACTAATAACTCCCGTAACATTAGCCGACACACACGCAAATGTGGTCCCAGCATTGCCTGAGATGCTAGGTATCCAAGATGGATTCCACGAGAGGGGAAAAAGATTGGGCCATTTCCAAAAGATGCAATGTGGTTCAGATGACGTAACCAAGAACTGCGCACGCGTTGGTTAGTGGGTTCTAGTGAGATACAACCATGTAGGAGAATGGCATGGAA
>JANJGK010000020.1:11719317-11721817 GCA_039081455.1 Macrobrachium rosenbergii | reverse complement strand
TCAAAGATGTCTATTTTCTGTAATAATTAATTTTTTTTTTGGAGATGAAGCATAGTAATGTTGAACATTATAATAGTAATGTTACTACTGCTACTGCTGCTATTTACTTAAGCGGTTGGTACTTGCAAAACATCCAGTGAAAAACATAAGAAGTACCTGCAGTATAACTAATAATGATAATAGGTAGCATGTGACAATAAAGAAACCACTACAATTTTAAAACATTACGAGGAAAAGACAGACCGTTCTATGTGGAGGGGAAAGCTTTCAAGTGAGTGGCAACGCCACTCACTGCTTCACTCTGAGAGCTTCAAGTTGGTTGGTTCCTCCAGACTGCGCCATCTGTGATTAGGTGTGGAAAACATGCCTGTGTACCAAGACTCCCACCCTCCCTCTGTGTATATACAATATATATATATATATATATATATATATATATATATATATATATATATATATATATATATATATATATATATATAAACTTTATATTAGGATTTGATTGAGTGTGACAGAAGTCAAAAAGTCAGAGCAAGAAAAACGTGAGATCACACGAGGCACTCTTATTGGATAAGTTTGAAAGTCAATAAAAAACTCTACGTGTTACACATGGCCCAGAAAAAGTGTATATGATTTCGAATGGAAGGTAAATTGTAGGTAAAAATTGTGAGTCAATAGTAAATGAGATATGTTGATGAGAAGAGTTTAAAGCTTTGATCATGAGGAACCGCAGAGCTCTAAATCTGCAAGGATGGAACTTTGCAGTGGTTATGTGTTCTCGTTTAAGAGTGGAGTTCAAGAAATCTCCCCATTTCTATTCCTCAGTCAATGTCTCATCCGAATAGCAATGAGGATCCTCCAGAAATAACCGAAACAAATTGTGGCTATTTGTTTCCTCAGGATATTGCGGTGCCTCTGTTTCGCGGTCTCTCGTGAGAGATTCCAGAACGTGTGAGATTTCGAGTCTGTTTGGACTCTGTGAGAGCGATGTGCTGCATCTTTTATGTGCTTATTCAGATTCTAAATGAAGGAACCTTTTTCACGCCCGCTGTCGTAATGAGGAAATAAATTAGGTTAGGCGTTTATAACGTATTATGCTATAATAAGGTCAAACTGAAAGTTAAATAGATCAAATAAATCAAATTTGGAGTGCGCATTATTATTATTATCATCATTAGTTAATTAATATGTAAAAGGGCCAATATGAAACAAGCCTTACAGAGACAGCAGAAATACTATTAGATATTTAGAATTACAAACAGATAAATAGATACACAGGTTGTATTAGAGGTTAGGAAAATTAAGGCCCTGACAGAACTGGAAAAGCTTACCTTACATAAATGAAATACACATTTCAATTGTACTTGCAAAGGGAACGAGCTATTAGACCAATTCTTTTAAGTTTCTATTCTTATCTCAGACAGGTGGTTTCGAGCGGACAAAAGAATGTCACCCTTATCTCGTCTCTTGCAGAAAGGAATATTAAAACATTTTTCAAAATAAAACTAAGTACATTAATATACAAATACTAAAAGCATGGATGATCAGATATTTTCTATCATGAAGAATATCAAATGCAGAAAAATATTTTGGAAGTCTTAAAAATGAGTTTTCTTAAAATAAATATCCAGATAAAAAGTGGGAAAACTTCTTTAGAAAAGCGGTAATCTATTGTTAAGGAATTTATCATTGAAATGGGGAGTCTGCGTTCCTTACACACAATCAAAATAGGTTTATTAAGAGATATATTTCATATCTGAGTTGTTATTTTTCGGTATCGTCTGAAAAAGCTAACTGTACTTTTTTCTGCCATTCACATACATAGTCTTATTGGTACCTCAAATTAAATCAATGGTAAAATTGTTTCGCATGAACCATACATGAGACAATTCTATAATTCCATTTATATTTACTATTTTGTTTTATAGTATCCATGCAGACATTACCTTCTGATTTATGTCATATGCCCTCGAAATGAATAAAACTACTTAAGTGAATAAGTTATTGAGGGAAAATTGAGAGCTACATAAATTTGAATGTAAAAGAGACTTGGGATCTTTACGCGATAATGGCCCCCAGCAAAGTTCGGGGTTCGTTATCTGGGATTAATATTTTTCGGCGGTCATTACCTTTATGATATTTACAGTTTTTTGTTTATGTTTTTCTGGTAATCCCCAAACGGGATTGTACTGAACACGCCGCAAGGCGGACACATACCGGGTTAAAACCTTTGGGGTCACTATCGAAGAAAGATCCAAAGCATGTTCCGGAAGCTGTGGAAAAAGAGCATTTCTCTAAATTTCCTTACAGGTTTTGGAGACGTTTTCACGGCAAAGTCTTGAATACAAATGAAGAATGAACGAAGAAACTTCAACTTCTGTAGAGAGGCTAGAGCCCCTACATAATAGGGAGGAGTGAGGATAAGCTGAACCATCGAAGAACCGAGACGGACTAAGCCTGCATCAGCTCATATGCTTATATATGACGAATTCAAATATAT
>JANJGK010000020.1:11714317-11716817 GCA_039081455.1 Macrobrachium rosenbergii | reverse complement strand
CAAGTAAAAAATGCGCGGAAATTTCTTCAGCTCAATCGAGCTTTCTGTACTGCATATAATCAAGGCCGCCGAAAATAGATCTATCTGTTGGTGGTCTCGGTATAATGTTGTATGAGCAGCGGCCCATGAATCTTTAACTACTGCCCGGTGGTGGCCTGTCCTATATTGTTGCCATATGCACGATTATGGCTAAATTTAACCTTAAGTTAAATGAAAACTACTGAGGCTAGAGGGCTGAAGCCTGGTATGTTTGGTGATTGGAGGTGGATGATGAACATGCCAATTTGCAGGCCTCTAGCCTCAGTAATATTTCAGATCTGAGGGCGGACGGACAGACAAAGCCGGCATAATAGTTTTCTTTCACAGAAGACTAAAAATGAATAACATGCATATATAATGATTCCAAAGCCATAAAAATATAACATATGCAATCTTGCAAGTAATTGCTACTCGAAATAAGTGGCCAATAAAAATTTTGGAAAATGAACGACGTTTTTAAAATGACTCATAAAAGTGCAAATCAGATCCCTCGGTGTTAGAAATAAAACACGAAAATACGTGGTAAGACATTTCATCGGTTTGTGCTCGTTGATCTAAGCGCTGAAGAAAAGAAAAGAACCAGAATTCTTTTATTTCGTTTTAAATCTTTATCCTAAAGCCATAATGAGTTTAGCGCTCCATCCTCTTTTCTTCCACTTGTCTCGCCTGAACATTTTTCCCAACCGTCTGCAAGTTCATTTATTACATCGCTTTAACATTTATGTTGTAGATTTCTATTACTATGCATCAGTCTTCTTGAAGATGACCTTAGAAAACCAAGGCGAGACTGGCCAGGCTTTATACCCAGGGTTTCATTTTTCTCCGTGGCACACACATGTACACATACGGCTAATGGGACAAGCGACCTCATGTTTTTTAATAGCCCACGGGCGCCCACCCGCCCCCCCAAAAAAATACAAAATGAGGAAAAAACAGAAAGAAGAAGGGCAGGGCTTAAACTAGGCGTTAACAAACCTGACTCTCAATGAAGGTAGTTCTAAAGCTTGGCAAGGATAGGAACTGAAAGGAAAATGTGAGAAGAGGTTATCAGACAGGTACTACAGATCCACCTAAGAGGATGGCAATCCTTTGTGAAAACTCACTGTGCCACTGTTGATCTCAGTAGTGAATTATGTAAACATAAGTAGTCGACTAAGGTGGATAGCCACCTAATGTGAATAAAGGATATGGAGCTGATATACAGTGTGTGTGTGTGTGTGTGCGTGAGGTCTGTGTGTGTCAGTGTATCCCAGAAATACATGCTGCACCATCTTTCTTTCCAAATGAAGGCCTGGTTTTCGTTCTAAATAATTCTTAGTTCAATTTACCTGACATTCCTCAGCTGCCAAAGATATTCTGAATGTTTATTTACTCTGGAGTTGGTCGGGACGTTTTTGAAAAGGAGATTCCCTTCGAGCAGATGTCAGATAAAAGCTGAATAACCCTCTTCCTGTGCAGTTAATCGCTCTGCAGTAACAGCAGATTTCTGTAATGATTTCTCCTCTCTCTCGTTTTTCCTTTTCTCCTTATTTCTGAATAGGCGTGAACATTCTCTTCAGTTCACACATTTTCTAATGTTCTTGTCACAACTGATGTTTTGATCCGTAGCTTCCATTCTTTTTACTGCTTGTTTTAATTCTTCATAATCAGCAACATTTCATTTTAAAAAACACAATATATGAGCAGTAATAAATGAAAAATATATAATCACGATGAAAAGTTTAATATCGAATTATTCCTAAAATCGCGATATTGTTGGCCTGATGTCCCTCTTCCTCTCCGATGGTCAGAACAGTCATCATGTCATCGCATTCAGCCTTCAGATTGTGTCGGGGGTCGACATTCACCAGATTGCCACTTCGACGGGTTTTACCTTTTATTCTGTCGACCTTTGAGGTCTCGCATCTTCTGCCTTTTCTGTTTCTTAGATGAAAGAAAATAATGTATCGCGGCTTCTTTTGGAACTGACTCTGATACATTTTCTTCCCTCTTTTTCTGGCATTCCCCCTGAAAAGAAATATAGAATTTAGGCCAAAGGCCAAGCGCTTGGACCTATGAGGTCACTCAGCGCTGAAACGGAAACTGGAAGTTGAAAGGTTTTGGGAGGGGTAACACGAGGAAACCCTCGCAGTTGCACTATGCAACAAATGTTAAGAGAGTTTGGATAGCAAAATGGAAGAAAGAGAATATGAATGGAGGTACAATAAAAGGAATGATAGGGGTTGCAGCTAGGGACTGATGGAACGCTGCAATGAACCGTAAGTATTGCTTACAGTGCACCGCGTGAAGTGCACTGACGGCACTACCACCCATTTGTCTAATTTCAAGACTATGATGCTACAATCACTTTATATCCTTTTAAACCTTATGGAAAATGTAGGAAAATGCTGCCGTGAAAAATATAGGCGTCATCAAAAAATAATACTCCCGACCAAAAGGCATTATATATATGAGAAGCAAT
>JANJGK010000020.1:11701817-11711817 GCA_039081455.1 Macrobrachium rosenbergii | reverse complement strand
GATTTTAACATGTTATCCGGCATTGTTCAAATCCAAAGGAAAGGACAGAGGAGTAAAGAAGAAGAATTGTTCGACGAACCTCCCTTTGTGACAGGCAAACTTCAGTCGTCACAGCCTGAAGGACATTTAACGAGATCATAGAGCAGAAAACGGTAGAGTGAATTCTTCTTCGCCGACATTTGCCTGCAAATGCTTCTTTTGGTTCCAGTTTGATACGCTTCCGGCGTCTTGGTCAAGAGGTTCACGGAGTGAGAGGATGAATTTGAAGCAAACTTCGACAGAAAGGGATGAAATGTTGGTAAGAAATAGCCCTTGAGTAAAAGTAGTAGCAGAACAGTGGGAATATATTAGTATCTGAAGGAATTCAGAAAAAAATTCTTACAATAATAAGCCCGCCCATCAATGTCGTAATATTCTTGTTGACTATCTTATTTCTGAGAAAATTGTATGTAACAAAACAAGGACATACACAATGAAGTCGAAAACTTGTAACAGAAAAAGAATTACGATCAAATTTGTGGCCTCAAAGCGTACTAGGAAACTCTAAAGATGTAAAGTGAGAAAAACGATGCCTCTATTCCGGTAATATCCTCGAAGTGTCAATCAGAGTTTGTTGGACACTCGTCTTTTGGGTCTCCCTGAGGTTTAAGCTCACAAGTCTCGTAGCTCTGAGGGCGGAAATAATATATATTTGTAAGCGCTTGTGGCGTTCATCTTCACCATTCCACCAACACTCACAGAATGTGGATATGAGAAAATATAGAATTCAGGTTCCAAGTACAACTTGCAATCTGTGAGGTTAAGGTATTGCATAATGACAAAGAAGATAAAAAAAAAGTGACGTGCAATATGGCATGAAAAACTGGGTTCTGATGAGTATTAAAGTGATGATATTATTTTCAGGACAAAATTATTTGCTATACAAAATAATTGGTTGTCGCATATATATATATATATATATATATATATATATATATATATGTGTATGTATATATAATATATATATATATATATATATATATATATATATATATATATGTGTGTGTGTATATATATGTGTATATATATATATATATATATATATATATATATATATATATATATATATATATATATATATATATATATATATATACACACACACATATACTCATATATATATATATATATATATATATATATATATATATATATATATATATATATATATATATATATATATATATATATATATTATATATATATATGTGTGTGTGTGTGTGTGTGTGTGTGTGTGTTACCTACGAACCATATCTAACACGAGTCGAAAAATGGATGAAGATACAAAGCAGAGAATAAAAAAATAAAAGACTGCTCACTAAGTAAAAGCTCCGGAAGGCCCGGGAAGACTCCATCTTCGCCTATTATAACATCAAAAGGCAATATCAGTCAGCTTTAAACTAACAATTATTCTAAAAATACACATTTCTTATAAACTGTATGGAATATCATATGAAAGGGAATAACGGACTTAGTAAAATGAAACAGCTATCAACACAACATCACTCCTCCGTCAGAAGAATTGCTGTCATCCCTTGGAAAACCTCTTAGTTTCATTCTCGTTGCATAAGTAAAAAAACACAATCTCTAAAAGCTTTCCTTTGAAAGCTGCCAGCTGAGAAAAACAAAACTTTTTACGACGCAATAGGGATTGTGTGATGTCTCCTTCACACGGGTAAAAGTGAATCATGCACGATTTCAACAAAGCCACACGAGAATTCTTGCAAATGTTTTGGACCAGAATCTCTCCAACCCCCATATCTCTCTCTCTCTCTCTCTCTCTCTCTCTCTCTCTCTCTCTCTCTCTCTCTCTCTCTGTGTGTGTGTATGTGTGTGACACACATGCATAGAGCGTACGCTTCGTGTCCAGTGACAGAAGTGCAATTGGTGTTGGGTTGTGGTCCCTTTAGTGAGAGACAATGTCAGCAAAATGATGGCTGAGCCTCTTCTCCTGAAACCTTGAGCAGTTTGTTAATCCAGTGATCGTATGGGAAAAGACGAATGTGTAAGGAGAAAATGGTGAGTTACTGAATGCATGTGGTCCAAAAATAGAGATGAGCCCTATTCTTAATCGCTAGTTGGGATTGCTGCTTTTAATTAGCCTTTTCCAGGTGTTTCTAAAACTCAGTGAACGACTCATTTCACAATTTATTTTGGCAGATGTTTCACAGACGGATGCTCTTCATGACTTCAGCTCTCCCTGTGTGTCCGGGCTTGGGGAGCTACAAAACGTAAGCATTGCTCAGAGGAGCAATGAAAAAACTATAAACAATAAACTCTGGGGCGAGTCCATTTCCGAGGCAAACTTCCCCTCTATAATAGCATTCCCACGTGAAGCATAATTCCCAAGGTTTCAGGAACCAAATACTTCAAGATCTCCCGAGCCCTCCTCGTCCTCAGTCCCCCGTCTACTATATCTTTTTTTTTTTTTGTCAGAAGTCGTGTCAAAGGGAATCCCTCATCCTTATCCCTACATCGCATTTCCTCTTCTTTTTCCTTCTCTCTTCCTCCCACTTCTCTCTTCGTGTCTGCTTCTCCCTCCCTCTGTACACACACATCACGTCTTCATTTCTCACTCCATGGATAGTGGTCTTAATCACTGCCTGACTGGTTATTAAGAACGAGAAGAGATGGATTTGCTTTGGAAGTGAAATGCAAATGCCGGTGAAATATAAAACATGGCACAGTGAAGGTATGGCTTTCACTGGCTGATGAATGGGGAAAATCTTCTATAAATATTTTTATTAGAGGACTTAGCCATTAAAATAAACACACACATACATACTATATATATATATATATATATATATATATATATATATATATATATATATATATATACTTGGAAAGAAGACACTGACCAGGAAGAGTTTTTATATGATATAAAAGTAGGTAGGGAGTTTATATTTATCATCACATTGTACTTGGTAGGCATCACTAGAGGGTGTTTACATCGTCCTTTTGAACCCTACCTGCACCCACTTTTTAGCCTTTTACGTTACCTCCATTTCTTCTTCATTACATCATTCTCGTTGTTCAGCCTCTCTAGCTATTAGTTCCTAGTGCAGCTCTTGGGTTCTCCCTCAGTACCACCTTTAGACTCTCGCATTTCATTTTTTTTCTAGATCTCTTTATCTTGTTGTTCAACAACTCTAACTCCCTCTTTTCACTGTCTTAAGCACTGAGTGGCTAATAGTGCCCATGTGTGTGGTTTCATAGGCAAAATTTCATGAAATAATAATAATAATAATAATAATAATAATAATAATAATAATAATAATAATAATAATAATAATATCTGTAACACCTTAGTATATACCATTTGATGGGCAATTGAATAGGTAGAATATTGCCAATAATTTCAAGTTTAATTTCCTTTATACAAAGAGATTTTGTGTTGAGAAGGACCATTTCGTTTATTTTCAATATAGAGTATTGAAATCTTGTTTTGCGAGAGTATTGTTAGGCTGGTGAGATTAATTTTCACAGCCAAATGTGAAGGTTTCGTGAATGGTGGCCCTCTGCTAATGCTCTTCTCCTTGTGCTCCGAAATTCTGTGGTGCAACCAACGGGCAGTGCTACCCGTGTACTGCGCATGGCAGCTAAAGCAAATTATTCGTAAACACCACGTGAAAATGAGCCTTCTAGTAAGAATTTCTCCTTATTTAAGTAAGAACCATTTACTGATGTATTAATAAAGAAGTAATTCTTATATATATATATATATATATATATATATATATATATATATATATATATATATATATATATATATATATATATATATATAAAATTTTTCATGAATGCAGATTTCGTTGAATTCAGTGACTTGTTGGTTATTGGTCAACTTCTTATTAGTTGGGCAATATTTCCTGAATCTTCTATGTTCTTCCAAATTCAGGTGATGGATAATTAAATCTTTGTTCCATTTACTGGGAGCACAGCGCCACAGCTGTTCCGTGGTGACCTCTTCGAAGTGTACTAACTGAACGTTGCTTTCTGTCCTTTAATTACATTATGCGGATGTAGATGTAGCGTCCAAAAACAAACATAATACATTAAATTAATCTTTATTAATTTAAAATTGTAAAAGTAACAGAGTACAATAAAATTTACAATTAACTTTTATTTTTTTTACAAAACGTAATAAAAACCAAAAAACCACTTGCTCTGGTTCTTATGGCAACAGACAGCAGAAAAAGAAGTGCCGGGATGCGGATTACGGGGGAATGGGGTAAGGTTGGGGGGTGGGGGGCGTGATTCAAAAGGTGTTGTTACCATTGTTAGTGTTGTTTTCTATGTCGGCGTTGGGTGCCGAAGGGCGTCTGCAGGATGGGAGAGATTTTCCGTCTCTAGCTGGCGGTCCAGGTTGGTTTCAACAATAAAATGAAGATGGATTCTGCTAGAATTAGTCGATGGTGACTATGTTCCGTACAGTTGATGTTGGTATTCTTGCGTCGTGGGTGAGCAGTTGCCATGGTCAACATGGCTCCATTAACACGGTGGGCCCGTAGACGTCTTTTTAATGATGTGGAAGTCTCTCCAACGTACGTTTTTCGGAGGACTGGCACATCCTTTCTGGACAAGTAAAGAGGTAAACGACGTTGGTACTGACTTCCTCGTTCAGGGTCAGGCTGGTATTACTCGTCATTATGAGAGAAGTGGTCAAATTTGGTTTGCTATAAGTGGCCACGTTAACCCTTTCGAAGGGGGCTTTGGGTGATATCCCTCTCTTGATTACGCTAGAGACCACCTTTTCTCGCCTCCAAATCTTTCATTATATTCGGTTCGATGATAAATCATGATATACTTTTTTTTAATTGTCACCTAATGTCTGGTTTCACTGTTGTAAAATTGTTCACTTCTTCTTGTTACTTCTTTAATCACTTTATCCTGAAATCCGTTGTTAGTCAAGAGCTGCTTGACTCTCGATTGCAAGGTGAGTCCCCCGCTAAGTGGGGTTAGTGTGGGTTATAGCTCTCTTAATGCAGGCAACCACCACCGTTTGTAAGCTAACAGGCACTCCTCAGGGGCGTTAAGACACCGACCCTCGTATGTCGATTTCGTATAACTTCTGGTGTTGAACCGTTGTCCAATTTGGGTTATAAGGATGTCTATTGAAATGTAGGGTCTTCTCTCTGCTGATTTCTACAGTGAAATTTATGGAGGAAATCTTAAGCTCTTGGGTTACTTTTATGGCTTCATTTTTGCCTTTCAATTTCATGAAAATATTACCCATGTACCTCGCATGTATGCGTGAATTTTGATGACTGACGAAAGCCTTCTTTCGACGTGGTCCACGTAAATTTTAGCAAAAAGGACTCCAAGCGGAGACCCTGTTGCTACACCGTCACACTGTCTATATAAGTCATCTTTGTGTGAGAGGGAAGGGGCCTCTCTAGTGCAGGCTTCCAACATCGATTTCAACGTCCTCTCCGGTAATGGTGGAGGTTCTCAGTCGGTGTGGTATATATTGTCAAGTATCAGGTTAATGAGTTCATCCACTGACACGTTTGTTAACAAACTCTCTACATCGGGGTTGGAGATATCTTCTTCCGCTTCTTTGTTATGGAGTACATCGATGAATTCTGTACTCGATTTTCCCTAGGATAGTGACTGGGGGACTGGTGTTATAATTTCGTTAATTTTCTTCCCTAACTTCCCTAACTGGCAGGTGACCAATTCTCCTTGCGAAGTTATGGGTCTGATGAAGCTCCCTGGATTATTATGTGTTTTATCATTCCATGTTCGCTATGCTGAAATACTTCGGTCTTTAATTCATATGTTTGGTCCTTACTGAGGGGCGGGAACTTATTGGTGGTATTAAAATATTTCCTGATTAGTTTCTGTAAAAGAAAAATACTGAGATGGCTTTGTCTGTCCGTCCGCATTTTTCTGTCCGCCCTCAGATCTTAAAAACTACTGAGGCTAGAGGGTGCAAATTGATATATTGATCATCCACCTTCTAATCATCAAACATACCAAGTTGCATCCCTCTAACCTCAGTAGTTTTTATTTTTCTAAGGCTAAGGTTAGCCTTGGATCGTGCGTCTGACACCGTTAAAGGTGCCGGCCGCCGACATATCTTCACTTAACCGTATCTGGGGAACAATTGATCCCTGCCCGGTCGTGGCTGAGAGTTTCATATTGCAGCACATCGAGAATTTCATACAACATTATAGGCTGTACAGAAAACTCGATTGCGCTGAAGAAACTTCGGCGCATTTTTTACTTGGTTTTCGTTGTACTCACTTTTATCAAAAATGACATAAACACCAGCTTTTTCTCTGAGTTATTTCCCTGCTTGTCGTAATTCCGGAGTGAGGGCGGAAAGACAAAAGATCTGGTAAACGGAAGCAGCTTAAGTCCGCTCTGATTAGTCTGAGACATTCTTGATCTGATCTTATCTTCGGCTCAGTAAATGTAGTCGGGATTCTTCCTCTCCAACATCTTTCGTAAACCAGGAGGGATTTCCGGGTCGCAATAGATTGGCAAGACATCTGGCCTGGAATCCCATTTCACTTTGATTCCTTACGGAATTTTCGGATAGGCTCACAAATTCCCTAAAGAACTTTCCGTTCTGTGTGCGTAAACAAACGAAAGAGTATCAGAATTCGTTTGCATAGGAAATGTCTAGCTTGTGTTTTCTTATTTAAAGGGAGTTTATCTCTGCTTTCTGAAAATTATGCCAAATGTTAATTATCTCTCCAAATATTCAAAAATTTTATTCCTGAATGCTAAAAAAGTTATTATTGTATGTCTCTACCTATACAATATGTGCCTCCTATATCATTACGGGTTTGACAATTATCATGTAACCACATTAAGCCTTTGGTATTGAATTTTCGAAACATATAGATGTCCATTCACTCTGAAATGTAACACAGGAATATGACCTGGGTACAGTAATTGATCGAAAGTCTGTACAGCAACTCATTTTTTTCTTGTAGCGTCAAGAGTCTCCATTTCTCATGTGCTTTCTATTCCGACGGCGGTTCCGATCCAATATGCAATGTAAGATCAGCAAGGTAAGAAAACAACATATTTTACTAGATGGAAACCAGCCCCTTTGTGAACCATCGAATCGTAGCAACAGCTGGAAGTTTCTTACTGCTTCCGTATTCCTTGGTATTTTACTCTTTTAAGGGGCCCCTGTTTCGTTCCTTTCTGAGCCAAACTCTTCTCTTTGCATTTCCTTTCAATTACTTTTCTTTGGGAATGATTATCCTTTCAAAGAAAAATGAATAAGTTTTCCTAAAGTGGCATGAAAGCAGAAAGCACCACAAAAATTTTATTATACATTTTCATAAATGACAAGAATGAAGAATGTGTACACCCCTGTTTTGATATTGCTCATTTTAATGTACATCCAAAAAAATTTTCAATATATATATACATATATATATATATATATACATATATATATATATATATATATATATATATATATATATATATATATATATATATATATATATATATATATATATATATATATATATATGTGTGTGTGTGTGTGTGTGTGTGTGTGTGTGTGTGTGTATGTGTATAAACAAGATGTCTTGGCACGTAAAATGGCAGCATCATCACACGACTTCATTTCTTAGTAAGACTAAAGTACAATTCATTGCTCAGTATTTATAATGATATTTGTCAAAAAACAGTATAATTATCCGTTCTGTCTTGTATTCGTTTTAAAGCAAGTATATACTTTACCAAGAAAACGGAAGTTCCTTCTGAATCCAGGTCTAAGCCATAACTAAAAGAGAGATCTGTTGGCCTGACAAATTAGAACTTTAATGCCAATCTGATACAGGCTTTTCTTTCTTTAACATTTTTGGAACTGGATGAATAATTTGTGAAACCACAGTGACTGTTGACTTACATTAGGATATTATCTTGATTGACCCTTATCTGAATCAAATCACAGTATTCAAGCAATATTATAAAGAAAAAATTCTCCCAGTTTAAAATTTCTCGCCATAAACACTTTTTAAATAAAAAGTAAAGCTCGCTTGCTGTATTCTGTTCCATGTGATTTGAATATGCTAATGTTAAGTTACAATAGAGGTAAACCTTCCTTAACTTTCAGATTTCTGGTCAAGTGTCACTATAATTCTTGTAAATAAGACAGTCGCCACGAACTTTCTGTTGCTCCATTTTCTATCATTAGAATCACAGTAACATAACATTCTTTTATTTAATTATTTGAGGGAAGTAGGGGTCTTCCTAAACCTCTCCCCCAAAACCACACTTCTCTCTCTCTCTCTCTCTCTCTCTCTCTTTATTGATTTATAATCAGGTTACGTGCATTATCAACATTTTTACCTTTATAAGAAAAAAAAAATACCCATAAAACGTGAGGGTATCGAAATTTTCCAGTTAGACCCTTATAGATGAAAGTTTAAGAACTCAATTACTTCAGAATTACTGTTATGCGTATCAGTACGGAAAGGATGCCGCAAACATTTAGCCGACTCTGAACCTTTTGAATACCGAATATGTGCAGATTTAACTCTTCACCTTCCATCTTTGGCCAATTTCCACCAACATTAATATGATCTGAATGACTGCCGTGTCAACGTTTTCAATAATATTTCATCAAAATTCGTTCATTACCTTCCACGAAATTCTGTTTACAAACAGAATATAAGATACACAAATAAAAAAAATCCTCGGTAAAGATAAAATAAAATATAAATCTATAGTTATTTTGTAGTGGTAGCAATAAAAAAAACTTCCCATAATGATTAATTTGTGTCACATATCATAAAAAACGGTAATGGGAACAGTAATACTAACAGTGCCATCAACAGCACAGTAATGGTTATAATAATGACAACAACAAAGTTTATAAGAAAAGAATGTCACATACTACCAAAGATAAATTCTTTAGATTTAACATGCCTATTTGGGTAAAAAGAAGTGATCATATTTAAAGAGGTCTTTTAGAGAGCCCACACTCTTTGGCAAAAAAAAGTTATCATAATTAAGGTCTTTTGGAGAGTCAACACACTTTCGGCAAAAAGAAGAGATCATATTTAAGGATTTGTTTTAGAAGTCCACACTCTTTGGCAAAAAGAAGTGATCATATTTAGGGAAGTCTTTTGGAGAGTCCACATTCTTTGGCAAAAAGAATTGATCATATTTAAGGTCTTTTGGAGAGTACACTCTCTTTGGGAAAAAATAAGTGATCATATTTAAGCAGGTATTTTAGAAAGTCCACACCCCTTGGGTAAAAAGAAGTGATCATATTTAAGGATGTCTTTTGGAGAGTCCACATTCTATGTGAAAAAGAAGCGATTATATTTAAGGTCTTTTGGAGAGACCACTCTCTTTGGGTAAAAAGCAGTGATCATATTATTTTAAGCAGGTTTGTTAGAAAGTCCACACTCGTTGGCAAAAAGAAGTGATCATAGTTAAGGTCTTTTAGAGATTCCATACTCTTTGGGTAAAAAGAAGTGATCATATTTAAGGATGTCTTTTGGAGAGTCCACACTCTTTGGCAAAAAAGAAGTGATCATATATAAGGAGGTCTTTTGGACAGTCAACAATCTTTGGGAAAAAGAAGTTATCATATTTAAGGTCTTTTGGAGTCCACTCACTTTGGGTAAAAAGAAGTGATCATATTTAAGCAGGTACATTAGAAAGTCCACACTCTTTGGGAAAAAAAGTGATCATATTCAAGGTCTTTTAGGGATTCCATGCTTTTTGGGCAAAAGAAGTGATCATATTTAAGAATGTCTTTTGGAGAGTCGACACTCTTTGGCAATAAGAAGTGAGCATACTTAAGTATGTCTTTTGGAGAGTCCTCACTCTTTGGCAAAAAGAAGTGATCTTATTTAAGGTCTTTTTTAGAGTCAATACTCTTTGGGTAAAAAGAAGTGATTATATTTAAGGCTGTCTATCGGAGAGTCCTCACTCTTTGGCAAAAGAAGTAATCATATTTAAGGACGTCTTT
>JANJGK010000020.1:11671817-11696817 GCA_039081455.1 Macrobrachium rosenbergii | reverse complement strand
CTATCAAATACTAGGTAAACATCACAATGTGCTAGATGGTATTTGATGGTTCCCATAAAGTTGGTCACAAAATCTTTGACTGTTCCATTTGTGGGCCAATGTATGGTCCATAACAGAGCACATCCGTCGATGATGACAATATCTGGCGTACCATGGACTCTACCTGATTGTTCAACCTGGAGTTTGGTTTCAAGGACTGCTTTTGACTGAGTGCGCATCATACAACTCTCATCAAATAAAGATGTTGGTACGGGGGACAGCTCATACGAAAGGACATCCTTGATGTTCAATGTCCCTACTTTGTTGGAGACATAAATCGAGTGTAGATCAATTCTGTATCATACACTGGCTTTCCATCCAGTTTAACACTTTTCTTGGTTGACATCATTGTTGTCACCTTCTTAGCTAAGGTCTTGCTAAAGCTTTTTGGCCATCCAGATTCAAATTCAATCATCTGTTGTCTCCCAATTTTGATAGCTTCATCAGCATTGACCTTGTCTGATATATGCAATCCAGTGACGATGTTGATTAGGTCTTTTGGGTGAGAGTCTCTTGCTAGCGGATCAATGTAATTTTTAAGAGCATTGTGAATCTTCTGACGGTCAGATGAATCATTTGCAATTCTACTTGATGCTTCTTCTTTGTGTGATGTGACGACCTTGTTTTCTTGGTCCTGTTTCATGGCCAAAAGGTTACCACGCAGTTGACTACAAATGTGTAAGCTCAGAGCCCACCTTGCCACAGCTGATGGCTTCAAAGTGAGACCTGTAAGTTCTCCAGATTCATGGCCATACCTCATGAATGTCGATTCAATGAACATGTCAGACCATATTGCATTCCATATACCTGGCTTATGACACATCACATGCTTTCCTTTCAGAAACTCCTTTAGAAGATCTGATGGGAGCCGCTCCATTAATCGAAGGTAGAAAAGACATATAAACAAATACAAATATAAACAATTACATACTGAATTATCATTTCAAAATCGAAGAAAAATTTCCATTAAATTAAAATATCTTTTATTACAATTTGCCTTTCCATTGAAGTTATCTATTTTTGTCATTATTCAGTTCTTTGAATTTAAGAAAAACTAGAAAAACTATAAGTAAAAGGCAAGATAGCTTTTCAGAACAATATATATATATATATATATATATATATATATATATATATATATATATATATATATATATATATATAATATATATATATATATATATATATATATATATATATATATATATATATATATATATATATATATATATATATATATATATATATATATATATATATATATATATATATATATATATATATATATAATACCCAGCATAAATTCAATAAGCCTACCTGGCATAATTGCAATGACTTGATGCAAAGAAGTAGGGAAGCATCTCTGCTACAGCCCATAGATGTAAATGCCAATCAGCTTCACGTTCAGCCCTCACAAATAACATCATCAAGAATACAGGTTTGATTAGATTATCAATCCACAACTTGGCAGTTCTACTAAGACTTGCTTTGACATTGAGGATGGACATCAACTCATCATAGCTATCACTTGTTACCACCACTGGTCGCAAAAGCTCTTCAGCAACAAGACGCAATTTTCTCATATTTTGAGGAAACTTTTTGCCTGTGGGCATCTGTTGTACACCACCAAAGGCAGACTGCATGATTTCAGTCAAGCCTGAGTTGCCCATAAGGGTTCCCACAGAGCCAATGAAACTCATTAGGAAGTGCATTCCTCCGAGCCTCGTTACAAAATTGGTGAACATTTCTGGATTGACCCAAGTAACGTTCACAGCTACACAATACAGTTGTTGGTCATTTGTGAACACAGTTATTGCTTGTCCACATTCACTGGTCATACGCTGAGCTTCTAGCATGGAAGTCATAATAGTGTCAGGGTTGGAAGGTGTCATGTCTATCAATGGTGTGTATACAGCTCTTGTGGCAGGCTCTGGAAACTGTCCATGGTTCCGGGCAAGCCTGGTGTTGTATCCATTGTAACCTGCTGTGGAACTTGGATTATCTATTACTCTGCACATGAACTGATGGTCAATATAATGTGCTCTAGAAAGAGACACAATCTGTGATGCTGACACTTTCAATGCTAACACACTGCGTTTGCTCAAATTCTCTGGCATATCAGGTACTTTTGGGCCATTATATCTATGAACTTGTACTGATGGAGAAACTTGATTCTCCATTTCCTCCTTGGAGATGTGGTTGATAACTGGCGTTGTTGAGAGACTATCATCCACATCTGAACTGGTGTTCTCATTTGTCTGAGTCAAAAGCAGAGCAAGAGCATGAGTTGAGGTACGACCACAAGGGGAGGAAACATTAGCACCATAGTTGTCAGCCACTGCCTGAATTAATCCACTTTCACTTTTAAACAATCCTTGCAATTCCGCTTTGTTGGATGCACCATGTGCAGCTGACGCCTTAAAACGAAGTATTTCATCATATGAAACACAAATGCCAAAAGAATGGCACTGATCTATCAACTGCTTCTCTCTGAGTAATAACCCAAGAGCTATTTGAAGGCTTGTTAGCTTGTTTGTAATAAAGCTTGTTACAATATTGGCTAATTTTGGTGAGATGGCTTCCAAAAGATTGGCAAGGGTTGGACTTCCTGCCTCTCCTGCAATTTCTTTTGATAGTCGTGTTGTATATGCTTTATTATCTGACTTTAGTTTTTTTTATCTCTTGTTTGATGCTCTTTGCAATGTGATTCGTTTCTTTATATTCCTCCTCTGTGTCTTCTACTGTGCGTAGAAAGTTTGGTGCATGCCCTTTGAATACAAGTAAGCTAGCATATCCATTTCCAGACAACTTTATTATGTCAGATCCAAATTGCTTTGTAACATGTTGTACAAGATGACGGCGTGACAGCTTGTCTCCACCAAAGGAATTGTACATTTTGAGCGGTTCTACTGAATTCCAGATGTGATTCTTGTGCCATTCCATCTCTTTAAAAACCTTGTAAAGGGCTGTGTCAGCATCTTCTGTTGTCACTGTCTTTCGGATGGAAGATTGAATAGCTCTTGGAGACATGAAGGAATTAATACAATCAAGGTGACATTGCACATCTGCAGCATGCAAGTCAGACAGTGCCAATTGGACTCGAAGACGAATGCCATCAGCTAATTTATCATTGTGCTGGTCACAAACCTCTAAAATCCTCCCTTTAAAGGAAGTTTGGCCTTTGCCCCTATCTGCTGTTTTGCACTGCACCACTTTCCTCCATCGATGGGGATTGCGAGGATCTATCTTTTCGCACAGGTGACCACAGAAGAGACAATGCTTTTGGAAGTGAAATTCGGTATTGGACCTTCTTGCCTTCTTGAATGGAGGGGCTTCTTGCTTGGCCTGTTCATGTCTTCTAATATGGTGTTCAGATGTATAAGTAGATACACAGTTCTTATGACAAAAAATTGATTGTCTGAGAGGTTTTCATGCAGCCCATCACCGCGACGTTTACTACTATGAATAATTGTTTCAAATCTAGTTTTAGTGGCAGTAATTACTTTGCTGGAACAATTAGTACAGTTGAAGAAACAAGAATTATTCTCCTCTAGATCAGATGAATCCATCATGAAAAACTTCTACTTTTCAACTTCACCTGGAAGAAAGAAACTATTGTTAAGTATATATCAAATTTATTTAACACCTCAGTTGTCTACAATATGGAGTATAGAAGTATAACAATAACTGACATAAAAAAAGAAGAATAAACAGCATAATGAAATTTCTGTAAAATAGTTAAATTTTGAATACCAGAACCGGATCGGGATACTATGTACTTCAAGCTGAGGCCTGGCTGAATAGAGCATTTTCCACAAATCGCAGGTGACTTTCTCATTTAATTTATGTGAACATTCATAATGCAAAACCTCTTTAGTTCATCATATTTGGATTCAATGACCATAAATCATGGGCAAAGAAACAAAACTTATGATCTTAATCGAGAAACTAGCTGAAAACCTAATTTCCGTAACTGTTGACAACTATTTATCATTTACCTCAAGAGATCATGAGATTTGATGCTAACGCCAATTAAAACACTTTTTATTTCATCATATTTGGATTCCTTAACCTTAAAAACATGGGCTTAGACACCTAGATCGCGTTTCTAATTGGTCTGCAAGTGAAGATATGACCAAATATGGAATTATCAGAAAAGGCTGGAGGCCATTTTGTTTTTTGCCCGTAAAAAAAAATCCTCAAGGGTTCCAAGCTGGTACCCGGCTGATTCTGATTCAGGTTGGCCTAAAGATGAAAAATCCACAAAAAAAATTCATAATGACGTCAAAGCATACTTTTCTGAAGTTCTGCTAGACCACAGCCTTTATTTTTTGTATGGTTGTAGGATGAAACGGCAAAATGTTGAATGTATCAAAGTTATATATGAATGTGTGCACCTGTGAGAACCACATCTACGTGCACATACGCACACGCACACACACACACTGAAACCATGTTTATGAGCGCACCAAAACTCATTTAACTTGTTAAAAATATTTCAAAGCTTCCCTCTGTTATTAAAGGATCTCATTAAATGTATTCCGTCACTCTAGAATTACAGAGAATGTTATAATTAATGTTTTAGGACGCATATATCATTTGTATATTTTCATCCGAAATATGAAACAATTATTGTCAACGGAGGGATATGAAAATGAGATGTGCGACACATCAAAATACACCTCATTAATTAGATACAGGGATTCTTCAAAAGTGTGTGAATATACGTTTCTTTTTCTTGATCGGAGGGGTGACCATGGTTTCTGGCTATTTTGCACGTCTCATCTTCATATCAAATCATCAAAATTACCGGAGGAAAATCAAACAACGTTCGTGCCTTCATAGTGCAATGGATGTTCATTCCATATCTGTTTCCAAATCTAGGACTTGCCTTTTTTTCCACTGGTTCTTTGACCGTGACGACCTTTCTTCAACCTGGATCATTTCTTTCCTTCAGAGTTAAACTCCACTTTTGTTTTCTCCAGCTTTGTCTTGTTTTCAGTGAAAACGATTTTAGAACACAGGAGACCAAAAAAAATAAATAAATAAATAAATAAATAAATAAACAGATAAATAATAATAATAATAATAATAATAATAATAATAATAATAATAATAATAATAATAATAATAATGCGACGAAGTTTCTTCGGCGCAATCAAGTTTTCTGCCCTATGGTGGTCTCAGCCACGGCCAATAAAACTCTTAGCCGCGGCCCATGAAACTCAGCCACGGTCCAGTGGTGGCTTATGTTGTTGGAGCCTATAGCGCTGCCAGAAGTACGATAATGGCTAAATTTAACCCTAAATAAAATAAAAACTATTCAGGCTAGAGGGCTGTAATTTGGTATGTTTGATGATTGGAGGGTGGATGATCAACATACCAATTTGCAGCCCTCTAGCCGCAGTAGTTTTTAAGATCTGAGGGCGGACAGAAAAAGAAGGAACAGAAAAAGTGCGGACCGACAGACAAAGCTGGCGCAATAGTTTTCTTTTGCAGGAAACTAAAAAAACATCCTGTATGCTTATATTCTGTTATCTCCAGCTAGAAAGTTCTGTTATTGTTATTTTTTCCTCTTTCTGTTAGTAGGATCACGTAAAAGTTGAGCTTAGATTTTCTCGAAAATTTGTTAAAAGGTGAACCTCGTCACTTGCAACACGAAGTTAACTGGATAAGGCCCGGATAAGGGAACTTTTTCTGTTTAGGTGATATCACCTTAATCTATTGTAGTCATCCAACCAATATTAAGCTGCCTCAATCTGCAGTGTGCCTCTCGCGTTGCTTGTGCCTTATCTTTTTTTTTTTTTTTTTTTTAATCTCAGTAAGGCTGTTTCTAAAGTGATTCGTTGGTTACCTCCTCCTGTACTCATCCTCTCGATTCTCTTTCTTTGGCCGTAGAGCTGATCGTCAGTCTTTTTTTTTTTTTCACCGGTACCATTCCAACCAATTATCTGTTGAGCTGCAGCTGACAGTCTCTCGTCCTCTAGGGTAACATTGTGACAACCATCAGGCCAGTTTTTTCCTTATTTAATTTGTTAAACTAAGTTAAATCATTGCCCTATTTGGAAACAATTTCTTTCGCTTCTCCGCTATTCCTGGCACTTGTTCCTTGGTAGCTTTTTTCACACTCATCCTGCTCTCCTTTAAGAGAGCTTCTTCCTGATTTCGTTCCGATTTTTCGTTGTTTTCTTCTGCATCTGGGAAAAAAAATAGATGGGGAAAAATTCCGAAACATCGGAAGTTGTTTCCTAATAAGAAGGAAATTAAGTATTATAAAATATTTGATCAACATTGAAACATTTAAAGCACTAGTGAAAAAAAAAAAAAAAAAAAAAAAATATATATATATATATATATATATATATATATATATATATATATATATATATATATATATATATATATATATATATATATATATATATATATATATATATATACAACTGGTGACCTAAGCAAACGAAGTATTCAGAAAATCCAAATTCTGATACGTAAGGACTCATTTTCTTATCAAGAAAAGGTAAGTTTGGTGTGTCTTAAATGTCATAAGTTTAAAGTTTCTCTCAAAGCTCTTTAACATCATTGTTGCTAGTTGTTAAACTCTCAAAAATCATTCATAACAGGCTTTGTCCTTTGCTTTTTCACGAAACTCCAGTGTCATCATCCTCTTTTGAGAGCTCAAAATTAGAGGCTTGATAAGCATATCTTGGCGTCTCCTTAGCGGTAATTAATAGTTGTGTAATCGTATTTTTGCATGTGCGTTGAGATTTTCTGAAATCATTGCAACACACGCTGAAAGCTTCTCTTGGTCGTGTTTCATAGGAGCAGAATTTTCTTTTCGTGTTAAGTATTCTCTTTTATCAATTCTTAGTGATAAGTGACTTATTCCTTCTTTTTCTTCCTCTTCTCTATCCATCTTTTACGTATGGTATTCTGTTAAATACGATTTTTATCCCTATCCGGAAGATTTATAACAGGGCCTCTTTTATTAATTTTTATGATATTTTCATGTGTATTATGGTCTACAGACTGGCATTCTTTGAATAAGGCACTATTTGGTATTCTTATATATATATATATATATATATATATATATATATATATATATATATATATATATATATATATATATATATATATATATATATATATATATATATATATATATATATATATATATATATATATATATATATATATATATATATATATATATATATATATATATATATATATATATATATATATATATATATATATATATATATATATATATATATATATATATATATATATATATATATATATATATATATATCCTACAGGCCAAAACCTCCCCTGCGGGCAGCAGGTGCAATGAGTCAAAGCATCTGTGTTGGGCGCACCCCTGCCCCATAGGAGGGGATAAAAGGCAAAAGCCCACGAGGTCTCGACACACACGCGGGCTGGAAGATATGGAGTGAACTTGTGAAGACGTCCTCAACACCTGGCCCCACCGATGCCCTTGCATCCTAACCACGTGGCCCTTCCCAAGGTATCCTTCTCCTCGTGCCCTTCAACCGTATTCCTCGAGCCCACACGCCATTGCTTGGAGTTTCGAGGAGTCCCCATCGCCTTGCCCCTTTACGGAAGCCCTTGCATCTCACCACGTGGAAGAAACTCGTCCTCGGAAATCGCAAGTCATCCACGGACCGCCTTCTACACGCCCTCGGAAAATCTGCTAAGGTAAAGAGCCCTGGAAGAGCCCCATTTCAGTCACGCTTTTGTCTCGTAATATTTTCTTAAAGAGAAAGCCAGAAATCTCCCTTGTCTAATGTCCGTGCGCCTCTTGCATCGGCAGTATTAATTCTTTATTACTCCTTTTGCACCCTCAGTGCAGCTTCGAATTCATTATTCTTTTGTCTATTTTCATTACTGGCGTATAATGTGCATATCTCTCATTTCAGAGGGATCCTATTTCGTGGAAGCTTCTCGGACCGTGTCTGGAATCCCCCAGTTTCATTCAATCCCGTAGGAATCTCCTTCAGGATAGTAATCTACTTGAGTTCCCCTTTCCCGTACTGATATCATTTATGTAAATACACTCCTTTAAATTTGCCCACGTGTTTTACGTAATATTTCCCTCAGTAACAAGAGCCCTAAGCTCATATGAAATTCTCCTTTGTTTTCCTCTTTTTTTACGTTTTCCTGTACCCACAAAGTCAGAATCACAAGGCTAAATTACCGTAAATTGTTGCTACCTGTCTCACAGAGCATATTTCAAACTAAAACCACGGAAAAACGTAAAAATGGCGACCTGGCCATAGATCTCGTTTTGCAGTTGCAGTTCCCCTAGTGTTGCTTTATTGCATTTGCAACGTGCCAGATCAGCTATTAGCAAAGCTAAGCTGGGTACGAGACAATTATGAACCTTATGTGTAAAACCAGCACACAGATCCAGAAAATTCCACGTAAGTAATGTGTTTATCTTAGCAAAACCTTTTTACAATCGTGACTGTTCCTAGGAATTAGAGATAGGGACGCATGTATTCACTGAGAGAAAAGAACTGCCGTATTAGATTCGTTAATGCATGCCTTTCAGGATAGGTAGTTAGGAAATAACCAGTGCTAACCATCCTTTGCTTCGAGGAATAGTGCGAAATTCCTCTGTTAAAATCCTTGCCATATTCTTGCTTCGAGGAATAGTGCGAAAGAAATTCCTCTGTGATAAATTTTACTTCGCATTTCGAATGAGCGAACTGTTATTTAGGCGCGAATAAATTCCCACGTGGGACACGACGAAGTCAGCTTGCATTGCTGAAAATTCTCTCAGTGTAGTTAGGATTCGAGTTAGGTGTTAGGAAAGCGAAATTTAAACTCCGCTTACAGGGAAAATTACTAGGCCGTTGTACTGTTATCCTCTCAGACGACTGGGAAATTCTCCGGAATCCCAGACGGTATATAAATATACGGGTTCATTCACCCAGAATCTAAAAATACCTCTGGTGTTGGCCAAACGACCTGCACCCCCCACCCCCGCCCATGCCCGCGTGTGTAGCATTTTTTTTTCTTTTTCCCCATTCATTTCCCAGCATACATTTCTCTTTGGGTCTCCCGTTAGTAATTTCTAAGTCCTAAGGGACGAATCGTAATTCCAAGTCCTAAGTGACTCCTAAAATTCTACGTCGCACGTGGCGAGAATTCCTCCAAATTCCACAAATTCCAAGTCCTAAGTGACTCCTAAAATTCTACGTCGCACGTGGCGAGAATTCCTCCAAATTCCACAAATCCCAAGTCCTAAGTGACTCCTAAAATTCTACGTCGCACGTGGCGAGAATTTCTCCAAATTCCAGTCCTCAGAGACTCCTAAAATTCTACGTCGCACGTGGCGAGAATTTCTCCAAATTCCAGTCCTCAGAGACTCCTAAAATTCTACGTCGCACGTGGCGAGAATTTCTCCAAATTCCAGTCCTCAGAGACTCATACAAAAATTCTACGTCGCACGTGGCGAGAATTTCTCATTCCTGCGGGAACCCAAAATTAAGTCCTTTTGAGACATTATATAGTGTAGTTCACACACATCTAAGCCCTTACGGGACTGATCATTCTAGTTCGTTAGAACAACTCCTTAACTTCACGCTACAGCCGGCCAAGTCCGAGCGTGACAAAATCCAACTACGTCTTCCGAGACGCATATTAAAATTCGTTCGCCAAGAACAACCACGTCTTTCCAAGACATACCAAATTTTAACAAAAAAGTCTCCTCAGACTTACTAATCACCTGTCTTATTCAGACAGATCCATTCTCCTGCAGTCTGAACCATTGAGTGTTTCAGATTCCTGCAATTGAGTCTTTTCAGACAACCTGAGTCTTTTCAGACATATCATATAACCATTATTTCAAAATGGCTAATACCAGAGCCCAACAAAACGAGGATTTCAAATTCTACATGTCCGCTGGGAAGGACATGGGACTATCGGGGCAAGATCTGAGAGCATGGGTTCAAGAGCGAGTGGACGATGCCAAGGCTGAGAGAGCAAGAGAACGTGAAGAGAGGGAGAGAGAACGTGAGGAGAGAGAGAGGGCAAGAATTGCCCAAGAGCAGGAGAAGGATAAAGAACGTGAGGAGAGAGAGAGGGCAAGAATTGCCCAAGAGCAGGAGAAGGATAAAGAACGTGCAGAGAGGGAGAGAGAACGTGAGGAGAGAGAGAGAGAACGCGCCCATGAGCTCCAGGTGCTAGAACGACAGCACGCCACCCCCCCGCCCCCTGCCGCGGGGATGAGTGCCCTCAGCCAAGCTCACTCGTTCATGCCAAAATGGACCGAGTCCGAACCCGAAGTATGGCTTGAAAGGGCCGAACGAGTCCTGGAGTGCTGCGATCTCTCCCCCGCGGAACTCTCCCTTGTTCTCACTAAATTCCTGGGCGGAAAGGCCCTCGTTGCCTACCACGCCCTTCCCGCAGACGATCGGGGAAACTGGGAAGCCGTACGCCAAGCAGTTACGAAGGCGTACGAGATTACCCCCGAGCGGTGGAGGAGACGTTGGAGAGAGCAGCCCAGAGAAGCAGGCCAGACTTGGTCCGATTGGGCGTACCATTCGGAGCGGGCGTTGACAAAATGGCTCGATTCCGAAGGAGCCACTAACACCGCCGAGGTACTCGAGCGGTTTAAATTCGAGCATTTCCTGCGCTACGCCCCTCCTGCCCTCGCCACCCATATAGTGGAAAAAGCCCCAGCAACACTCACCGAGTGTTGCCGAATAGCAGATATGTGGGAAACCCACCACCCTCAAGAAGGATCCATGGGGCGGAAGATAAATCCCCCGTCCCTCCTCGGAGGTTCAAATTCCCACAAAAATGGGAACTCGTGCAAGCCCCTAACTTGCCATTATTGCAAGAAAACGGGGCACTCCTTCGAACAGTGCCGGAACAAGAAACCGGCTCCTCTCTCTCCAGGAAAACCGACAAATAACTCGCCTGCGCCCTCCACAGGGGCAGCGCGGAAAGACTTTAGCCAGACCTTTTGCACGGCGTGCAAGGTCTATGGCCATTCTCCCGCATGGGCGAAATGCCCACGCAATAATAAATCAACTACTCCCACCGTCGCCTTGGCCGTCACAGATCCCACATCATTAGGCCCTCCCGCCGAAGGGCCTGTATACGTGGCCCCTCCACGAGGTAGCCAGCCCGCGCGCCGAGTCACTGCATTCGAGGACTCGGGCGCACAAATCTCCCTCATCCGAAGGGACAGAGTTCCCTACGGAGCTATCGTCAATAGACGAAAACTCGTCACGATCGAGGGAATAAATCAATTTAAAATGATACTCCCTACGGTCCAATTGAGAGTCACAAGACCTCACCAATCCAAAATGTGCAATCTTGCAGTAGCAAGCCATCTCCCCGGAGGCTATGACGTCATCCTGGGACAGGACTTTCAGTCCCCACCGAAATCACGACAATCTAGGGGTCCCCATTCCCCGAATCATTCCGCGGGCGCGAGTAATTCTCCCCCGCTTCTCCCTCAGTCAAGACTGGCGCCCCCTGGGTACCAGGAGGACGTGCAGTCCCCACCAGTGCCACCTGAGTACAATGTACAGTGGCCCCATCGATCGGTTCCCGATCCAATTCCAGTACGCGGCCCTGCCTCAGTGCCAGTGCCCCAATCAAATCTCCCTTCAGGAGATGCTAAATTCCTGCCGGTGCCACTTGCATGCCCCGAGCAGGGCCAAGCTTCGTCCGTCCTGACCGACGAGCCCAAGAAACCTCTGATAGCGCCTGACTCTGCCCTAGTGCCAGCGCCAGAGCGCTACGCCGATCTCCATTCACGGGATCCAACTCAGGACCCCCTCTCTCCCCCCGGCCTGGCACCTCTACCAGCGTCGGTCAGAGAGACGGTTCCTCCCGACCACCGCGGAAGCTCACCTGCAGGTGCGGCCTCGCAACCCGTGCCTGAGCTGGTCATCGATACCTGCGAGCCGCTCACGCCACCCCCGACCGCCTCCTCTCTGCCTCAGTCCGTCGCCGACGCAATTGCAAGTCGGGATTCTGCCATATCTCACTTGGCCGATGAACTACAAGAGCCGCGACGGATCATGGTAGAACCCGCACGGAACACTCCTGCGTCAGCTGTCGCATCAGCAGGCCCAGGTGGTACTCCGTGCCGCCCTCCGGTCGCGGGCCCTCCGCTTCCCCGGCCGAGGACGACTGTCCCATTAAGAAAGACTCGAGGCGAAATTACCACGGGCGTGGGACATTCCAGGTAATTTACAAAGAGCTCTAGAGCTCCCATGGCACCTGTGCCACCATTTCATTTTCGAAGGTCTTGGCACCCCTAATCCAGAAGGGGATGTCAGACCCTCCTCTATCTTCTTCCGTTCCTCAGGAACTGCTATCTCTTACCATCCTCTACTAATCTTCCCTTAAATTATCCCCACAAGAGGCAATTAAATACGGGATACCATTCCCCACACAATGTATAAATCATTAAGAATAACAGAGTGAGAAGTGGCACGCCCTTGCGCCCATACCTTGGCACCGGGCGTGCGTGTCAGCCCCTCCTGAAGGAGTCGCGCCCTTCGGGTGCACTTTCCTCGCCCTGGGACTGAAGTGATAGTCCGGGCCGTAATTTATAGGCGAAAGACGATAAACTCCCGCCTAACACAATAAAACCCTCACTCTTTTTCCCTTAGTTCTTCTGCCAATATCATTTACTTTCTTTTAGTCATTTATTTATCTTTAATTTTAATGAATCGCGAGTCATAAACTCTTGCCCTTGTGATTTAAATGCCCCTTTTGTAAGCTCTGAGGGACGTGTCCCGCCTTTCATATGCGGTCAAGTTTCATTCGTAACGTCTTGGTAATTTTCCTTTTGTTATTATTATCCCTTTTCCCCCTTCCATTCCTTCCAAGATCTCTGTTTGTCCTACCCCACATCTTTTGTCTGCTCGCCCCGTCATAACATTGAGTAGGCAGTAGACGCATAAAATTAGCGTAGTTTAAGGTTAGCGAATTAAAACCTCGCGAATACTCTCGCCCGCACACGACTGTCAAATTCCCGGTGTGTGGGTCATCCCTCAGCTCGCGTTGAACGATAGCTGAGCCAAGTACGTTAAAACGAAGATAAATTATCAATGCGAATATGTATAGTCATTACAGTATCGTGTAAAAGGGGATGTCATTTACAAAAATAAACGCTGTTTTTCATTTACACAGCCTCTTCAAGGCAGATTGTACTAACCGCATGCATTTTATCTAAAATTAAGTAACCGTGTATTTTAATTCTTGAACAATAACCATTTCTTTTCATTTGTTGGCCATAGCCTCATATACGTGGTCCTATAATCTTAATTAATTCACAGTTGTTCGAGTCACATTATAAAGTTACCAGTGGGTAACCAAATCTAAAGTAATTATTCTTTTGCAAGTGTTTAAACCACTTTGCGTTCTGTTAACGAAAATTGTCCCAATGTGTTATCAAAAGTAACGTCACAGCTTCATAAAGCCCTTAGGAGTAAAGTTCATTGCAAGGCAGAATGTAGAGTAACGTAAAGCATTTGCCGCTCATTCTTGAATATCGATGTACACACCCGAAGGAGGTATGTACATCATCTTGTATGGGGAGGTATTATGATTAGCAAGAATTCACTAGCAAATTGCCTCCCCTCCCCCCCCTCCTTTGTTATTGTTGGTTGTTCTGTTGTGTTTCATTTACTGCCAGCCGGCCGATCGATAGACCATCTGTCTATCGACTTAAAAACAAGGGTTTAAAAGATTAAAGGCGCTCCCATTTTTGATAAAGATCTTTCCTTCGAGGCAAAAGTAATCTGGCTTGGGTGTTTCTCCTACAGGCCAAAACCTCCCCTGCGGGCAGCAGGTGCAATGAGTCAAAGCATCTGTGTTGGGCGCACCCCTGCCCCATAGGAGGGGATAAAAGGCAAAAGCCCACGAGGTCTCGACACACACGCGGGCTGGAAGATATGGAGTGAACTTGTGAAGATGTCCTCAACACCTGGCCCCACCGATGCCCTTGCATCCTAACCACGTGGCCCTTCCCAAGGTATCCTTCTCCTCGTGCCCTTCAACCGTATTCCTCGAGCCCACACGCCATTGCTTGGAGTTTCGAGGAGTCCCCATCGCCTTGCCCCTTTACGGAAGCCCTTGCATCTCACCACGTGGAAGAAACTCGTCCTCGGAAATCGCAAGTCATCCACGGACCGCCTTCTACACGCCCTCGGAAAATCTGCTAAGGTAAAGAGCCCTGGAAGAGCCCCATTTCAGTCACGCTTTTGTCTCGTAATATTTTCTTAAAGAGAAAGCCAGAAATCTCCCTTGTCTAATGTCCGTGCGCCTCTTGCATCGGCAGTATTAATTCTTTATTACTCCTTTGGCACCCTCAGTGCAGCTTCGAATTCATTATTCTTTTGTCTATTTTCATTACTGGCGTATAATGTGCATATCTCTCATTTCAGAGGGATCCTATTTCGTGGAAGCTTCTCGGACCGTGTCTGGAATCCCCCAGTTTCATTCAATCCCGTAGGAATCTCCTTCAGGATAGTAATCTACTTGAGTTCCCCTTTCCCGTACTGATATCATTTATGTAAATACACTCCTTTAAATTTGCCCACGTGTTTTACGTAATATTTCCCTCAGTAACAAGAGCCCTAAGCTCATATGAAATTCTCCTTTGTTTTCCTCTTTTTTTACGTTTTCCCGTACCCACAAAGTCAGAATCACAAGGCTAAATTACCGTAAATTGTTGCTACCTGTCTCACAGAGCATATTTCAAACTAAAACCACGGAAAAACGTAAAAATATATATATACATATATATATATATACATATATATATACATATATATATATATATATATATATATATATATATATATATATATATATATATATATATATATATATATATATATATATATATATATATATATATATATATATATATATATATATATATATATATATATATATATATATATATATAAATTGTGCTTTTACCTAAGCAAACTCCATTTTGTGTTTCCTCAGATTCCTGATGGGACCAGCCGTTGGTAATCTACTGGGAATATGAGTCTTTCATAAAAAAGAAACGTAAAGTTTATTAAATGATGCAGCCGCTGTTTCCTAAAGCGCTTGACATTTGCAACTTGTTTTGGTGAGGTAATATTTTAATTCACGAAACTACGTTTCTCTTCCTCCCTTGATGATAACATTCAAGATACTTTTTCCTATAAACTAAGGACAAGAAATTATCTCCCAGTGCGATGTTTTTCGTGTCAGTTGCATAGTAATCTTGTTGGATTGGCCATCACTGAAAAGAAACTGCTCTACTCCGATATCGTCTTCATTGCTTTTGAATAGAGGAATAATAAAAAAAAATTGGCATTAAAAGGATCATAGGATTTTTTATGGACATTGGAGTACAAAATAAATTGTAAGAAGAGTCAGGAACACATTTGAAATGAAACATCATTTTATTTTACTTATAGTCTTCTACAATATGTAACACTATATGGTCTTTCTTTAGGATATTAATGTTTTACAATCTTTTCTCATCATGAGGCTGGAACAGCACTGGATATCCACCCCACCTGCTGCCACATACCCTGAGCTGCTGCTCATTTGCCAACAAAATCGGCTTGAACGAAGGTATGAAGTGGATAACACCATCCGTGAGTGGGACCATGAGGTTGTGCGCTTGCCACCCACCAACCCCGAGCTCACTGCAATTGAACAGGTTTGGGGGTGTATGAAGCGGTACGTGCGTTCCTCCCTCCGTCGATTCACACGGGCTGACCTGCAGGCCAGGTTTCAGGAAGCCATGCTTTCCGCCACCCAAGAAGTCTGGGCAGGAACTGTTAGACAATCCCATCATTTTGAGGAGGAGTGCTGGAAGTCTGACAATATCCATAAGAGCGTGGAACCGGTCATCAATGACATCGCTAGCGACGATGAGGACAGGGATGATGACCTCTTCCTCGAGAGTGACGATGAAGACATTTTGTAAATAAATTATGTATAGTGTTAGACGTTTTATTTGTACATCTAAAACATATTTATTAAAACAATGATTATAACAACATGCTAGTCATTCAAACTGATTTCAGTATAATTTCCTTTCGATGCATATTAGTATAAATCGTGTTATATTTGATTGGTATTAAGTAGGTAAATAATAGCTCGCTCTCAAAATCTTGACTCCTACCATTACCTTTTATTTGCAGCGAGTATACGAGAGGCGTTTAGGGTGCTGTATGATATAAATAAAAAACAAAGAAAAGTAGCAATGGTTTACATTAACTGAACTAAAACAATGGCGTTGACCTTTAAGCCTCTAACAATTGAGGGAAATGAGGTATCATTCTTTTCATTTGAATTTTACTTCTAGTAACCGCTACTGACTTGCTGCAAATAGAAGGCTATAGTGTCGAAACCTGAGGTAAAACAAAACGGATTGTCTTTTTGTATTCCCGCCCTAAATATTTTAGATGTACTGTAGATGTAACAAATGAGCTGTAGAATGGTTCATTATGTGGATGAATTACATACACTGAATTATTTGTAAAGTAGAAACAATACGAATATCAGAATTTGAAGCTAACAACTTAGTTCCAACAACTGCTGTGGAAGTTGCGACGAAGTCTCCACAAAATAATAATAATAATAATAATAATAATAATAATAATAATAATAATAATAATAATAATAATAATAATAATAATAATAATAATAATAATAATAAAATTACTGAGAATGATAATGTAATCAAGGGGCGATGACAAATCCTGCTTACCATCATTGATATCGCCGAAGCCTCGGACGACTACTAATATCAATTAGTGAATATGTCATCGGCAAGTGGTCTGACCCGCAGTGAAGAGACGTTTTCCCCATATGTAAATTTCTCTTCACTGTGGGTGGAGCCTCATGACGTCATAGGTTAACGTCACTATTGTGTTCAAAACCCTAACCTGCGATTTTGATGGCTCTGGCGTAGGAAACTACGCTTTTACTCAGATAAGTACCAGAACTATTGAACTTAGGTACTAAAATTAGGTAGGGTTATAAAATATACGTTTGCCAACTTTCACCTTTATCCGATGCTTTGTTAAAAAGGTGTTGCCGGAAACCCATGTTTCGCCGGCTTTCAATCCCATAGTAAAAATAATAAAAGTTATGTGAAAGTAAAAGTAAATCAGATGTAAATAATGATAATAAATAAAAATAAGCAAAATGACAGAAAAATAAAAAAATCAACGCACATAATTAAAATTAAGAATATGTAAAAAGTTTAAATAATTAAAAATTAGCATATGAACAAATTAGTAAACAGAAAAATTAATAAACATAAAAATAAAAAAGACAACTATAAAAAATAAAAAGCTAAAAATAAACAAAAAAATGAATGAAAAGGTAAACCAAAAGAAATAAGTAAAAAAATATATAAATATAAAAATAAGTAAAAAAAAATGTGAGGAAAACGGATATTAATAAAAGTAAGAAGACGGAAAGAAAAACAAATAAATAAATAAAACAAAATATATATTAAACTAATCTGAAAAATTATATTAAGGTAATTAAAAAAAATGAAAAGAATTGGAGATGAAAAAATAAACAAACATGATGAAATATAATAAAAACATAAAAAATAAAGATAGGTAAAAATAAAAAAAATAAATAGAAATAAAAAATATAAAGAAGAATAAAATAAATAAAAATAAACCAAAATCAATAGCAATAAAAAATATATAAATGAAATGCAAAGTAACAATAAATAAAAGAAAAAAAAATAAATAAAATGAAAATGAAAGCAAATAAAAATAAATAAAAATAAAAATAATTAAAGTTATTAACAAAAAAATTAAGTAAAAATAAATAGAATTTTTTTAATTAAATAAAAAAATTGAAACGAAAATAAATAAATGTAAATAATAATCTACGAATAAACAAAAATAACCAAGAATAGATATAAATATAAAATTAACAAAAATTAAAAAAGAAATGCAAAGAATAAACAGAAATATAAAACTAAAAACATGAATGTAAAAATTTCAGTAGAAAATACAAATAAATAAAGATGAATAAAAATAAAAACCGAAATAAAATTGCAATACACAGACACAAATAAAAATAAATGAGAAAATTGAAATAAGTAAACATAGTGAAATAGAATAAAAAAAAAAAAAAGTAAAAATCAGCTAAAAGCAAGAAAAAATTTAAATAAAGAAAAAAAAATATGTAAAAAAAAATAAAAAATAAAAATAAATAGAAATAGATCAATATAAATAACACAACAAAATACATAAAGAAAATACAAAATAACAATGAATAAAAGGAAACATAAATAAATGTAAATAAAATGAAATACGAATAACAGCAAATAAAAATCAATAAAAATAAAATTGATCAAAGTTAAATGATAATAAAATGAAGCAAAAATAAATAGAATTTGTTTAAACTAAAAAAATTACAGCGAAAATAAATAAATAAATGTAAATAACAATCTACAAATAAACAAAAATAAACAAGAATAGATAAATATATAAAATTAACAAAAATAAAAAAAACAATGCAAAGAATAAACAGAAATATGAATTTAAAAACATGAATGTAAAAATTACAGTAGAAAATTAAAACAAATAAAGATAAATAAAAATAAAAAACGAAATCAAAATAAAATTGCAATGCACAGACACAAATAAAAATAAATGAGAAAATTAAAATAAATAAACATAGTGAAATAGAATAAAAAAAATAAAAAAGGTAAAAATCAACTAAAAGTAAAAAAAAAATTAATAAAGAAGAATAAAAAATACGTAAAAGTAAGAAAAAAATTAAATAAAAATAAATAGAAATAAATCAATATAAATAACACTACAAAATACATAAAGAAAATACAAAATAACAATGAATAAAAGGAAACATAAATAAAAGTAAATAAAGTGAAATAAGAATAAAAGCAAATAAAAATCAATAAAAATAAAAATAATCAAAGCTAAATAATAATAAGATGAAGTAAAAATAAATAGAATTTGTTAAAACTAAATAAAAAAATAAAGCAAAAATAAATAAATAAATGTAAATAATAATCTACAAATAAACAAAAATACACAAGAATAAATAATATTATAAAGCAAACAAAAAATAAAATAAAAGTATAATAAATAAACAGAAATAAAAAAAAATAATGCACAAAACAGAGCAGAAAATAAAAACAATGAAAAAGATAGATAAAAAAGAAATAAAAATAAGTGTACAATTACACAGTAAAATAAAACTAAATAAGAAAATAAAAAAAAATTGATAACCCAAAATGAAAAATAAATGATTAAAAATAAAATCAAATGAACAAAAAAGAAATATATAAGAATGAAAATGAATATAATAAATAAAAAATAAAAGTAAGTGAGAAGAAAATAATTAAGTATAAATACAAAACATATAAAAAAACAAAAATAAAGAAAATAGATAAAAATAAACATATCCTGTACAGAAAAATATACAAAAATAGATAATAATAGGCAAAAATAAAATTAAAATTAATCAAAATAGATGAAAAAAAAAAAAAAATTATAAGGGAAAAAATAATAGAAATGATATTTATAAGTGAACAAGACATGAAAAATAAATGAAAATTAACAGTAAATAAAAATAAGTATAAATAATTATAAATATTTCTAAATAAAAAGAAATAAAAATCAAGATTAAATGAAAATAAGTAAAAAAAAAAATAGCTGAAGAATATGAAATAGAGATTATTTATAAGTAATTAAAAATGTAAAATATATGAAAATATATGAAAATAAATAATAACGAAATAATCAATAATAAAATAGAATAACAAATACCAATACTTAAAATAGTATAATAGGAAAAAATAAATATAATAAAAAATAATTAAGAATAAAAGATATATAAAAATTCAGAAAACTACTTAAAAATAAATAAAAATAAATAATAATAAATGTAAAAAAGAAATGGGTAATAATAAAAAGAATAAATTAAATAATCAAAGATAAAAAATATATAGAAAGAAAGAACGAAAGTTGATAATAAGAATGAATAAATAAATACAAATAAATAAGAGCAAAAGTAAAAAAGAAATATAAGTAATAGTAAAAAAAGAAAAAGAAATTAAATAATCAAAAAATATATAGAAAGAAAGAAAGAACGAAAGTTGATAATAAGAATGAATAAAAGTAAATAAAAATAATAATAAAACATGAAAATACATAAAATTAGTAAATAAAATTAGTAAAAAATATATAAAAATAAACATGAAAATATAAAAAATAAATATAAATACAACGAATTAAAATTAAACCAAAGACAAAATATACAAGAAATCTAAAACAAAAAATGAGTAAAAGTTAAGATAAATAAAATAAAAAAATAAAATTAATAAAATCGATTTAAATACAAAATAACAGATACAATGAATCAATAAACAAAGATACAACAATATATGAAAAATAATTTTAGGTAAAATTAAATTTAAAAAATGAAAAAAAATACAAAATACATAAGTAAATTGAAATAGGAATAATTAATAAAAAATTTAGATATTTTAAATAAAAAGTAATAAAAACGAAATTGAATAAAAACAAGTTAAATTGATGAAAAATAGAAATAAAGTTATATAGATATCACCGAAAAAAACAAGAAAATTTAAAATAAATTACAATAAAAAAGGAAATATGAATTAACATAAGAATAAAAATATAAATAAAATAATATTTATAGAATATTATCAAAAATAGAAATAAGCAAAAATAAGCAATGTTAAATAATAATAAAAAATAAGAAAAAATATAAAGATAAAAGAAAAAAATAATAAAATAAGAGAAAAACAAATAACAGCAGAAATAAATCAACAAAAGTTAATTAAATTTAATATTTATAAAAAAATATGTACAAATAAAAAAAGAAATAAAACTAAATAAGAAAGCATAAAATTAACTTAAAGTTAAATACCTAAAAATAATAATAAATACGATAAATGAGAATAAAAACACAAAAAATAAATGAGAATTAAAAATGTGTAATTAAAGAATATAAATTGATAGGTAGAAAATGTACAAAATAAATAGAACAATTAAATAAAATTAATTAAATAAGAATAAAAATAATAAATAAAATATTAATTTTATAAAAGTGTATGAAACTAAAAATAGTGAAAAATAAACAATAAGTTAAATAAATAAAAAAGTGTACAAATTTAAAAAGAATATAAAGAAATTAAAATGAAACAAACATATCAAAATGAAAAATAAAAATTTATAAATAAAAGTAAAACCATAGGTAATTCATTAAAATAAGTAAAAATAAACAAAATAATTGAAAAAATATATATAAAAATAGGCACAAGTAAAATAAAAATAAAAGTTTAAATTGCATAAAATATTTGAAAAACAAATATAAATAAACTAAATAAAAAAATAAACGTGAGAAACAAATAAATTTGAAAAGAAACGATAAATAAAAATAATAAAAAATAAAAATAAATATAAATAAATATAAATAAAATGAAAATAGAAATAAACACAAATAAACAAGATATAAAAAAATTTATAAAATAAGGAAAATAAAAATAATTGGAAATAGATAAAAATGAGTGAAGTTAAATAAAAGTAAATAATATATTAAATAATATATATACATATATATATATATATATATATATATATATATATATATATATATATATATATATATATATATATATATATATATGCAAATATAAATAAATATAAAGCAATAAAGATAAATATTATATAATACAACTAAAAGATAAGTAAAATATATAAAAAAATAATAAAAGTTAACAAACAACTTAAAAGTAAAAAATATCAAGAAAAATACAAAAAAGTAAAATTAAAGGGAAATGAATAAAAAATAAAAAAGTAAATAAAAACAGTAGCACTTAAAAATAAATGGAAATATTTAATAATACAGAAATCTAAGCAGAAGATGATATATAATAAACAAAATGGTAGATAAAATAAATAAAAGTAAATAAATAAAATAAAAATAAATACAGATAAATAAAAATATGAATACATAAGAATGAATAAGATTTAGTAAAAAATTGAAAAAATAAAAAAAAATAAATAAAAAAATAATTAAATAGAAAAAAAGATGAAGATATATAACTCAAGATAAATAAGAATAAGTAGAAAAAACATGAAAGCAAATAAGAGCAAGCAAAAATTAAAATAAAAAATAAGCGAAAATAAAAGTAATGAAAATTTTAAGAGACATAAAAAGTAATAACAATTTAAAAAAATAAATAAAAAAAGAAAAAAATTATAGTAAAAAAAAATAAAAAGAAAAGTATATAAATAAAGACAAATAGAAATAAGAACATGAAAGTAAATAAGAGTAAACAAAAATTAAAAAAAAAAATAAAAGAAAATAAAAATAAATAAAATTTGAAGAAACATAAGAAATGATAAAAATTAAATATAAATCAAAATAGATACAAATAAAAAATTAAAATATATTTAAAAATTGAAAATAAAAAAACTATAGATAAATTAAAATTATGAAATAAAATAAATAAAATTAAATAAAGATGGATAAAAACTAAATAAAAATTAAAATAATCGGAGATAAAATATTCACCAAATTATCAAATTAAATAAAAAAAATTAAATAGTAAAATAAAAACAAATAAAAATAAAAAAAATAAAATCAGTATCAAGCAACAAAAGTAAAACAAATACCAAATTATAATGAAAGAAAAAAGAAATAAAATAATAATTAAATAAATAAAACAAAAAATATAGAGAAATAAATACAAATAATAATAAAAAAATTAAATTAACAATAAATAATATAAAAAAAATTAATAAGTAAAAATATATAAAAAAAATTAAAATTAATATTAATAGAAACAAATATAAATAAAAATATTTAAATATAAGTAAAATTAATAAAAATAAATAAAAAATAATAGAAATAAATAAAAATAAATAAAACAATACTAAAAATATAAATAAACAAAATGAAAAAAATTAAACCAAAAGCGTATACATGAATGAAAATAGGTAAAATAAAAACAAATAATGATAAATTAAATACATAAAAATTCATTTGAATTACAATATATATAAATATGATAAATAAACAAATTAAAATAAATAAAAATAAATAATAAATAAGCATAATCAGTAAATAAATAAACAACTGATAAAAATTAGTATCGGTTAATAAAGAGAAAAGGAAATAAAAAAATTAAAATTAGATAAAATTGTATAAAAAGTTATGAAATAAAGATAATTAAAATAAAATTAAAAGATATAAATATAAATAACAACATATGAAAAGACTGAAAATTAAAAATAAATAAAATAATTAAAAGGAAAAATAAAAATTAATAAATAAAAAATCTGAAATAAAAATGAATATAAAGTTTAATAAGATCAAAGGAAACAAAAGTGAATAAAAATAAAACTAAATGAAAATAAATAAGTATAGACTGAAATAAAGATTAGACAATTATAAAAATAAGTTTAAATAATATTAAATTAAAAATAGAAATAAATAAAATTAAATATAAAAATGAATATAAATAGCTAAAAAAATAAGAAATAGAAGTAAATAATTAGAAATAAACATAACAATAAATAAAATAAGAAAAAGAAACGGGTGAAAATTTTTGAAAATTAAATAAAGTTAAATAAGAACAATTAACACAAAATAAGTTTATACATAAAATAGAAAATAACAAAAGTATATAAAAAATTAAATAGTTAAACTTGAAATATACCAAATAAAAATTTAAAAAATACCAATGAAATGTTAAGGTACAAAATGATAAAGTAAATGTTAATAGCAGTACAAATAATAACGAATACAAATGATTAAAAGTATTTTATTTACAAATACAGAATAAATGTAAATATAATTAAAATAAATAAAATTAAGATAAATTAGAAGAGATGAAAATTAAAGATAAATGAAATTCAAAAAATAAAAATAATAAAATAAATAAAAAATATATACATTTTAATTAATCACCTTTAATATTTTATTTTTATTTTATTATTTTTGTTTATTTTTAATTTTATTTATAAGTAAAAACAAGTAAAAGTAATAAAATAGATATAAAAAAGCAAACAAGATAGATAATGATGAGCAAATAATAATAAATAAAAATAAATATATGAAAAAATGTAACAATGAAAATAGATAAAAGAGTGTTCAAAGATGAATAAAAATAATTACACAAGATTAGAAAATAATTAAAAGGGTCGAAAATTTTCTAAAAATAAAAAAAAAATAAAAAAAGAGTAAAAAAAAATAAATAAAAAAAAATTAAATTTGAAAAGAAATTACAATTGAAAATATATAAAGAGAATAAACAATAGTTGTTAAAACGTTATGAAAATAAAAATAAATGAGAGTAAACAAAAATTAATACATATAAACAAAGAGAATTAAGAATAATAACAATAATTCAAAATAAGTAAATAAAAAAAAATAATTAAAAATAATAATAACAAAAGAAGCCAAAATGAATAAACATAAATAAATGTTAATAAAAGTTAAAACAAAAAATTAAATGTAAATGAAAAGAAATAAGAGTATAAATTAATGAATAAATGAAAATAAATAGAACTGAATAACAGCAATGAAAATATAAAATAAAATAATACATCGAAAACAATATTATATAAAAATTAAAAAAAAAACTGTAAAATGAAAGAAAATATAAAAAATAAAATATATAAAAACATATCTAAATGATAAAAATTATTAGAAACAAAAAAAAAAACTAAAATAAATTAACATACATAAAAGATAAACACTAATAAAGGTAAAAATCAATTCAAACTGAAAAAAAATATAAGGAATAAAACTATAAATATCAAAGAAAAAATATAAAGATAATATAAATAAATACAAAGTGTAATTATAAATAAATAAAATAAATAGTGAAGATTAAATATAAATAAACAATTGCATA
>JANJGK010000020.1:11670511-11671717 GCA_039081455.1 Macrobrachium rosenbergii | reverse complement strand
TCTGATAACAATCTCGACTGTAGTGTCCTACTCTTCCACACTTGTAGCAGACAACATTAGTCTTCTATATCTGTCTTGAGAACAGACTGGATGATGAGGATTTAACATTCAATTGTTGAGGGGTGTTCTAGGACTACTAACTCCTCAAGTTCGTCCATAGATTTAACTTTAGCAGCCTCCAACCATCGTTTAAAACATCTTCTTACATTGTGAGCATAATCCAAGAAAGTTATCTTGTCACCCTTTCTCAAAGATCTGAATCTTTCATTATAATATTCAGGGGTCATCTGGTAAACTTGTAGCACATTGTGTTTGAGTACCTTGTACTCTTTACACTGATCAGCTGATAAGGCTAAATAGGCACTTCTTCCTTTACCAATGAGAACACTTTGTAACAAGACCGACCATTTATCCTCTGGCCATCCCATACCTGAAGCCACTTTTTCAAAGTGATCAAAAAACTCATCTGCAGCTTCTTCTGTAAACTTTGGAATTAACTTCTGCACTCTTACTACATCAAATACAGGGTCTGAATTACCTTGAGTAGGGTTAGACGGTGTTACAGGTAACTTGGAGCTGGCTTCTATCAATTTCATTTCTCTTTCATAATCTTCTTGTTTCCTTGCTCTTTCTCTTTCCTCTTTTGCTCTTTCTCTTTCTTCTTTTGCTCTTTCTCTTTCTTCTTCTGCTGTTTTTTCTTCTTCTCTTTTTTTTCTTTCTCTTTTCTCTCTGTCTTCTCTTTCTCTTTCTGCCTGCATTTTCTCTCTTTCAGCCTGTCTTCTTCTTCTTTTTAACATGCTTTTTTCCCATTTTTGTATGGGGTAAGCACGATGCCTTCTTTTGAAGGACTTTTGATTTGGCTTTGGGGTAGACCGTAGCCTCGATCGGCTGCCCTGCCTGACATCACTTAGACCCCGGTAGTGTATGGTACATGTATCATACCAGACCCAACGCCTTTTCTCCCAGCAGCGAGAAGTTGTTGCGCGGGTATTTCTCTCTTTCAGCCTGTATCCTCAGCTTAATCAAATTTTCTTCTGCTTCTATACGTCTTAGTTCTGCTTCTGCATCACTTTTCTCTTTCTTTTGCTCATGTTTATCTGTAAGTTCTGCCTCAGCTGCATTCAACAACTCTTGTGCATCTCCCAACTCTTCATCTGCTTTACCAGAGTCCGTCAATGCTTGGATTGCAATATATTTGATTTGTGC
>JANJGK010000020.1:11645511-11665511 GCA_039081455.1 Macrobrachium rosenbergii | reverse complement strand
AAAAAGCCTGTCAACTGGTCTATGCATAGTATTTCCATCAATTTAGATATAAAAGAAAGTAACTTTAGAATCGATTTGAATACGAATGAGGTAAATTCTTCCAGGCAACACGCAAGAAAGCAGAGGCAGACAAGGCGAAGAAACTCGGGGACAGGGGAACGAAACAGCTATCAGTCTCCCCTCGGCAATAGAAAGCAAGCAGTCACAGATACATCTTCCGAAAGCCTCCATCAAGAATTCGTTTTCTGTTAACCGAAACTACAGAGAGCTTGTGGGAGAGCTTGGTGCATCATCGGAATCACATAAAAGCACTCCATGTGCTAAAATTCAAGGAACGCACAGAGGAGGTTCCATGCGATATCGATGGATTTTATAACTGTGCTTGATACACATTGAAATTCCAAAGGGACCTCCGATTAAGAACACTCTTATAAAAAAAAAAACAGTTCGTGTTTTCCGGAAGCGATGTGAAAGATCTTGAGTCCATTTGCCACTCTTATGATTTCAATTGGGAACCTATGAATCTTTTATAGTACAAGGTATTATGGTATATAGCTAATATCCTGGTTTTTCTGAAGTATTTTAACTGGGTTGTCCTCTTGACAACTTTGGGCAAATCCTGAAATATGCAAATCTTGGTCGCCATTATATAAAATTAAATTTTTTTTTTCAATATCTCTGTAAATTTGTAAGATAATATGTCATATGGGATGTCTATACCCATGTTTTTATGGTCAAGAATTAATATTATGTCACCAAAACCGATATAACATGTGCAGTTTTATTTGTACAGACATTATGACAAATAAAGTTATAAAAATCTTACAACAATACATGAAATTCGACATATTATTTATTATTGCAAACTGTTCTTACAAATTAAACTTATGCTTTTGTGTGCATTTTTAACTGCCAAGATACACAGCTTCTTGCATCATGTACATATATGTGCTCCAAATAATAATAGAAAAATTGTGTGTTTAGTTGTGCACTGAAGAAGTAAGGCAACATTCGTTCCAAGCATACTTGTTGAAATAACTAGTCGCCTTCCCTCTCTGCACGAAGAAATTGATGTGCAAGCAGTGTTGGTTTTATGAGATTATTCACCCTGTTCTTACCTGTTGGATGCTGCCGTGCTTCCTCCATGTGTGCAGATATTTCATCAAAGTTCTTTTCACCATCTTGAAAAGGGTGCTGCAGCAGGACAGCAGTTACCATGCGGAATGCTCTCATAGCCCTTACCCATGCCTTTCTGCGCATAACTCCTGTAAGATGTCCAAACACTGCTCCAACTAGAACACCAAGACCTGTTCCCTTCATTAGTGTCCCTATGCATTCCAAGAAAGACATGATTATGTGCATTGCTCCTGGACGAAGTGTAACATCTCTGAACGTTTCTGATTCCCACCACTTGATCTACTGAGCCACCATGTACAGCTGCATATCAATGGACAGGTTGGCATAAGCCATTCCCTGCTCAGCCAGTGACTTTTTCATGTAGATAAGTGATGTAAGCACTGTATCTGGATGAGAGGGTGGAGAATCTATCAGATGCCCAATTAGATACACTGTGGCAGCTTTGGGTGAAGGTGGACCTTGCTCTCTGGCAGCTTGACTATTAAATCCACCCCACTCCATGGAACAGTGTATTTAGCCACTGGGCATCTTTTTGCTGAGCAGACTGAAGGCTCTTCTCCCCGGCACAGACACCTCTTTATGGGATTCCTTCTGTTATTGAGACAGCAGAAGGTTAACTTTCTTTGGACCAGTGTAGTGCTGCAGTACAACAGGCTGTGTAATGCTGGGAGATTGTGTCACTGTTTTGCGCAGGCGAGGAATACTAAGGTTCATGACTCCAATCTCAGCACTTCCCGTCTCAATGATGCCAGCAGGATTCATCTGAAAATCATGAGCCATGACATGGGTTTCTCGATGCCTATTTGGAGTTGAGACCTGGAGCTCAAAATTATCAGATCATGCAAACACCGGACCCATTCTCCAAGTCATGCCCATAGCCTGATGTAGAAGACTGCTGTTGTCTCCCACAAATTTTGCAGCTGACTTTTGGAAGCGTATCACCACATCATATGAAACAATGAAACCATGGTCATGCAATAGCTTGATTAATTCAGAACTCCCATACTTGTGGTGCAGCTTCAAAGCTAGGCCTAGTGCTGTTTGGTTTCTAGTACCTGCAGTGTGACTCTGCACAGCTTGAGCTAAACTCAGGGATTTTTGAGTCACTTGGCCATTTGATACTAGTTCTGAAATTATTTTAAGTAATGTTTCAATTGTATGTTTAAGTATGTTGTTGTAGATGAACTCTGCAAGATCATAAACTGCATTATTACACTGCACAGATTTTGCTTCATGTCTGACCTGCCTAATCACTGCTTCAATAATGTCCTCATCAGCTGAATCTGCTTTGACTATCTTCAAAGTCTTACCCACAAAATGTCTAAACCCAACAACTGAGGCACAACCCTCCATATGTACAACAACAATATCATCTTCTAAATAGCTTGTAAGTTTTGTTGGCGAGACAGAAGACCTACAAAACCACAGTATGTATCATGTAGTTCAGTAGATGTCCACATGCGTAGATACTAATTGGCATACGTGTCATCAATTACCATCTTTAGTGCATCATCATCCAATACTAGGGACGGGGTTGCCAAATCAGTGTATTTCGGAATTACCATGAATTCATCATAACACTTTTTATGGTATTGTGCATCAGCAGCAGGTAAATCAGAAATAGCCCCTTTTTTACGGATTTCAACTTGTCTGCCCCATTCCTCATTTCTCTGCTCACAGACATCCAAAAGTACATCTTTAAATGCAGGAAGTCCAGGGCGATCCTTAGTCTCGCACCTCACTTGTTCCCAGCGGTCAGGGTGTTTTGGGTCTTTTGGAACACAATCTTTGCCACAGATCAGGCAATGTTGTAGGAAGTGAAAAGTGGAAAGCTGAGACCTTCTGACCCTTCTGAAGTGGAAAAGCCTTGTTTTCTTTTCGTAGATATATATTTTGCTACATTTTGCTTACAGGGGTATGCACAATAACATGTTTTGTGATATTCAACAGTTGCATTTTGTCCAGTTGTATCAAGAATAGCTTGCAACTTTAAATGGAAATTATCACCTCTCTCTTTACTACGTTGAATTATTGTGTTGATACCTTGTATCTTGAAGGCTTGAAGAGCTCTCTCCGTACGACAGGATAGAATCAGACAGGATTCACCAGCTATCTGAGGAAAAAGTACCAGCACCACGTAAAATACCACAAGAGTGATTGCACTAAAAGTTAGCACCTTATATCACCCAACATCACCTTGCTAAAAATAGTAATTGCTGACTAAGGCTACATTACATCATTACAAGGCATATATACAAGCATGCACTATATTGATAATGGATTATCCAAGCAGTGACTACATCTAGACATAAATCCAGACCTTTCATGTTCGGCAGTCCAAATTCTTAAACAACTTTTTTAATTACTATATAATTAAAAATAAAGATCTAGTTAACCTGAAAGTTAGGTGCATTACCTCTGTGGTTCTCCATTCATGCAGGAACCAGAGCAAACTAGTTTAAGCCACTAGATAAACATACAGGAACTACTTCATTCCAATACTTCATGTTAGAGTAAAAATCCTGTAAATAGACATCTTTATGTTAGTATTCAAGGACAAACAAAGATGATTTCACATTGGTACACAGTGCCAGTACACTAAAGAAAGAGTTGCACTTGCTGATTTATTTAAAGTTTTTGTTGTACAAATTCACACAAGGAATTATATCACCTCTTTTAATTCAGCTTCTAGCATTGTCACATGCTATCTTTATGTAATGGTACAATACAATTCATACATAATGGCTAATAATAAGTAGAGCTGCCTTGACTGTGAGTACTACATTTTTACAAAAATGAAAGTGTATGAATTGTCTTGGGTGAAGTTTTGACCATATCTTTTACACAAATTAGCTGTTCACTTACATTTTTGGGTACCGTGAAGAAGGGTATTATCTTCAGCTTAGCGTCTGGCGTGCATTATTGTCACCTATCAAAATGTTAACGAAATCAAACAATATAAAATAAAGGTCTCAAAAGTTTGTTTTTCCTTTGACAGCTATTATATACCTTATATAAAAATTGTTACACCTGATTAGACGATAATAAACGCAGGTCAATAATACCCTCATCGATGGTATCCCATATTGCATTTAGGCGTAACATATACCTGCAACAAAATATTAAATGATTTTATCATGTTCCTTGACATTAAAAACATAGGTATAGACACCATATTATTTATATTATCATGTATAGAAACAAAGATATAGAAGAAACTAGATTTTTTAGTAATGGCGGTCATTATTTACATATAACACAAGTTGCCCAAAGTTGTCATGAGGACAACCAAGTTGAAAAACCTAAACAACACCTTAGGATAGCAAATCTATCAAGAAACCTTGTGCTATAGAACATTCAATGGTTACCCATTTTGGCAAATGGACTTTGTTCACAGTCTTGCCTTGCAAGGCTCCGAGGCAAAGTTTTGAGCACAGCCGCGACAATCTGCAAAATAGCCCAGTATTGTTCACACGCTGTTCAGGGTATACGGAATTTTAGTGTTCCCCTTGACGATGAACGATGAAGTGGAATACGAAGCAGCCAAGGATCTGATCATCAGGGAACTTTTATCATCCCGTTTGCTAGAATATTCAACAGATGATTTGGAACTTATATGGAAAACTAAAGAAGAAATGCTTGTGCCAAATCAACTCTTTCGTGAATATCGACCTAATGAACCCAATCTTGACTGATCTGCTACAAGTCTCGTCGCTGTCGTATATAATTAATTCACAAAAATCTGTCATAGAAGTGGTGACTTAGGCGCGAGAATGGCACACGGGCTCTTCCAACAACGAACAGGAAAGCAAGGGTCAGTAGTTACGGGCAACAAAAAGGACGGAATCCCTAGTTACCGACCATTCGAAATCAAAGAAATGTTGAAGAGAGAAAAAAATCAGAACTAGGAAGAGGTGGGCATACGGAAATGGCTAAAAAAAAAAAAAAAAAAAAAAAAAAAAGCGCGTAACGGATGAAAGCGTTTGGGGCAAACAACAAAACCTGTTGCTAGAAACGAGCGAAATCTCCGGCATCAAAAGGCAAACTGTTGGATTGGTCATGGAAACATTGAGGTATAGTCACTAATGGTGGCCTTTTCAGAATCATCTTTATAAATTTATAAACAATATTTTCCTCCCAAAATTCAGAATACCAATAGTTCCTAAACTATCATTTTATACAAGTGTCTCGTTAGTTTGCGATAAATATTTTCATCAGGGGTACGGAAAACAATTAACAACTTCTACCTGCCGTTGATCCTAAAGTAATACCAGGTAACCCAGAGACTATTGGATCTTTGTTTAGATGAAGAGTTTAATATCTTGATGACCTCTGCAGTCATTTTTCTGCTTGACTGGCCCATCTGTGACCTGGGCAGTACATAGGCTCCACTCGCAGGTTGTTGAAGATGAGAATAGTCTCATCGTGGTGTGAGTTACCGTATGGGTGTATACTGTAGCTATCAGATCCTGAATTCTCTTACACAAGAGATCACGCTAAAAAAAATGTAAATATAACATTGAATACAAATATCTAAAAATAACTGGCAAGACTCTATATGGCCATCTGTTGTTGATACTTAAATCGCTCTTAAGCGAACAGCTGGTTCCCCAGTTAAATCTCTCCTCTCGAGAGCTTTCGCTGGAACCAACAGACCCCGAGAGTCAGTCACTCAGTCGTTGCCTTCGATTGCTGCCCCTTATACTTTGTGTTTTTATTTCATGTTTCGCTCTTTATACTTTCCATATTTTATATTACTGCTTTAAGCCTCAGTATGTCTTAAGTTTAATTATATTTAAATTTTACAGCTTTGAGAATGGGACAGAGAAGGTCCTATACGTAAGGCATGTAAAGTAGATTGAACAACGGCATTGTCCTTCTTCCCGTACTTGACGATATATATATATATATATATATATATATATATATATATATATATATATATATATATATATATATATATATATATATATATATATATATATATATATATATATATATATATATATATATATATATATATAATTTCATTATCACAGTCAAGAAAATTCGAAGCCACTATAATACTTACAATTTTGTTGATACGGAAAAAGACATTTTCTTATTACTATTGGTGGTAGGAGTGCTACTAGTTCAATTACCCTTACATCTCATATCGGCCCTAAATGCAAAAACGAAAACAAAAATACAGAAACTGTGATTACTTGAAGTGAAATTCCCCCGTAGGGAGGTAATGCCGTCAGTGCCCCTCATACGGTGCACTGTAGGCATTACTTAAGGTTCTTTGCAGCGTGCCTTCGGCCACTAGCTGCAACCCCTTTCATTCCTTTTACTGTACCTCCTTTCATATTCTCTTTCTTCCATCTTACTTTCCACCCTCTCCTAACAATTGATTTATAGAACAACTGCGAGGTTTTCCTCGTGTTACGCCTTTCAAACCTTTTACTGTCAATTTCCGTTTCAGCGCTGAATGAACTCATAGTACCAGAGCTTGACCTAACAACGCCTAACAGTGAAGTGCGCTCTTTAGGCTGTGTACCTAAACGCTGAGCCAAATGAACTGAGTGGATGAAAGGAAGATAACGACGCTGTACAATCTCTAGGTTTTGAAGGCTTCGCCAAAGGTTTATCCGTTAGCAAACTGTTTTTCGACTTGGAATACAAAGGGAAAAGCAAAAGACATGACTTACTCCTTCTCAGGTTCCCTCTAACTACTCTCTAAGTCAAATTTTACTGAAATATTAGTTCGCTAACTGACAAGCTACCTTGATGGAATTAGTTTAGATAGTCATTTCCTCCATTATGTGCAGGGTAACGAGCCTGGCAAAAATTATTGATAGTCTTTTCTTACAAGAGACAATTTTCATCAGAAAGGGTTCGATCCTTACTCCATTTTATATTTCTGTAAGAAAAACTATTGAGACGGCTTGGTCTGTCCGCCCTCATATCTTAAAAAACTAATGAGGCTGGAGGGCTGCAACTTGGTATGTTGATCATCAACCCTCCAGTCATCAAACATACCAAATTACAGCCTTCTAGCCTCAGTAATTTTCATTTTATTTAAGGTTAAAGTTAGCCATAATCGTACACCTGGCACCGGTATAGGTACCAACAACACAGGCCACCACCGGGCCGCGGCTAAGAGTTTCACGGACCGTGGCTGAAAGTTTCATACAGCATTATATGCTGTACCGAAAACTCGATTGCGCCGAAGAAACTTCGGAGCCATTTTCAGTTGTTTCCTCTCTTCCATTATTTCTTTCCCACCTATAGGCCTAGACAGGTTGAGGGCACTTGGTTAGCCACTTAATAGATTTCCGTAAAAACATCTCCAGTTTTTATCGTCCGTTTTATAGGGAAAAAATAGGAAGAGTGATGATAATAGAAAGGGTCTACATTATTGTCCAACTGAAATTTGGCTACTCACTGAATTCTTAAGAACTGAATAGTGTAGTCACTGGTATGTGATTTCCAGCTGTGCTGCTGAAGCAGATTCACAAATGAATTTCCAACAGCGGTGCTAAAGGAGAAGTATGAAAGTGCGTAGTCTAATTACAACAGAGATAAAAGATTGAACTTTGACTGACTGCTGTTGACTTTTGGCCTGAACTTGTAGAAAGCTTGAGACAAGTTCGAACACTTTATCCACTTATTTATCTATATTTATTTATATTTATTTATGGATATATTTGTTTTAGAAAATACATCTATAGATAAAGCTGAATTTGGTTGAAGACAAATCTCCAAATGAAGTGCAAACTGCTCAGACCATCGCTGTAACTAACTCATATTTTAGAGAAATAACCGACGAAAGTTTTTTCTTTGATGCAAAAAAATACCAGTTGCCTTTGGGGCTAAAGCTTTATGCAATTTATCGGAAAAGTCTTCCAATTACGAATGTACCATTTTAACTGAAAATAAAAACTCCAGCGAAAGGATAATGAGACTAATTGAAGAGGTCATTCAGAGCAATTGAGATAACCTCTCTCTCACTCTCTCTCTTGCAGACCTATATTACTCTGTTATTAATCTTGAACAACTTTTCATATGCACATATCATATGTTAACAAAAAAATTAAGTAAAAGAAAAGAAAAAAAAATGCGTGTTACATGTGATAAATTTTCACATATATCATGACATGTACAGTAAAAGTTCTCGGTTTGAACATATTCGCTACAATTTCTTATGAAATCTGTTTTCTAGATAACTGATAAGGATCTGTTCGCTTTACCTAGTATATCTGTTTGGGATGAGGATGTCGCTCTTTTCATAGATCTGAAGTTATCTGGCGTGTTTTCATCATGAGACGTTTCCATGATAATTGATTAATCTTGAGCAATGGTTTACTCTTAGATTTATTGCAAAGCTTTCCACCAAACATATATTCCTCTAATTTCTATTATTCCTCTTCTACAGAAATCTACACAAGACCCAACCAAGCAAGGTTGAAAGTCTCCATACACGCAGAAAAACGCACTATTCATAGAGATTAAATCCTTACACTTGTACAGATTTCATATATATAATAAATACATTCAAGATCAAAATTCAAACAAATGGAGAAACAAAACCACAGTTATTTATATGTACATGTATTTAAAGCTAAATCTGCACAGAAAGCTTTCAGGAAACTGATCGATTGAAAAGGGGAATCGAACAGTTTCCCGGAAGCTTTCTGCGCAGATTTATCTTTAAATATATGAACATATACAGTACATAACTGTGGTTTTGTCTCTCCATTTTAAGACTCACGCTACTGTGGGTATTTTTTAATTTAAATAAATGGTAGGAGCTTAAGAAATTAAGAAACTCCCTCGGCACATCACCGTCTCATGTTTAAACCATCGCGTCACTTCTTTGCTTACTCCAAGTATGTCGAAAGGCACAACAGAAATGGACATATCTAAAGACCATCCAAACTTTCCGTCGTAGATTCACAGAAAGTTACCAAACGTCTCAGGGCAGAAAAAATTTGAGACAAAGTTCTGCGATACACCTCTTGGCTTGCTTTCTAAACTTCGCCATTGCAGTTGTGAAGTTAACTGTTTTCGTAATTATTGTTATTAATATTATCAGGAACAGCCAAACAAGCGCTATGGTCAACATTTTTATTCCACTGGGACGTTTCGACTTTAACACACTAAGCCATTTTCGACCTAAAATAGAGGCAAAACACCAAACATAAAACTTTATACTAGTAAAATACAATATCAAAGAAAGGTCTAACTTGAGAATAATTTTTATAAACTACGTTACCATAAAAAAAAAACCACTACTCAGAAAAGAAAACAAAGTGACTTAAAACTGAGAAAATTCAGTGAATTACAATAGCCAATAAAACTAAGAAAAACAAACTGATGACAAAAAAAACATGAAAGAAAACACAGAACTAAGAAACATTAATAAAGACAAACAAACACGAAAAGAAAAATACCACAATAGATAAATTAGCCTAATGACTGGAAAGCGAGAAAGGATAGAAAATCAGTAGATTATAGATAACGGAAAGGATAACTGATCTTGGTTGAGGTGTGGCTTAAGTTTGTGAATTTATTTAGATTCTAAAATCCTTAAATCAGACAATACTGAACAAGAATCTACAATTTTAAAATCCCTTATACCAAGTTTTGCCTGATTGCATCTACTGCAATGTTCGCTGATGGAAGACTGCTGCTTGACTCCTAAGTCTCTACCTGTCGTGTCGCTGATCCCTGCAAGCTGGCAGTATCTCGTTTTGAGCGCCTTTATGGAACTACCCAAATACCCCACTTGGCAGTTGGGGCATGTATAATAGTAAACAATACCAGAACGCAATAAATTAGGCAGTTTACCTTTGAAAGGTAGTAAGCTTGTTATTGTAAAATCATTACTAAAAACGAATTTAAAAGTAATCTGTGGATAAAACCTATCAAAACAGTATTTCAATTCTCTCTTAAGTTGCTTAACTGATACACCAATGTAAGTTTAGGAGTTGTAGCAACTGGCATTTTAGGACTGTAAACACCTTCCAAAAACAGCCCAATATGTTTAAAGACCAAATTGGTTGGACAACCATTATTTGCGAAAAATATTACCAAGAATTCCATCTCTTCATGAAACAAAGTGAAACTAGAGCATAAATTATAAGCCCTGTAGATTAAGGTTTTAAATGCATTTAATTTGCAAAGGTGTGTGGGTTTCCTGCAAACAGAGAATGAACTCTCGGATTTGTCAATGAAAATATCTAAAAATGGTATCTTATTATTCACCTCCCCATCTAAATTATTATTATTATTATTATCATTATTATTATTATTATTATTATTATTATTATTATTATTATTATTATTATTATTATTATTATTATTATTATTATTATTATTATTATAACAACTGTTTTAATCGGATTTTCGTTAAATTTGACTAGAAGGTACCCATGGTCTCCTGACTGTATAACCGAAATTATTATGAGAAAGTCAGCGCAGCGAGGTGACTGAAATGTCACTTGGATATAGATATTTAAAAAAAAATATATATGAATATCATTTCTCGTTGCTTTCACTTTCCAATGATATGCTTCTCAAAGCACTGGAATCTCCAAAATGACGAATCATGTTACGTGCATATTAGTCTGATTTCCGACGTTGTAAGAAAAAGGTAAATCCTTAAGAGAACCTGAGTGCCATTCAACTACTTTCGGACCTAATACTCCTAAAGAAGTATCGAAGATTGATCTACAACGAGTCCTTAAGAAAAATGAACTGCAAAACTGCAAAAGGATCTCACCAAAATCTATGGCTGAGTTCTCAAAAAGGGAATATTGTCTCCCCTGGTGCAAGATGTTCATTTTCATTCGCAATTAGATGATAGTAGCCTTAATAGTAGTACTACTGTAGTAGCTGTCGCCCTACAAAAATTTCCATTATTAACTATTAACATATCTGTTAAAGCATTATTATTATTAGGTAGTAGGCAGTAGCAATAGTCAGTGTAACAATATTGTAGGTATGTTTTCATATTCAGGATCAATTTTATCATTTTTGTCACCTCAGTTAATGATTCCTCGGTGAGCAGTTGTGGTAGATTGCGCTATTAGAGCTGTTTACCTGAGAGGCAATACCGCATCTAGGGTAGAAGAACGCTCAGCGAAAGGTTGTAGGCAAAGACTGTATCAGGCACTTTTATTTAAGCCAGTGACATTTACTTTTCCAGTCACCTACCGCGAATGAACATCGCATAACCGCCAAGAAATATCAAACAGGTAGCCCCTACCACAATAGCTGAATTTTGGGAAGCCGAGCTATTATGATACTTAATGTATTAGTCCTTATGTTAAGAGACGGAGACTGGAAGCAAGAGACGAGAAAATAGGAATTGTAATTACACGTGATCGAAAGAAATATTAAGAACAGATTCTATGAGTGTCTGACTTCTCGTTAAGGGCAATAGTGATAGACTCAATGGAACGGTTGCTAATTTTAGGGTGCGTACTAGAAATGAGAGTGTAGATAAGCTAGCTGCGATTCTTTGCCATAAGGGTTAGATTCAGCAAAACAAATAGTCTCCCTCATCTACTAAAACAAGTAAAGACCTCAATCTTTCACTTACATTCGCTGTCATAAGGCCTATTCTATAGCTTCGAGTGTCATTTATGCAGTGATGTCTTATCGTTCAGATTAACCTCTTATGTAATATATTGTTCCAATGATTGTGCTCGAAGATTTGATGATCATTTGCTCCTTTGAATCATTTTACCCATTGCAACAGGAATCATTTAGTCATTCATAGTCATTAGCATTACGATCAAGAGATCGTTAATGTTCATCTGCTCAAAAGTCATTTGATCATTGACTTTCAAGTAAGAATCAACTGTCCGAGCGTGGGGAGAAGTACACCAATGTAGCTTTTGTAGTTAAAAGAAAAACTTTAATATTGTCTGTCCCTGAAGCGTTGGATGAGAAGTGTATTTAAAAAAAGATGATCGTGCGGTCCTTAACCTTATTAATCAAAGCGAATGTTCCAGTAAGATTTCTTATATCGCGTAGTAATTAGTGGAAATCATTGACATTATTATTCCATTTATGAGTGCTGCTTGATAAATCGCACTGGGAACTTTTAGATTCCTTAGTAATATAAATGATAAGGAACTGACAGTTTATTTTCATTTATGGTTATCTTTGTTCTTCGAAACCCCTTGATACATCGCGACATACAGCTGATTCAAGGAATGAGAAGATTGAAATTCTGCTCTCTCTCTCTCTCTCTCTCTCTCTCTCTCTCTCTCTCTCTCTCTCTCTCTCTCTCTCTCTCTCTATAGAATATTGGGGAAATATTTTGTAGATACAGCCTGACAGTGACTAACAAAGGAATAATTGACCATTACTACATTGATGCAAATTAAAATTAAGTATCATCTAACATTAACTCTAGAGTTATGGTCCAGAAAATGACCATTATTGTAAATTAATGAAAATACATTTTATAATGAGTGAAACAGAGATTTAAATAATTTATTTATTGAAGCATTTGGGGATAAAGAATGCAAATACTTTTGGACGTGAAACAGATTAGGTGATGCAATGAAAACTATGTTAACGATAGTGAATTTGAATGCAAACTCTCGAATGTATGAAAGAACCGTTTATTTTTTTTTATTATATGCAATTTTGTTTATCACGACAAACATTAGGTCACTCTCTGCCTTCAAGCGCTTAATACAATGAAAAGAGGAGTTGTCGGGCAGCAAGATAAAGAGATGCAGATAATGAAGGCGATGAAGTACAAGAATCTGAAGATGGAACTGGAGAGAAAACTTCACGGCTGCACAAAGAAGCAATAGGTATAGAAGTTAGGCAGCAGGCTGAAGAAAAGAAGCAGGAATGGGAGTAAGGTAAAAGCCTAAAGAAAGGCCACAGCTACGGCAGAAAGAAACCTCGCTACAAGCACCGTTTGGTGATGCCTACAGTTCACCAAGTAAGAGTATATTAATAATTACTGTTTTTGAGTAGCCAGTAACTAAAGCAAGATGTGCAAATTGTCAGTTTAGACGGATTATGCTCATGTAAAGAAATACCTGTGAATACTGTGTTGATGTATACTGTAACCATATTGCAAATATTGTAATTGTAAATAATGTAAGTTTAATTCTCTCGATAAAAAATATAAAACAAGTAGGGGGCACTGACGCCGCCCCCATCCTCCCCCGCGTCCCTCCCTCGGGATGGGATTTATCTGATTATCTGATTTCGGTAAATTGACATCACTCACATCCTGCAGTCACTGACGCCAGAATTTTCTTATTCGGTGTCAATGATTTGATGAGACAACCATCTTTTTTTGCTTTCTGTAAAAGGAAACTTGAGATGGCTTTCTCTGTCCGTCGACACTTTGTCTATCCGTCATCAGATCTTAAAAACTGCTGTGGCTAGAGGGCTGCAAATTGGTATGTTGATCATCCACCCTCCAATCACCAAACATACCAAATTGCAGCCCTCTAGCCTGAGTAGTTTTTTATTTTATTTAAGATTAAAGTTAGCCATGATCGTGCGTCTAGCACCGCGACAACACAGGCCAACACGGCTGGCTGAGAGGTTCATGGGCTGTGGTTGAGAGTTTCATACAGTATTATAGGTTGTACAGAAAACTCGATTGAGCCGGAGACACTCCGGCGCATGGTTTACTTGTTTTATTACGTAACCATACAAATGGGTCAACGCATGTTAATTGATCAGTATAGCGCAAGGACAAATGCTTTTCAAGATTACCATCGCTGAAGGTCATTTGTGTACTTTGGAACGCAAGAGAAAATATACTAATAACGCGTCCTGTAATTAATAAGTGGCATCATTTGAAAGAAAAAGAAGGGAAGTTTTCCGAACCAGATTTCTGCCTTGATTTGCTAATAAGTGTTCCTTATACTCTTCTGGAGATTTTTCGCTATCCTTAACTTCAATATGAGTTTTGACCATCTATACACTTATTCCCTTTTTTGCAAGTGTTTAGTAATCTGGATAATAAAATTTTTCTTGCACATTCATAGTTCCGTGATTGCAGCATGTATCCTCGTGTTTATTTCAACGTAAAGTTGAATTTCCTTCGTTTATCGAATACTTTGAGGTTATCAGATTTTTTTATTAAAATTATGTGTACATTTTCTAGACACACGGACAAGATGATCATTGCAACAGCAAAAACAAGAACAACCTCAAGAGTCCCAATGATATATATTATTACCATAACTTTCATTAAAAACTAATTAATAGGGAGGCGAGCCTCTTCAATACATGTCTCACTGAAACCTGGTGGTTGCATCAGCACAATCTGGTTCATAGCAAGGGCTTTTTTCTTCATCGTATGGGAAAGTTCACGTAATAAATGTCTTTTATTTATTACAGCCAGGGAACGTTATGGATGCATCCAGGGACGGTTTTATTGCAAAAAAAGTTAAGTATATCTTAGTTTAACCAGACCACTGAGCTGGTTAACAGCTCTCCTAGCGCTGCCCCGAAGGATTAGATTTATTTTACGTGGCTAAGAACCAACTGGTTGCCAAGCAACGGGACCTACAGCTTATTGTGGAATCTGAACCACATTATGACGAGAAATGAATTTCTATCACCAGAAATAAACTCCTCTAATTCTTCATTCGCCGGTAGGAGAGTCGAACGCTGGGTCAACAACGTGCTAGCCGAGAGCTATATCTACCCCTCCAATGAAGAACTGGTTTTATTGCAGCACGAAAATGTAGTTGTTATATAGGTACAAAATTTATATAGATGGCAATTCGAGTTTTGGTACAGTTCGACACAATACGATCACGAGGACAATCGGAGATGTGCTGAGTTCCGGTGCTGTTTCTTCTCATATTTATATGGTTATAACCGGGAAAGCAGATGTAGCTGGAAGTGAAGCAAGAGGTAACAGATCCTAGAATGAAGTAAGTTAAAGTTTCCGGTCACGCTTTTATATAAACGGAAAGAAATGACATTAATCTGCGACGTATACACGTTTTGCTTACTATTGTTCTTCTCGAGCTTTTATTTCTAGTTGTTTCATCGCTATTATCGTTGCTGAATTCAGAAACAATGCCCAACTGTTAACAATAAGAATAAAATAAAAGTTCATCCTGGGAGAGAATTCGTGCTACTGTCTCCTTTACTATTGGCTCTGATATTTCTATATCACTGTTCTAAGTAAGGTCTTGCTGTCCACTTTTCATCTTGGAAATGATTACAATAGTCAAGTTAGATTTCAAGATAAATTGCTTATTCCTCTCTTCATCAATCGCGTATGTATACATATGCTAGTTTTATTTACTCAGTTCACCTTGAATTGATGTAAGCGGCCACCTGGTTTTAAGCATTTTACACACTATTTATGAAATAAATAAATAAATCCATTTTTACGATAAAAGGCGTTACGCGACATTCTCCATTCGTAGTGACCATTGAAGTTTCTTGCTATATTTTCCGGCATCCGCGGGTTATCTGTCACATCTTTTATTTACCCTACCTCCACCCACCGGGTCTGAAGATGTCATTATCATGCTTTGGCAACTTACTATAAAGAAATGGGACATACGTTGTCAGGACAAGAAAATTAAGCTCTCAGACTCAGGCTACGCCTGGAGGAGGAAGTGAAAAACCATTGGACTTAAATCATAGAAGTTTTCCATTGATTTCTATTAATTAACTTCTTTCTTTTGCGAGGTTTCTGACGCTCCTTCGTTGCTAACTTTGGAAACTTGTTTACAGAAAATGTTTCTAAAAGTAGACCCATCTTTTTGTTGTAAAATCTGTCTCTACAACCTTTAAGTAATACATCTCTTTCTGCATGTGTGCTTGTTCATAATCATACACATGCGTTTGAGACAAATAAATATAAGGAAACAAACTTGAGAGAGAGAGAGAGAGAGAGAGAGAGAGAGAGAGAGAGAGAGAGAGAGAGAGAGAGAGAGAGAGAGAGAGAGCGGGGGTGGGGGGGGGATAGTGTTTCCATTTCAATTTAAAATATTGGGTACGATTCCAGTTTTAAATCTTCTCCGTTTGTTTTCAATATGTTTCTCGTTAGGGGCGCTCTCTTTTTCTGAGGAAACTAGGACTGGCAAAACATCCAAATTTAGCTCTTCCTCCGTAAGAAAAGAATAAGAAAAACCAAAAGTTTTGTTCAGGAACTCGACCAATCGGCTTTTATTCTTTATTCAGCTTACAGGTCTCTAAAACGACACCAGGGTTTTTCACATTCTTCAAATAAATAATATTTAGTACAACTTATATAGTGATCTTAACTTAAAGAATGTTCTGCAATCTGCAGCTTAATGCTTATACCATGGCAGAAGATGTGGCGAGTGACATTAATAACATTTTTTCAACTTTACGAAGGTGAACACGAGTAAAGTTTACCTTTTTTGTTCCATCGGGTATGACGTTACATATTACTTATTCCGAGTTTGCTCTCAAGAAAAGACTGAAATGAAACGGGGACACCAAAATGGTGATATTCTTTAAAGATTAACTAGAATGCTTATCAATGGAAAGATGGAGGAATGCTGTGATGACACAAAATCAAATTCCCTTCAAAAGTTGAGGTGAATGTTCCAGCTTATTTTCTTTTCTTTTTTTTTTTAAGTATACAGTTAAATGTATTACATCCGTAAAGACTTGAACGATAGATTTCCATAAACCGTTGTCTCAGCGTCTTTTTTTTTTTTTTTTTATCTACCTCAGTATTTAAAAAATGAGTCTTCTTTTTTGCCTTCGATTTATTTTCCTCGTAGGGTTTTTGAATAATAAGCAGGGAGTTTCCCGGGTTCAATTATTTATTTTTTTTTTTTTGGTTATTAAGGCTTGTCATTTCCTGCTTTCAGGGCGACAATCGATATAACTTTTACCCCAAAATGGGGTATCGTTAAAAAGGTGACAGTACCACTGCACGATTCTCTGGGGAGACTCGTGCACGCTTAATCGAGCTGCAATTCCATACCAATATTCTCTCTCTCTCTCTCTTCTGACGCTGAGTACTGAGCATTTAATCGACTCCAGGTGGAGAGTAATTATATCAGTAAGCGAGCCCCACTTCTCAATCCATCCCACTAGTAAAAAATTCCCACTGAATATGAGTTATGAAAGTAACAAACAAAATATACTGTTACGTTTAAAAATTGCTATAAGCTTTACTTCATATAAAAGTGACCCATATGTCATTCCAAGATGAAACTACTCAACATCTTGTCTTGTTCATAGTTGCGACATTTAAATACAGAAATTACATAAACAACTGTGATACAACATCCAGAAAAAAAATTTTTCAATATACATTACAAGGATCAATATTCCTATGGAAGTCGGACCTGTTCCTCTCTATTGGTCTGAAATGCCACTGCAGTGTTATCAGGAATCAAGCTAAAATAATGTCAAAGATAGGTTTAGAATAGAAAGAAAGAAATCACAAGAACGTAGCGGTAATATAAAGGCAGCACAAAGAATATCGACGAAAAGTTATCTATACAACAAATAGGAAAATGGCCTAAGATGAGATTAGAAAATGGACGATAGATGGGGATAAATGACACGGAAGTCCTGCATCTTCTCAGTGATAGCGAGAAATAAAATAGAATGAAAATTGGACAGGTACTTTCTAGAGAGAGGCAGAGGGATACTCGAATAAAGATAAAATTAAAAGCCAATGTACGAACGATCTCACAAAGAAACTTGAAGATATTCGACAGCTAAAGACGCTTACAACTTTGAAGGTTTAATTTTTAATCAGACATTGATGGACAACAAAAATGAGAATATTTTACATGGATATGATGATTTGGAAGGACATGAAAAACTTGATAGCATAATTTATAGAAGTCTCTAAAACGATTCATTCCGAGAAATAATATTTCGAAATTCTTTCAGCAAAAGTTTTAGGTATATAAAAGAAAATACCGACATCGATTCCTACTAAAAGCGCAGAAATATATAATATGAGTAAATAAACGAACAACAGAGTGAACATTAACATTGATTATGCACCGAAGCGTCTGATCTTTAATGCAGATCGGCAAATTTTGAACAGGAAGAATTAAAGTCGTATAATGTATCTCCCAGAGAACCGTTGCAAAACAAGAACGATTTAAAAAAGAATGAAAAGACCCGCCATACTCCCGAGGCACTGAAGGTCCCAAACTGCAAATGAGAGGAGCGAATATGTTCGAGAGTTTCTGAAAAGGAATTATTAAAAGCCTAAGATTCGTGTTTTTTTTTAATTTTTTTTTTTTTTACCGCCTGACCGAAATTCCCTTTTCGCTCATCACATCCTCATGATGTTTGTTGTTGCTTCATTCTAGAAATCAGGAGTCGCTTCTTTGGGAAATTGCGGTAGTCGTGTCAAAGTTTCGGTGCTCTTGCAGATCTCAGACTTATTTTTAAATGATATATGAATAAATGTGAAGCAGTAAAGCGAGATGAATGTTTTTTTGACGCATTCCCTAACACTTTCGATGCATGAAGCAAGGTATTTTTTAAATCTATAACATTAATGCAAAATAAAACGAATATTGGTATTATAAATATTGTCATCACATTATTATTATTACAGAGTTCCTTTTCGTTTCAATCTTGATTTACTTCGCATGCAAAGGAATTATTAGAATGCAACAACAATATTTATGTATCTTTTTTAATAAGAAATACCATCAAGAGGAAATTATTTCTCAACAAAACAGAAGTTAACACAGAAGAATAACTTGTGTGCATGTCTAAAAGTGAAAATATCAACGCTCGCGCAACAGGTATGTCATCAGAAGTAAGTTTCTGCTGCGAGTCAGAAGATAGATCTAAGCAATTGAATGGTAAAATGAAGCATATATTTGGTCATATAAGGATGCATAAAGTTCATTTATTCATTCTGGAGTACCTCTGCTAATACCAATATACAATGCATTATTAATCAGTTTTTTCTTGTGGTTCCTCTACTTTCTCATACTCAGGCCAATGGTGTGATTGAAACAGTCATTATGTGATGCCCCAGAAGCAAGAGCCCGTGTTGGCATGGCCTACTTTAGTCGACAACAGCAAAAGCAACACAGGTCAAGAAAAGGACACTTTAGTATCCGCTTACCATGAGAATACATTTTATCTGTTTTTATGAATGAGTGAGGGTTGCTACAATTAGATCACTTCAGTTAAGTATCTGTTCAAACTTGATTTCTGAATCTTATGATCGTAATATCAGCATTAAAATTATAATTTCGTCTCATTAGTTTACCTTGCACCATTCACTGAAAAACAAATCACTCAAGGTAAAACGGCACTCTTTTAAAGTGCCAAACCTCCTTTGTGATTATTTCTTATACTCTTGCCACGACGAAGAGACCTCTCTGGCGAGGCTTTTAAAGATCTGCCCTGTTGCCAGTTTTACGAAAACAACAACGGACACGTGTGTGACATACCTTTAAATGTCTTCGAGACAAACCCTGAGGCTATACTTATAAGATTTTTAGGGGCTTTTCATTTCCAGGTACTTTAATCTCCTTCCTACTCCGCCCTGCTCTCTCTCTCTCTCTCTCTCTCTCTCTTCTAAATCTTACAGCTTTTATTTATTTTTTTTTTTTTTTTACATATGATCACCTTATCTATTTTGTCAGTACTTGTAGATAGATGTACATTTTTCATTACTACACAATTAGGTACTTAAAAGTATTTAATTAATGCTATAGGAATAGGTGATATATTTCTTGTTCATTTTTCGAATTAAGAATTAAAATAAACTTCTTTGTCGCCTATATATTATCTATAACGAGGAGTGACGACCATCTTAAGTTTTAAAAGACTATTTTTTTCAATCAAACTTTTTTTCCACACCACCACTGAGGTAAAAGTCAAGGTGCGTTTTT
>JANJGK010000020.1:11620627-11633127 GCA_039081455.1 Macrobrachium rosenbergii | reverse complement strand
TATATATATATATATATATATATATATATATATATATATATATATATATATATATATATATATATATATATATATATATATATATATATATATATATATATATATATATATATATATTTAAAGGACACATATATGCATTTCATAGCTTCAATGCTTTAAGATGTTATCGTGGAAGGTTCGGAGTGAGAGCGAACTGGGTCGAGAGATTCGATGCGAGATTGCTGAAACAGTGCATAGTTTGATTCCTTCAGCTCTTTGCGCAAGAAGCTCAGCAATATTGGAGATCAGGTGATCTCTGAAGCGCTATGTATATTCGTGAGTATGTGCGTTACTTTGATCTAGATTATGCCAAAATCTGCCCTAAAAGTGAGTTTGATCGTTCATTAACGTGATAGAACTGCAGCTATACAGTCATAACTTTGAAGTGGTTCCAGGCTTTGAAAATCGGCAGATAAGGTAGAGTCTCAAATCTCTGTTTTTATGGGAGAAAATTGAACTTGTGATTTTTACCATGACTTTCTAATCATTATGAACTTATGAACTGGTGTGGGAAATTTAATATGAATATTCATACCTCTTTTATATTATTATTTTGCTATGTTACGTTTGCCATATCTTGGCTATGCATTTTACACTTTCCATTATTGTGTTTTGTATTTCATGTATTTTTGGGAGTTTTCTATCATATTTAATTCTTTCGACAGATGTCTGTGGACTTGTGGAAATAGCTGGGTGGTTTGATGAAGAGGACATATGCAAGTGATTTGCAATGTCAGTCTCTTTATGTGGTAGACTTTTTTTTTGACATGACGTTTAGTTGTTGATTTGGGAGTATGTGAGATTTTGTGTATTTCCAGGCTATTAGCCATAATGAGACTTCTTTAGTCAGAAGTGCTTCGCAATTTGGAGTTTAGTTATCTGACTCGATAATTCATTTATTATGCATTTTAATCTTTGCTTTGTTTTATTCATTTCTTGTTGGGTTATTTGAATAATAAACCTATTTTTGTAGGAAATACTGTGTTTCCTTTAGATGGTCCATTTAGTTGCTTTGTGAGAATGGTGAGAGAGAGAGAGAGAGAGAGAGAGAGAGAGAGAGAGAGAGAGAGAGAGAGGGGGGGGGGGAAAGTGCGAGTGAGATCAGGGTCGAACCTTTTTATGTCTTCTTCCTGAAATTAGATCGCTTAGATCACGCTATGTACACTTCCAAAAAAAGTGTTGATCTGTTCCCTGTAACAGATGTTAATGTTGGCAGCGGGTAAAAAGTTAAATGGTCTCAATTAGGGTAGCAAAAGAGGGAGATTACTAATAGACCAATTGATAGCGTTGATGCCCAAGGCACAGACTAGCCTCAGGGCAGAAGCGACCAGTCAGTCTTAAGAGAGTGGGTGTCGGATTACGTGTTTAACGGGGTGAATTTTTTTTTTTTTTTTTATATTCGAGCATTCGGGAGTGGTGAATTGTGAAATAGATCAGGGGTGATATGTGGGGCAATTTGGGGTTAACAAAATACCCAAATAAGTGTGAGTAGTGGCGATTGTGAGTTAATTAAGCAAAGTGGTGAGTCAACAAAAATCACGCTTGTTTTTCTCTGCTTCTTCTTCGAGTTGGTGACATCACAAGTTGCACAGAGCTCCGTTTTCTGTTAGCAAGTCACGAGTGATAAGTACTCCGTTTTCAGTTCTTCTTTTAGAGGGGGTAACTTTTGCCTTTCTCTAGTGTTCTTTTTGGCTTCTTTTTTATGTTGTTACTCTCAGGGCGTGTAATCACTCACGAAATGCAGAACAATGCAGCAAGCACATCCCAATCAGTTGTGGTGCATAAGGTGACGAGCGTTAGCGCGGGCATTACTAATTTTAAAGGGTTAGTGGATGGGAAGCCAACCCAAAATATAGAAACGTTCATTGAATCAGTGAACAATTACCTAGATTCCAAGAAAATTACGAATGGCACTGAAGCTTTAACAGAGGCTAAAGCGTTTTTAGATCTGGATAAAGGAGATACTGGAAAACGGGCACGCAGTTTCGGGTTCAGAAGGTGTAGAAATTGGAATGAACTGCAGAAATTTCTACGAGCTACTTATGGCGGAGTTCAACGTGAGTGTGCAGTTCGGAATTTGCGAGCGTTTCTCAAAATAAAGAAGGGCAACGATTCACTGGTCACATACAGTGCGAATTTATTTGATGCAGTAGGTGAGTTAAAGAAATCTATAACAGGCTCTCCATGAGTAAATGGAAATAATATCTCTTTAGATAATTTTGAAAGATTGTTACACTTTGCTTGCCTTTTAACGTCGGTCCCAGATGTAATTGTAGATAGTTTTGACAAAAGAATTGATCTGGATACAGACGAATCCTTTTTGTTTGCACAGATTAATAAAGATCTATCAAAATGCCCGACACTGGACAGTAGTTTTGTACAGGGAGGTGCAAAGATGTCTGCTGCGGTTTCCAAACCACAGAACAATGCTAGTCCCTCGCATTCGGGAAATGATGCAACAGCGAAGACATGTGCACGAGTAGAATCGAAGAAAATTCCAGAGAGATCAGTCACAACGATACGTTGTTTTAATTGTGATAAACTAGGACATAGTAAATCAAATTGCAGAGTGAGATATTGCTCAGCTTGCAAATCTTCAGACCATGGATGGAGATTTTGCCCAGCCACAAAGAGTAGAGAATATTCAAGGAAAACACGGGGTAGTTTTAATAGACATGACAGGAGAATTCCACATGATGCAAGTTCTAGGTACACAAACGAACATCTGAATTTTCACAAGATAAGTTCGAAGACGGACACAGGATAATGAGCAATCAGGTCTTAGAATCACCAGAACTTAGGCCGATTGTACGTGGATTTTCTAATGGCAGTGAAATTTCTATTTTCATTGATTCTGGTAGCTCAGTTAACCTGATAGACGCTGACCTTTTTCACTCGAAGTTTCCAGAGTGCAAATTAGTCCCTACTAGTGAGACAGTGTGTGACGTACAAGCGAGGAAACTGAATATTTTAGGTTCGTCATTTCTTACGCTTTGTATCGGCGGAAAGACAATAGTAGAATCATTTTTGGTCATAGAAGGATTAGCCTTAGGTGAAATGGTTCTGCTAGGACACCCTTCTTACATGCGACATAACATCAACATTCTTACGGGAATTCAGGGGATTACATAGGTGAGCCAGGTTGTTTTGTTCCATATATACACAGGGAAAAAACTTGTGAGAAACCTAAGACGCAGTCTGAGACATGTGTAACACAGTCATTAGAGAGTGAAGATATTCCGCAAAAATCTTTCAAAGGATTTTTGATGGAAGATATTGAATTGCAACCGCGAGTTCCTACATTAATTAAAGTGTCAATGAAAGAGAAGAATTTACCTTCTCAAGTGTGCGTTGTTGAGGGAACCGAGAAATTTAAAGATGTTGTAAGTACGGTGTCAGTAAATGAAGTTTTAGTCGCAGGTGTAACTGCAGTAGAATTGGTGAGCTATCAAAATTCAGTAAAAAAATATCACAAGGGTACTTATGTAATTGATTTTGAAGAGTTTAATGAAGAACATAAATTAGTGAGTTTTTGTGGAGACGGGAATATGTTTCCTAACGAGGAGCAACAGTTCCGAAGTCAGGTTCTGCATGAACACTTGGCTAAAGTTGATTATCCTGAATATTCAGATAAAGTAGAGAAAGTGTTGAAAGAATATTTAGATATCATTGCTTTGAAGGGAGATAAATTAGGAGTTACAGATGTTTTAGAACATTCAATCCGCCTAGAAAAGGGTACAAATCCCATATATATTCCAGCATATCGAATTCCCTTTAAGATCAGAGAAGAAGTAGAAAAAGAAGTTCAGAGGTGGGAGTCGGAAGGCATTATTAGGCCGTCCAATTCTCCGTTTAATTTTCCTTTGCTTGCAGTTCCTAAGAAAGACGGTAGCATCAGAGTTTGTGTAGATTTTCGTAAATTGAATGAAAAAACATGCCCAGATAGATATCCTGTAGCTTGTTTGCCTGATTTGTTTGTTGAGATCGGTGGCAAGAATATATATTCATCTATAGATCTTATGCAAGGGTTTCTACAGGTTCCGCTTTGTGAGAGTAGCCGTAAATATACAGCATTTTCGGTACCAAAGGGACATTACGAGTTTAATAGGATGCCTTTTGGATTACAAGGGTCCCCAATAACATTTACTAGACTGGTTAACACAGTACTTCATGGCTTGTTAGGAAAGTCGGTATTTGTGTACATGGATGACATTCTCATATGCACAGATACGATTGAAGAACATCTAAAGGTGTTAAAAGAAGTCCTCAAGTGATTACGGTTCGCTGGATTAAAGGTCAAATTGGCCAAATGTGAGTTTCTGAAGAGAAAAATTATCTATTTAGGACATGTTATCTCTAAAGAGGGAGTCAGAGTGAATGATGAGAAAGTTAAAGCCATTGTGAATTTTCCAGTTCCCAAAACCAGGAAACAGATTCGTTTGTTCCTAGGTATGTCAGGTTTCTTTCGCCGTTTTGTGCGGAATTTTTCTACAATAGCGTCTCCATTGACAGATTTGTTACAAGAAGACGTTAAGTTTGTTTGGGGTGATAGTCAGCAATTAGCTTTTGAGAAGCTTAAGAACGCTTTGGTGAACCCACCTGTTTTGAAGTTTCCAGATTTTAGCCAACCATTCACCTTAGTGACTGACGCGAGTCAGGAAGGTATAGGTGCGTGTTTGATGCAGAAATTTGAGGGGAAATTACACCCAATTGCTTTTTATAGCAGAAAGTTCAAAACACGTGGTAGTAACGAAAGGCTGATGTCAGTTGTGGACAAGGAGGCTTTCGCAGTCGTCTCTAGCCTTGTTCATTTTAAGATGTTGTTGTTGGGGAATAAAGTTGAGATTTTTAAAGATCATCAACCGTTGTTAGAGCTTTTTAATAAGCCAAATTTGTCGCCCAAGAGAGCACGTTGGTTCCTGACATTGAGAGATTTTGATGCAAACCTCAAATACATTGAAGGTAAGCATAATGTAGTTGCAGATGCATTGAGCAGATATTTTCCGATTGAGGATGAGGAAATACACACCGAATCCTGTGCGGAAGACGAGAGTAGACATTTGGTGTCTAATGTCTCGGATACTAGTAGTTCTGAGATATTGCATGTAGAGGACATACACATTTCTACAGTGCATACTTCAGGGAGAAATAGTGAGTCGGCAGTCTCGGGAGAGGTTGTTGTTCGTGATATTGAGGGTGATGCTGTGTGTTATATTACGGGTGGAAATGTCACTTGGGACATAGGCTCGCTCGAACAAAAGCAAGATGAAGATAAATTGTTGTCGGATGCTAAGGCATTTCTTAAGGGAGTTTCACCGAAGAAAGGGTATAAGTTGCCTTTTACTGGTCTAGAGTTGGAGAATAATTTATTGGTGAGGAAAGTTAAGTATAACTTGCGAAGTACTTGAAGCATGGGTGAAATTACACAAATCATCGTGCCAGAGAGTCTAGTACCACAAGTTCTAGACATTGTACATTGTAAATTTGGTTCTCCTCATTTAGGTGTGGACAAGACGTATGAAAACGTCAGGTCAAAGTTCTTTTGGAAAAATATGTTTTCCGCAGTAGAAGCCTTTGTGAAGAAGTGCGCTATTTGCAATGCAAATAAGCCAGCGATGACAGTGTCGTGTCGTTTGGGTTCATATCCCGTACCACATAGGCCGTTTCAGAGAGTGCATATGGATATTCTGGGTAATTTCTCAGAGTCCGCTTATGGTTATAGACATTTATTAGTAGTTGTTGATGAGTTGACTCGCTTTGTCGAGATTTTCCCACTGAAATACAAATCAGCTGAGGAAGTTGCTATAGCGTTCTTTAAGGGGATAATTTGTAGATATGGTGTTCCTGAATGTCTGATCACAGACAATGGTAGGGAGTTTATTAATAAGACTTTAGACGGTCTTGCTAATTTACTGGGAATAAAGAAAGTGTCTATAATCCAGTATAGACCAGAAGCGAATGGGTTATGTGAGAGGGCGAATCGGAAAATAATTGAGGCGTTGCGCATGACAGTGGGCGGTTCCGATACACAATGGGACAGATCATTAGATGAGGTAAGACATAGTATCAACACTATGGCGAATGACACAATTAAGTTGTCTCCAGCAGAAGCTTTGTATGGGTACAAGTTGAAAGGACTTTTTGATTTGTTACCAGAGCAAGTTAAGGGTGATGTCACGGTCACTTCATTGATAGATACCGCGAAGGAAAGATTTGCGTGTATCGGTAAGGAACTCGAACTTAGTTCACGTGTAATGATAGAGAAGAGTAACGCGAAATCGAGGGGAGTAGCTTTTTCGATGGGTGATAGAGTGTTTGTTAAAGTGAATGTTCGGAATGATCTGAATTATTAGTTAAGTCCGAAGTTCCACGGACCTTTTGAGATTGTAGAGATCAAGAAAGGGAATAGATTTGTAGTAAAAGATGTAAATACTGGCGTGACGAAATTAACTCATATTTCAAAGTTAAAGAAAGTTGGGATGTAATGGAACATTTGTATATAGTCATGTAAGGGGATGTTTGTATATAGTTAGAGGGATAAATGGGTTGATGTTTGTATATATATATGATTTTTTTTTTTTTTGTCTTTTTGTTCATTCTAGATGTTGAAGTTCTTAATCATTTGTTTTCGAATGATTTTAGGAATTGAGACATGGGCTAATTTCATACGAGATTTGACCCGTGTGTTATTGTGTTATTGTGTTATGATGTGTTTTATCATCTGACGCAATATCTTTGTTGTTTAGGATTTAATTTAATTTTTTTTGGGGGGGGAGGTACTTAGTATATCGGACCGAACAAGTCTGATCTTTTTTTTCGGGTTGGGATATCGAATTTGAGTATTTGGATTTTTTTTTTTTTTCAGTTTCTTTTTAAAAATGAAGGGAGCTGTGTTGTGAGTAATTGTAGTTGTTAAGATCATGGGAGCGATTACCATTACATCAATTGCTATTTTGTTGAGAATTAGTCAGGTGTTGCGAAATATTTGCTAACCGGAGTAGAACTTTCATGTCTTTTACGAGATATGATACCTTTTAGTGTTTGGATAGGATTCTCGAGTATTTGTTTTCTGTTGGATAGAATTTTTTTTATGAGTGAGTTCCGTAGAGTTATTGTGCTTAATAGTGAGTTGACTGTGGATATTCCGGATACACACTTGGAATTAGTTCACATTAAGAGTGTTTGACTTTTGCATTAGTAGTTTTATTTGGTTCAGTAACATGAAACCTTTTTGTTATTAGACCTTTTCCGAGTGCTTTTGGAGACTCAGTAGTGATATGGGATGGAGTAGAGACTATGTTCATTTTGGGAGATCAATATCAGGGTTCGGGAGTTGATTGTAAGACAAGTTGTACTTTAGTTAGAGAGAAGTATGTGTGTGACAGTAGTATTTTCCAGTTGCGAGTTGTATCTGTGGGTGGTTGTGAATTATCGTTAGTTCATGGACAGACACCGACAGAATGTGACTTTAGACAGTTCCTGCGAGATTACCACATTGTGTCCACCAGCACCCTTACTAGTGCAGCAGATTGCTGTAAAAATCGTTCAGATAGTGAAACAAGCATGAAATTTGGCACAAACATTCCTAAGACTACGCTCTCTTAGAAAAGGGCGCTGGCCACCTGAAAATCCAAGATGGCGGCTATTTTTCAAAATGGCCGCCATCTATGTTGAGATTCACTGGTTTGGGAGCATCTATTGGATGGAATATGCCAGTTTTTTTTTTTTAAACCTCGACTTTTAGGTTATAAAAATGTTCCATACCACACATTTTATTGAAAACCCTTACTAAATGAATTGTAACCAAGATGGCGTACAAAATGGTTGCCATAAAAGTTTTTTTTTCTATCCACAGCGCTAGCAGACATAGAGACCAACTGTTTTTATTTAATGGTATATTCATGTGATCAGACAGTTTAACTAATATGCTATTTTCAACTGAAATAGTAATGGTATGGTCACATACAACATTGTGTCTAAGACTGTAACCATAAAAAGAAAAGAAGAGAAATACGGACTAAACGCAACCAATCTATGTATAGGTCTCTCAACCTACACCTTTGAAAAATTCGAGGATAAGAAGGTAGGCATAGCATGACACGTTGGATGCTCAAGCTAGATTATCTACTGAAGAGAGGGCAATATTTATCTAGACTTCACATTTGCAAGTGCACAGAGCTGTGCAGGGAAGACCCAGCTTGTAGCACTTGCACCTTTCCCGACAGCCTGCTTTGCATCCACATTTGGTAAGCTGTTGGCAACTCTTGGCTAAGGGCGAGTTGGTTGTCCAGAGGACTTGCCATGCTTCACCAGACTTTTGCCATCCCCACTCAGCAGGGTTCTCTGGCTGTGGCTGACACTGGGTGGCCTGCCCCCACACACAACCAGCCTGGTACGCAGCACGCTTGGTGTGTTGGAGGAGAGCTCCCCTGGTTGGTGGAATGGCCTCATATGCCCTTTGTTTTCTGGCAAACATATCAAGTCTAGCCTCATCCACAGTGCCAGCAGTGCTGGATCTTTCATACATAAGTATGACAAACCTCTCCAGGACCTTCAGGTCACTCTCTTCCACTCTGAGAGGGTAGTGACTCAGTTTGGAGAACACAGTGGAGGCCTCTGGAAAGATGTTCCATGTCTGCCAGGCGGTCTTCTTGCCCTTGCTCCGGAAGGCTGACACTGTATCACAGCCTGTGAACGCATGGAAGAAGAGCATGCCATTCACCTTCTCCTGGCCCAGAGAGTTGCACAGGTCATGCACAGCAATCCAGCGCAGGCTCTGGCCTTGGCCAAATGCCACCCATAGCTTCTCTAGCCCTAGATTGTGGAGAGTGGAGAAAGCACTGACTGCAACGACAAGAACATCTGTGTCATTTGCTTTAACCGTGATGGTCTTGGCTCCATGTTCTGTGGCATATTTGGCATGGAGAAAGATGCGGGTGTCAGCTTCCTCATGAGAGCACTTTTCCAGTCCCTGAAGACTAGCCTCATGAGTGCTGAGGACAGCAGACCCTTTCGTGGCAATGACAACATTTGTGGCAGACATCTGGGCAACTTTGTCTGCCAGGAACTGGAACAACTCTGTCTTGTTGGCATCGTGTCTTAGGAAATTGCGCCAGTTGGATGGAATTGTGTTCTTGTCTGTCACCTTGCGCCTTCCTCCTTGACCACGTTGGAGCCTGGTCTCAGCTTTGAGGCTGGATGTATTGTATACATCAAATACAAGATGTGATGATGTGTACTTGCTGCTATAGGATTGTATCACAGGCAAGAAGTCGCAAAGTGCATAGCCCTCAAAGGTCTTTCCTTTCTTTGGTGGCAAGGCATGGACCAAAGCTGATCCATCTACAATGAGGACATCAGTCTTTGGTTCTTTGTCTTCTAGTGTAACATGACTCTCCAGGACCGAGGTCAGCTGAGACTTCTGACATGTGTACAGCCTACCACCCTCACTTTCTGAGAATATTTGCTGCTTTAGCAATGATAACTGCCTCTGAAAGATCAGATGATTGAGCAAGTGCTTTTCCCACATCCTTTTGAAATGCAAGTAATACATCTCTGCCAGATTTATGAGCCTCAAGTTCTGGAATTTCTGCCAGAAGTTTGTCTTTGAGTCTCGTGGAATTTACACTTGGTGACTCTACACCTAATTGTTCCAGACGTTGTTGGTAGAGGTGGCAAATATCTGCCAGCTGAAATGTGACTGGATCATCTGAACAAAGGTGGTTTTCAACAATGTATGTCATCAGTTCTGACAGAACTAGTGGATACACATCTGATTCTGACTCAGTGCTACCTTGGTCTTTCTCAAGGCTCCTCAGGTAGGACCTTTTTCTGTTGTAGAGGGCACAAAGACAGGCATGGTGATACTTAAACTCCTGTGCAATGACATCCCCACCAGTCAACTTAGCAAGGAGCTTGCCATCACTAAGTATCTCTGCACATTCACGCAATTTCAAGTCAAGGCCCTTAGTACTAGCCTGTCTGAGATCAGATGCAGGTGCCACTTTCTCACAGAAAATGCAAACTTCATTGTCATGACTGGTTCGGCGCAGTTTTGCACGACTAGTCTCAGTGTTGCTGGTCTGGTCATTGGATTGTCGCTTTCTTGCACGGTCCAGTTTAGTGTTGTTAAACAACAAGCGACAGTTCACATGGTATTTTGCTGCATTTTTCCTGAGAGTGGCCTCTATGCCATCACCTTCATCCAGCCTTGCTGGATCCATTATCAGTGGCATTTCATTAATTTCACTGAACATGGGAATGTTCCTTGCCAGCATTGTGTACCCATCATGGTCTAGGACATGATGACTTGGAGGTGATGTCAAGTGCTCACCTCTTTTGTCCTTCTGACAAAGACAACACAAACTCCAGTTTGTTTTTCTACTGCTCAATATTGGATTGGCATCACATTCTGCCATGATTTCACTTTTGATTAAGGCCGAGGGGTTATCCTTTTACCACCTTAAACAAAGCACACATTCCTGTATGGGATTCAACTAGGTTCGGTCTCCCTACACCTAGCCCGATCATTCATCCAGTGCCATTTAAGTCCCGTGTGATCTGTACACCATCCGGGTAAGTACATGAACCATCATGTACAGCCCCCATACCCTTGGCTCGGCTCTCCCGCGCTGGCACATCCTGTCTATTCAGGTGCGGCTATCTAACTATAGCTGGTCTGGGGCTGTTAGAAAGCATTTGGGACACTAAACTAAACTATACTACAACTACTAGTCTAAGACTACAGGATTAGTAAAGCTGGATTAGCTGGCACTGAACCCCATGCTGAGTTACACAGCAGTGATGTCACCAGTGTGCCCTGGTTGTGTGCAGACATACACTCTTTTACATTTATTAATTTTCCTTCAAAATTGATGAGTTATTCGAAAGAGATGGCCTCATTAGGATCTAAAACCACAGAAACCAAGATCCATGCTTAAAACGATAATTGTTGAACGGGCATTATTTCTCATTATAATTATTGTTTCTACCTTTTCTTGGCAGCCATATAGCCCCCATATTTAAAGGTAAACTGTACTGGGAAGCTACAGAAACATAATATTCACAAGAAATAGTATGGAAGAGCTTTACCATATTGCTAGAAGCAAATACATGCCATTCTAGTGAAAAATTAGCCAAAATCTGTCGATACTGGCCGCCATCTTGGAATTTGGCCGCCATATTACATTTTTTGCGTGGCCAGCGCCCTTTTCTGATAGAGGGAACTTTAAAGAGCACTTGTGCAAAATTTCATGCTTGTTTCACTATCTGAACGATTCTTATGAAATATGCAATTATCTGCTGCACTATACTGCCGTGTTTTGCAAGGAGTGTGCAGTTACAATGATGTGCCAGGGCAACAAGTCGACATCATTCGTTCTTCAAGGATCCAAGCTGTTTGATGCTGCATGCCGTGTGATGTCAACGAACTTCTTGGTTATCAGCCGTGCTGTATTCAACAGTTCCGAGAAGATAATTATGCGTCATACGCATAATGAGCATTTGGTAGTGGCGGTACCTACAACCAAGGTGCCAATGACTGTTCCACCGTTGGAAGACATCGACAATCCTGTGATGTTCGAGTATCAGGAATATATTATGCTGACAATTTTAATCGTCTTAATAGCTATTTTACTGATAATTCTTGTTGTGGGGGTAGTAAAGCTTATTCGTGTTTGTAAGATTACATGTAAAGGCTCTAAGAACACAACCCCAGTGACTTTGGAAGTGCATCATGAGAGCAGTCCTTAATGCTGCAGTGCAGTAACATTGCTAATTGAGCATAGCTCTATTTTGTTATGGTTTATACATATGTTTTTTTTATTTTTAGTTCGCCATTAAGAGAGCGAGACGCTCTTATGTGGTGGCCGAGCTCTATTTAAAGGACACATATATGCATTTCATAGCTACAATACTTTAAGATGTTATCGTGGAAGGTTCGGAGTGAGAGCGAACTGGGTCGAGAGATTCGATGCGAGATTGCTGAAACAGTGCATAGTTTGATTCCTTCAGCTCTTTGCGCAAGAAGCTCAGCAATATTGGAGATCAGGTGATCTCCGAAGCGCTATGTATATTCGTGAGTACGTGCGTTACTTTGATCTAGATTATGCCAAAATCTGCCCTAAAAGTGAGTTTGATCGTTCATTAACGTGATAGAACTGCAGCTATACAGTCATAACTTTGAAGTGGTTCCAGGCTTTGAAAATCGGCAGATAAGGTAGAGTCTCAAATCTCTGTTTTTATGGGAGAAAATTGAACTTGTGATTTTTACCATGACTTTCTAATCATTATGAACTTATGAACTGGTGTGGGAAATTTAATATGAATATTCATATTTTTATATTATTATTTTGCTATGTTACGTTTGCCATATCTTGGCTATGCATTTTACACTTTCCATTATTGTGTTTTGTATTTCGTGTATTTTTGGGAGTTTTCTATCATATTTAATTCTTTCGACA
>JANJGK010000020.1:11605627-11615627 GCA_039081455.1 Macrobrachium rosenbergii | reverse complement strand
ATATATTAATCCCGAGGTAGAGCGAATTGGATGTTAAAGGATATTTGTAGCTTACTGATTATATATATATATATATATATATATATATATATATATATATATATATATATATATATATATATATATATATATATATATAAATATATATATATGTATATATATATATATATATATATTTATGTGGATATATATTATTATTATTATTATTATTATTATTATTATTATTATTATTATTATTATTATTATTATTATTATTACTATCATTATTAAAACAGTTTAGCCAGACCACTGAGCTGATTATCACCTCTTATAGGTCTGGCTCGAAGGACTTGGATGAAATGACAGGTCTAGGTTAGAAGCCTAGCACTGGGACCAAATAAGTCATTCAGTATGGTGATGAATGAATGAAAATGAAATTAAAAACTACACAAAGGCATACGCTCTCATGCTGGAACACACTCACACAATAAATAAATTCATTAGATGCCTAAGGATTTTCGTATTTTTTTTATTTACTTTTTTATATTTTATTAATTATATCACAGCTCCTTATGAACATTAAAATTGGTATTAGTGAAAATATAGGCGATCCTGACAAATTTCCTTCATTGGTCTATTTCCAAAATTTGATAATCGCTGCAGGTTATATTTTGGCCATTCACACAATACATGTTTTACTGCTATCAACACTTCACAATTTGGGCATTCGGGAGGAGGGCCACATGGACTGTTCAGTATGTGTCCATGTATCAAACGAGTATGGCCTATTCGAAGGCTCGTCAGAATTACTTGTGTGTGTGTGTCTCTCTCTCTCTGATATGATGAACTCCATTTTCCAACACTGGATTTTATCTGCATTTTAATTTATTAACTTCAGGGTCTTCATTCCATATATTTTGCTATTTACTTACAATGATTGTATTCATATATCTTATAGAGTCACTACTAGGGATGTTTACATTTGCTCTTGTCATGTTCATAAATTGATGTTGCAGTTTACGGATTTCAAAATCTCATTGGAAATGAAATAAGCAATTGAGGAATACTTCTTATGGCAGAAGCCTTCTTGTGAAAGGTATAATTAGAATATCCATATTCAAAATATCATAAAGTCCTATTGTTCCGACGTTCCTTGTCATCAAATCAAGAAACATAATTGCTTTCAGTACTAGAGAATATCTCCTTACCCACAATCTTTTATATATAAAATACACGAATCTAAATTGGTTATGCATATTGTATTCATGTATTTTTAAGTAAATAAACTGAGCTCAGATCTAACCATTTTTCACGAACACTTTCATTTGCTTTCATTGTTTCACAGTCATTTCTTTTATCACTGACACTATTCTTTTTCGAGTCCTTGTTTGTAACTCAAGAAGCATATCATGGTCGGTCCTTTGAAATACTTCAGTATTTCTAAGTTTACAGGGCGTGAAATGTATTTATAATATACCTCCTAAAATGTCAATATTTATGTCATGCCCAGATACAAGTTAAAAGCATTGCATTTGAACTTTCTTTTGTTTTACAATCCTAGTTTATAAACCTCGAATTTCAGTTGTACCTGTCGTTCTGGCGTTTCTGAAACTCTTTGGTTATGAAAATCAATTAAGTGTGTGATTTATTAATCAGAAAGCTTTTTTCCTTCAAAACTCCTACTTTTAAATCCAGTCTTGATTTCACTCCCTTTTTTTAGGTACTTTTGGCTCCCAAATGATCTACGCAAAGCACACCACCAAATTACATCAACCGGCAAAACTTGTGATTTTGTAGCTGATGTCCATGCTCACTCATTCACACACGCTTGTTTGTCCTTGTACACCTTATTTAGCATTTATTACCTAAATTTCCGTCCTGAAAGCTTTTGCATTAAAATGCATACCTCCAGACATAAATGCAACCAAACACAATCACTCAAACACATAATGATCTATTCATATGAATTAAATATTATAGCCATGAATTGCTTCACAATAAGCAGTTTTTTTTTTTATATATTCCTTAGTCCAGAGGCCATTCTTTAAGTATGTATGTCTGTATATATTACTAAAAGGACCTCATTCAAACTGGATGGTATCTAATGGGGTATTTATTCAGAAAAAGTTACAAACTTTCTTGGACAAACAGTCCAAATTATCAAGTATCCGTACATTTGGACTGTTTGTCCAAGAAAGCTTGTAACTTTTTCTGAATAAATAACCCATTAGATACCATCCGGTTTGAATGAGGTCCTTTTAGTAATTCTATTAATGCACAGAACAATTCTGTATGTAATAAAGTTCATGTCTGTATATATACATGCGAAAATTTTTATTATAAGTTTACTTGCGCTGATTACAAAAGTCAAGGGGACAGCATATTAACATATGGTCCATGGGTTAGAATGCTCTCAGCTCGAGCAAGAGACTCCACGATCGATTCATAATCAGCCAGAATGCTCTGTAACGTTATCTTGAGGAAGCCAGTTGTGGCTACGTTGGGCTGAGTGGTGAGTTAAGTGCCTTGTAGTTAGAAGACTAATGTGCAAAAATCTGGTGGAAAAGGCATTACAGACGGACAGAGAGAGAGAGAGAGAGAGAGTAGAGTAGTTTTTGGCACATAAGGTTACTATATCTGTGATCTTTATACATCTAATATATGGGAAAGGGATGAAGTCGCACGCCTTGCTTCTGATATGACGCAGCTGAACTTAATGGGTTATAATGTGAGCGTAGTCTGACAATTACAGGCAAAACACGCACACACACACACACACACACAACACACACACACACACACACACACACACACACACACACACACACACACATATATATATATATATATATATATATATATATATATATATATATATATATATATATATATATATATATATATATATATATATATATTGAACTCACTGTACCTTAGGAATAATTTACAGCCAAGGGGATTATAACTTACATGTGCCTCTACTTCGGCCAGCATTCGGACCATGATATGGTTTAGACACAATGTTAGACAGTGACGTTTACCACCCGGCTATCAAGACAGAAACACTTATCAATTATGATTCCTCTTGGGCGTAAGACATTCCGTGGTATAGTGAATTAAATACTCAAGGATATTTGCCGCTTAATATATATACAGTATATACATGTATATGTATATATATATATATATATATATATATATATATATATATATATATATATATATATATATATATATATATATATATGCGTGTGTGTGTGTATGTTGCTTGGCGTGCGTGAATGTGTGTATATATCAGGTATAAAAGGATCACTATAAATGTTAGATTTTGTAAAAATCGGTTAACACTCTACCAGACTATAAGGCTTATATTCGTGAATTGCTGATTTTTTTCCGAAAATAAATCAACATTTTGTATTTCCAAATGATGACTAATGTTATAAAAGAGAGATGTATTGTTCCTCTTCAGGACGTAATAGGATTTGTAGCGTTCCTCTTTAGATGATAATATATGCAACGTATTTCCTGCGGGACTTGGATCCATAATGAGCACTAATTACTTTGCTTAGCGTGGCTTGCTGAGTGAATCATCATAATGTTAGTGGGTTCCATCTGGGAACTTATACACAAACAGATAGACACACACATAAAGACACACACACACACACATATATATATATACTGTCTATATATATATATATATATATATATATATATATATATATATATATATATATATATATATATATATATATATATATATATGTGTGTGTGTGTGTGTGTGTGTGTTTATGTATATCTAAATGCGCTATCACAGATAATCCAATAGTTTCGAATTAGGTTTCCTTTGTGAATGAGTTACTTCCAGAGGGAATTATACAAGGTAATCACGTTGACCCTGACCAGGATTCTACCAGGCCTTTGTGAGGTGATATATGCAGACAGTGGCATCTGGTTCTTCTAAGACGTAAGATTTTAAATGCGCACCCTTCCATAATTAGGTGTGGCCCTTATTTATGTACTCATACAGCTTTCTTTGTATAGGATTCTCAGACTCTTTCACCAGTCTCTCCACTTCACTCTGATCCATTCAAGTAACCTGCCAGTATGAGCCTTTCAAAATCCTCTTGCTAACACTTTTTGCCCACATAACAGATGCAACGTCTTTCGTTCTTTCGCTTACCCTCATCATCACACATTCCATATGAATCTTAAACAGGCTCATAGACTTGAACTGTCTTAGTTTAGACCTATTTTATGGGCAGTCAATTTCCCATTCACATAATCTTGCATGTTACTCCGATTAGTCTGAAACATTTCTGACTGCCATTAAGAAACAAATTCAAAACATTTCCAGTATCCCAATCTTTCTGTCATTAGCAATTTTACCGCAAGATTTTCCCGCAAACAATAATTCCTCTTTTACAAAGCATTGAATAATCAGTTTAAAATGTTTGTCTTCAAAATCCTTCAAAGACAAATTCCAATGTTTTGTCACAACGGTTCCCATACGCGTCTCTATTACGTTTACTTGGAAAAAGTTGACCATTGATAATGCACGGAGCTGAAAACACAAGTCACTTCCTCATTCAAGTGACATCACAAACGCCCGTTAGGACGCCTCTTCTCGCATATCTGTAGACATCAATACACACACACGCATATATATATATATATATATATATATATATATATATATATATATATATATATATATATATATATATATATATATATATATATATATATATATATATATATATATATATATATATCACATTACCACAGGTGAAAAATAAGAAACGGGGTGTAGGTCCTGACCAGTTTCGACTTTATTTCCAAGCCATTGACGAAGGACTGATACAGAGTGTGAGAAGTCACAAATATATATACTACAAGAACAGTACTGACGAACATACACAACCGTTAGAGACTCCATATCCCCACTCAGGCCGGTGTCGAGGTAGGAGTGGCCTTTAAAACTCATTTGGCTAAAAATCACAATAGACTCTCAGGGGACATTGCTGATAAACAGACCATACCCCACCTCAGATCCACACCTGACAGGTGTCATGGAGGCGGAGTTTGGAAACTCATTAACATTACTTACCCTCGTACTGTGTTTACAAATATGATAATCCTATTTTCATACATCTCTACTGCCTACCTTAAAGTTTAAACAATTTACAAATTTCTTTTGATATTAAAGGATCAAGTTTATACATCCCTTGACTGATATTCATATTATGGTTGTAACTTTCTTTTATAAAGCTAGATTCAATGATGTTCCTTTCCAGTGCATTATTAGAATATACAATCCTTTTTGCCCCTTCCCAGTTGATAGCATGATTGTTCTCACTAACATGTACAAATATACCACTGTTCCCTTGTGCATATCTCACACATTTCTTATGCTGTTCAATTCTTTTTTCAGTGCTTTCCCGGTTTGGCCAATATAAAAGTTGTCACAAGACTTACACGGAATTTTATATACACACCCTTTAGTATTGTCTGGGGAGTTCTTGATAAGTACATTTTTCATTGTTGTATTGTTCTTAAATGCGACATTAACACCAAATTTCTTAAGAAGATGAGGGATATCTTTCTTATTATTATTATAAGGCAAAACAAGCAAATTTTTTGTGTTGTAAGGTTCTTTCTGGTTTTGATACATAGTCTTTTTTGCCGCTTCAAATGCACTGTTCAATACACTATCAGGATATTTCAATTTTTTGCCTGCATTCCTAATCTTATCTATTTCATCATCAATATATTCAGGGCTACATACCCGTAGTGCTCTTAAAAACATAGATGAAAACACTGACTTTTTAACCTTATTGCTTTGTCCAGAATAGAAATGCACATAGGAAGAAATATTAGTGGGTTTTCTATAGACACTATATTTAAACCCACCACTAGTGTCTATAGAAAACCCACTAATATTTCTTCCTATGTGCATTTCTATTCTGGACAAAGCAATAAGGTTAAAAAGTCAGTGTTTTCATCTATGTTTTTAAGAGCACTACGGGTATGTAGCCCTGAATATATTGATGATGAAATAGATAAGATTAGGAATGCAGGCAAAAAATTGAAATATCCTGATAGTGTATTGAACAGTGCATTTGAAGCGGCAAAAAAGACTATGTATCAAAACCAGAAAGAACCTTACAACACAAAAAATTTGCTTGTTTTGCCTTATAATAATAATATGAAAGATATACCTCATCTTCTTAAGAATTTTGGTGTTAATGTCGCATTTAAGAACAATACAACAATGAAAAATGTACTTATCAAGAACTCCCCAGACAATACTAAAGGGTGTGTATATAAAATTCCGTGTAAGTCTTGTGACAACTTTTATATTGGCCAAACCGGGAAAACACTGGAAAAAAGAATTGAACAACATAAGAAATGTGTGAGATATGCACAAGGGAACAGTGGTATATTTGTACATGTTAGTGAGAACAATCATGCTATCAACTGGGAAGGGGCAAAAAGGATTGTATATTCTAATAATGCACTGGAAAGGAACATCATTGAATCTAGCTTTTAAAAGAAAGTTACAACCATAATATGAATATCAGTCAAGGGATGTATAAACTTGATCCTTTAATATCAAAAGAAATTTGTAAATTGTTTAAACTTTAAGGTAGGCAGTAGAGATGTATGAAAATAGGATTATCATATTTGTAAACACAGTACGAGGGTAGTAATGTTAATGAGTTTAGAAACTCCGCCTCCATGACACCTGTCAGGTGTGGATCTGAGGTGGGGTATGGTCTGTTTATCAACAATGTCCCCTGAGAGTCTATTGTGATTTTTAGCCAAATGAGTTTTAAAGGCCACTCCTACCTCGACACCGGCCTGAGTGGGGATATGGAGTCTCTAACTGTTGTGTATGTTCGTCAGTACTGTTCTTGTAGTATATATATTTGTGACTTCTCACACTCTGTATCAGTCCTTCGTCAATGGCTTGGAAATAAAGTCGAAACCGGTCAGGACCTACACCCCGTTTCTTATTTTTCACCTGTGGTAATGTGTGATAAATGAATCACGTACAAAAGTGATAATAATCATATATATATATATATATATATATATATATATATATATATATATATATATATATACCTGTGTGTGTGTGTTTGCTCGTCAATATTACACATGACTTTTTTATACTTTCAAATTATAATTCACAAAGAACAGATTAATATAGAATTCCCTTTACCTCGGAATAACTTGAACACAATGGGGATTGCTCATATATATTTTTATACAGCTTCATGATGATGGTCAATTTAATCCTTCTTCCCATAAGCCCCAAAGGGAACATGCATGGCAAAATCAAAATCAGGCTATCCCTTTTGATGGCTGAATGGTTATAGTCACTATTACCTTACCTCCTCCCTCAAAATTCATAGGTTCGAATCCTTCTCAGCGTACGAGGAATTGTATATAATTCCATAATAGTACAGGATGTTCCAAAGCTTAGGTGAATTGGATATTATGGCCTGTTTGTGACTTGATCATGAAAAGCATAAGATGTTACAAAACTGTCACTGAGCTGTCATGGTGGATATATATATATATATATATATATATATATATATATATATATATATATATATATATATATATATATAAATATAAATATATATATATATATATATATATATATATATATATATATATATATATATATATATATATATATATATATATATATATATATATATATACACAAACACACACATATATATATATACACACCCATATATATGTGTGTGTGCGTGTGTATGTTTGTGTTTATCAATCTTGCAATGCATAAAACCTTTGTTGTATGTAACGGCGTTCTACTAATAATCATCGAAAAATTATTTCATAATTAATTTAGTGGGAGCATGCAATGAAAGTAAGGACGTAGTACAATGGACAATGCCATTAATAGATTTTTTACATAATGACCGTAATGAGTAGGAATTATTTAGAATACTCATCTTTATTATTTATAATTATTTTCTACTAAAAACAGTCCAAACAAAGACGGAAAATAATTTCATTAATTGCATGTAATCAGACATGTTTTATGTTCCAAGACTCGACGTGGGACACAAACGTCATCTATTTATAATTAACTGGTCGAGTGCGGAGTATGACGTCGTCTCTATTTCCTTCGAAAATTTATGGAACCTCCGAGTGGCAGCTGTCTGTCTTGCATGACTTAATATCCTCCTAAAGGTAGTGCAGTAAGTATATCAAAATAACATTAATAAAATCATCCCTGCATATCACTATGCTTTTGTATATATATATATATATATATATATATATATATATATATATATATATATATATATATATATATATATATATATATATATATATATATATATATATATATATATATATATAACACACACACACACACACATATATATATATATATATATATATATATATATATATATATATATATATATATATATATATATATATACATAACCTACTACTGGTTTCTTTTACCTGATAAGTATGTGTTTCATGTAACCGTATTGTTCGTTTAATTTCTCGCTGTTCTCACTTTCTTCGATTACTCTGTCACCACAACCCTCGAGCCCATATGGGAAATAAAAAATTATATATATATATATATATATATATATATATATATATATATATATATATATATATATATATATATATATATATATATATATATATAATAAGTACTATGGTTGTGGTATGCGGATCTTTGAATGCATGATAGTGTTGTCTCCAACCTTAAAAGTGTAAATTGTGAATTCAAACGTTAAATTGCAAATAGCCAATTAATATCGGGTTGTTGTACCTTGGTATAAACCTAAGGAGAGTTATATTTGAGAGAAGCACCGGCAAATGAAGTTTTCTCTGCTGGCGGTTCTCCCACGTTTCTGCACATAGATTATGAATGAGGTTGGTGAGCCTTGTGTTTTTTCTTTAGAACTAGCCTTGTTAGGACACAAACACACACACACACACACACGCACACACACACACACACACACACACACACACACACACATATATATATATATATATATATATATATATATATATATATATATATATATATATATATATATATACATGTATATATGTATGTATGCACGTATGTATGTATGTACTCGTAAGTATGTATGTATTAATAGGAACAAATGTAATGGAATGGACACTGGAACGAGAATTCTAATGTTTCGAAGAGAGGGGAAGAAAAATAACTGAGTTTTGCAGACTAAGCATAATGATTTGACACAGAGTATATTCAGGAAGAGGAGGCGTTACGAGTCCGTCTGTGTGGAAGAGTCGTTCCCTGTGAAAAGATGAACGCTGTAGCCTTGAATCAGTGGAGTCAAGGAGAGCCAAGATACCGATAGGGGAAGCTTCATTTAGTTAACGAATGGCCTGATGTAGTCCTATGGAGCATTGGAATAAAATATGAGTATGAACCCTGAAAATGAAAGACAACATAATCCGGAGGACGAAAAATTAGATGTTTAAATCTTCAAGAGCTTCCTTACAAAATTACTGACTTCTAAAATATCGAGTCTTTTAGACGAAGCCCCTCGATACTGATATATTTCTTGCAGTAATTACGCAACCGAGCTTCCGTAAATAGCCTTTTCTCCTCTTCATTTGTTTATGAATGCCAGTAACTGTTAGTGTCGCCAATGCGCTTCACATTGTGCACTGTAGACATTACTAAAGGTTGTTTGCAGCGTCCCTTTGGCCCCCAGCCTTTTATTTTATCTCCATTTCCACTTCCTTTCATCAGTTTTACTGTCCAACACCTCTTTTTAGTGTTACCCCTTTGTGCAACTGGGAAGTTTTCTTCCAGTTCCACCTTTGGATCTCAGTAATTCATTTCCTTTAGTTTTTTATTATCTTTACCTCGTGTAACCACCCCAACTCTCTCTTTTCCTGTCCTAAGCGCCGGATGGCCGAAAATGACCTAGTGCTTGGCTTGACAGTTCTAAATTTTATA
>JANJGK010000020.1:11590627-11600627 GCA_039081455.1 Macrobrachium rosenbergii | reverse complement strand
ATCATCTCTAACAGTGAAAGGGGTAAGTCGAATGAAATGTTAGTAATTCGAGCACTGATGGGTCGGGGGATTGGGTAAAATTCGCTGTTATGTTAGGACCTATTCGCCTGCCCGGGAAAAACCTCAAGTATGTGTTACTTAGGTTCCACCTCCTTTTATGACCTTTGCGTCCGAATTGCTAATGTCCCGGACTCTCACTCGAAAGGCCGAGGTTCGTTCCCGCGTGAGTCAGAAATTTATTTCTGTGAAACACGTTTCCATGTGTTCATTTCCATATATATATATATATATATATATATATATATATATATATATATATATATATATATATATATAGTATATATATATATATATATATATATGTGTGTGTGTGTGTTTGCATCTGTTTATGTGTTAGAAGTAGGCGCCGTGGGCTCTTAACTTCTAAATATCCTCACACATTTTTCATACATAGTAGACAGAGGGTATTCTCAGAGTTAGTAGGTTCGTGGGTTTGAATCCTACCACGAAGGGAGGCGGCTTCTTCCCTTATTCATTACCAAGTTCAAAGGCTTGTTGAGGAAAGGATATCCGAAATGAGTTTCCTTTGTTGCTATTAGTATTTTAAGGTCAATTTGACTGGTACATGTTCTCTCTCTCTCTCTCTCTCTCTCTCTCTCTCTCTCTCTCTCTCTCTCTCTCTTTATGCATATGTGTGTGTTTATTTCTATCTATCTATCTATCTATCTGTCTATATATATACATACAAACATACATATATATGTGTGTGTGTATAAGTTAGTTCGAACCTAACACGAGCGTACATCTACGCCATTAAGTTCCATTTTAAGCATAAGAAGGGATGCATCCTTGAGTTGATTACAACAAATACGATAAAAAAAGGAGTTGTCAACCCTTCACCAATTACTCTGAGACTGTCTTGATTAATCCTTCAATTTCTCATTAAATTCACTGTCTCCCTCTCTCTTGGCACGTTTGGAGTAAGATTTGTCAGGAAATAAAGCAAAGAACAATTGGCAGAGAGAGAGAGAGAGAGAGAGAGAGAGAGAGAGAGAGAGAGAGAGAGAGAGAGAGAGAGAGAGAATACTATTACCTCCAATAATATCTTGTTTTAATAAAGCCTTCTTTCCAACTACCCAGATTTGGGAGTCCAGCCCCTCAGCCATTCCGTCGAGAAATTGGTGTCATCAATAATCCCAGCATCTTCATCTGTAGCCATGATTACAGAGATTTACAAAAATATTTCATAGACCACTGGCTATTCAGTATGCGAGTGACCTTGGAAAATATGTAAAGGTTTATAACGAAATCCAGATTTATTTCATTACAGACATACAGTACCTTACTTTTGAGCAAATGGCCACAGAAATATATTTTCTTCTGGATTATATAATAACCTTTTCAACGAGGAAATTTCGCATTGAAGTTTTACTAATTGGGAAAAGATATTCGTATAGATTAATTGCCTTGAAGAAAATCATCATAAAAACCATTAAATTCTGAGAACTCAGACTCATCGCTTTCACGGAAATTTGTCACAGAAGACTATATATATTTCGTTATTTTATTTGTGTAAAGAAACTGGTGACACTGCCGGTCATGTCACGCAGTCTTGCATACTTACTACCAATCTTGAACCAACAAGTAGTATCATATCACTGCAGGGAGTCATAAAGTATTTAAAGTTTATTTGACGTTTCCCATGAAATCAATTGTTAAGCAGTTGAATCGAAAGTATCTCGATTCGATGTTCTGGGGAAATGCAATCGATGGTGAATTCCATATCAAAACTTGCTCAGTATGTTCTGTTCCGTTTTCATTTCTGAGCTGAAGTTAATCACTAAATCCTTTAACCCGGTGCCCTTTCTTTGATCCAGTCTGAGAGGATTTCATAGCAGTATTGTACGTAAAGGGTTTTCCCTGTACCTGTCTTAATGCCTGTTGAGTGTGCTCGAGGCTGGATTTTTAATTAGCGCAATGTCCCTAAGTCATTAAAGTTTTCCCATCCAACGAAAAACTGAGGTATATCCGCTGTGGCACTGGACATCCATCCTGAATTAGCTAACATCAACAATGTCCATATCCAGATTCTATTTTCATTTTTTGGCTGATGTCATCTAGATTTCGTCTCTGTATTAACCCTTGAATGTTTTAGTTTGGTCTTTTTATTTGTATTGGACAAGACCTTCCTTTTAGCTTTGCTGTGTAATGGTAGTGCTTTATATTATCATCCTTTCAAATTTTCCATACAACGCTTATAAATACCCTTTTATAACATGCAATAAGACAGTATCACGCTTTCTTTCTCTCATGGAAATATATAGCTTGTTCTAATTTTTTTTTCATAATATTTGATACAACAGCTTAACAGCAAGAATAGGAAGACAGAAAAAAGAACTGAGGTAAACCAGTAGTGGAGTAGATTTTAAACTGCTGTTTCGAAGAAGACTGAATTAGTGTCTTCGAAGTATCCTAAGGAATTACGGCGACCTTCACTGGGAGCTCGTGAGGCGACTGGAGTCGTTTATCTTTTGGATCTCTTGGCACAGAGAGCGAAAGCTTTGCGACAGAGATAATCGCTCTTAAAAGTTGGAAATCAGGCCGTCGTCCTGAAAATGGTGCAGCCATTAAGTTGTTAACTGAGAGCTAAAATACTACTTACTGTCTTCCGTTAACCGCTATTTCCGTGTGCCAGCTTATTAGTTCATGTGAAGTTCTTGCTAGCATCTAACCTCTCCTGCTCAATTACGTTGATATGTTGCTTGACACGAATTGAAAGTCAACTCTTCTACACTCTGGGAAAACAAAGTAACACTCACTAACTACGCATTTCAGAGCTACTTTACACGGCTTTAGTTTTATTTCATTTTAAAGATTGTTTCATCTCTACGGAAAGTCATATTTGCCAAGCTCAGAGAATATTTACCGACACTTAATACAATTAATGTTCTAATTTTAAATTTACAGTTCTAACGTTATTAAAAAAAATTATTATTAGTAATGATAATAAATACCACTATCACAAGAAAGGTAGAAAATAAGGAAAAACATTAATTAACATACTGACAAAGCTGAATTAATGCACAGATAACTTTATAAAAAAGAAATAAAATTCTTTCAAATTCTGATTCTATTATTTTGCAAAACGCCCTCTCCCAAAATGTCGAAAAGAAATTCAAACTTTGAGATCCTCGAAATGAGTTTCCTTTGAGGTATTTGAATCGCTGCTCATCCAACAACCCTTTTCCTATTTGATTCTCTTTACCAAGAAGACTTTAATAATTGTCCCCTGAGATTACGTTAATCCTGTAGAGCGATTCCGTTTGAGAGTTTTTAATGGGGAATTTCATAGCACCCATCCCCCATAAAACAGAGAAAATGAAAAATGGTTTTATAGAGTATATTGTGAGTCTTATTCTTCTGCCTGGTGCTTTAGTAAAGTTAGATATTTTTCTGGAAGAAGTATCAGACTTTGTTTTCCTTTTACCTGTTTATTGGTAATCTCAGCTACCCGCATGCTAATATATATATATATATATATATATATATATATATATATATATATATATATATATATATATATATATATATATATATATATATATATAGTTACTGTAAGAAAATAAAAAGGAAAGTTTGTATTTTTATGATTTTTTAATTTTTTTTCAAATATCTTCCTATTACCATATAAGAATCTCTTAATTTTTTTTTACTTCTCGAAGTGAAATTAATATATAGGAGGCTCACGACGGAAACCTATCTCTGTAGGGGTCTAGGCGAGTTTGTCTAAAACAATTGGTCTAAAATACAATTTGTCTAAATCAATTTGTCTAGACCAATTCGTCTAAAACAATTTGTCTAAAGTACAATTTGTCTAATAACAAAATGTCTAAAATACAATTTGTCTATATTAATAATAAAAAAAATAATCAAATAAATCAAAACAAAAATTGAAAAAGGTGAATAAAAAAAAATATCTTTTCTGAATTTCTATTTCTTTACGGGTAAGGTTTTATATTTTTTGCTCATAAATTATATTTTCTTCCCTTATTGGGAGTTAGAGATCGAAAGTTAGATTTAGGTTTTTCTTTTCTTAGTCTTGTACGCTTTTCCAACCTTTTCAGATAGGTAACGATAGGGGAAAACAAATATAGCTAATATAAACAACAACTTCAGGAAATCATCAACGCCACACCCTAAAGTGGCAATTAGGAGTTTTTTTTTAGATCATTATTTCTAGAAAGAACTTAGAATAACTTCTTTCTTGTTCATTTTTTTCAAAAGATATTATTTACAATTTTATTTTTTTTAATAATAATAATAATAATAATAATAATAATAATAATAATAATAATAATAATAATAATAATAATAATAATAATAATAATGGGGAATGTAGTTCAAAGTGTGAACGAGGTGAAAGAAATTATAGTAAATAAAATAAAATAAAGTAATATATTTATTGAATGCAGAATTAGATGTAGAATTACATAAAGGAAGAAATTAAAGAAAAGACAGGTAACTTAGCCTAAAATTAATAAAATACATTCATATAGAACATTAAAATGTAAGATTTAATACATAAAAGATTAATAAAGGTTTTATTAAAAGATAACTTCTGAATAGACTACTTTTATAGTTAAAATGAAAGATTGTGGGCAATACCACGTAGGTAATCAATAATATTATGTTGATCAAAAGTTTGAACAAGACTATTTAGACGTTTTGCTGAATCTCGATAGCGCTTCCTTGGGGGTTCTGGCTCTATCCCTGCAACATATTGCTCAATTCGTACCTCATTTAAACTTTGTTCTTTTTTTAAACAGTTGATGAACTTCCATATATTGGGGTGATGTGCACCTACTTCAGTTTCGAATCCACGATGCCATGCTTCGACGGCATTGTTCGTTTTAGGAAGATTCATAAGCACTCTAGAATACATATACCACATATCATGTGGAAAAAGAGGTGGACGTCGAGCGTATCGTCTATTAGGCCTCCCAATCCAAGTGTCTTCGAAATAATCGATGACCTCTTGTGCTTCATGGGGGAAGATGTTGTTATCACAGAATAATTCAAACGCGTCTATTACGCTAGCTACGGGTACGAATGCCAATGCTGGTAGCATCCTCATCTGTAGAGCAAAACTGGTTTCTGTTTCATATTTTCGTCTTTGGCCATTATTTTGTATTGCACGGAAAATACATTGGCTAAAGTGGAAAAAACAACCTTTTTGTTCTGTATTTGGAAATTCCTTCAGACACGCTTTCATCATAGCTTTCTCAAAATCGATCGTTATTGATAGTGGTGCGCACAAAGGTTCAAGCTTCTTTAACTGCTGTAAAAAAGCTATATAAGTTTCTTCTGTTTTGTCTGGCAGTAATGCAAAAAGAAGTGGCAACGAAACTTTCTGTTTTAGTCCATGAAATGTATATAGCTGATGAAATAGCAAAGGTACTGTTTTAAATGTTCCGTCAGCATACCAGTGACTACTTTGTGATAAACACTGTAAATTCCGTTTGGTTGCAAATATGACTATACGTTTTTCAACCGGTCCCGAGTCATACATTAGAAACTGATCACCTTCAAAAGTAATGGTTAGATCAGGTGGAAAAACGATTTCACTGCATGTTGATGGTAAGGCTGGTCCAGTGAGGTTTGCTGTCTTACAGATCTTATAGTTCTCTTCATACTTTGCACCTTAGGAAGTTTTGGAGCAACAGCTTGATCGCAATCTTCGAGCACATTAGATAAAACTGATCTGGGTGCGTCTTGTGTTGTCTTTGCCTGATGACGTATTTTTGTCATAATATCCTTTGCTGCACTTTCGGCCGCATCTAATACATGGTTGTGATTTGTAGATGATTTTACGATGTGATCATTTGCCGTAATTATACGAGCGCGGCATTTTGTTATCGGATATTTATCACACTTCCAATATACTTGGTCGTCATTTTCAGGAAAGTTTGTTTCTATTTCAAAACAATCATTGTAGTTCTGTAAATAACTTTTTTTATTCACCTTTTTCAGTTTATGTTTTGATTTATTTGATTATTTTTTTATTATTAATTCAGACAAATTGTATGTTAGACATTTTGTTATTAGACAAATTGTACTTTAGACAAATTGTTTTAGACGAATTGGTTTAGACAAATTGATTTAGACAAATTGTATTTTAGACAAATTGTTTTAGACAAACTCGCCGGATCCCGGACCCACTACTGGATCGTCGATACAACAGAACATTTGACCATCCTTCGTCTTCGTATTAGCAGTTTCAGTTTTGTATTAACTTTCTTTTAAATGGAAGTTCACCAGTGGCCTAATTATTTATTAGTGTTAGTTATTTTGTAAAGAAATACAGCCTCATATGTCACAAGTACGGTTTCCAGTTTGATCCCGATTTTGGATCTCGGGATTTCGGAACAATTTTGAAAATAATCCGGGATTTCCCAGGAAATTCAATTATTTTTTTTAATTGTATATTTTCATTGTTAACCATTGAAAGTTTATCTGTTTTACAAGAGTTAATAGATAAAATCTTAATAATAGGGATAATAAAACAAACAGCATTAATTTTTACTGGTATTTAATTGTAAGAAAATATCAAGGAATATAACTTTCGATGAGTTACACTGGCAAATCTGTTGGTGTCGTCTAGCAAAATATAAACAACTGATTTGGATTTTTAGACGGCCTATGTTTCTTGAAATACTAAGTAGCTTTGCCCAACAACTAATGATAATGAATGATGTCCTACAAAAACTACTCAGTTTACAGTTGTGACACAAATTAATATCTATTTTGAAAGCTGCATCAGTGTAACCTAGATGTTATAAAAATGAAATATATATAAGTTTTGAGTTTCAAAATAAACCAAGTTTTTTTTTTTCAACTTTTGTTGTTATTTCCAAAATTGTAATACAACATTCAGTACAGAAACATAAGTTTTTTCTCAATTTTCAATTAAGAATTACGTTTGCACAGAAAAAGATAAAGTATTGAAAGTACAGATTTTTTTAATAAATTTTAAGTATATTTTTCTTGATAACGAGAAATGCAATTATTTCTTGAGCAAAAAAACTAAACAATGCTGTGCATAAAAGTATTTGTTCCAGTAAAGAAAAGTAAAAATGAAATAATTCTGAAAAGGCTTCTATTATCGAAGGATAATAGAGAGGCTCCATTAAAGAGATTTGTTGGAAAATGAAACACAAGTTAATACGCAATCTAATATAAAGGCACATGAACATTGTTAGAGAAATAACATTGCAAAATATTCATTTACTAATTACTTTGTGCTGCAGACATATATTAATCACGTAACATGCGTATTGCATTTATGCTTTTGTCACTTAATCGATTCGAAGTTTTGTTATGAAAAGGCCTGCAGCAGAAAAAGCCCTTTCAGACTCGACAGACGCAGGTGGCACCGATCTGATGGCCTCAGGTCCAAATTTCTGGCAGTTTCACGGTAAAAAAGGCTGCAAATCTCTTATTCATAGCGGAGACCTATGCGTTTTGTTTCTCTCCTTTACAATCGGTTTTATGCGTGCATACATGGTCCTGCTGAGATGGAATACTAATTTATAATTCTCATTCTTGAGTCTCTTCTTTCCGCAAAACCTTTGTAAGGTAATTTGGAGTGATAATTTTCTTTTCTGTGTTCACAGCTTTTTTAATTGCATCATTTATAAGCCACGGTGGATTAGATAACTTTTAGAACTATACCTTATGTGCCTTGCAACTTATTTTTGTATGCGAATATATACGGCCGCATGTCCTAAAGGCTCGTAAAAATAGATCCACTGGTATTTCCATTTTAACTGATTATTGTCCAAAGAAAAAATAATAAATGTATAACGTCTAACTAATAACGATCCTAATCTTACTGAAAATAAGACTTGCTTTTATTTCACAATGTAACTTTATTTTTCATTCCAGATGACATTGACATTCCGATGTACTTTAAATTTCGAAACTATTTGCATTCCAGGTAAATTATATCTGTCCTTAAAGTGCAATTCCTATTTTTGGCTAACTCTAAAATCGGGAATGTTCTTTCGTGCCATCACGTTGACATGCGAAAGCAGATGCAAATTCTCTGAAGAGATGTCTTCATGAGAAATTTCTCGGCAAAATAAATGTAAAAGGAAAAAGAGGTGGAGGAAGAAGTGAAGAAGTTAAAAATAAAAACAATGCTTTCTTTAGAATGTGTACGAAAGAAAATTTAGGCTATCTTTTACTAAAATTTTGGCAAAAGATTTGACGCCCTGATTACTAAGTCCCTGGTTTGAATGCTTTTCGTTTATACTTTATCATACACCCAAATGGAGTGAGTTAGTATTACATGAAGCGTAACTTCCTCCTTACTCGCAGATAGTTTATGTTCTCGCTAGCTGGCTAGATAGATAAATCGAGTCATTTTCAGTGTATAACTATTGGATAAATTAGAGTTCTCACTGAGTAGGAACACTATATCCATTATAGGGTATACAGCTTATCAGCAAATTAACGCGATCTACCTATCAAGAAATTCATATGCAATCTATATAAACAACAATTTTCTTAATCCTGGAGTGCGGTAAAAACATTTATCATAGATGCTGTCATAATTTGACACTTGGAACTTCGATTGCTCCTTTCTTTTTTGTCAAATACAGGCTGTTTTACAGATTATCTATTTAACTTATCAAGAGTTATCTAATTCTACATACTTAACTTTTTATCTTGATTTTCTAAGTTTTACGGATTACCTATTTCAGTCAATTAACAGTTTTTGAATTTCGCAGAGACTTCCCGCATCTTTTTATTAATTAAGAAATCTGTCTCTCCATCTATCTATCAATGTAACTGATATCCCTTCACTTCCTGAATCCTTTCGTCAAGTATTATTCCTCGGTCAGAGGCTCCATTAAATTTCCAGCGATCCTGCCCTCCGTCGTTTTCATGGCACTGCCAGCAGGAGGCTTTATCCCTTTGTGCCAAGCCGAGAAATGACCACTGGAGGTGATGAGAAGCATTTTCAATTTGCTTAAAGTGAAATGATCTCATCGTTGCAACATTTTCCTTTTCGGTGACCAGTTTGTGTATAGTTTGTTTTGAATGAATTCCTGAATAAGGGATGTGAGTACATAGTTGGTAGTTGTAATGTTTAATTTTAGTTGGTTAACAAAGATGTAATGAAAAAAAATATTTTGTATGTTCTCGCTATATGTCATTATTTAAAAGCCCTATCTGCCATAAGACATACAGTTTACAATAAATAAAATACCTCCTTTATTGCAGGACTCATAAATTCTCTAAAAATCTCAAGTAAAGGTTGGGAACTTTATTGGTGATACTTGGTTTATTATCTACGCATCAGCTCCCAGGTGCTAGTACTAAACATGGCAGAAGCTCAATGGGACGCCGTGTTTAGTACTAGCCCCTCGGGGATCAAAGTATTATATACACCCATTTGTATATCGTGGGGTTGACAAATATTAACAAACGATATCTTTGATCCCCGAGGGTCTCGTACTAAACACGGCGTCCCATTGAGCTTCCACAAGGTAATGTGTAGGTGGATACCGGGTTAACACCCACTACTCAATATACTCTGCTTCTTAGTTACAGGTTCTTCCAGTGGTGAATGTGTATCTAAATAACAGTCTTCAGAAATATTGTTGTTATGAAACGGTCAGAACTATGAAATTCGAGAACAGCAAGAAGTTGGTCGATGTATCGACGCCTTAACTTTTTCTCAACCCTTACTCTGTATGAAACTGGATCAGTCTCTCTGACAATAACACTATTTTCTCACGTAGGTGATCCCAGAGCAACACTAACCGCCTGAACCCACTGACTAAATTTCAGTGTTCTTAATTTACAGCTGTTTTAGATTTAAGATTTTAGTAACCTTATCAGGACAAGGTTTTAATCCATCCCTGCTCACGACATATCCTAAATAACTCACACTCTCCTTCCAACACGAACTCTTATCTTTATTCCAGTCTTA
>JANJGK010000020.1:11581193-11585527 GCA_039081455.1 Macrobrachium rosenbergii | reverse complement strand
TGTTGGAAATTCATTTTTGCAAATCTGCTTCAGCCGCACAGCTGGAAATCACATATCAGTGACTACACTATTCAGTTCTTAAGAATTCAGTTAGCTAAATTTCAGTTTGATAATAATGTAGACCCTTTCTATTATCATTATTTTTCCCAGTTTTACCTATAAAACGGACGATAAAAACTGGAGATGTTTTTACGGAAATCTATTAAGTGGGAAAGAAATAATGGAAGAGAGGAAGCAACTGAAAATGGCCCCGAAGTTTCTTCGGCGCAATCGAGTTTTCAGTACAGCGTATAATGCTGTATGAAACTTTCAGCCACGGTCCATGAAACTCTTAGCCACGGCCCGGTGATGGCCTGTGTTGTTGGTGCCTATACCGATACCAGATGTACGATTATGGCTAACTTTAACCTTAAGTAATATGAAAATTACTGAGGCTAGAAGGCTGCAATTTAGTATGTTGATGACTAGAGGGTTGATGATCAACATACCAATTAGCAGCTCTCCAGCATCAGTAGTTTTTAAGATCTGAGGGCTAACAGAAAAAGTGCTGACGGACAGGCAAAGCCGTCTCAATAGTTTTCTCTTACAGAAATCTAAAATGGAGTAAGGACCGAACCCCTTTCTGATGAAAATTGATTCTTGTAAGAAAAGACTACCAAATTGCCCGGCTCATTACCCTGCACATGGAATAAAATGGAGGAAATGATTCTCTAAACAAATTCCGTCAAGGTAGTTTATAAGTTAGCGAACTAATATTTCAGTAATTTGACTTAGAGACTAGTTAGAGGGGACCTGAGAAGGAGTAAGTCATGTCTTTTGCTTTTCCCTTTGTATTCCAAGTCGAAAAGCAGTTTGCTATCCGATAAACCTTCGGCGAAGCCTTCAAAACCTAGAGATTGTACAGCGTCGTTATCTTCCTTTCATCCACTCAGTTCATTTGGCTCAGCGTTTAGGTACACAGCCTAAAGAGCGAACTTCATTGTTAGGCCTTGTTAGGTCAAGCTCTGGTACCTATGAGGCCATTCAGCGCTGAAACGGAAATTGACAGTAAAAGGTTTGAAAGGCGTAACAGGAGGAAAACCTCGCAGTTCTCCTATGAATCAATTGTTAGGAGAAGGTGGAAAGTAAGATGGCAGAAAGAGAATATGAAAGGAGGTACAGTAGAAGGAATGAAAGGGGTTGCACATGGCAAAGAACCTTAAGTAATTCCTACAGTGTACCGCATGATGGGCGCTGACGTCACTACCTGCCTACGAGGGATTTCACTTCAAGTGATGGCAGTTTCTGCATTTTTGTTTTCGTTTTTGCATTTAGTGCCGATTTGAGATGTGAGGGTAATTTAACTGGTAGCACTCCTACCACCAATAATAATAAGATAATATCTTTTTCCTTATCAACAAAATTGTAATTATTATAGTGGCTTCGAATTTTTTTGACAGTGGAGCAGATCAGGAAAAGTATGTGATGATGAAATTATATATATATATATATATATATATATATATATATATATATATATATATATATATATATATATATATATAGATAGATAGATAGATAGATAGATAGATATTTTATATATATATATATATATATATATATATATATATATATATATATATATATATATATATATATATATATATATATATATATATATATATATATATATATATATATATATATATATATTCGGCAAGTACAGGAAGAAGGCCAATGCCGTTGTTCAATCTACTTTACATGCCTTACGTTCCAGGACTTTCTCTGTCCCATTCTCAAAGCTGTAAAATTTAAATAGAATTAAAGTTAAGGCATACTGAGGCTTAAAGCAGTCATATAAAATATGGAAAGTATGGAGAGCGAAACATGAAATAAACACACAAAGTATAAGGGGCAGCAATCGAAGGGAGAGACTGAGTGACTGACTCTCGGGGCCTGTTGGTTCCAGCGAGAGCTCTCGACAGGTACAGAGAGTCGGTCTAACGTGGTCTGAGGATTTAACTGGGGAGCTGTTTGCTGAAGAGCGATTTAAGTATCGACAACAGATGGTCATATGGAGCCTTGCCAGTTATTTTTAGATATTTGTATTCAATGGTATATTTAATTTTTTTTTTTTTTTTTTTTTTTTTGCGTGACTTCTTACCAAGAGAATTCAGGATTTGATAGCTACAGTAGGCTATTCACCCATACGGCAGCTCATACCATGATGAGTTCTTCATTGGGGGTGGGTAAAGCTCTGTGATAGAAATTCATTTCTCGTCATAATGTGGTTCGGATTCCACAATAAGCTGTAGGTCCCGTTGCTAGGTAAACAGTTGGTTCTTAGCCACGTAAAATTAATCTAATCCTTCGGGCCAGCTCTAGGAGAGCTGGTTATCAGCTCAGTGATCTGGTTAAACTAAGATATATTTAACTTTTTCACACCACGATGAGACTATTCTCACCTTCAACAACCAGCGAGTGGATCCTATGTACTGCCTAGGTCACAGATGGGTCAGTGAAGTAGAAAAATGACTGCAGAGGTCATCAAGATATTAAACTTTTCATCTAAACAAAGATCCAATAGTGTTTGGGTTACCTGGTATTACTTAAGGATCAACGGCAGGTAGAAGTTGTTAACTGTTTTCCGTACCCCGTTTACAAGTTTATAAAGATGATTCTAATAAGGCCACCATTAGTGATTATACCTCAATACTTCCATGACCATCCAACAGTTTGCCTTTTGATGCCGGAGAGGCTACGTTATCCAGTTGATTTGGTTTGGCTTTTGCGTTCATTTAATTCCTTTGTCTCTCGCTCTGAGTCTGACATCAATTTCCTGACCGCCTCCGATACCTCGCCGTTTTTATCTGGGGTGAGCAGGAAGCAGACGATGCCACTCCGTGACCTGCGTCCCGATTAATGTGATCGCTTCCTCTCCATCTGCGTGAATCTGCCGAACACTTCATAATTTTTCCTTTTCCCGATTTCATCTGAATTTCAAATTTTTCTTTCCGTTCATTATGTTATTTGTTTACACATTTCCTGTAGGTGCCTCGCATCGTTGTATTTTAATGTCATTTATGTTAGGTTTTGCTTTTTTTGTTTCTCTTTTGTCCTTACACAAGAATGAGCTGTTTACCGTGCGGTGAAAATGTTTCCATTCATTATACAATTTGGTAGGATTTTTTGCGACCCACGTTTCTTCTTGACCACGATTCCAGGCAATTCCATTGTTAACTAAGGTAAGATATCCAGTAAGTGAATGACACGACAAACTAACATCCTTAGTTACCCACACCGATCCACTGAGTAAATTATTTTGCTGTCCAAAAGTAATAGTGATTTAGCTCATTACTAGTAACAGGTTTTGGTGTTTGCCCCGCACGCTCTCATCCGTTACGCTCTTTTTTTTTTTTTTTTTTTTTTTTAGCCATTTCTGTATGCCCACCTCTTCCTAGTTTTGATTTTTTTCTCCCTTCAACATTGCTTTGATTTCGAATGGGGTCGGTAACTAGGGATTCGTCCTTTTTGTTGCCCGTAACTACTTTCGGGACACTGACCCTTGCTTTCCTGTTCGTTGGTGGAAGAGCCCCTGTGCCATCCTCGCGCCTTAAGTCATCACTTCTACGACAGATTTTTGTTAATTAATTATATACGACAGCGACGAGACTTGTAGCAGATCAGTCAAGATTGGGTTCATTAGGTCGATATTCATGAAAGAGTTGATTTGACACAAGCATTTCTTCTTTATTTTTCCATTTAAGATCCAAATCATCTGTTGAATATTCTAGCAAACGGAATAATAAAAGTTCCCTGATGATCAGTTCCTTGACAGCTTCGTATTCCACCTTATCGTTCATCGTCAAGGGGAACACTCTAAAATTCCGTCCACCCTGAACAGCGTGTGAACAATACTGGGCAATATTGTCGATTATCGCGGCTGTGCTCAAAACTTTGCCTTGGAGCCTTGCAAGGCAAGACTGTGAGCAGAGTTCCTTCGCCCAAGCGATTCAGAAACGTTCCGTAACAACGTTTTCGGACTTGACCACATTTTAGTGTGTCTGTGTCCGTACCCAAGAAGATCTTTCACATCGCTTCCGGAAAACACGACCTTTTTGTTTTTTTTAAGAGTGTGCTTAATCGGCAATCCCTTTGGAATTTTAATGTGTATCAAGTACAGTTATAGAATTCATCGATATCACATGGTACCCGCTCTATGCATTCCTTGAATTATAGCACATGGGACGCTTTTGTGTGATTCTGATGATGCATCAAGCTCTCCCAAAGCTTGCTGTAGTTTCGGTTAACAGAAGTGGCATCTGCAACAGATTTGCCTATTGGCGTGTCTTCGG
>JANJGK010000020.1:11561193-11578693 GCA_039081455.1 Macrobrachium rosenbergii | reverse complement strand
TCAATCTGACGGGAAATAATAAAATCTTTTTAAAAGTAATTCATTTACCACAATTGAATCCTTATTTTGAACTACACCATTTTCATGGGAAAAGCACATGGAGAGATATGAACTGCAGTTCCTTTGACAAAGGAGGCTCATAGAAAAGTAGAACCTACGGCAGTTGTTGCCACACTCATTACCTTAATACTAAATTATAGGCAACCTCTGTGCAGAAAACTTCCACATCAGCTGCCTCATATACATACGAAGCAACTCAACTTAGTTAATTCACACTATATTGGTTGCCTTTCGAAAAGCTACGTTCTTGACCTTGCGCCCGTAAGTGCTGAGGAACACCTGCCAGATGGTTGAGAAACTCTTGGCGGAAGGAAATAAGACAAACGAATTGCGCCCCTCTGTTTCATTTAGATTCTGAGGCGCCTCTGCTTCCCGGTTTTGCGCCAGAAATCCTTGAATGCGTATCAAGTGTTGGGATTCATATTAATATTTATTCCGTGAAAATGAGACAGAAATTCGTTTTATAGGCCTGTCAAATTTTAAACAAAGATATATATATATATATATATATATATATATATATATATATATATATATATATATATATATATATATATATATATATATATATATATATATATATATGTTGTTTTAATTGCAATGTTAACAGGAATTGTATTTGGTTAGGTCTTCCCAAGAACTTACAATCTATAATGGTAAAATTCTAATATATATAGTGTACATCTTGCATTTAATTTGTATCGTGCACACTCATTATTATTATTATTATTATTATTATTATTATTATTATTATTATTATTATTATTATTATTATTATTATTATTCAAGATGTGGAATCTCTAATATAAAACAGGCTTAAAGGGTTTGAAATATAGTAAAAAGCAGTACCAGGCCTCTGGTACTAGGTAGTGTGAAGTCGGTTACCTCAGCAGTCTGCAGAAGGTACGGCTCGTCTGAGAATAGTGCATTAGTCATAGCCCTTCGTTGGGCGAGTCGGTAGAGCTGCGGACTGTCACTCGATGGGACGGAGTTCAATTCCCCGGCCGGCTGATGAAGAGTTAGAGGGATTTATTTCTGGTGATAGAAATTCATTTCTCGCTATTATGTGGTTCGGATTCCACAATAAACTGTAGGTCCCGTTGCTAAGTAACCAATTGGTTGTTAGCCACGTAAAATAAGTCTAATCCAATTGGTTCTTAGCCACATAAAATAAGTCTAATCCTTCGGGCCAGCCCTAGGAGAGCTGTTAATCAGCTCAATGGTCCGGTAAAACTAAGGTATACTTAACTTGCAGAACCTCAGACGCTCATGGCGGTAACGGTAATCTTAGCCTCCGCTTTAACTTGACTCTCCACGTTTCTTTATTATCGGAAGCTACATACAAGATTTCATTCACAGATTCATTAGTCAGGTTATTCTAAAAGAGCCGGGCAACTATCTGAGATTATTATTTTTTACACCAAAAAAAGGGCGAAACATTGTTGTAATTGTTTTCTCAATTTAAAACCAGAGATCTCAAGGGGATCAGTCAGTGGCACAGTCACTGAGGTATGAGTCTAATCTCAACAAAAATAAGACTTTGTTGATTAACTGATCCCATACCCGTAACCAATCCATGACTTTCTTCGCAAAAATATTAACACTTACAATACCATTTCCATATTTCTAAATACCAAGTGATAACTTCGACTCCAAGCATTTCTATCATACTTCTTAGTAATACTCATCGTCTAAAGTCGTCGGTGATATTGGTCTCTCATAAAGACGTTAGCATCAATGTCGCATGCTTCCGACCTCAAGTTCTGCTTTTATTGGAATAGCGTTCTCGTATCCATAAGCCTCTCGAAATGGTGCTTTCATCTTTCATACAAGTGGGAATTACGATTTAGAACGTCATCGAAAGATCATGTGTGGAGCGCTAAGGTCATACATTCACGTATCAAGGCACGCATGCCCACGCACGGCCGAAAATTGTGAAACGTGACCATACGCAAGGTGAATAAGCCCCGCCCAACTGGATACGTGACACTGGCTGATGTGTGTAAAGCAAGCGTATTATAGTGCGTCGCAAATGTACGTACTTCGTAAGCGTGACATGACGCTTACCGGAAGTGGCCCAACAAGCGGCGGCACAGCCAAAAGTAGAGCATGGCAGAGCACGTAACATCGACGTATGTATACCGTTTGTGTAACGTTGTGCATTACTGATTTACGTCAACCTCACGTTGTCCCCACGTAGGGCACACAGGACGGTGCAGAACGCCTTTCTAAAACATAATCGACCCTTTTGTCTCGACAGTTCATTCATTCATTCCTTTCAATGTTCATCATCGTTTTTATGTGTGTATGTGTGTGTGTGTTTGTACAGAAATAGATGTTTGATCTCTGATGTGATTAGCTAGGAATTCCGTTTTTTTTATAATTTTTTTGTGTCAATATCATAGGGCTGTGTCTTATTAAAAAAGCACAGTAATTGCTACATTCCTACTCATGATTTTATCAGAATTAACCATATTTAAAACTTTCACCTTATTTGTTATACATGGAAATACAGACACAACCAGTTTGTTTTATTTTCATAGCTATCAGTGTTATCTTATTAGTATGATTCCAATTAATATTCAAAAGGTTTAGAAGCTCAGAATGAAAAGAATATTGTTGTTACAACATTTATTTATGTATATCATGAAACATAGTTATTTACACAAGTTAATTAAACCAGAGTTGGAAAAGTATTCACTCAAAATTCATTACTAAACAATTACCAATACTTTCATTATTGCTACAATACATGGGCCATTTATGTGTATTTTGCTTTATAGTCCACTTGTGTGTGCTATGTTTTGAAGCAGTTGTTAGGATGCAGCCCTGGATTATTAGGGCAAGGTTCGCAGTAATACGTAGTTGTTTTTCGACCACCTGGCCCATTACGCTCACTCCAGGCTGCGCAGTCACGAGCCTTCATATGCATATAATATTATAATAAGAAAAAACGCAGGAGATCAGGAGCACCCCGTCACACATACCGTCATACCTGGTAGCTGGTCCTTAGGAGGAGCCCTTGCAACCGTGACCGGCAACACTGCAACCGGGGATGCAAAGGAACAACGGAACATGCTGAAAGAATATTTTTCATCGGCTGAAGGCTCAGTGCATTGACAGGAGAACACGATTTAGTTACTTTCCTGTATGCTTTATTGTTTAACTCACTGTATTTACTCACATGTCTGTTCATGCATTTAGTTCGAAACTTAATATTTGTGTCCTTGTATGTGTTGTAGTTATTTTACCCTTTGTAATAATTTTTTAACATTGATTCTTTTCTAGTATTATAATTCTATCTTTTTGAAAGTACCTTCTCTCCGATATTTGTTACATCTTACATGACTTGCTTATTTTTTTCTGTCTGTTGTAATTTTGTTTCTCTGCCCATATGTTACATATAGTATTTTGGACTTATTTAAAATTCAGTAATGTAAACTTAGATAGTCTTGTCAAGTTCATTTTGCCCTCTTTATTTGTGTACTTATATTTGTGCTAGTTAATCTAATAAAAGATATTTTTCAAATCCATGATATATTATTCTCATCAGCACTTAGTAATTGGAAAGACGATAGAGCCAGATATGATATTGCAAATATATATTTATTTAATATAAAACACAAACATACATATAAATATAAGAAAAAGAAATTTATACAGCCACTCATACAAAAATACATTACACAAGCATACAATAAATATAAGTACTATACACATCCACACATGCATAACAAATTAAGACTGAAAATTATTCAGAAACGTGGTGTCGATTGACCCGCAAGCCTTTTATCCCAGGTCACAGTGTTGTCAATTCGTCTTGGATGCGTGCGGTGCGGCACGGTTGCAGTGTCAACTCACATGCCATGTGAAGACCCACGCGGTGCAAGGCGGGAATCCTGGAGTGGCAGGGAATCACAGGTAAAGTCCTAGCGGCCACGCAGTCACCACGAGGTTGGCGCCAGGCTGTGTGGGTCGGGCCGCGCTAAAATGACAGGTGACGTAGCCACCCACGCATGGTTTTGAACAGGTCGAAAGGTTCGTGGCTCCTGGCGTACGCCCGGGTGGTGCGTAACGGTCGCGCTGCATACTGGCGCACTTACATAGCATTTATGGTACATTTACGTTGTATTTACGTACTTAGCAATTTTCCGCCGTGTGTGGGCATGCGTGCCTTGATACGTGAATGTGTAAACTTAGCATAAATGTGATCAGGCCTTGGCTTTAGACCTATTATCAAATCCATCTTGGGTGTAATGAGTTAGGCCTGAAAGCGTACCGCTATTATCTATTTTATTCCTGTTGGCGAAGACTTACGGCCGATCAGGAGAGAATGTCCTGGAATAAGAATGAAAGACCTTCATTTAATAGGAAAACTAATCTGAATCTTTTCTGCTGCCATGTTAAGGTTGTCTAGACATATTTTAGGGGACCTTAAATATCGGTATAAAGGAGATGTAATCTGAGAGCGTGTCTGTGCAAAATCGCTTAATAACAATCTAAGTCTTTTAAAAAAAATAATTATTGGTGAAGTGGAAATAATAACAAGTAATAAATGCGCCTAAGTTTCTTCAGCACAATCGAGTTTTCTGTACAGCGTATAATCAAGGCCACCAAAAATAGATCTATCTTTCGGTGGTCTTGGTATAATGCTGAAGGAGCTGCGGCCCATGAAACTTTACCACGGCCAGATGGTGGCTTATATTATACCGTTGCAAGATGCACGATCATGTCTAACTTTAACCTAACTAAAAAAAAAACTACTGAGGCTGGAGGACGGCAATTTGGTATGTTTGACCTGATGATTGGAGGGTGGATGATAAACATATCAATTTGCAGCCCTCTAGCCTCAGTAGTTTTTAAAATCTGAGGACGGATAGAAAAAGTGCGGACAGAAAAAGTGCGGACAGAAAAAGTGCGGACAGAAAAAGTGCGGACAACAGACAAATCCGGCACCCGGCACAATAATTTTCTTTTACACAAAAATAAAATAAATTCCGGATGTGTTCAGATTCGAATTGAAATATACTTGAGAATAATGTTTTTTTTTTCTTTATACTCGGATAAATTTCTTGCTGCCCAAGTTTCTTGACACGAAAAGAATAAATGCATCAATTTCTTTCATTATGCTTTCCAGTTTGTGCACTTTTAGGTACGTCATTGTTAACTGTAATGTGTATTCTCGTGTGTCATAATAAACCTAAAAATAATTCATAAAAAACTGCATAGCACGAAATCGACCGGTTATCCTTACGAATGATCAAAATAAGAACAATGACGGCATGGGAATATATATATATATATATATATATATATATATATATATATATATATATATATATATATATATATATATATATATATATATATATATATATATGACTATTTATCACATCACCGTGATTCATATACAATCAGAAAGCTACAAACGTCCTTTAATATCCAATTCACTCTACCTCGGAAGTAATATATTTTCATATATATTCCCGAAAATATATTACTTCCGAGGTAGAGTGAATTGGATATTAAAGGACGTTTGTAGCTTTCTGATTGTATATATATATATATATATATATATATATATATATATATATATATATATATATATATATATATATATATATATATATATATATATATATATATATATATATATACATACAGTATATGTTGACAGCTCCTATGGAACAAGTCATGAAGGAGTGGTGGGAGAATGTTACAGAATTATGAATGTGTGCGTAAGTCCACTCAAAAGGGGGTCATTGAGGGGTAATATATTGGCATCTCGAGTACAGGTTCAGGCAGTAACGTGAATTGGTCCTGCGAGCCCCCCAAGCCGCCCCAGACCGCCTCCTCTCTGCCTCAGTCCGTCGCCGACGCAATCGCGAGTCAGGATTCTGCCATCTCTCACTGGCCTTAGCAACTTCTCTCACCAAACTCTACTGCTATCCTTAGGTCTCCCTCAAAACTCTACGGTGAACGTTCTGCCTGGTGAGGGCACTAGACTTTTGCAAGTAAAGGTGAGAAGTTATCTTTTCATTTTAAACTGCCCGATTGGACATTGAGTTAATGGTGTACTCTGTTGTTTCATTGACATTTCATTATTGAATATTTTTCCCTCTTTACTGTCTTGCATATTTACCATGTACAACCTTTGAGATGTGTTGGGTGATTCTGGTAACATGGGAATTCTCCCATTTATGCATTTTTATGTCTTTGTGCTTTGTTCTAAAGGTGACCTTTTGTTTCAGATGGATTTGTTAGTGGTCATATGTTAATGGAATTTCTGACATAAAACTATGACCTCTGTCATGACAGACTTTGACATTATTTTTGGGAGTATGTAATAATTGGTGTCAAAATGTATTTACCAGTCCGAGAGTTTGATTTTTCATTTGCTTCTTTTTGCCAGAAGTTAAGGACAGTGTTTGACCTTCTCTTCTTCAATTTTGCTTTTGTTTTGTCATGTTAAGTTTGGGAATAAAACTGTATTTTGGTAGAACATGAGTTTCGTCTAGCCTTGGTCTAATTTGAGCTATGGCATGAGAGAGAGAGAGAGAGGTAGGAGATGAAAACTGACACTCCTAGGTTGACTTCGATGATCAGGGATGACGATATTGACTTTAAAGGTGAGTTGTTTCTTATGCTTAGAGATTTAGGATTTTGATTATGGAAGAAGTTGGGAGAAGGATAAAACGCACACACACATGCACGCACACACACACACACACACACACACACACACACATATATATATATATATATATATATATATATATATATATATATATATATATATATATATATATATATATATATATATATATATATATATATATGTATACATACATATATGACTTTTTTTATCACATCACCGTGATTCATATTCAATCAGTAAGCTACAAACGTCCTTTAATATCCAATTCGCTCTACCTCGGAAATAATATATTTTCATATGTTACCGAAGGGGAATTTTTTAGTTGATAATAAGTTCGTCGTCTCGTGGGCTCGAACCAGCGAAGGACAAGAACTCAGGACTACAGTGGACGCATTTTAACCCACGCAACCAGCAAGTGAGTTATAAGTGGATATCGTCTTCCCATATACAAATCGCCCGTCGAACTCAGGTGTTTGTATTTGGAGACGATATCCACCCACCTCTGCCATGCTAACCACGTAGTGCGGTTGTCGCACGCAGCCATATTATGACTTTTTTTTATAACATCACCGTGATTCATATTCAGTCAGTAAGCTACAAACCTCCTTTAATATCCAATTCGCTCTACCTCGGAAATAATATATTTTCATATATATGTTACCGAAGGGGAAAACGGGTCAACAATCATCCACAGCCGAGGGTTACACACCTGATACTCAGTGTCACGGTGCAGATGAATTGATTTCAACAGCGATGATGTCATTTATTTTTCCCTAAATGGCTGTGTGGTGATGACCAAAGGCAAACTTATGCTTTGATGACTTTCCTCCTTCTATTTATTCAGTGCCACCGCCATAGTTATGTATGTTTGTATTCGGAAAAGTTAACAACATGAGATACCCACACATTGGAAGACAGAAGGAATCCAAAGCTACTTTTCCATCCGAACCAATGAATTATTGAAATAAATAAGAGTGTGGCCCCATTCTGTTCTAATATGGTGAAACGTTTAATTGATTTCAGCTTTATAAAAGAATATTTTGATATATATATATATATATATATATATATATATATATATATATATATATATATATATATATATATATATATATATATATATATATATATATTTATATATATATATATATATATATATATATATATATATATATATATATATATATATATATATATATATATATATATATATATATATATATATATATATATATATATATATATATATATATATATATATATACATATTACCCTAGGAATGTATAAATTGTATCCTTTAGTAAAAAAAATCATATGTATTGTATATTGTATAGATCTTGAGGAATGTAGTTAATCAAGTCTAAATGACAGCGGAGGATATACTTGTCTTTCGAAAAGCAGGATTTTATGCCATCAACATGATTGATCACCCTACTGCTAAAGTGTTTAACAGTCATTAGGTTCGTATATAGCGTGTGCGTATATGGTATACATACCTATGTGTGTGTGTAATATTTCTTTGAATTCCAAGGCAATGGGGCAATTAGAGTATTACTGTCAGGATTTTGAAGATAAATTTTCTTTGCTTTAAAATAAACTCAAAAGGCAACGGTATTTTATTAGAATATGAAGGCAAATGGAATCTAGACTATATCAGGCAAAATTATATTTAACAATGTTTACTGAACTTTACCTGTCTTAGCAAACTGCATTCTTTATGTTCTAAAGGAACTTTTTGACCGAAAAATACTGGTTTCTCCTTCCTAATCCCTATTCTGAGAAGGCCTACAAACTTTCTCGAACAAAATTTGGTATCCTTCATAAAAAAGTTCCTTAAAAGTATCATCTTTCTTTGGGTCCTGAGTAAGTTTTCATAGACAAAAATGAAAATCCTTTCCCAGACGTCTGAATGACATTCTAATTATATCAGAAAACTCATTTTTAGTAACTGCTATATTATCTGGAAACATAAGAAATTACTTTGATTAAATATTCAGAAGCTGGCAAAGTTCTTTAATCTCATTTAAGAGTTTTTTTTTTTTTCTAGTGGGTGTGCCATGTTGTACGTTTAGGAATAAATCTCCTCTGATTAGCGGCGATGAATATCACAAATACTTTCCAATGTCTGCCAGTAGTGAATATCCGTAAATGTGTGTGTGGCTGGTTTTATAAGAATGTGTTAAACAATTTGTCACATTATTCAAGAGAGGTCGGGAGAATATTAATAATAAAAATTCCAATTAAAAAAGCCAGAAACACGTGACTTATTTCTTGGAAGTAATTTGGGTAAAATGCAGATGGATTTAGACCAATGGAGTTAATGCAAATTTCTGGACGATTTATCAGCACAGCAGATGGTGACACGGCTCCTGGAAAGTTTAATCATCGTGAGACATTTTTAGGCTCCCTTTTGGACTCAACTATTTCATCCAGATTCCAGAGGATTCTCAGTCTTCTGTTCTGTCACAAAACGGAACGAAAGTATACGTTTCTTGTAGCTTAAAGCAGAGAGAAGGTGATTTCTTTATAGTGATTTCAGGTAATTCTTACAATCTAGGGAGAGAGAGAGAGAGAGAGAGAGAGAGAGAGAGAAAGAGAGAGAGAGAGAGAGAGAGAGAGAGAGAGAGAAAACTTTATATCGAGTGAACAAGAACAAAGGCACTTAATATAATGGGATAGATAGATAGGCAGATAGACAGGGAATCTGCCGGGGACGGTTAAAACAGGGATTTCCATATAAAAAAAGGCTTGCAATAAGCTTCAGTTTTTTACTGAGATTTGATGGTTAATGGCCAGTAATTAAAAATTACATTATTATTATTATTATTATTATTATTATTATTATTATTATTATTATTATTATTATTATTATTATTATTATTATTATTATTATTACATTTTGACTCGTCCTTCTTGTGCATTATCGTCTTTTTTTACGTGAATTAATATTTCTGGCACTCGCCGTTAGAATTTTCCTTTGCCTGCCTTTAACAATATTTATGAAGTCATATCTGTCCTTAATTGTTTCCTGAAAGTATTCTCTTGGCATCTACTCGCTATAAAGCTCCTTAAATCCATTCATCAAACTCACACTATAGTAAAAGTCTCCACCGTCTTTCTTTAGCGTGTTGATTCATTTGCAGTTGTCGACCCAAAAGGTGAGAGTTAACTTCTCTCATTTTGGTTATCCGGTTAACACCGGTCTAATTCACAGCTGCGTAAAAATGTTGCTTACTTCCCAAAGAACTAGAAGTGGACGTGCGTCAGCCATCAGGTGACACCATTTGAGACTACCACCACGCCCTCTACACACCCCTCCCCCACCCTCCCACCCCCCACACACAAGCACAAACACAAATGGCAGCCATTATAATGTAATGGCTGCCATTTGTGTACCACCTTGAGAAAATATTTTCTCAAGGTGATACCTGAGAGATGGAAGTGGTGGAGCCTTTTGTGAGGTTGGGGTGATGCCCCAGAACCCAAACCACAGGTTAAATTTACCTTAGTTTGACCAGACCACTGAGCTGATTAACAGCTCCTCTAGGGCTGGCCCTAACGATTAGACTTATTTTACGTGGCTAAGAACAAATTGGTTACCTAGCAACGGTGCCTACAGCTTATTGTGGAATCCGAACCACATTATAGCGAGAAATGAATTTCTATCACCAGAAATAAATTCTTCTAATTCTTCATTGGCCGGCCGGAGAATCGAACGCGGGCCCAGCAGAGTGCTCAGACCGCAGGTGAGGGGCACAATGTGAAGGGTGCAATGCACAGCCGATAAGACTTTTGTGCATGGTTGGTCTCTGTAAAGGCCTGTCCAAAACGATATTCTCGCGTGGGGAGCAGCCCCTGTGACACAGAGCATCTACCGCAAAATGGAATATTCCGATAGTTCACTTTCGCTAGACCTCCACGGAAAAAGATTCATGAAATACTGAGTATTAAAGATAATTCCATTCCTACGTGTCAAGAGGCTTTACCAATGAAGTTTTCAACTTTGTTTAATAATTTTGTTTGAAAAACTTTTCCCATACTGCATCAACAACTTGGTAATTTTTGGGATCGCCTGTTTGACAGATGAAAATGTAAGATTCATTTATAGATTAATAGTTTTTCCAGTTTTGTGAAAATATGAGTAAGGCTAATTTTCTTTTATTTGCGATATTTCTACATTATATATATATATATATATATATATATATATATATATATATATATATATATATATATATATATATATATATATATATATATATATATGTATATGGAAAAAAAGCACGCAAAATAATATATATATATATATATATATATATATATATATATATATATATATATATATATATATATATATATATATATATATAGATAAATAGATAGATAGATAGATACATACATACATAGATATATAGATATACATACATACATATGTGTGTGTGTATGTATAATTTTTTTTTTATACTCGGATAAATTTCTTGCTGCCCAAGTTTCTTGGCACGAAAAGAATAAATGCATCAATTTCTTTCATTATGCTTTCCAGGTTGTGCACTTTTAGGTACGTCATTGTTAACTGTAATGTGTATTCTCGGCAGGACACTGTCAGATAATAAACAATTTAAGGCACAAATCTCAGAAAGGAGAAGCGTGAGGAAGGGGGAGTTAGTTTTGCTATTCGTTTAAGTCTTCTGGTGTCTCTTGTTTTTTTTCTTAGTTTTTTTCCCTCTGTCATTATCAGTTAGTCACATGTCTCTCTTTGAAAGTCAGGTAGATTTAGCGGTGGCTGAATTCTTTGAGAAACCTAACTGGGAGGAAAATATATTTGATGTTTAAGAGGGATGAATTATGGTACTTAGCTGAATTCTTTAACTTAGGTAGCTGAATTCTTTAACTTAGGTTTACCTACAGAAATTAGGAAGGGTCAGTTGTTGAGGGAATTTTTAAAGGTTGCTAAGACTAATTATGAAACCATGGAAAAAAACACTGTTCCCAAGAAAGAGCAAGCCAACGTCAATAACAACAGCACGGAAGTAGGTCAGTGAGTTAAGGCTCAGCATACTTCGCGAGCAGTTCAAAATTAAGGAATTGGAGTTCAAGGCTTTGTAACTTCAAGCCGAAGAGAGGGCGAAAGAGAGAGAACATGAAATAAAATTGCAAATGCTTAAGAATAATAATAGTGATAATAATATGCATAAATGTCGGTGATGGGTTTAATTTAATGTCTGCTCTAAAATTAGCTCCTATTTTTAACGAGGAGGATGCACTGGAGTTTTTCATTTCCTTCGAGAGGATAGCGCGTAAGTTGAATTGGCCTAAGGACATGTACACTCAGAGAGTGTACATCGGTCCCACTTTTGAGGATGTTTCAGCACCTTTGCTTCTGAAGGCAGATACTGCAGAATTACGTCTGTGACACTTCCTTGGCACCCCCTCTGCTTGTTTGGAGACGCCTATTGGTGGTGTAAACTACTTTGCCACCCTATCAGTCGTGTGCTGTGTTGGCAACTTCATTTATTGACTCTGGTCGTAGGTGGCACCCCCGCCCCCCTTATGCCAAGCATTACTCTTGTGTCCTGCCGAGTGTCCTGTGTGATCTTGCTACACCTTTCGTCTGCCCTCGCCTTCAGCTTGCTAACATCCTGGGATCGTTACGGGGCCTCCCAGCGCCAAAGAAAAGCGTAGGATCCACTTGATTGTGTTCAGAAACTTTTCTTACCTTTTTCTCTTTCGGACGCTCTATGTACACCGTATTGAACGTGGACTGGATTCAAGGGCAACGCTCCACGGTAGCACTCAGGTGCTTATTTTTGTGAAGGGACGATTTATCGATCGATAGTGCATTCATATATATATATATATATATATATATATATATATATATATATATATATATATATATATATATATATATATATATATATATATATATATATATATATATATATATATATATAATATATATATCTCCAGTTATGGATAAGAACAGATTTAAAGTATAATTTTTGTAAATGTATTTCGTTAATAGTTTAATTAGGCTTAAGGATATTTTCTATTCTGTTTCTCCTTATATCGTGTGTTAGCGTAATTTACGCCAAGTGCAATTGTTGTTTTTTCTACCTTCTACTTATTCCTGTCCCTTTTCTGGAGTGAAAGTTAGCTAGGCGAATGGTGGTTGTGTTTGTGTAATGTTCTGCGAGTGTGTCTATTCCTCCCTCGTTCCAATTTTCAAGGGGAGTTTCTTTGTAGTTTAAGTTGGGTTGTTGTAATAAACGTGTTTGTTAATTCACCTAGTGCGTTCTTGACCTCCTCCTTTTTGAGATTTTTGCCTTCAATTGTTTATTATCTGACAGTGTCCTACCGAGTATCATACTGGTACGAGCTAATAATCCGGAAAAAAGAACCTGAACATACCGAGAACCTATGAGATCTGTGGTTCCTTACAATATATATATATATATATATATATATATATATATATATATATATATATATATATATATATATATATATATATATATATATATAAATGCTGACAGCTCCTATAGAACAAGTAGTATATACTTATGGAGCATTGAAATGTATGACATATGATCCCTGATGGAATGTGCGCCAGTGTTAAGCATGTTTAAGAAATCTTGGGGCGAGATGAACACTTGTGTCAGCATATACCAGGCTGTGTGTAAACAGTAGTTCTGGCGATGTGCGAAAGGAATTTGGGTCTTGGAAATCTAGGTGCATAACGTAGGTCCGAATGTTGACCCTGTTGACCTGTATCGTGTCACGGGATCTCCACTTCACGAGGAAGTGGCGGGAGAATGCTCTAGAACTATGGGTGTGTGCGTAAGTCCGCTAGAAATGGGTCACTGACGTGTAATATATTGAATCTCGCGTACAAATGGGTTATTCGGGTAGTAACTTGAATTGGTGGACGTTCCACCTGGTGAGGGAGCTAGACTATTGCCAGTAAAGGTGAAAAGTGATCTTTTTATTTTAAAATGCCCAATTGGACATTGAGTTAATGGTGTACTCCGTTGTTTCATTGACATTTTATTACTGAATATTTTTCCCCTTTATCATCTTGCAGATTTACCATGTACAGCCTTTGGGATGTGTCGGGTATTTTTGTAATATGGGAATTCTCCCATATATATAAATATATATATATATATATATATATATATATATATATATATATATATATATATATATATATATATATATATATATATATATATATATATATATATATATATATATATATATGTATATATATGTATATATATGTATATATATATATATATATATATATATATATATATATATATATATATATATATATATATATATATATATATATATATATATATATATATATATATATATATATATATATATATATATGATTTTTTATCACATCACCGTATTTCATATACAATCAGTAAGCTACAAACGTCCTTTAATATCCAATTCGCTCTACCTCGGAAATAATATATTTTCATGTATGTTACCGAAGGGGAATTTTTTAGTTGATAATAAGTTCGTCGTCCCGTGGGCTCGAACCAGCGAAGGACAAGAACTCAGGACTACAGTGGACGCTTAACCCATGCGGCCAGAAAGTGAGGTATAAATGGATATCGTCTCCCATATACAAATCGCCCGTCAAAATCAGGTGTTTGAAGCTACAAACGTCCTTTAATAGCCAATTCACTCTACCTCACAAATAATATATTTTCATATAAACGCACTACACGGTTAGCATAGCAGAGGTGGGTGGATGTCGTCTCTAATACAAACACCTGAGTTCGACGGGCGGTTTGTATATGGGAGACGATATCCACTTATACCTCACTTGCTGGCCGCGTGGGTTAAGTGTCCACTGTAGTCCTGAGTTCTTGTCCTTCGCAGGTTCGAGCCCATGGGATGACGAACTTATTATCAACTAAAAAATTCCCCTTCGGTAACATATATGAAAATATATTATTTCCGAGGTAGAGCGAATTGGATATTAAAGGACGTTTGTAGCTTACTGATTATATATATATATATATATATATATATATATATATATATATATATATATATATATATATATATATATATATATATATATATATATATATATATGAATTTTTGTCACACTACCGTGAAAATTTTTTTACGAAAGCAGTAAACTTCAAGTATCACTCAATATCCGGTTCGCTCTACCGCGAAAATAATACTGAAAGGCTAATTAGAACTGATGATTGGTAGTCACCTGGTGGACTCGAACCACTGATGGTAACTCTCTCCGACTTTAGTGACGAGAGTTCTACCACTAGAGTCGATTTTAGTTTTCTGTAAAAGAAAATCATTGAGATGGCTATTTGTCTGTCCGTCCTTACTTTTTCTGTCCGCCCTCAGATCTTAAAAACTACTGAGACTAGAGGGCGGCAAATTGGTATATTGATCATCCACCTTCCAATCATCAAACATACCATATAGGTGCCGACAGCACAGGCCACCGCCAAATGGCCATATTATTGTACCTTTATTTATTCATTCTATCTTACTGTCATTCCAATGAACAGCAATGAAAAAGAATTGTATGCCCAGGCTGACCTTTTATGCCGTACGTTTGTCAACTCTAGGCATGACGGGAACTAAATGGGCTTTTAAACTTTTGCTTAATACGCTGTTGAGCTAAATAGCCTCGGAAGTGCCCAAACACTGACCTGTTATAATTATTTGCATAATTGAAATATACATAAAAAATATGCAGAATACTGGTGTTCCATTCACCTCACCCAGGGTCTAGAAAGCCTCATAGACAACGATACTTCTTGTTTATTTCGAATATTAACGTACTCGTGTAATTTACATGTAAGAAATTACTGAAATACCTCTTATTCTCACTCGCATAGCAGATGTCTTTTTACGTACCTACAATAAAATGAAAAAAAAAAATTGTTTAAAGTCAGTCACTCGTTCGCGGTTAGCCTGAGTAGACTGTTTATTACAAGCTCGTCTTTCGTGTGCTTGCAATGTTTCATGCTATTGACATAAATCGGCATTTTTGTGATCTAAATATGAAGGTGTGAGGGCTGTTTGTATACAGAGAAGCATTCAGATATATTACTGAAGACTTCAGTCAAGAGAGAGCTCGCCACATCTACCCAAAACCTACGTTGGTGAGTGGACAGATGGAAATGAAACCAACTATAGACTGTATTGAAGTTCTGGTGGTAGAGCACTCGTGGCTCGAGTATATCAGGTGACTATCAGTTAAAATTCCGCTTCGGTTATCATTTCCGAGGTAGAGCGAATTGGATATTGGATGGTATTCGTTGTTTAATGTGTGTATGTATATATATATATATATATATATATATATATATATATATATATATATATATATATATATATATATATATATATATATATATACTATTTCTCTACAGATGTTTTAATAATGATTGAAGTGTGATTCTTTCTGCAGTATCAATGGGTATTCGGATTTAAGATCTAAGTATAGGCAGCGAGGCAGGCGCTCTCTATGACAGAGAAAACCACCCCAACACACTTACAAACAAGACCTTGTAGTGAACAACCTACTTCCTCCACCCACCCTTGTCCACGAGCCGTAAACACAGAAATGAATGAATTTTGACCTTGACTTCTGCTCTTCTGATCACACGAAAAACTTTAGAATATTTGTCCTTGGATGTGTGTGCCCACCATTTCCAATTTTTTCTGGTAGTGTACGGGTTCATGGTTTATGCCTTAAAATCGTTAGTGAAATGATTAAAGAATTACTGTCATAATACTCAAATATGCAAAGGAATCCACAAATATGTAGCCTGTGGCGAGACATTTAAACTGCAGAAAACCAAGTCTTTTAAGGTAAGTGAGATGGTTTTGATGACAACTATCCATCAGGACATTTTTATACATTCTTAAGGAATTATGCAAGTACACGTAAGCACACACGGGCACTCAAGCGCGCTCACACTCACATACGCACTCTCTCTCTCTCTCTCTCTCTCTCTCTCTCTCTCTCTCTCTCTCTCTCTCTCACACACACACACACACACACACACACACACACACACACACACACACACACACGCACGCACGCTCTTATGTAATTTGAAAATATATTTGCGTTACCAGCTAATAAACCGAAAAAAAGTAGGTCTATAACTGAAGCCTTTGGATGAAAATACTGAGTGAGCCAACACATCTCATTTTAGGTTTTCCAGTATGATAATATTATAATAGGATTTCTTGTCAATGAAAGGCTGCGAATAGATTCTAATTAACTTCATAATTCGTAATTCTAATTGGCGCTTCTCACTGAAGATGAGCCCAGTAGAAAAGAATACCATTTGTATTCTGATTTCGGATTCCACAGACGTGATCGCCCATTCCTATTATCAGACGAGGGAAAGAATGAAAAGTAAGAAATAAGAAAGACGGGGAGAGACAGAGTCAGGAATAATTACACAAATATGCAGAAGTAGACCGGTAGACGAAACTTTTTTTTTTAAATTGCTTATTAAAATATGTCATCCATACTGTGAATTTTGTTTTTGTTATTAAATAATCAGTAAAATTGTGATACATACTTAATACCTTTCTCGTTATTACTATATATTACGTATTATTCTTTTTCCTCAGAATAAAATAATTTTTGCGTTTTCTTCTCGCATTGTTAGCGACCTTCTCAAGATTACGAAAAGAGAACATCTTGAAAAATATCAGAAATAAATCAGTTTAAATTATCATTTTCTTTGTCTCCCTAAA
>JANJGK010000020.1:11548693-11553693 GCA_039081455.1 Macrobrachium rosenbergii | reverse complement strand
TTGTACATATGAATGATTTTAACCATTGTATAGAGTGGAAAAATTCATCTGCGATCATTTTTTGTAACCACATTATTATTGTTAAGAGAAATATAATTGAATCTACCTTTATTAAATGTTTTAACAATCAACTTATGAATATTAGTTCGGGTCTTTTTAAATTAGATAGTTACCTTGTTCATAAAATTGTAGGGAAGTACAATGTTACCTTTTAGCAATAGCCTGTTCTACCTGAAGTTTCAGTTCTCAAGTATTTTTAAAGTATTTTTTGTTTGGTATGTGACAATTTGTTTTCTTCAAACTAGTGATTGCATTCAGTAATGATGTTTAGCTTGTTAGTGGTTTTGATCTTTGTTTTGTGAAGCTTTCTTGTGTATGTCTCTATTTATTTATTTTACTTTGTACCCCGAAGACGTGTAGAGCAATACACGAAAGCGCTTGGTACCTGGGCTTTAATTGTCACCTTTCATGTGGTTGTCTACATATATATATATATATATATATATATATATATATATATATATATATATATATATATATATATATATATATATATATATATATATATATGTGTGTGTGTGTGTGTGTGTGTGTGTGTGTGTGTGTGTGTGTGTGCGTGTGTGTGTGTGTAATCACTGAAAGTTTATATATACATGTACACTCACACAAACACACACACACACACACACATATATATATATATATATATATATATATATATATATATATATATATATATATATATATATATATATATATATATATATATATATATATATATATATATATATATATATATATATAGGGATATATTATTATTATTATTATTATTATTATTATTATTATTATTATTATTATTATTATTATTATTATTATTATTATTAAAACAGTTTAGCCAGACCACTGAGCTGATTATCACCTCTCATAGGTCTGGCTCGAAGGACTTGGATGAAATGACAGGTCTAGGTTAGAAGCCTACCACTGGGACCAAATAAGTCATTCAGTATGGTGATGAATGAATGAAAATGAAATTAAAAACTGCACAAAGGCATACGCTCTCATGCTGGAACACACTCACACAATAAACAAATTCATTAGACGCCTAAGGATTTTCGTATTTTTGTTATTTACTTGTTTATATTTTATCAATTAAATCACAGCTCCTTGTGAACATTAAAATTGGTATTAGTGAAAATGTACGAGATCCTGACAAATTTCCTTCATTGGTCTATTTCCAAGATTTGATAATCGCTGCAGCTCATATTTTAGACATTCACACAATACATGTTTGACTGTTATCAACACTTCACAATTTGGGCATTCGGGAGGAGGGCCACATGGACTGTTCAGTATGTGTCCATGTGTCAAACGAGTATGGCCTATTCGAAGACTCGTCAGAATTACTTGTGTGTGTATTTATATCTCTCTAATATGATGAACTCCATTTTCCAACACTGGATTTTATCTGCATTAATTTATTAACTTCAGGTTCTTCATTCCATATATTTTGCTATTTACTCACAATGATTGTATTCATATATCTTATAGAGTCACTAATAAGGATTTTACATTTGCTCTTGTCGTGTTCATAAATTGATGTTGCAATTTACGGATTTAAAAATCTCATTGGAAATGCAATAAGGAGTTGAGGAATACTTCTCATGGCGGAAGCCTTTTTGTGAAAGGTATAATTACAATATCCATTTTCAAAAGTTCATAAAATCTTATTGCTCGGACGTTCCTTGTCATCAAATCAAGAAACATAATTGCATTCAATACTAGCGAATATCTCCTTACCCACAATCTTTTATATATAAAATACACGAATCTAAATTGGTTATGCATATTGAATTCATGTATTTTTAAGTAAATAGATTGAGCTCAGATCTAACCATTTTTCACGAACACTTTCATTTGGTCTCATTGTTTAGAGGTAAATATCTTTCACAGTCATTTCTTTTATCACTGACACTATTCTCTTTCGAGTCCTTGTTTCTAGCTCAGGAAGCATATCATGGTCCTTTGAAATACTTAGTATTTCTAAGTTTACACGGCGGGAAATTTATTTATAATATACCTCCTAAAATGTCAATATTTATGTCATGCCCAGATACAAGTTAAAAGCATTGCATTTGAACTTTCTTTTGTTTTACAATCCTGGTTTATAAACCTCGAATTTCAGTTGCACTCGTCTTTCTGGCATTTCTGAAACTCTTTGGTTAAGAAAATCGATTAAGTGTGTGATTTATTAATCAGAAAGCTTTTTTCCTTCAAAACTCCTACTTTTTAAATCCAGTCTTGATTTCACTCCCTTTTTTTTAGGTATTTTTGGCTCCCGAATGATCTAAGCAAAGGAAACCACCAAATTACTTCAACCGGCAAAACTTGTGATTTTGTAGCTGATGTCCATGCTCACTCATTCACACACGTTTGTCTGTCCTTGTACACCTTATTTAGCATTTATTAGCTAAATTTCCGTCATGAAAGCTTTTGCATTAAAATGCATACCTCCAGACATAAATGCACTCAAACAAATCACTCAAGCACATAATGATCTATTCATATGAATTAAATATTATAGCCATGAATTGCTTCACAATAAGCAGTTTTTTTTATATATTCCTTAGTCCAGAGGCCATTCTTTAAGTATGTATGTCTGTATATATTACTAAAAGGACCTCATTCAAACTGGATGGTATCTAATGGGGTATTCATTCAGAAAAAGTTAAAGCTTTCTTGGACAAACAGTCCAAATTATCAAGTATCCGTACATTTGGACTGTTTGTCCAATAAAGCTTGTAACTTTTTCTGAATAAATACTCCATTAGATACCATCAAGTTCGAATGAGGTCCTTTAGTCATTCTATTAGTGCACAGAACAATTCTGTATGTGATAAAGTTAATGTCTGTATATATACATGCGAAAATTTTTATCATAAGTTTACTTGCACTTATTACAAAAGTCAAGGGGACAGCATATTAACATATGGTCCATGGGTTAGAATGCTCTCAGCTCGAGCAAGAGACTCCACGATCGATTCATAATCAGCCAGAATGCTCTGTAACGTTATCTTGAGGAAGCCAGTTGTAGCTACGTTGGGCTGAGTGGTGAATTAAGTACCTTGTAGTTAGAAGACTAATGTGCCAAAATCTGGTGGAAAAGGCATTACGGACAGAGAGAGAGAGAGAGAGAGAGAGAGAGAGTAGAGTAGTTTTTGGCACATAAGGTTACTATATCTGTGATCTTTATACGTCTAATACATGGGAAAAAGATGAAGTCGTACGCCTTGCTTCTGATATAATGCAGGTGAACTTAATGGGTTATAATGTGAGCGTAGTCTGACAATTACAGGCAAAACATATATATACATATATATATATATATATATATATATATATATATATATATATATATATTATATATATATATATATATATATATATATATATATATATATATATATATATATATATATATATATATATATATATATATATAGTTTAATATTGAACTCACTATACCTTAGGAATAATTTACAGCCAAGGTGATTATAACTTACATGTGCCTCTACTTCGACCAGCATTCGGACCATGATATGGTTTAGACACAATGTTTGAAAGTGACTTTTACCACCCGGCTATCAAGACAGAAACACTTATCAATTATGATTCCTCTTGGGCGTAAGACATTCCGTGGTATAGTGAATTAAATACTCAAGGATATTTGCCGCTTAATATATATATATATATATATATATATATATATATATATATATATATATATATATATATATATATATATATATATATATATATATATATATATATATATATATATATATATATATATATATATATATGCGTGTGTGTGTGTGTGTACGTTGCTTGGCGTGCGTGAATGTGTGTATATATCAGGTATAAAAGGATCACTATAAATGTTAGATTTTGTAAAAATCGGTTAACACTCTACCAGACTATAAGGCTTATATTCGTGAATTGCTGATTTTTTTCTGAAAATAAATCAACATTTTGTATTTCCAAATGATGACTAATGTTATAAAAGAGAGATGTATTGTTCCTCTTCAGGACGTAATAGGATTTGTAGCGTTCCTCTTTAGATGATAATATATGCAACGTATTTCCTGCGGGACTTGGATCCATAATGAGCACTAATTACTTTGCTTAGCGTGGCTTGCTGAGTGAGTCATCATAATGTTAGTGGGTTCCATCTGGGAACTTATACACAAACAGATAGACACACATATAAAGACACACACGCACACACACACACAGATACATATATATATATATATATATATATATATATATATATATATATATATATATATATATATATATATATATATATATATATATATATATATATATATATATATATATATATATATATACATGTGTGTGTGTGTGTGTGTGTGTATCTAAATGCGCTGTCACAGATAAACCAATAGTACCGAATTAGGTTTCCTTTGTGAATGAGTTACTTCCAGAGGGAATAATACAAGGTTATCACGTTGACCCTGACCAGGATTCTAACCAGGCCTTTGTGGGGTGATATATGCAGACAGTGGCATCTGGTTCTTCTAAGACGTAAGATTTTAAATGCGCACCCTTCCATAATTAGGTGTGGCCTTTATTTATGTACTCATACCGCTTTCTTTGTATAGGATTCTTAGACTCTTTCACCAGTCTCTCCACTTCACTCTGATCCATTCAAGTAACCTGCCAGTATGAGCCTTTCAATATCCTCTTGCTAACACTTTTTGCCCACATAACAGATTCAACGTCTTTCGTTCTTTCGCTTACCCTCATCATCACACATTCCATATGAATCTTACACAGGCCCATAGACTTAAACTGTCTTAGTTTAGACCTATTTTGTTGTCAGTCAATTTCCCATTCACATAATCTTACATGCTACTCCGATTAGTCTGAAACATATCTGACTGCCATCAAGACACAATTTTCAAAACATTTCTAAT
>JANJGK010000020.1:11518503-11543593 GCA_039081455.1 Macrobrachium rosenbergii | reverse complement strand
AGGTAAAATCAGATCAATTCTAAGTTATTTACTGTACATTAAAGACATACAGAGAAACATTGCAGTATTACGTAGGTTGGCTGACTTCGAACGAGAGAGAGAGAGAGAGAGAGAGAGAGAGAGAGAGAGAGAGAGAGAGAGAGAGATAACAGTTGTCCTTACTTAAGAGAGTGAAATTTTTTATGAATTATTACAGACACACAGAGAGAGAGAGAGAGAGAGAGAGAGAGAGAGAGAGAGAGAGAATTACAAGAAAAATTTGACCACGATTAGCAACACTCCCCTCCTTGTCATGTTAAATGACATGTCTGACAGCTTTTGCCTTCACCTCCCTCCTTACAAAAGATGAGGGAAGAATTTGTTTGTTCAAAATAATACGAATTTTGTAATTGCAGTTTTATTATTATTATTATTATTATTATTATTATTATTATATTATTATTATTATTATTATTATTTAATTTTATTAATGTTATTATTTGAAAATTATTACTTATTATTAGGTAAAAAGTTTATTTATCATACAAATAAACATACCTGTATACATGTACCATAAAAATTCATCTCACTAAAAGTGAGAGAGAGAGAGAGAGAGAGAGAGAGAGAGAGAGAGAAATTATTACTTTTAATAATATTTAATGTTATTTAATTTACACATAAAAGCTTGAAAACTTATAAATTAAATAAAGTAATGAAACAAACACTTTTGCTGGGTTTCTCAGTGTTCGCATATGTTCGTGTGTCTGTGAAAAACTCGTGTATGACCATTAGTTAGGTTCCAGTGAAAAATTCGTGTGTCTGTGAATTCGTGCAACTCGAATCGCGCAAGTTCGAGGTATTACTCTATTTAAACTATAACTAAAAATAACAAGTAAAACATGTTCCGAAGTTTCTTCGGGCAATCTAATTTTCTGTACAGCTCATAATCAAGGTCAGCGAAAACTGATCTGTCTTTCGGTGGCCTCTGCCATGAGCCGAGGCCATGAAACTTTCAGCCACGGCTCGGTGGTGGCTTGTCCTATAGCTTTGCCAGATGCACGATCATGGTTAACTTTAATAACCTTAAATAAAATAAAAAAAACTACTGAGGCTAGAAGGCTGCAATTTAGTATGTTTGATGATTGGAGGGTGGATGATCAACATACCAATTTGCAGCCTTTAAGATCTGAGGGCGGACAGAAAAAATTGCGTACGGACAGACAAATACCCATCTCAGTAGTTTTCTTTTACGGAAAACTAAAAACCTGATTAAAGATCCTAGTTAATTTAAAGAAAGGTTACCTTTGGATCAAGTACTAGTTCGTTGAGACTGATGTTAATTTGAATCGAGATCTTAGTGACACTTCCCATATGCAGATGCACAACATCAACGGGAGGCTCATCAGTGTCTTTCATAAATTGCTCCCCCCGTCCCCGCCGCTCTCTCTCTCTCTCTCTCTCTCTCTCTCTCTCTCTCTCTCTAGTACTTTACTGATTTTAGTCAAAACAAATATTGTTTTCTGTGAACAGTAATACAAATAAATATATTCGTGAGAGAGAGAGAGAGAGAGAGAGAGAGAGAGAGAGAGAGAGAGAGAGAGAGAGAGAGAGAGAGAGAGAGAGAATGACTATTTTACATCTTGGAAATAACCAAAGCCTATTTATTTAAAAATCTTAGTATTTCCCCATTAACTATAACAAACCTTCACCTCTAAATTTTATTTGAGTGAAGCTGAAAGCAAATAAAACAAATAAAATGAAACTTAAAATATGAAAACGCCAAAGCAACGAAAATTCTTAAAAGTAATTAAATAAGATAATCTCAGTGCAAACACCACATATCCACTTCATTCAAGTCAAGATGTCCGTCAAATGCAAAAGCAAAATCTATCGCTCAAAAGTACTGACTAATAAATTCTCTGACTTCCCTAAAGCAAGCTTCTAGAGCATTTTGGCACCTTGAAACTCAAAGCGGAAGAGGCAGGTGAGGAAGTCGTTTAAAAGCAAAGTAAAGATGATCAACAACGATAAAGGGAAATGCAGAAAAGAAGAGATCAGTCATCAGTTGTCAGTTACATCCTTCGACTTTGAACGAATGAAAAGAAAGAAGTTGAGAAATATTCACTCACTGGCTTCCGCATTTCGTCTGTCCAATCTACATACCCGAAAGAAAAGTAAAATTTAACGATTATCGGAATATTTTCATACAAAAACATTATGTATGTGATGCATAGAACACACACACACACACACGCACACACACACACACACACACACACACACACACCGGAACTAAATCAACACATTTACGGGAAAACGATACAAAAATCATCACAAATATAATCATATGGATGCTGTAAAGACTCCGCGGTTATTTAAGTTTAAGTCTTACGAATATAAAATTTAGGCCAAAGGCCAAGCGCTGGGACTTGTAAGGTCATTCACAGCTGAAAGGCAAATGCACGCTTCCAAAGAATATGGTGTTCATTAGAAAGGAGCAAGAGAAGGTAAAGGGAAATACAGAAAGAAGAGAAAAGAACGTCGAACTTATGAAGGGTACAGTGCCCGAAGAGCCTTTTTTCTGTGTCAACCCGAAGCTCCGCGAGACCTGTGGAGCTGGACGACCACCAATGAGATTCGGCTGGTATTTCAGCCCTCAGAATAGGGGACGTTTGAAGGAAAGGACTTCTGGCATATTTTTAAAACAGGGATGCCCCTAAGACCTCCTTCCAAATTATAAGTGGTCCTTTTATCCTGTGACAGTCTGTCATCCATCTCTCTCTCTCTCTCTCTCTCTCTCTCTCTCTCTCTCTCTCTCTCTCTCTCTCTCTCAGAAGGTCCAGGAACAATTCCTTTCATAAACTTATGTTTCAGGAATACATTTCTTTCAGTGTAAGTCTCTCTCTCTCTCTCTCTCTCTCTCTCTCTCTCTCTCTCTCTCTCTCTCAGAAGAAGAAGAAGAAGACGTAGAAGAAGAAAAAGAAGAATCCAAAGGAGAACTATATTTGTGTAATAAATTTTTTCATACAGTTATTTTTTTCCCTGTAAGGGAGTAGCGCCGTCAATGCCCCTCACACTGTGCACTGTAGGCATTTCTTACGGTTCTTTGCAACATCCCTTCGGCCCCTAGCTGCAAGCCACACCTTTCATTCCTTTTACTATACCTCCATTCATATTCTCTTTCTTCCATCTTTCTTTCCACCTTCTGCTAACAATTTGTTTCATAGTGCAACTGAGAGGTTTTCCTCCTGTTACACCTTTAGAACCATTTTTTTCCTTTTCAGCGGTGTGACCACATAAGTCCCAGCGCTTGGCCTTTGGCCTAAATTTTATATCCTAATTTCTGCGTAATTGGGATCATTTCGAATAGTAATTCTACGCTCATTTCGTTAACTATGATGCAATACATTATCGACCATATAGACAAGGCTTCTAAAGTAGCTGGGAACCTAATCAGGCAAAATTGAACACTTCTGTAAAGAACTAACCACTTCAGGTATAAATCGTTTAGGTAAACAAAGAGATATGGTCATGAGCAATAACTTGGATGTGTGACGCCAGTTTTAGTAGCCGTAAGTCAATCAATCTATCTTAGTTCTTAGAGAATTTGCTTGTTGTCATTTTTCAAAGTTACAGTTAATTTTAAAAGTTAAAATAGTAAGCGACTTGATTGATTTAGTTTCAAAGGTGAGATATAATAAGATGTACGACGTCAATGTGGAAGCGTGTAAGACATGATTCTCTCTCTCTCTCTCTCTCTCTCTCTCTCTCTCTCTCTCTCTCTCTCTCTCTCTCTCTCTCTCAGACCGGCATATATGAGCACAATTCAACAAAAGTGCTAGCGATATCGTGATGGTCTTTGAATTATAAATAGTTTATCAGTCATTATCAAATCTCACTTGTTTTTCAAATACAAGTTGGACGATTTTATGACATTTTTCTTGCATAAAAAAGTTCTTTCCATTGGTATAGATTGTTTTAGCAGGTATTTTTAGCATTTGTCTTTTATGACGTAACTGAATTGTCTCACTTTTGCTGCTTTAAAAGCTATTGGCCTAATACGTGCATCATCGGTTATGCAGATCTATGGAAATGAACGTGACATTTCTTATAGGCCTTTATGAATCTCATATCACGTGCTTGGTATTATTCGTCATTTGAACACATTTTTGTAGGCCTATATGAACTCTTATCAGGTGCTTGGTATAATTGGTCTTTTGAACACTGTTTATAGGCCTATATGAATCTCATATCACGTGCATGGTATAATATATATTAAGAAAAAGAATGATTAAAGCCTCGTGCACAGGTGTTCCTGATAAACATATTCAGATGAAAATTATACAAAAGGGACCTTCCAAAAGTTTGCAAATTTTCAACTGTCTCTTTTGCTGATAGATGCCTACAGCCTTCCTTCCTTCCTGCCTTTCAGAAACCAAAGGCATATTGCTTCCCCAGTGATAAGGCTTAGGCCTACCTTCTAGGTGTGCACCCTTGCTACTTATACTCTTCTAAAGTCCTGTGTTCCACAGGTGGCCGACCCCACCACCTTATGCAGTTGATGTTGACATAAAAAGCTGAACGAACATCCTAGCAAGTCTGGGAGGAGGGTACTCACTTCTTTGATGTTGCCTTATGTAGCCTCACCTATATGTACTTTTTAGGACACCTATATTTTTACATAATAAGATAAATTGGAATACAGAAAGTACAATACCGTCTGAAACTTACGTGAACAATCACTGGGTTTAACTTTTCCGGTTTCTATGTTAATATTCCAGCAATGGTCGAATACAGAGAGTTTCGTCTAAGACTGGTGTAGGGGAATGCCCTAATTTATGATACACTCAATGATGGGACGCTTAAGCGATGGATGGGGACTTTCCCCCTTCTTCTCATTAGGTCTGATTCCTTCTTAATTGCAGTCCGCAAACAAGGAACGACTTATGATCACTGCTACACCGACTAAATTACAAGAAGTTATTTGGTTCTGACACAGTACTATGTATGACACCTAAAGTGCGTAATGACTCTAAGCTTTAACTATTCGAGCGTGACTTTCAGACCACTTAATTTAGAATTAAGAATAGAAGAACATACTCATAAAAACCTGTACAGAAAAAAAGGCCCTTGTATTGAATACCTTGCTGTTTTCAACCGTAACTGATCACCTGATAACGTACATCTTAGCTCAATATGTTAGCTTTGGCCATCCCACGATAACGACTGAATTCTTTTGCCCTCATCTGAAATGATCTAGTCTCAAAGGTCGTGGTAAACGCTCATCACCATTTATTCTTCTTTGATGTAATATTGCTGATCAAGTCTGATAAGCGTCTCAGTAAGTTTGACTGAAATCTTCTCATGACGCGCCAAGCAAGAGAAACACACTCTCAGACGGACAGACAGAGCGCCCGATGGACAGTCTTTCCTCATGTACATCTGCATGACGGCCCACCTTTGTGCCAAGTTTGATGAAACTCCCTTCGAACAGAGTATGAGAAGCTGTGATAACAAATTAAACTTGACAGACAAGCTGATGGACAGCGAATCGATAAACAGGCAGAGGAACGGACAGGCATAAGTTAGTTAATCTACTTATTTTTCTGTTTTTCAGCTGCGCCATTTGGAGAGAGCTTCTGCAGGAAGTGTTAAAGATTAAGCTTTATCATTTTCAATCCTTTGGTGAGTTTTCGAGGATTTTGTGTTGTTATCAGATTTGTTGTTAAGATTGATATAATTCTTCCCCGTAAACAATAAATAAAATTTTATCTCCTTAATGGTAATTCCCTTTTATTGCAGGGCACATTAATGAATTTTTGGTAGCAAAACATTTTGGACAATTATAAACGAAGAGGGATGAATACAAACTGATCATAAATAACTGTTTTATGTTAAACTTTTTTCTCCTGGGTTTGCAGACAAGAGATAAGACAGGGAAATGGGTAAAGTTATTTCCTCTCCCGGAAAAAATAGATTTTAAAGGCTTTTTTTTTTATTTTAGCAAGATTAGTCAAGAGCTGATCAATACATTTGTTCAAGTTCTATAAGAATGGTCATAGAACTAGATTTTGATGCTGATTCAATATGACCTTTTTTTATGATTATGCTTCGTCTGCACAGTCACTGCAGATGAAAATGATGGTGAAAAGTATGCTTTCATATTCACTTTCCGAATCAAAGGAAAGTGACATTTTTTCTGTTGTTCTCTTATAATGACCGGAATTTCATACGTGTGAACATTGTTTATATCATAACTTTATCTTGTTTCTGGTTCAGGTTTGTTGCCATATTTCAAATTTGTTATAATATATTTAAATTGACATTTATATATACTATTTCTGAGAATAATAAAGGAAAATGCTTAGTTACCCATCTAAACATTAAATGCAAAATAATCTTGATTTCGAATGCTACCACAACAACAACAACAAGCAGATCAAGCTAGATTAAATGAAGTTTCAGCGAAAAAAAAAGGATCCGAAACGTTTTCTTAGATCTAGAAAGTATTTTAAAAGCAATATTTAACATTTTCTTTATCTTAATAAAAAATGAAAATTTATACAACCAGGTATAAATACATCTACAAAAGCTCATCAAAAACAAAACAAAATTGTAGGAAATTTGAAATGCATAACAAGCATAAAGCCGTGAACATTTACAATAAAGGATTGATTTTCCTAGCTTTGGAGATATGTAGTCCGCCATCATTAATCTTCTTTTTATGTAGAAAAATTTTTTTTTTTCTTGTAAGATGACAACGAAACAAGACGAAAAATTACGTCCTTTGGAGTTACTTATCAACATTATAACTGCATTCAACTAAAATGAATTATTTAAGTTTTGGTTTTATTCAAACCACATCTCAAACCCTGTTGATATGTGTAATTTCGCTCATTTTCCTAGGTATTAACCTTTCACATTAGAAGAAATAAAAATAGACTTTCGTTAATGACGAAAATTTTCAAGTAATCAGGGTTTTGTTATATATGTGTAGAAAAATGTTTGCTGCAAATGTTTGCATATATTTTAGCACCATCCCCCTCCCATCCAACGCCACCCATTTCACTCGATTCCATTGGCAATTATATATATACACCACCGTTTTCTTTGGGAGTGCCTGAGAAACATCTTTATTGTGTATATAAAAAAAAATTCTGAATTAGAAAAATGAAATTATATAATCTTTTCAGATGCACAAGAAAACATGCACTATTGTCTTCCCTAGACAATGCTTGGATTCATCTGTGTAATGTTGCCAAGGAAGAAAATATTTAAACAATAAAGCTAACAAAACCAGACAAAGTTAAAGGAATATCTTCTTAATAAAATAATGGGGTTTATGTTTCTCCCTGACTAATACCTTCAGTAATCATATGCAATTAAAGCCCCTTGGAGATGATCAGCTTATGTACTTTTTGACACTTAAGAGAAGGTAAAAAGATTTGCATGAGTAATATAGCTGACAGAGTTATTCAGGAAGTTTATATTTAAAACTATTAAAAAACATCATTTATATTTTTCTTACGGGTTGACTAGGATTACTGAACAATAATTACACTCAAGGAAAATTATTTAACGCTCGGGATTTTAGTTAAATGTGTATACGAGTTTACACGTAACTTTTGAAATGGAAAAGTTCAAACTTGGTGACAATGCGTGTTTGTAGAGCAGGGTGATATGCGTCTATTTTCATAGTTATATATATAGTTTATTTTTACGGTATTTTTCTTTCACAATTTAATCTTTATTTCCCTGTTTCATTTTTTGTACTCAACAGTTTTCCTTATTGGGGACCTTGATAAAGAACACTCAAGTTCTTATGAGACAATTTTCTTAGGTACTAAGTCTTGGTAGAGTGATGGAGATGCACTCAGACCCTGGAGACTGAACGGGACCACTGTCCTCATCGTCAGATGGAATAAAAATAGTTGTGTCTGGAAACAAATCTTTTAATACTTTAGTTACGATAAACTAAAGTCCCAGAAGAATGAAAGCTAAGAGGATCTCTATAAATTATTTGGAATGGAAAAGTAGTTTCTATGGAAGCAGGAGTTCCAATGTAAAAAGGGAAAAACTTGCACATAAAAGAGTGAAGTCTATGCAAGTTTGAAAGTATAAGCAGAGTAGGATAGTACAAAAGTTAAGAAATGAGGCAACGGGACATAGAACTGAGGTGGCCTGTTCACGTTGATAGAATGAATTACTATCTAACTATCTATTTATTATATATATATATATATATATATATATATATATATATATATATATATATATATATATATGTGTGTGTGTGTGTGTGTGTGTGTGTGTGTGTGTGTGTGTGTATACATACATACATACATACACACACACATACACACACGCACACACACACACACACACACACACACACACACACACACACACACACATATATATATATATATATATATATATATATATATATATATATATATATATATATATATATATATATATATATATATATATATATATATATTCGTGTGCAATGTTATATAAAAACATACCAGTAAAATACCAAAATGTTTTCAAATACGTACATTGCACATAGAAACATTCACGAGATAAACTTACAGAAAATTTTCTTCTTATCTACATTCGCATCTGTATATTGTTACTAATATAAGAAAACGGTATCAGTAAGCAATTCCGTTACAAGAGCACAATTCTTTGTAAATTTTGTCAATAAAACCTTCTGTTCGTTCCACTATTTAACCTTCAATAATAGTTCCATTTTGAAATCCCTTAATGTTTTTCTTCGTTAAAACATGAATCACATATTTCAACTACTTTTAGTCCCCATTTGTAATTCACTAGTAAAAGTGAGAATATCAATTACTGTCAATACAGTACAAAAGGAAAGCCCCAGGTTCCCACCGACATTACTGTGAGTTTTATGAGATGTTTGCCTTGACCCAAAATGTAACTAATTTTTCTTTATATACGAAATTGACGCTTATGACTCTGCAGGGAAGTGAAATAAATCTCATCGTCACTTAATTCACACTAATTTGATAAGGAACTTTCGGTATAATGTTTCCTACTATGGCATTCATTCAGCCGTAGTACCTGCCTTCCCTACAAGGATTTAAGTATATCCTGGACTGACAAAGTGATATATGCAATGCTATATGGTTTTAGTTTTAAAGACTTCATAAACTCTTGTCATTTTAACCTTTTGATGTTTAATATTTTTTACGGATGGGGCCATGATAGAAGTCAAGAGCTAGAACCGTAGATGTAAGCAAAAAGTTGAGTGATAAGAAGATGTGGAGAGTAGAATGACTGATGTTTGTAGACAATACGGCACTGATTATCTGCAGACGCTAGAGAAAGACCCCGAAAGTGTTTGCAATAGAAGGCCGTGGGTAAATGCGGGCAGGAATGAATTAAAATTTAATTTTTTTTAATAATTAGAAAAGCAAAAATGCATTACCGTTTCAAGACCAACAAGTCTCTTCTTCAAGTGATTACAGAATAATAAAATCCACAATTCTATATGTTTAAAAAAATATTGAACAAAGAAAATAGTCATCATCCTTCACTACAAACCTGTCAATCAAAAAGCACAATTGGTATTCGTTCAACGACCGACTATCTTGTGTAGGTTGACTGCTTGGATCACATAATAGGATAATGAACAGTTCAAGTTGTAGTTTCCGTCATTTAAGTTAAACTTAGGTTCTGCCATCATGAGAGCAGCTTAAACTATTTGCCTTTTCTGTGTATTGTTTGTTTTAAATAACAGTTTTACTCTTTTACCATTCGGTCCTTTGGTTAGTTGGTTATATGTGCATAAATAAAATATTATTCATATCTCCCCTCCTCCTGCAATACCTTCAATACCTTTAATAGAAGATGAAATGGACATTTTAGGTTTTGGACTAACTTGCATTGAATTATTATTATTATAATTCATAAGATGAACCCTATTCATGAGGAACAACCCCAAAGGGGTCATTGACTTGAAAATAAGGCTTCCAAAGAATATGATGTCAATTCGAAAGAAGTAACTGAAGGTAATCGAAAATACAGAAAGAGGAGATCAGTTATTAGAAAAACAGATAAATTAACAAATTAATAAATGAATAAATAAAACTGAAAATAAATTATTAAAATACAAGGAGAATTGTATTAGGGTAGTAATGCATTACATCTTCGCTTGAACTTCTGAAGTTCCTATTGCACGACATTCTCAGAGAGATTGTTCCACAGTCCAGCAGTGTGAAGAATAAAGGATCAAGGAACTGAAAAGTTCAACAGCGAGGCACATTCACTGTATGTTGTTGCTGCTGTTCAGTGAATCTGGTTGCTCTAGACAGGAATAAAGGATCAGGGATCGATTGTGAATGTGAAAGATTGCTGGTAAAATACAACTTATGAAAAATTGACCAACAAGATACCATCCGTCGATGGTCAAAGTCGTAACTGCTAATATTAGGAAACAGAAACCTACCACCACGAACCAATCTATCTACAAGAGTTAAATCTCTGGCAAAAGAAGACATTCACACCTGAGAACAAGATTGTAGCAAAGAAAGGGCGAATGACCTAAAATGGGTTGGTATATGAGGCCTTGCAAACAATACACAACTTGCATGTGGAATTTGCTGAAGCTTTCATTAGATATTTCTGAAGAGTAAGATGTGAGTCAAAAGTTCCACCTAGAATAGTTAAAGCTTCAGACTCATTCAGCAGCCACTTCCACCTGAAGGGGAGGACGGGGTGAAGCCTCCAAAAAGCTAGTTCAGATATGTACTTAGCATGTCAAAATTTCTTGATAGTCTGTCACCTGTGAATAAGTACCCTAGTTTGATTAGAGTGCTTTAGGATGGTTTTATGAGATGTGTGAGAGAGGAGGATTACATACACCGGAGATTTAGGACACCCAGTCATCCCATGGAAATGACCAAAACAGTGGTTACAAGAGCTGATGAGGGTGGAAAGATCGTAACTATGGGTAGATTTGCTAATGAGGAAAAAATTATGAAATTATTCAATAATCAAGATATGAACAAAGAATTGAGAAGTAATCCACTGACCCATGTGCAATCCAGTTTAAAAAGAAGGTTCGATGAAATCTCACTAAGGAGCGGATTTGAACTCAGGAGATTTAAACGCAGAAGTCATAAATTACTCTGCACCTATGGCTTACCTAAGTTGCAAAAGCCATACATTCCCTTAAGATCCATCACCTCGAACCGAGGATATCCTTCTTTCCACCTAGCAAATCAATTTCTAAAGCACATTTCAAGAATAACATGGCTTTTCTGAACAACAGATGCTGTCTCTTTATTCACAAAGGTTGAACTGGATGTTACACAGAAATTTTTAAGAGGAAAGTTAGTCGCCTTTGAAAACGTATAACCTCTCCCATCCAGGGCAATGATAGACCTTATAAGATTGTGCACTATGACCATTTTTACTTTACTTACAGAAGTTAGAAATAATCAACAAACTTTTGGCTGTTCGGTGGATTCTTCAATGTCCCCTATTTTCAGTAATTTTTTTCCTAAGATATTTTATATGAGAATTACTTTGTAATATAAAATGATGTGAAATACCATGATTTAGGTATGTTGATGACTTTTTTTTGTAAATACAGCGAGCGATAAAAAAAATAATATTAGCTGATTTTTTACCAACTGAATTCTTTATGTAACTCCATACACATTTCAAGTTAAGTGGGTATCAGATACCAAACTGTCGTTTTTGAATATTCATCTTCTATGGCGTTACGATCAGGTGCTTTTTAAGGCCTTCAGAAAACCCTCACACTCTCATTTGTGTATACATAACTCTTCTTGTCATAAACAAAGCATTAAATTGTCAGTTTTAGCGTCCCTGTTTTTACGTGCATTTTCAGTATGCTGGCGTGAATTAATAAATTAATGAATTGATTAATCATTAGTTAATAAAAGGACTTGAATTTTCCACAACTATTTGTGTGAGCTTGTATTACGGAAAGGCTGAATTTTTTGTTACTAATACGCAGGAATTTACCATAAATTTTTATTCATCGTTCCATATATTATGCAATTTCGGCAAAGCATTAATCAAATAAACGGTATTCTTGAAATAACCTTTTATATTTTGTAATAATGGTATTTTTTAAACTAAATTTTTTTTTTTATGTGCACTGCTGTTCTATACCTTTTGCGAATGAATCAGTGTAAAAAATCTCTGACGGCATTTTGGGAAAAAATAAAGCACAGCTTCTTAAAAAAAATTCATCTATTGTATCCTTCACTGAACGTTAACTGCAGAACTATAAAATGCAGAAATATTAAAATACCACCAAGACTTATCAAATATTCCGCAAACATTACGATCAGAAAAGTCTTGTCTAAACAATGAAACCTATTCTATTTACCTGAACTCCTGGCAGTCAGGCTTTTGGGGGGGGGGGTTTATTTGCAATTTAATTAATAAGGTATCGATCTCACAAGATGTTTTCTGCAACCCAGGACTTAGTAGTTAAGTAAGTACTGCAGTTATTGGAATATTAAGTAAATTTTTATTCACTCTCGAAAATTTCCAGCAAACTCAGTTTTTCTTCCCTTGAGGGATCTCTTCCTATGGACTGAATATATATATATATATTTTTTTTTACTTCGGTCAAAAAGATGCATCTGGAAATTACATTTTCAAAATAGTATTTCAAAACATGGAAATTTAATCTCTGTAATGAGACTCCTTTTGAGTTTCGAAGTTTAGGTTTTATGTCAGTGAATTGTAGTTTTTGTTATTAGGAATTAATAGTAATAAAAAGAACATTTTTTCATTTGTCGTTTCCGAATAGGAGTTAATTACCCCTCAATGAGAATCTTAACAATTACAGTATTTCAGGTTCGAGAAGATGACAAAATGTTAGTGCTTTTGATTGAAAGTTTATATACAATCAATATCAATAATTTCATTTGAGATAATGTAAATCAAATCCCGCTCATCCTTATCCGCTGATTGATCACTCATAGGCAATCACGCAGATGGAATCATCTCTATAGATTAAAGAATAATAAATAACCAGGAAATCAAATGGGGAAGAGATTAGAGAGATTGAGTAATGATAATATTGACTAAATAAAGGATCAATGATTCTCCTCCAAGAGGAGTTATAAGCTTGGTAATAAAAATTCCTGCACCATCTACAAATCTATATCCAGTAACCTGAATGTCTAACCAGCTCCTTCTCTTAATTCCCAACGTTCCTCTCGGTAATGGTAATAAATCGTGGTCTAATATTACTCTCCTTAAATATTTCAGAAACTCAATGTGTCAAAAACCAAATCTTTTTTTTTTTATTATACAGAAGAATATGATGATAATGACACATTTAAAATCTCAATGTCGACCATTGAAAAAAAATAATAAGAATAGTGACATCATTAACAATATTACAATGGTAGGCTATTATCGAAATTAATGAGAAAAGTAAATGGAGAAGTCAAAAAGGAATTTCATGAAATACCTGATAGCTGTTTCACTGCAAATATCCAGCAAGTTTCCTTTGTGTCTCTAAGAACTCTACAGAGGAAGCACTTTTTTTTTCTGTTGTTCCATAAATTGCAAAATTAAAGCAAAATTTTCATATTCTTATAGAATTTTCCAGCTTCCTTGACGTCACGGTATTTCAATTCGACATGTCTCGAGCTTTTTTATACACAAGAGTACCATAGTATTATTCTTATTCATAACTGCTATCATTAAAAAATATGCATCAAACAAAATGTTATCACCTATATGATGATAAATTAAGGCTTTTAAGATTATAGAAGGCAGATACTGCATTCGATGCGATGCCATTTTGTAGGTTTCATGAAATATGTTAATTCCAACTAAGGTTAAAAAAAAACACTGCAGTAGACTGGGTAAAAACGGTTTAGATTTTTCCTTTCAGACCACAAGTACATATAAAACACTGTATGCCTTCAATGTTGTTTACCAAAACCAAAAGAAACTTGATATTATAACGTAAAAATAAGCCTAAGAGCATAAGAATTATTAATTGGATTTACATCATCAACCTTAGTTTTTTATATAAATTAAAATTGCACAACAGTAATGTAATAAAAAATTCAATAAATGTATGATAAAAGAAAAAAAAAATAAACCATTGTTTCCCTTAAATAAACATTCCAAGTTACAAAACACTTGTGCTCTTGAAGCAGAATAAATTATATCATGTCGGCTTCACTAGCATCTGTTGTTATTCAGCTACGAGATATGAACAAAAAAATCTGTACAGAGATATACATAGTATATTTCTTCGTGTGGCCATGTGTTTGAGTGTATATATATATATGAGTACTGAGACCGGATTGTCACGAGTTTTTCATGTCCATCTCGGTCTTTCCCCCGTCTTCATTCTCATTCACCAAAATATAGTTTTTTTCAGGATATAGCTGTGTTCAACCTCAATATTAAACTGAGCCCCTGTAACTGCGCTGAAATCTTCATACGCCGGCAATACATTGTCTGGGCATTTTTGCATCATGATATATATTTAAACATTAAATTTATAAAGCGGGTTCATAATCAGGGCTCAGACGAAGCTTAGTCTTGGTTTTCTCGTGAGTTTCGATGTTTGGCATGGTTTTTTTATTTTCAGAAACTGTCATAATAAATTACAACCGTCCAGCATTACACTGAAAGAAATATCATGTTCCATCATTAAAAATAACTTAACACAGACTGAACCAAGAAAATATCAACAAGCAACAAAAAAATGTTTCCGAATCATTATTTTCTTATGTTACTCGAAAAATGATTCATTGCAATTTGGCACGATAAAATAATTTTAGCGGCTATCTTTAACTTTAAAATTCCTATTATTATTAACTTCAAATTGTTTTTTGAGCTGGTTTTTTCTGTTTGAAAATACTTAGATTACTTACAATTACTCGATTGTTGGGTAATGGAAAAATATAATGTAGATCCCAAAGCGGCTCTAACCGATAAAGACATTACTTTTGACAGGTAAAAGATTTTGATATGAATTGATATCAGTTATATTTGAGGGAGTGTAAATAAATTTATGACAAGAGTATGAATTATGAATTTTTGAGCTGGTTTTTTCTGTTTGAAAATACTTAGATTACTTACAATTACTCGATTGTTGGGTAATGGAAAAATATAATGTAGATCCCAAAGCGGCTCTAACCGATAAAGACATTACTTTTGACAGGCAAAAGATTTTGATATGAATTGATATCAGTTATATTTGAGGGAGTGTAAATAAATTTATGACAAGAGTATGAATATGAACCTTATGTTCGAGTGAGGCTTTTGAGCTCATCTGGAGGCAGAGTAAATATTATAACCGTGAACGCCGATGTGTTCTTAAGGTAATTTTAGAAAAACGAATGAAAAAATAACTAAAAGAGCAAACGTTTAATCAGCTCCAGCACAACTATTTTTTTATGTCAAATTTCAGGTAATTTGAATTTCCTAAATTGTAAGCTCGTCTAAGAAATTAAATTAGAGTGTTTGTGATCCCTCTAGATCTCAGTATGAGACTGACATCCCAGAAGTAAAATCTGTATAACAGAATCAGAAATTCCCAAGTACTTTTGGAACTATATAATTCTTCCAGGGTAAAAGATCCCGCCATGAACAGATTTCTTCTTATTTCCCAAATACCACTTCTTCTAAAATTAAGAGTCCGTATTCACATTGTCAGGGAGGTTGCAAGTCACAAAGATATATTGCAAAGAAATCAAAAAGGTCATTTGGATATCCATGATGTTCACAGGCGATGTGTGGATATGCAACTGAGGTTACAGGTATTTTTCTTCGCATGTTATACATATCATGACATGGCAAATGTCCTAATTCATTTAAAAACATAGGGACAGAACATCAAAAACGTGTCCTCATGCAAATGTCATTATCTGACCTCCTAATATAAAATTCGACGCTTTCTCTTTATAAACAATAATTTTGATTGGAAAGAAATATATGAAGGTGAAATTTCTGAAAGACTAAAAGCATACCTGTAATTCCTTATATAATTGACATCGAGTTATGATACAACTCATAAAACTTTTTCGATCTCTCTTGGACATCTCAGTCCTGCTATGGGAAAAGGATTTTAAAATGAAAAGAACGTATATTACAGCTATATTACAATATTATAATCATTCTGTTCTTCAAAATCTATTTCTATACTGCGCGTAAAGGTTTATGCAGTAAACAGATAATGAACAAATAAATCTTTCTTTGTTTATATTCCGTTCGAGTGCCAATATTTATCTTGCTTTCTGTGTGGAAATCAGTATTCTAATTTTGTACCGCTACATTTCATTATTCACTCTTCGTTGAGACAAACATTCAATAATGAAAACATTATTTCAGTTATTCAAGTTCAATATATTTTTATTATTATTGATATATCCGATATATTATCATATCGACTCAAAACTTGTTACTTAACTATATGACATAAGTTTCATATACTCGACACGATACGCACTTAAAACAAATGGTTAAAAAAAACTGATAGAAAAATAAATAATGATAACTGACCATGATGTTCGTCTATAACCCATACTACAGGGAACAAACTGAAAACAGACTTCTCTCTCTCTCTCTCTCTCTCTCTCTCTCTCTCTCTCTCTCTCTCTCTCTCTCTCTCTCTCTCTCTCTTCATATATATATATATATATATATATATATATATATATATATATATATATATATATATATATATATATATATATATATATATATATATATATATATATATATATATATATATATATATATATATATATATATATATTCATATACATTTACATATATATAATTATGAATGTCTTTTACTATAACACAGCAGTATAATATGAAGATAAAAAGACCAATAAAACACTATGTGAACGTTGCAAATATATATTTCGAGCACTTCCTTCTGTGTCCCTGTTCACTGGTAAAATATGGACAGATGATATGTGTACATATATACTTGTAAAATATCGTCTGTTCATATTTTACCAATGAACAGGGACACAGAGGGAAGTGCTCGAAATATATGGTTACAACGTTCTCACAGTGTCCTGTGGGCCTTTTTATCTTCATATATGTATATATATATATATATATATATATATATATATATATATATATATATATATATATATATATATATATATATATATATATATATATATATATATATATATATATATATATATATATATATATATAGGGACTTCGAAATTAGAGGCCCCCCCCTCTATAGCATGAACTAAAATTGATATGGACAAAAACAAAAGTAATTCAGAACAGGTATTCGTTTAAGTTTCTCTCTGAGTATTTAATATTTTGTGTGGCCTCCATCTGCCTGTACCACAGCCTGCATTCTTGAGTGGTATGATTTCAGCAAATCGAAAAAAAACTGAGACTCAAACTCTATTTCCCTGAACACTTTGGTCACCTCTCTTCGCAGGTCGTCCAGGCTTGGTATAACATCATAGTTCACTGTGCACACTTCAACATGATCCTTTAAGATACTACCAATGTTTTCACGCACATTAACGACAGGGGAGCTACCTGGAAATTCACTTGACTAGAAGAAATCGATACCACTGTTTTGAAGCAGCTCCTGTGTCTGAAGAGCCTTGAAACATGGTGCCTTATCATGCAAAAATGTGACTTCTTCAACAGCTAACACATTTTCAGGATCATTGAGGAAAGGAAATACTCCACCAGTAAGCACAGTTTCTCTGAAGTATTCACCATTCCACGATTGTCCTTTTTCTTTGATGATCCACATTAACTGTTTGGCTGTGAACCAGAGAAAAATTCTCAAACATTCAGGAAATTTCACAACTTGGCGATAGCTCACGTCATCGCTGATATCATCCAACTTTGCAGCCAAAATGATGTCATTTTTTTTATTTGGCTTCCTGACTGTGTAAATGAAGAAGTCATCTGATGCGGCAACATGGAGAAAGCCAGCTTTATCCCAATCTTTAAGAAATGAACCACAAAACCATGCACGGTCTTCTCTCTGTTGCTGAGTGTTATTGGGCTTGCTGATAACATGAAATGGCTTGATACCAGATTTTTTCAGCTCACAATATACAGCACTATAACTTCTCTTCTTTCCCCATTTTGTTTCTAGTTCAAGCGCCAATTTACATAAAGACTTTCTTGGTCTACCCACTTCCTCAACTATGATGTCTTTTGACTCCTGAGAAAGGACTTCAGGTCTTCCAAGATTCTCACTCTATTTGCGATGACAGTCATATGGATTTTTGTTCCAGTTTCTTTTAACAAAGGATTCATCTCAGTTAATGTATTGATCTATCCAGTAACGTGAAATGAAGGATGCGCCAGCATCCCTGGCCTCTCTGAAGGTTATAGCCCGGATTTGGTCAATCTGTCTGATTTCCTCTGAGTCGTTAGACATGGCTGTATCTAACTCCGTCACTCAGTCTGAAAATACAAGAAAAGTAAAATGAAAAATAGCTTTATAGAAACTTAAAATAATGTACTTGGGGATAGGCTATAGCAGAAAACTTCATAACTTTCCATTTGTTCTGTGGAGGGGGGCCTCTAATTTTGAAACACCCGGTATATATAACTCTCTAACTCACAGCGGGATCGAGCCTAGATATTTCAGTTTAAAGGCAAGGATGCTGCCAACAAAGCCACAAAAGTCATAAAAGAAGTTGGAACCTTCTTTTAAGATTTGTGTGGCTTTGTTGGCAGCGACCCTGCCTTTCAACTGAAAGACCTGGGATCGATCCTGATGCAAGTCAGAAATTATTATTATATATATATATATATATATATATATATATATATATATATATATATATATATATATATATATATATATATATATATATATATATATATATGTGTGTGTGTGTGTGTGTGTGTGTGTGTGTGTGTGTGTGTGTGTGTGTGTGTAAATATGATTTACACTACGTCACTCAGTAAGATCAAACCTGAGGCCGATGGAGACTGAATCGGCACAGAAAAGATCTGTTTCAGACCTGGATGATGATTTTTTTTTTTATACCAACGGATCGAATAAAGGGGAACAGTTTACCCCGGGCGAAGAAGATAGTATTGTAACTGCAAGATCAGTTTTTCATTCGGGTTGTTATTCAGGTTTATTCCAGTATAAGTCTCAAGTTTCATATGATAAGAGAATTATTTAGATGAAACAATAATTACTATATGAGCTGAAACATACAGATAGCAAATTAAAGAAAAGTGGCAGAATTTCTTAAGGCATATTGTTAACTAACAACAGACACATCACTTATTGGAGCCTGGCATTTTTTCTTATTACTGAAAATAGCAATTAGATTCAGATTTTACTAAGAATGATAAAATCACACTTGAATAATCAGTTCTGCTTTTAAACATTATAGTTACCGCAGTAATTTTAAGGAAATTCAAATCTCTCACTTAATTTATCCTAAATTTTGTAATGAAGAACTCACGGGGACGGAAATTCTAACATAAAGTAATCTTCCATAAGAAAAACATCCTTTCAAAGCCCAGTGATGTCTTTTGTGCAATATACTGCCCCTCCTCTATTGGTGATTCCGTGGGAGTGAAGGACGATCCATTCTTCGCGCCGTGGAAAGAGATCTTAAATCTCCTCAGAAAAATAGCGACAGATTCTCAAGGAACAGATGTGGTCTCGATATTTGTGGATTTTCAGGACTGGATTTTAATTCAGTTATAATGCTTGACTTTATATCTGTTTTTTTTATTCATAATTCTCAAAATATTCGTAATCTTGATTAAAAGATAAAACACGTCTAATGTTTTTCACTCAGTTGTAAGAAACCCACATTAAATTGTTTGGTAATTGCTACTACTGTTGGCTCATCTTTTTACAGAAATTTGCGATCTTACATCCTAATGATTACCTTCACCTTCAAATACCATACCCGACTGACTTGTAAATTACACCAAAAGTATTTACTGCTTTCAGAAATTACTACTGAATGTCTTCACAATCACAAGTATCCTCGTAACACACCGTTTAACAAAATAAACCTTCTTACTCTTATAGCACATGCTCAATGGGCATATTTTCATTTACGCATCATTCATGTCTCTCTTTCTTCCATCACAGACATGTAAATTATATTTACATTCTCACGAGATCGTAAAAATTGCGAGATATTTTCAGACTAAATCTCTTATTTTGAAATTTTAGCCATTAGACCTTTTTTTATTAAACATTCCCTTGCATCATTTCTGTAAAAAACACCTATCTTTCTAAAATCGAATTTTGGTTTAAATTTTCCTATAATATAACTTTTATTCTGACCTCCTCCTTCCTTCCTTCTGTCAGTATCTCAGTACTGACACAATGTGGACATCTTACACTTTTCAAGTTCATCTGCTTTTTTTTTTTTTTTTACTAGGCGTCTATATTTCATCCTAGCACTCCTAATAACAGTCATAGACCGATTTTAAATTTATCTAGATTAAAGTTCCGTAATCATTTATATCAAGGTGCTAATCTTGTTACTTCATTCTTGAAACCATGAGCTGATAACACAATTAATTGAAAGAACAGAATAACTTTCTGACGTACAGAAATAGACTGCTGTGTTTTGTACAGTTTCATCCAGTGTCTTCGAGATGTTAGTTTTGGCTTCAACAAAAGCAATTAAAAGAAAGCTCCCAAGTGTACTTAGGTAAATTTTTAATAGAAAAAATCCCTCTTAATAAACCTTTTATTGTCGGCAGTGAGGATGCGTAAATGTAGCTACACTTTTTGTTACTTTGCGCCACGGGCGTTTCTTGTAAGCAACTCAACTAGGATCACGCTGCTGGAAGAATGGTAATTTGAATCATGGGATCTTTCCTAGATAGTGACCCCCCAGGGTTCTAACCCGTTATGTATCCACCTTTGAGGCTTGTTTAGTACAATCCCGATGGGGATGACCGTAAAAACATAAACAAAAGACTGTAAATATCATAAAGATAATGACCTCCAAGAAATATTAGTCCTAGATACCTACCCCTAATAATCTTTGGGGGTCACTATCTAGGAAAGATCCGCCTCATGTTACTGCATCTATAAATTTGAATGACACTAAAAGATATTTCCAAGAACAAGAACAAGCACAACCATGATCGCTCCTGCAATAAGAAAAAAGAACTGAAGTTATCAGAAATTAGTGACAAAATTAATGGAACAAGAGGAACATTTATTGACGAACACAGAACTGATATGAGAATCGAGATGAACACAATCTGTGTTGACGGCGTATGTTGTTAACTGCTTATTAAATACAAAACTTTTGGACATCAGGCGAATTTGTGAAATTAAGAACTATGGAGGAGATTACTAATCTACAAGTTCATGAACATTTCGGAAGGAGAATCTATTCGTCACTGCCACTCTGTCAATAACAGTTATTCTAATACAGAGCATGAACCCACACAGAGAAACTATCAGACTGTGATTAAAAGGCAACAGTCATACACATACACATACACGTGTGTGTGTGTGTGTGTATATATATATATATATATATATATATATATATATATATATATATATATATATATATATATATATATATATATGTGTGTGTGTGTGTGTGTGTGTGTGTGTGTGTGTGTGTGTATATATATATATATATATATATATATATATATATATATATATATATATATATATATATATATATATATATATATATATATATATATATATATATATATATATATATATATATATATATATATATATATATATATATATATATATATATATGTGTGTGTGTGTGTATATATATATATATATATATATATATATATATATATATATATATATATATATATATATATATATATATATATATATATATATATATATATATATATACTATATATATATATATATATATATACACGCACACACACATCCACATACATATACACCATTATGCTGTAGAGTAAGGAGCAAATATGCCTACATATATAACGGCTTTGCATTCTAGAAAGAAACAATGCTTCATCAGGTACACTCTTCGGTTCTCAGTTACAGTTAAATAATTAGTTAAGAAAACGTCCCATACAGAGGTTTAAATTCAAAATCCCTGTGAGTGCAATATAAAGTGTACAGCATAACGATTGTAGATAGGGTAAATTAATCTATTTAACTAATGACAATGCCATGAACGGACAGCATTACATCCATAAAGATATGAGAGACCTATAATAGGTTATTCTAGGGCTGAATGGTTAAAATTCATGTTAAAGATGTCATAAGAGTTACAGTGATCTTCAGAAACTCTAAACTGAATAGAATATTCCACTTCCAAAGTGGTAAAAGAAATTTATCGTGGTAAACTAATGTAAATTCTCAAACATATCTTCATGCTAACCAAATTTCCGAATAACCTAACCATGGTGGTAATTGTGAAGTGGATTCAGGCTCAGTTTCCAGCATATCATCTTTAACTGACGTCTTATTCGTAGTAAGAATTATTACTTGCTTTATTGATTCCATTTCGAATTATGTAATGATGTCACACTGATGGATTGCCCTACGATGAATTTTCTCAGATGGCCAAAGACAGTTTCATGGAAAAAGCAAATAAAATCAAGGTTAACATAACAAAACAAGTTTAGATTGTGTTTAACTGTTAATCATGCAATTTCCCCGTTTCTACTGATATTACAGATTCTTCCCGAAGGGAAAAAGTAATCATTTCAAACATATATAAGGTGTTGAGATCAACGTTTTCTATAGAGTAATAGTATTAAAAATTAAAAAATTGAGACATGTGTTTGAGAAATGTGAAGATAACAAGGTAAGGGAAAAGATGAACCAGTTTTAAAAATATCTAGCCATATAAGAATATTGAGGAAAACAAGAGGATGAAAAGTGTATAATTCACAAGTGCGGCCGTGGGAGCTGCCTCTCGTTTTATTGGGGATAACTGCTTGAAATGTCATGTTCTGAAAAAGCCGTGGTGAGAGGCTTAAGTTAGAGGACCTTCTAGGCAACATCTTTGGCCTTCAAACCAACTGGAGGGTTTTAGTGATGGGCCCACTTTTCCATGCCGCTCTCATTAATGAACTACCAAGAAGACAAGCCACTGCCTCATCCACATAATGTTGCTGAAACATACCATCATCACCAAAGAATTCTGAGTCAACCCAGACATTATTATTCGTCAGACAGACAGAGTTCAGCCTTCATTTTCCCGCAGAAGGAGGATTGTCTGACCAAAATTGACATTATGGAGACCAAATATAAGTTCACTCAACAAGAAGCAATGCAGGATAAATCAGAGGGGCCAACACGTTCACATAGGTATTTAACACCAGTCAAGATGGTATTAAACAGAAAGCTGGTAACTACGAAATTAGCTTTGTGGGAATCGGAAATCCACAAGGAGGGAAATCCACTTTATTCTATAATTATCCAGACCCCATCTCCCATCTATCACGTGGGGAAGAGGATGGCGCATTTCCCGACATCATTCATCCCTGACAGGTACAGCATCGCCTCCTGCACCGAGATCCCCAAGCCTGTCGCTGGCGATGACCCCGGAAACATCATTCCCTAATTTGACATGGAGTCCCTCTTCATGGTTATGCCAGTTAGCAGAACCATAATTACACAATTAAACGGTGCATGAAGATGGAACAGTTCCCTCTGACAACATCCTGAAGAATTTTCTTGGAATATGTTCCAAGGAGGGCCAGATTACCAAAATATTGATTATATGCTCCCTCTCAGATGCCTCTTTGCAGTTTTATTCATAAGTTGCATGCCATTATGTAAAAGACAGCTTCGTTATGTTTGAGGACAAACACAAGCCATTGTAAGTTAGTGACACCTTTGAAGCCAAATCTTGAATACACTTCACCACCGAGAGGAATAATAATTATCAGCCTCCTTTCATGAGAGAAATGTGGAAACAAGTGTATATACAAAGGTCACCAACTATAGTCAATGCCTAACGGTACTAGGGAGAACACAACTCGATATGTCACGCCCATTATCAGTGCCTACATCCACCGTGCCCTCTCTTATGCAGTAATTAGGCCACTAACAAATGTATCTGTGAAAGAAATGGACGTGGACGTCATAATGCAACATATATCAAGATGATCAGGACTCGAATAATGATGACGATAAACTCTCACTTTCTTACTTCTAAATTGGTGCCATTAAGAAGCACCGGCATGCTAAGTATGGTACCGGCGCTAAATTGCCAATCATCGGCTGTTCCCCTATTCATAGCATGATGCGATTGTTTGTTTACATTTGTCCCCCTCCTCCTCCCCCTGTTTTTATGCTGTTTTCTTTTAGTGTGTTTTCCTCTTTCATCCTGAGAGGTGCGCCTTCTGCTCTACCTTTTAAGTTTATTTTTAAGTTCCTTTTTATTAAGCTCAGTTTTTTATTAAGTTCATTTTAAGTTTACTTTAAGTTTTCTTTTACTGGTTCTTTAATGTGTAAATGTATTTAAGTGCGATTGTTTAAGTTCAACTGATTTTCTATTTTAATTTTTTTTATGTTTTGTGTATATTTACTTTTAACTATTTATGCTGAATGTCCCTTTTTAATTTATAACTGTAGATGATGTCCTGATGATGTGACCACGGGTCAAGAAACGCGTAGACGAATAAATGTATGTACTGGTTCTGTATGTGTTCCTGCACCCTTCTCCTGCCTACTATAGTGCCCTCCGATGTGTGGATTATGTATATATATATATATATATATATATATATATATATATATATATATATATATATATATATATATATATATATATATATATATATACGAAATTTTTATCACATCGTGATTTATATATACAATCATGAAGCTACAAATGTCGTTTAATATCCAATTCACTCTACTTCGGGGAATATCCCCGATGGGGAATTATCACCGAAGGTTAATTTTTAATTGATAAATGGATTAGTACCGCCGGGTCTCGATCCCTCGACACGATACCTTCCAACGATTCCAGTCGACGGTCAAACCGATCCATTTGTCACTTAAAAATTCCCTTCGGTGATAATTTCCCATCGGGGATATTCCCGAATTAATGTGAATCAGATATTAAACGACATT
>JANJGK010000020.1:11455354-11507854 GCA_039081455.1 Macrobrachium rosenbergii | reverse complement strand
TATATATATATATATATATATATTATATATATGCGCCTTTATGTGTGTGTCTATCTGTTTGTGTATAAGTTCCCAGATGGAACCTCCTAACATTATGATGACTCCCTCAGCAAGCCACGCTAAGCAAAGTAATTAGTGCTCCTTATAGATCCAAGTCTAGCAGGAAATACGTTTCATATATTATCATCTCAAGAGGAACACTACAAATCCAATTACGTCCGGAACAGAAACAATACATTTTTTCTATAACATTAGTCATCATTTCGAAATACAAAAAATATAAGCCTTATAGTCCGGTACGGTGTTTAAACGATCTTTACAAAATCTATAATTTACAGTGATCATTTTGTGCCTGATATACACGCACATTCACGCACGCCAAGCAACATATATACACACACACAGATATATATATATATATATATATATATATATATATATATATATATATATATATATATATATATATATATATATATATATATATATATATATATATATAATATATATATATATATATATATATATATATATATATATATATGTTTATTTAAGCCACAAACATCTTTGAAGGTACGATTCGCTATACAATGAATGTCTCACGGCCAAGAGGAATCATTGGTGATAAGTGCTTCTGCCTTTCTAAATCATATCATGGTTCAAATACTGGCTGGCGTAGAAGCAGATGTAAGTTATAATCCCCTTGGCTGTAAATTATCCCTAAGTATAGTGAATTCGATATTAAACGATTTTTTGGTTATATATATATATATATATATATATATATATATATATATATATATATATATATATATATATATATATATATATATATATATATATATATATACATATGTGTGTATGTGTCTTTAGCCTTCAATTCCATCATATGAGATGCAAGTTGTGCAACTTCGTCCTTTGCCCATATATTAGATATGTAAGGATCACACAGATATAGTAACCATATGTGCCGAAAACTATTTAACTCTCTCTCTCTCTCTCTCTCTCTCTCTCTCTGTGTGTGTGTGTGTGTGTGTCCGTCTGTAATGCCTTTTTCACCCGATTTTGGCACATTCGTCTTCTAACTACAAGGTACCCAGTTGACTTCTCAGCCCAACATACCTACAGTACAACTGGCTTCCTCAAGACATAACCGGAGCATTTTGGCCGATTATGAATCGATCGTGGAGTCTCTTGCTCGAGGAGAGAGCATTCTAGCCCCTGGACCATATGTTAATATGCTATCCCCTTGACTTTTGTAATCAGTGCAAGTAAACTTGTAAAAAAAAAATGCAGGCGTACAATCATACATTCATGCTTACATACATACTGGGCTAAGTAATAAAAAAAAAAAAAACTGCTTATTTGAAGCAATTCGCGGCTATAGTATTTAATTCATATGAACAGATAATTATGTGTGAGGCTGATTGTGTTTGAGTGCATTTATGTCTGGAGGTACGTATTCTAATGCATAAGCTTTCAGGACAGAAATTTAGCTAATAAATGCTAAATAAGGTGTACAAGGACAGACAAACGTGTGTGAATGAGCGTGCCTGGACATCAACCACAAAATCCACAAGCTTTGTCAGTTGAAGTGATTTGGTGATGTGCTTTGCGTAGATCATTGAATTTTGAGAGCCAAAAATACCTGAAAAAAGCGAGTGAAGTCAAGTCTGGATTTTTAAAGAGTAGGAATTTTGAAAGAATAAAGCTTTTTGATTAATAAATCACATACTTAATTGCTTTCCATAATCTAAGAGTCCAAGAAATGCCCGCAATTCAATGTTTATAAGCTAGGAATATCAAGCAGAAGAAAACTTAAATGCAATGCTTTTAAATAATATCTGGCCATGATATAGATATTGACATTTTAGGAGATATATATAGCAAATAAATTTCATTCCCTGGAAACTTAGAAATACTGGAGTATTTCAAAGGATTGTGATATGCTTCTTGTGCCAGAAACAAGGACTCGAAAGAGAATAGTGATAAAAAAACAAGTAAAAATTGCGCCAAAGTTTCTTCGGCGCAATCGATTTTCTGTGCAGCCGCCACAGCGTATAATCAAGGCCAGCAAAAATAGATCTATCTTTCGATAGTCTCGATATAATGCAGTATGAGCCGCGGCCTATGAAAATTTAACCACGCCCCTGTGGTGGCCTATCCTTAGATAACGTTGCCAGAATCACGATTATGGCTAACTTTAGCCTTAAATAGATAAAACTACTGAGGCTAGATGGCTGCAGTTTCGGATGTTTGATGTTTGGAGGGTGGATGATCAACACATATTTGCAGCCCTCTAGCCTCAGTAGCTTTTAAGATCTGAGGGCGAACAGAAAAAGTTACTGTATTTCTTTTTGTAATGAATTATTTTTGTACAGCTTTAATTCAATTAAAGTAATATTTGTACTTTGTTTTGATTGTATTGTATTTAAATGTATTTATTGTTAATGTTTAGGACGTTACAATTCCGTCCGCACCACGTAATAAAACAGAAGTACGCAAAGAAAAAATATTTTGATGGGCTGCCCTATGAGCAATAGTCCGTGCTGGCATAAAGCCAGCTTAATCAAATACAACAACAGAAAAAAGTAGTACACTTTGAAGAGGCCACGACAAGTGACAGAACAGCTGTGGTGTTGTTCCCAGTAAATGGAACAAAGAATAAGTCTTCGTTTCTTTATCCATCAGCTGCATTTTGAAGAACGTAGAAAACTCAGAAAGTAGTGTGAAACTAATAAAAAGCTGTTCAAAGACCAAAAAGCCATTGATTTCAACGAAACCTACACATATATTTATATATATATATATATATATATATATATATATATATATATATATATATATATATATATATATATATATATATATATACATATATATATATATATGTGTGTGTGTGTGTGTGTGTGTGTGTGTGTGTGTGTATGTGTGTGTATCTTCTTCTTCTTTCGACCCTATTAGTCCCAACTGTATAGCAGGGTCAGCCGCTCAAGTCAACTTTCTCCATCTCCTTCCCCCAGTCCCACCTCACCCATATCCCTCCTCACCACATCCGTCCATCTGATCCGTTGACGCCCCACTCTCCTAGCCCCCATCACTGGCATGTTCTTATATATATATAATATATATATATATATATATATATATATATATATATATATATATATATATATATATATATATATATATATATATATAGAGAGAGAGAGAGAGAGAGAGAGAGAGAGAGAGAGAGAGAGAGAGAGAGAGAGAGAGAGAGAGAGAGAGAGAGATAAATGCTTATTCTTTTTACATATTTGGTTAAAAAATATTGATTTTGCACAAACATGACCACTGTAATTTTCGACCACGACATGCTTTTGAAAATCCCATGATCAATCCAAAATTTATTGATTCATAAATTTTGCAAATAATAAAGACTTTTATAAGCAAAACGGAGTCAAATTCATATACCCGGTAAGCATAATCAAACAGGATCTATTATTCGTCGGTTGAAGATGAGTGTTAGGCTTTTATCTTTTATGTTCCCATCCTTTGTAGGAACGAATCATTCTTATATATATATATATATATATATATATATATATATATATATATATATATATATATATATATATATATATATATATATATATATATATATATATATATATAGATAGATAGATAGATAGATAGATAGATAGATAGATAGATAGATAGATAGATAGATATGTACACAACATTATTTTTACTTCATTGCCTTTTTACAATAGCTGACTTACAGTATTTGTACCGCTGGACTTTTGCGATGACTATTCAGAAATAACATTAGTTTGCAACACAACTTGACCAAAGTAAAAAAAATATTTGCTCCATGTCTTAATCGCGGTACGATAAAAATGATCCTACCTATAACGGACTCGGTAACATGAGAATTTACCTCCACCCAGACCAATAGCTAGTAGTGTACTTAGTGGCACGGAACAATCAAATTCACTCTTTGAATACAAGTTCAGCAATGTGATTTAGATCAACCGTTCAGCAATATGATTTTCATTATTTGTGCTAAATTTGAAGTTTTCAGCTTGATTTAACATGAAAGTTTTCAGCATAGTTGAACTTGAAAGTAATTATCAATATACAGCTCTTAGGATACTTTAAATATGTTTGGTGGCCGTAGAGAAAGTTTTTTTTTTTTATTGCAGTAATAATAATCATTGTTTCAGGACAAAAAGCCCCTCACGATGTCGAAAGTTTAAGATCCGATGGTTAGAATTAAAATAAAATTCTTTTTGAAACTCCTGTTTCCTTCTTCAGAGATAATGAAATAAATAAAAAGTAATGGACCAGATATGCTTTATGTGTCGAGCATACCGAGTTCAAGCACGGGCGCCATATTCATACAAAATTAAGAGATTTCCCAATAAAGAATCATTCTCGCCGGAAGGAGCGATTATACGGGTCTGGGTTGGAGCTGTTTCAGAAATGGTCAATTTCGATGTCTCTCGATTGACATCCTTCACAAACGCGTATCAGTAATTTTTTCTGATTAAAGGTCTATTGCTGATATAGTCTTGCTTATGGCAGGGTTCATTGCCACTGCCCGCAGCCTTGGAACGAATTAAAACTTCTCAACTACTTTCCGCTGTTTAGTTAATGTTTCTGGTTTTTTACAAATCAACCTGAAAGCTGTCGAAGTCCATGCTATAGTCATGGTCCCAACAATGTTTCTACCATGATATTGGACAGTTTTATATTTTCGAATATACGTTTTCCTAGGTCCCTACCCGTTTTCTTAAAGAATTGAAAGTTACAACTCAATAATCAATAGTTTACTTTTACATGAGTTACTTCTATGGTCTCATTGAAGTAAAATGAAAGCAAACCTCCAGGGTCCTTCAACTTGTTGGTTATTTTTTCTTCTACTTTCCGATAGGAAGGCAGCCTTAGGATCGATTTTTACTGATATGACATGTTCTTTTTCCTATCTGAGAGAAATGAATATCCAAATATTTTTGTGTTTGCGGGTCAGCCCTGAAAAATGGCGGTTGTTTCTTTCTTCGCTAAGGTCTTAGCATCACTCCTTTTCATGGTGGTCTTGTGAGAGGAAAAATATTGTATGGATGAATTTGTATGCGTTGCTTTTCTGTGTGCTTTGGTCTACAAACCTGTTCGCACTTCCTGACCTACACCTCGAAGGAAGGTTTAGTTTTTTTTTTTGTGCCGGCTTTGTCTGTCCGTCCGCACTTTTTCTGTCCTCACTTTTTCTGTCCGCCCTCAGGTCTCGAAAACTACTAAGGCTAGAGGGCTGCAAAATGGATGTTGATCATCCACCCTCCAATCATCAAACACACTAAATAGCAGCCCTCTAGCCTCAGTCATTTTTTTGTTATTTAAGGTTAACTTTAGCCATGATCGTGCTTCTGGCAGCAATATAGGACAGGCTACCACCGGGCCGTGGTTAAGGTTTCATGGGCCGCGGGTCATACAGCATTATACCGAGACCACCGAAAGATAGATATATTTTTGGTGGCCTTGCTTATACGCTGTAGCGGCTGCACAGAAAACTCGATTGTGCCGAAGACACTTCGGCGCATTTTTTACTTGTTTATATGTGAAATAAATGTAAAATTCTCCTTTATGTGTTTTGTGTGACTGGCTAAAGACGGGAAGACATATAAGCCTGCAGCTCAAAAGATTTCACAAAAGAAAAGAAATCTTCACGCAGAAAAAAAAAAAAGCAATAACCACGTAGAGATCATGAATGTCATCAGTTAAGGGAGAAGATGTATTATAACTATTGCTTTTGATATTGAAAGGAGAGAAAAAACAAGCTGACGTTAAAGGAACTACGCCATAACATCAAGCCAACAAATGACTTCACCATTTCGAGTTTCTTCCATCATAGGCGAGAAAACAATCTTTTATATCTGAGAAAATTCTTATGAGCATAAATGCTTTTATTTATACTTTTATGTATGCATAAGTCCACCTGTAAAAATAAACGAGATTGCATTTGGTTATATAAAATTTTTAGTACCGCAAACTATCATAGTGCTATTCATTCGTGCAGTTTTGATTTTTTTTTTTTAAATGAATGCTCTGTCATGTCATTCTGTCGAACAGGTAAAAGTTAGTGTACTGTCTTTTCTACTAAGTTCATAGGGAGACTGACAAAATCACAAGATCACAAATACCTGACACCATTACTTTTCGTGGATAGTAATATGTATGATATATATATATATATATATATATATATATATATATACGAGTATATATATATATATATATATATATATATATATATATATATATATATATATATATATATATATATATATATATATATATATATATATATATATATATATATATATATATATATATATATATATATATATATATATATATATATATATATATATATATATATATATATATATATATATATATATATATATATATATACGAGTATATATATATATATATATATATATATATATATATATATATATATATATATATATATATATATATATATATATATATATATATATATATATATATATATATGTATACATTTCCAGAAATTGGTTTATGACTTTTTGCTTCCCCTTTTAAGGGCTTTGTATATAATCTAATAGTTTTCATTTACCCGCTTGTATTTTTTAAGCTCTCTGCCATCATTATTATCATAATATTTGATAGTTACACCATTGTGTGGGATCCTTGTCTGGTCATCGCCTCATTGTTCTTTAATTTCATCAGGACAGCGTTAATTAACTGTGTTTTGCATATTTATATGTCTACGGGTGAATGTTTCATTGTAAAGTGATTGTATTCAAATCCTGCGCATTTATTAGTGTTATATTTTTTCTATCTAGTGCCTTCGGCTGTCGTGCAAGTGCTAATTACCGCCACTGGGTAAGTGTTGTTTTCTGCCTTCCACTTGTTCTTTCCCCAGTTCTCTTTTATGGTTGTTAGCGAGCAGAATGAAGGTAGAGTGAGGTTTAGAGGTGTTTGTGACTTTCTAGGCCCCGGATCAGTTTGTTTTGGGGACATCTTTTGTGTTTAAAAAACATATTTGTGTTAATAAATTAATTGTTAGGTTGCTCTTGGTTTCGCTATCCCTCTCTTGAGTGTCTCTTCCTTTTAGTTTGTGTTTGTCCCAAATCTTTCTCTGCTGCTGGTAACTGATTTAGAGGTAAAGATGCTGATAAATATAAATAATAATGGTTACGGCTTCTGGCCAAAAATCCTGAAGTTCAGAACAATATATGTATGGACAGATGGAGCGAAAGAAGACTTCAGAGAAAGGATATTATTTGTAGGTTGTGGGATAAAAAAATGGAGCTTGGGGTGAAGATGGAATGGTTTGCGCGTGAAAAGATACGGTACTGATCTGTGATAGTGAAAAGAAACTGCTTAAAATAATGAATGGAAGAGATCGAAAGTGTCTGCAAGATGATGTTTGAAAGTTGAATTCAGATGAAAGGAAATGCTGCTGAGATAAATTGCTTGTGTATCATATTTATGGATATCTTAGAAAAATACTGAAGCCTTACATAAGTGCATGTTAATGAAGGATTATCACAGAGACGAGTTCATATCGTCACCTTGTCTCGACCTTTTGTCTATCGATGACAAAGAAGTATATAGTGGCTTTTTCTATTTCATGTTTTTTTTCTTTTTTTTTCTTTTTTGGAACGGAACTATTAAAGAAATAGACGTGGTAAACGAAAGATGCGTTTGCTGCATGAATTGCAGAAAGTTGAAAGTACAATTTTTGCTTGAAGTATTTCCACTCTTTTCCAACTGATTCACACTTAAGTTCTCTTGTACGATGGCTAGTTGAAAATCATCCTTCATCCTCGCACATTTCTTAAAAAAAAAAATCATCTCCACATCACATTTTCCTATTTTACAGAGAATGTTGAGTCAGTCATATCGTTCATATGTTCCCACAATTTCTTCATCAGACAGAAAGCAGCCTTTCTTCGCGTGAGACAAGGAGATTGATTAGATCGCTTTTTCATAGCAGCTGCATAAAAGTCGTCTGTCACCAGTAGAGGATATTTATTAAAAAAAAATTTCTTCTGATACTTGGCAGTTTTCTTCTTCGTGAGTTCAGATTAAACTCGTCCATCTTGAAAGCACTTTCTCGGAGTTGATTAAAAAAAATTATATGATTGAAGTTTAGGGAGACAAAGCAAATGATGATTCAAATTGGTTTATTCCTGATATTTTTCAAGATGTTCTCTTTCGTAATCTTGTAAAGGTCACGAACGATACGCGAAGAAAATACAAAAATAATTTTATGCTGAGGAAAAAGAATAATACGTAATATATACTAAAGAGAAGGGTGTTAAGTACGTATTACAAACAACAAAAATGAAGACTTAGCTGTAATTTTACTGATTATTTCATAACAAAAACAAAATTTACAGTATGGATGACACATTTTAATATGCAATTTTTAAAAAAAGTGTCGTCTACCGGTCTACTTTTGGATATTTTGTGTAATTGTTCCGACTCTGTCTCTCCCCATCTTTCTTAATTCTTACTTTTCATTCATTCCTTCGTGTGATAATAGGAATGAGCGATCACGTCTGTGGAATCCGAAGCCAGAATACAAATGCTATTCTTTTCTATTGGAATCATCTTCAGTAAGAGGCATAAATTAGAATTACGTATTACGAACTTAATTAGAATCTATTCGCAGCCTTTCATTGACAAGAAATCCTATTATAATATTATCATAAAGGAAAACCTAAAATGAGATGTGTTGGCTCACTCAGTCTTTTCATTTAAAGGCTTCAGTTTTAGACCTACTTTACTTGCTTTAGTAGCTGGTAATGCTAATATGTGCTTTCAAATTACATAAGAACGAGTGTGTGTGTGTGTGAGAGAGAGAGAGAGAGAGAGAGAGAGAGCGCGTATGTGAGTGTGAGCGGGCGAGTGAGCGCCTGAGTGTACTTGTGTGCACTTGCATAATTCTTTAAGAATGAATGAAAATATCTTGATGGGTAGTTGTCGTCAAAACCATCTCACCTACCTTGAAAGACTTGGATTTCCACAGTTTGAATGCCTCGCCAGAGGCTACATATTTGTGGATTCCTTTGCAGATTTGAATATTATGGCAGTAATGCTTTAATCATTTCAATCACGATTTTACGACATAAACCATGAACCCGTACACTACCAGAGAAAATTGGAAAGGACAAATATTTTAGAGTATTTCGCGTGATCAGAAGATCAGAGGTCAAGGTCAAATTTCATTAATTTCTGTGTTTACGGCTCGTGAGCAAATGTGGGGGTGGAGGAAGTATGTTGTTCACTACAAGGTCTTGTTTGTAAGTGTGCTTGGATCTTTGCGTGTCTATCTCAGAGATTGTCTGCCTCGCTGGTCTTCCATCCGAATACTCCCTGATGCTGCAGAAAGAATCACACTTCAGTCATTATTAAAAAATCTTTAAAGAAACGCATTATATATATATATATATATATATATATATATATATATATATATATATATATATATATATATATATATATATATATATATATATATATATATATATATATATATATATATATATATATAAAGCTACAAATGCCATTTGATATCCAATTCGCTCTACCGCGGAGATAATAGTGAAGGGGGGATTATAAATGATAGTCGCCTGATATACTCGAACCACGAGTGGTCTACCACTAGAAAGTCAATACAGTCTATAGTCGGTTTCATTTCATCTTTCCCCTCACCAACGCAGCTTTTAGGTAGATGTGGCTAGCTTTCGATTGGCTGAAATCTTCAGCAATATATCTGAATGCTTATATATATATATATATATATATATATATATATATATATATGTGTGTGTGTGTGTGTGTGTGTGTGTGTGTGTGTGTGTGTGTGTTTGTGTGTGTGTGATTCTAACAGCCACAATGCCCTCTTAACTTCTCGAATTCGTCGCGCTTTTTTGGATATGCTTGTAACTACGAAGAATTCGACAAGTTAAGAAGTTAAGAGGGCATTGTGGCTATTAGAATTACAAACAACCCTCACACCTTCATATTTAGATGATGCACATGCCGATTTATGTCGATAACATACAACAATACAAGCACACGAAAGACGAACTTATAACAAACAGCCTACTCAGGTCAAACGCAAACGAGCGTTTGACTTTAAACAATTTTTTTTTATATCTCATTGTAGGTACGTTAAAAGACATCTGGCTACGCGAGTGAGAATGAGAGGTATTTTTATAATTTCTTCCATGTGAATTACACGAGTAGGTTAATATTCGAAATAAACAAGAAATCTTGTTGTCTATGAAGCTTTCTAGTCTGGGAGAGGTGAATGGAACAGCAATATTCTGCATATTTTTATGTATATTTTTTAATCATACAAATAATTATAATAGGTCATGTTTGGGCACTTCCTGGACCAATTATCTCAATAACGTAGGCAGAAAAAGTTTAAAAGCCCATTCAGTTCCCGTCATCCTTAGCGTTTACATACGTACGGCATAAAAGGCTAGCCTAGGATTACAATTATTTTTCATTGCTGCGCGTTGGGATGACAATAACATAGAACGAATAACAAAAGGTACAATAATATGGCCATTTGGCGGTGGCCTGTGTTTTCGGCACCTATAGTGATGCCAGACGCACAATCATGGCTAACGTTAACCTTAAATAAAATAAAAACTACTGAGGTTAGAGGGCTGTGATTTGGAATGTTGGATGATTGGAGGGTGGATGATCAACATACCAATTTCCAGCCCTCTAGTCTCAATAGCTTTTACGATCTGAGGGCGGACAGAATAAGTGCGGACGGACAGACCAATAGCCATATCAGTAGTTTTCTTTTACAGAAACTAAAAGCGACTCTAGTGGTAGGGCTCTCGTCACTGAAGTCAGAGACAGTTACCATCGTTCGAGTCCATCCAGTGACTGTATATCACTTATCAGTTATAATTACCCTTTCAGTATTTTCGTGATAGAGCGAACCGGATATTGAATAATATTCGAAATTTACTGTTTTAGTATAAAACATGTCACGGTGATGAGGCTACAGTGTTGCAAATTGGTATGTTGATCATCCACCCTCCAATCACCAAGCATACCAAATTGCAGCCCTCTGGCCTCAGTAGTTTTTTTTTTTTTATTTAAGGTTAAAGTTAGCCATGATTGTGCGTTTGGCACCACTATAGGTGCCGAGAACACAGGCCACCGCCAAATGGCCATATTATTGTACCATTATTTATTCATTCTCTCTTAATGTCGTTCCAATGCGCAGCAATGAAAAAGAAATGTATGCCCAGGCTAGCCTTTCATGCCGTACTTATATCAACTCTAAGCATGACGGGAACTGAATGGGCTTTTATACCTTCGCTGAATGCGTTATTGAGCTAAATAGTCCCGCAAGTGCCCAGACACTGACCCATTATAATTATTTATATGATCAAAAACATATATAAAAAATATGCAGAATATTGGTGTTCCATTCACCTACCCCGGGGTCTAGAGAGCCTCATAGACAATATTTCTTGTTCTTTCGAATATTAACCTACTCGTGTAATTCACACGCAAGAAATTATTAAAAGGAACGTCAAAAATGTCTATCATGAATAACAGTTTTCAGCAGCTGTCCAACAGCCAACCTGACACATTTGCAATTCTCAACAACTTCCAGTTATATTGCTTTTTGGGGAATTCACACAACAGGATTCTTCACTTGGTTTCTGTCACTTCTATCGACAACCCCGGAGTGAAACGTGACAACCATGTCGCAATTTTCGTTTCATTTCAGCGTCTGTCGACGCTTTGTAATGATGTTTATTTGCTTGATGAACACAAAAGCAATATTGGTTTTTTCGTGATCATCAAGGGCTCTAGCTACTCCTTAATGTAAAAGAATATATATATATATATATATATATATATATATATATATATATATATATATATATATATATATATATATATATATATATATATATATATATATATATATATATATATAATCAGAAAGCTACAAACGTCCTTTAATATCCAATTCACTCTACCTCGGAAATAATATATTTTCATATATGTTACCGAAGGGGAATTTTTAAGTTGATAATAAGTCCACCGTCCCGTGGGATCGAACCAGCGACGGACGAGGAATCAGGACTACAGTGACGCACTAACGAAATCGGTCAGGACTACAGTGACGCACTAACGAAATCGGCCGATTTCGTTAGTGCGTCACTGTAGTCCTGATTCCTCGTCCGTCGCTGGTTCGATCCCACGGGACGGTGGACTTATTATCAACTTAAAAATTCCCCTTCGGTAACATATATGAAAATATATTATTTCCGAGGTAGAGTGAATTGGATATTAAAGGACGTTTGTAGCTTTCTGATTATATATATATATATATATATATATATATATATATATATATATATATATATATATATATATATATATATATATATATATATATATATATATATATATATATATATATATATATATATATATATATATATCTATCTATATATATATATATATATATATATATATATATATATATATATATATATATATATATATATATATATATATATATATATATATATATATATATGTGTGTGTGTGTGTGTGTGTGTGTGTGTGTGTGTGTGTGCGTGTGTGTGTGTGACCTGATTTCCGGTCATCTATAAGTTCTAGCCGTACAAATAAAACGCGTGAGTTACAATTAACACATGTGTATTTTCCTTAATAGTTACACAGGGCCCTGTTGCTAATATTACGCTACTTAATTATGCAATTATAGACGGAAGGTACTCTGAGGTGGATCGCGCCATGACTGTCTTTCAGACGTGCTTCTTAGCCCGTCGGCCGCTTAACCGATGTTTAACTTCTCAAATTTAACTCGCTTAGGTCATAGACCTCACCTGATTGGTCTCCTATAATCGAAACGGACCAATAAGGGTCTTCGATGTATGGTACTCATTTGAATTACCCACGCTAAACCCCAACGATCGTAAGGCGTGAGACGACTATCTATCTGTTCGTTACTCTCTGATCACAACGACGTTCAAAAAACTAGCAGATTTTCTGTTATGCCTCACACATGAATTTCTACATAATCAGTTCGCCCCCCCGCCTCAAAGTTCTGCTTCTCGCAGGACTCACAACACTGTTTTTTTTTTATTCATTTATTTTTTTTATTACTTTCTCTGCTATTTGTGCACTGCCGTTTTAGTACCTTATCTCCCGACATATGTTATCAATAATTCATGCAAAAACAAAAACTAAAACTTAGCAAGCCAGGGTCAAATTGCGCGGTTACAATGTTATGAATTCCACGCATCACATTGCTATGATCTGATTTATTTATTTATTTATTTTTAATAATAATAATAAAAAAAGAGAATCATATAGGATCAATGGAATAATAATTTTTAGCTCCACACATTAACACACACAACTTTCTTAGAATTTGGATTGAAATAACCTGCAGTTCAAACAACCAAAACAAGGCAAAAAAACCAGATTACTGTCAGTCATTAAGACAAAATAATTTTGTAAAAACCACAAAATTAAATAAAAAGAATAAGTGATATCAAATTGACATGAATAAAATCAACTACAAAAAATGAAATAAAAGATCATGGAATGCAAGCACATAGACACCTTTATGATGTTTTCTTTTCACAACAGCACATGACACCAGTATTTGTAACCTTCGTCTGTATGCACACTGGGTGCACTATTAGTGATCCCAAGGCATGCTTGCGCGACATTTTCACTCTCCTCTCCCAGATAGCCAGGCAGTCCCGGGAAAGGGGGTACTGGCTTATTCAGGTGCCACATCAAGGCATCTTCTGTATTTCTTCATTGGGGGGGTGGGTAGAGCTTTCAGCTAGCACGCTGTTGGCCCAATGTTCGACTCTCCGAGCGGTCAATGAAGAATTAGAGGAATTTATTTCTGGTGATAGAAATGCATTTCCCGTCATAATGTGGTTCGGATTCCACAATAAGCTGTAAGTCCCGTTGCTAAGTAACCAGTTGGTTCTTAGCCACGTAAAATAAATCTAATCCTTCGGGCCAGCCCTAGGAGAGCTGTTAACCAGCTTAGTGGTCTGGTTAAACTAAGATATACTTAACTTTAACTTTTGACGGGATGCGTGTGAGATAGGTGGTACTCGCCTTGGACACCGGTTTTAATGTTGGATCACCGCGGTGTCGTTTTTAATTTCTTTCACACGATACGGTCCCAAGTAGGCGGACTCGAGTTTATGTTTCCTCGGTTGCAGCCTTTTCAGATAGATTCTGTCCCCTATTTGTATCTTAGATGGTTGTGGGCGGAATCGCTGATCATATTTCGGCTGATGCTTTTCATTGGCCCTCATCAAAAGCGTCTGCGTTGTCTGAAACACTCTTCGGGTCAGGTTACAGAACATCCCCCGGTATTGTTCGACACTATATAGTGGTAAAGTTCTAAGGTCCATGATCACAGTATATGGCAACGAATGGTCCCGTCCTTACACTAAAAAATAAGGGGTATCTCTTATGGAGCCGTTATACATCGTATTAATGGCAAGTTCCACCATCGCCAACTGATTTGGACTGTCTGCTACTAAATATTTCAAATATTTGTTACTTCTCTATTGTGGGATTCATCTGACCCATTAGCTGAAGGCCGGTAAGATGCGATCGTGAAATGTTCTACATTTAACATTTTTGTTAGGGCTTTTATTACTTCATTAATAAATCCACGTCCATTGTCACTGATTAACATACGGGGACAGCCGAACTTCACTATGAATGAACACAAGGCTTTGGCAACTGATATCGGAGATTTATCCACCATTGCATACGTGTGCATATACCGCGTGAACGCATCCACCATCACACACACACAAGCCTGAATTGCCAGTCCCCTGGGGGGAAGGGTCCCACAACATCAACGTGTAATCTGGCAAATTTGATTGGCTCCACTGGCCACATTCGAGCCTTCGGAATAGTATGTCTATGGTTCTTCATGGTATTACTGATGTGACACTGGGAGATTAATTTTACAATGCCTTTTTTCATTCCTAACCAGGCCCCCACCAAAAAAAAAAGGATTCTCGTGCCCTCTTGAGGGACCTTTCTATACCTACTGTATATGTCCTGCATAGGGACTCACATGTATCATGTGGATGGCTTTCTCTACCAAAGAGGGAGGAAGGACGACTCGAGATCGGATATCGCCCGGTCTCTTCTCATATTTACAAAATAAGATATCTCCTTCAAGGAAGAACATATCTTTGGGCACTGTTAGGAAATCGGGAAACTCGTTACTCGCACACCCTACATAAGTCTTAACCTGTTCAATCCAGGGTTCGGACTTCTGACCCCTCATCACCTCTTCTACACTCCAGCCAAACAGGTCAATCACACACTCTCTCTCACTCCCAGGACATCCGCTTCCTGACCTCCCTGGAGGGTCAGCTCTCTCGTTCTCACAGCCGTTTTGATTCCCACTCCTTCCGTCTCTTCCCAACTCTCGAGATACCGAGTTATTCCCATTTCCCACATCGGGTGCCTCTGAGGAATGCAACTGTTTCTTCCGTCGTTATTCCTCTCTCTTTGCTGTTCGGGTTGTAACTCCCATTATGGCACTCCTGGAGAGAGCATCAGCTACTTTATTTGTTTTCCCTGCTATAAGTTCAGTTCCTACAATATCAAAATCTAACAGCCGCGATCCAACGAGCCTGGCGAGTGGTTAAATCCCCTTTCTTGAATAATCTCTCAGTGGGTGATGATCTGTCTTTATTTTGACTTTATGCCCCAGCAAAAAGTAGCGATGTCTCTCCAGTATCCACAGAATCGCCAATGCCTCTCTATCGAAGGTACTGTAATTCTTCTCTGCCCCTTTTAATGCTCGTGATTCAAAACAAACCGGTTTTTCATTTCCTGCATCGTCAACTTGAGAAATCACTGCTCGCGTCAGTGGTTACTAGAAATGGTAACAGTCCATTACTAGTGAGTGAAATCTTTAATTCTTGAACAGCTATTTCTTCTTCCTGCCCCAATGAAAATCTGACTGTTTCCTCAGCGAATCTAGTGGTCTCGCTATTTTTCCAAAATCTTTTAAGAACTTACGATAGTAGCCTGCGAGGCCAAGGAAACTGGCTACTTCTTTTGCATTCTTCGGTTGAGGAAATTCTTTAATTGCTGCTACTTTATCTGCACAGGGCTTAAGGCCTTCAGATGTTACAGTGTGCCCCAAAAATTCAACTTCTTGCTGAAAGAATTTACATTTGGTTAGATTAATTTTCATACCATGTCGTTTTAAAGCTTCTAAGACTTAAGTAATGTTCTTTTTATGTTCTTCTACTGTAGCCCTTATTATGATTATGTCATCTAAGTATACAAACACGCTACGTCCTAATAGCGAAGCTAATACGGACATTATAACACGTGAAAAACGGGCAGGAGCGTTCTTTACTCCAGAAGGAAGGTAATTATATTCAGACAATTGATCATTAGTTATAGGGCCGTCTTTTCTTTGCTACTCTCGTCTATAGGCATTTGATGATAACCTGACTTTAAATCGAAGATGGTGAAGAATTTACTATCGCTGATCTTAATCAACAGTTGTTCAATAGAGGGCAATGGAAATGCATTGTCTTTCGTGATATTATTCAACTTTCTATTATCAACACATAGCCTAAGAGAACCATCCGTCTTTTGAACCATCACGATTGGCGAGGCCCAGCGAGATTCACTTGCTCTAATTGTCCCTTGTTCCCTTAAGTTATTAATTTCGTTCTCTACTTCCCGCTGATAACAAACTGGAATGCTATACGGCTTAGATCTTATGGGTGGTTGATCCCTGGTCTCTATAACAAAAGGAAAATTATTTATTCTGCCTTGGGTTTCGTCGCCAATCACGATTACATTTTGATAACTTTCTACAATTTCCTTGACAATATTTTGATAAGTAACGGGGGTAGACCTATCAGCTGTTCCCAGGAGTTTATCCAGACGTTCTCCACCGTGACCATGATGAGTGCTACTAAAGGTCGCGAGTGTGTGAGAACCATCTGTTATTTCACAAGGTTCAAGGTCGCATATCAACCCACTGTCTAATACGATACGCTGATCACTAACATTAATAAATAACAGTGCATTACCTCGCTCAGACCCGGAAAGATAAAATCTTCCCATTTCTGATGGCGTCTGATCATAACTGAGGTGCCTTCAGGTAAGTTTCGTGCGGGAGTCACGGTGAGGGATGAAAGAGTCCAGGTGGCGCCACATCTCCTGCCTCTGGGTCGGCGAGTACTTCCCCACCACTACTCTTCGGTCTTAGGGAGACTCATGGACACCTCGGTCTCTCCCATTCTGTAGGGATTAGTTGTCCTTTTAAATATACTTTGATCCCCTTCCCTTTTGTGCCAGCTGTTATTATGTCGTTCCTAGCCAAAAAAACAACTCCTAAAATAACTGCAATTCCTTCTACTTGTAATGCTGGTGCTACATAGAAGGTATCTGTCACTACTCGCCCATCGATGGTTACCTGCTGCTTCACAGTCCTCTGGGTTACCATCTGATGCCACCTGCGGTGCTTAGAACTAAGCAACCTTTCATAGGCTGCACCGACCCTGTCACAAGGTGTTCCTCTAACAAAGACACACTTGCGCCAGTGTCGACCAACGCCCTTTGCTGTCGCTCTTCCACTCATATTCCCACGATGGGCACCGCGACTTCCTTCGAGCATTGAGGGGGGCTGGGTGAGAGGCTCTTGCATTACCTCTCCTCCCTGTACCCTCAACATTTGGGTAGGAGCAGCGATAGTTGACGGAGGGCTGTCCACTACTTCTCACTTCCCAACAAGGGGTCCCTAGTTCCATCAGGGGCACGGTCGTTTTTTGGACCTGTTGAGCGTGGGTGTAGTCAGGGGTCCTCCCGACTCCTCCTCCACACTGCCTTCTCCTTCCTCTCCATAGTGTAGGGGGAGCGTTGTTTTGCTGGCCGTAGCCATGTTTTGAACAAGCATTCACGAGGTGGTCGGTTGCATTGCAACGAAAACAACGTCGCGGCTGAGTGAGAGAGGGGCACTGGGCCCTCATGTGGCCCTCCCTTCCACACTGCCAGCAACAACCAACCGTCCTTTTCTCTGCTGGTTTCCCCTTGCCTCTTTGAGGTCACCGGGTGCGGGACCCTGCCCCCTGGATGGTGGATGGGGTTGGCTGAGGACTTGCTTGGTCAGGTTGTTAACTGTTGCAACAAACGCTTGGGAGGTGGCCTGCCCCTTCCCCCCCTTATTTGTTGGCGTTGTTTGTGGTCTAACAGAAGTTGAATCTTCGGCAGCAGTGCTTCTAAGGTCCTCTCATTGCCAATAATGAATCCCACTATGAAGGTGGGAAGAATTCGCCTCATCATGCGTCAGCAGAAGTCTTCTTTTCCCTCTACAGTACAGTCTGGTCTCTTTCGGGGGTGAGGGACTCATAGTCTTCAGCAACGCGATTACAAAATGCTGAAATCGATTCTCCCACCCATATTATGGGTTCGTAGGTCTCCATTAGCTCCATCTTTTCCTCTCGGTGCAGGGCAAACTGTTGGGTGAGGTGTTTTTTAAAAGTACCCCAGTCTGAGGAATAACTGGCGTCCCAACACCTGATTTGCCGTGCAGCATTCCCGGTCACCTTTTGTTTGGTTTGCACAATTTTTTCTCAACCTGTCCAGCCTATAGCTACGGTGGCGTTTTCAATACACTTTATGAAGGTTCGATCGAAAGGAAACCTTCACCAGTGCGTGAGTTGTCCAACTCAGGCACTGACCCATCTAGCACCGGCAGTTCTTTTATTTTGTTTTTTTGACTGATCGTGCTTATGGTGACGACGCGACGTCGGCCGAAATTGTGGGTGGGTCGACGGGCTTTGTATTTTGTATTTTATTTGTTAATTTGTGTAAATCTTTTAAAATGCGTTGGATATCCGTTGACTGCTCTTTCGTACTGTCCTCTTCTCTGGCACTGTTATTGTTAACACTGTCACTGCTACCACTGGCACTCCTGCAGTCGCGCGCTGATTTTCTTCGAGTTTATTTCACCTTCACAATTACGCTGTTAATTATCATATGTACTGGCAATACTCCGTGACTGACACCAAAAAATATGACCTGATTTTCGGTCATCTACAGGTTCCACCCGTACAAATAAAAGGCATAAGAAACAATTAACACATGTTTATTTTCCTTAATAGTTACACAGGGCCCTATTGCTAATATTACGCTACTTAATTGTGCAATTATAGACGGAATATACTCTGAGGTGGCACGCGCCATGACTGTCTTTCGGACGTGCTTCTTAGCGTGTCGACCGCTTAACCCTTATTGATGTTTACCTTTTCAAAATGAACTTGCTTAGGTCATAGACCTCAGCTGATTGGTCTCCTATAATCGAAAGGGACCAATAAGGATCTTCGATGTGTGGCACTCATTTGAATTACCCACGCCAAACCCCAACGATCGTAAGGCGTACGACGACTCGGCAGTATTTATCTGTTCGTTACTCTCTGATCACAACGACGTGCAAACAACTAGCATATTTTCTGTTATGTCTCACACATGAATTTTTGTATAATCAGTTCATATATATAAATATATATATATATATATATATATATATATATATATATATATATATATATATATATATATATATATATATATATATAAACACACACACACACACACACACACACACACACACACACACATATATATATATATATATATATATATATATATATATATATATATATATATATATATATATATATATATATATATATATATATATATATATATATATATATATATATATATATACACATATATATACACACACACACACACACACATATATATATATATATATATATATATATATATATATATATATATATATATATATATATATATATATATATATATATATATATATATATATATATATATATATATATATATATATATATATTCATATTATTTTACATTAAGGAGTGGCTAGAGCCCTTGATGATTACGTAAAAGACAAGCTTGCTTTTGTGTACACCAAGAAAATAAAAATCATTAGCAACCGCCGACGGACCGCTGAGATGAAACTAAAATTGCGACATAAATGTCACGTTTCACTCCGGGATTGTCGACAGAACGGACAGAAAGCAAGTGAAGAATCCTGTTGTGTGAATTCCCCAAAAAGCAATATAACTGGAAGTTGTTGAGAATTGCAAATGTGTCAAGTTGGCTGTTGGACCGCTATTGAAAACTAGTATTCATGATAGACATTTCTTCCTTTTCTCTTTAACGCTTGTCGTCAGGTATTTTTATAGGCTTTCTTTAAAATTAATATGAAAAGAAAAAATTTAAAAATGCGTCAAAGTTCGGCACAATCAAGTTTTCTGTACAGCATATAATGCTATATAAAACTCTCTATGTGCTGCAGTATGAAACTCTCAGCTACGACCTAGCAGCGCTCAGTTGCTCCCCAGATTCGGTCTAGTGAAGATGCTTCGGCGGCTGGCACCTCTGGCGGTGCCAGACGCTCGATCATGGCTAACTTAAATAAAATAAACACTACTGAGGCTAGAGAGCTGCAATTCGGTATGTGTGTTGATTGGAGGGTGTATGATCAGCATACCAGTTTGCAGCCCTGTAGCCTCAGTAGTTTTTAATATCTGAGGGTGGACAGAAAAAGAAATGACGGAGAAAGAAATAGCATTCTCAATAGTTTTCCTTTACAGAAAACTAAAAATCTACGTCAAGATATCTCAGAATTTTTCCTTTGTTACGTTTACAAGATGGAAAGACTGGTACATAGTTCATTTTGTGTGTAAAGTATTCCTAATGCCAAGTGACTTCAAGGTTAATTGGTTATTTGTAGCTGAATTTTCACAACTGATATATGAAGGGGAAAACGGGTCAACAGTCGTACACAGCCGAGTGTTGCACACCTGATAATCAGTTTCACGGTGCAGACGAGTTGATATCCACAGCGATGATATCACTTATATCTCCCTAAATGGCTGTGTGGTGATGACCAAAGGCAAACTTAAGTTTTGATGACTTTCCTCCTGCATTTTATACAGTGCCACCGGCATTTTTCGTATGTTTCTGTTCGGAAAAGTTAATAACATCAAATACCCACACATTGGAAGGCAGTAGGAATCCAAAGCTGCTTTATCTTCCGAACCAATGAATTATTGAAGATTGTGGCCCCATTCTGTTCTAATATGGTGAAACGTATAATTGATTTCAGTTTTTAAAAGAATATTTTGACAAGTATACACATATTACCCTAGGAATGTATAAATTTTATCCTTTAATATAAAAAAAAAAAAAATCATGTATATTGTACAGATCTTAAAGAACGTAGTAAGTCAACTCCAAATGACAGCGGAGGATATACTTGTTTTTCGAAAAGCAGGATTTTTATTTTGAACACTAATTTTATGCCATCAACATGATTGATCACCCTTGCGTATATTATATACATACAAATTGTACATACATACATACCTATGTGTGTGTGGAATTTATCTTTGAATTCCAAGGCAATGGGGCAATTAGAGTATTACTGTCAGGATTTTTAAGATAAATTTTCTTTGCTTTAAAATAAAATCAAAAGGCAACAAAATATTATTAGAAAATGAAGGCAAATGGTATCTAGGCTATATCAGGTAAAATTATATTTAACAATGTTTACTGAACTTTACCTGTCTTAGCAAAATTGCATTCTTTACGTTCTAAAGGAACATTTTGACCGAAATAGACTGATTTGTCCCTATTCTGAGAACGCCTACAAACTTTCTCGAACAAAATTTATCATCCCTCATAAAAGGTTCCTAAAAAGTGTCATTTTTCTTTAGATCCTGTGTAAGTTTTCATTGACAGAATGAAAATCCTTTCCCAGACGTCCGAATGACATTCTAATTATATCAGAAAACTCATTTTTAGTGACTGCTATAACATGAGCTGGAAATGTAAGAAATTACTTTGATTAATATTCAGAAGCTGGCAAAGTTCTTTAATCTCATTTAAGAGTTTTTTTTTCAGTGGTTGTCCCATGTTGTATGTTCAGGAATAAATCTCCGATTAGCGGCGATGAATGCCACAAATACCTTCCAATCTATGCCAGTAGTGAATATCGTAAATGTGAGTGTGGCTGATTTTGTAAGAATGTGTTAAATAAATTTTCACATTATTCAAGAGAGGCCGGGAGAATATTAATAATAAAAATCCTAACTAAAAATGCCAGCAGCGCGTGACGTATGTCTTGGAGGTAATTTGGGAAAACACAAGCCGGTTTAAACTAAAGGAGTTAATGCAAATTTCTTGGCGATTTATCAGCTCAGCAGATGGTGACAATTTAAGTCTTCCTTATGGACTTGACTATTTCTTCCAGAAGATTCTCAGTCCTCTGTTCTGTCACAAAACGAAACGAAAAGATAACCTTTTGTAGCTTAAAGTAGAGAGAAGGTGATTTCTTCATACTGATTTCAGGTAATTCTTACAAGAGAGAGAGAGAGAGAGAGAGAGAGAGAGAGAGAGAGAGAGAGAGAGAGAGAGAGAGAGAGAGAGAAACTTTATATCGGGTGAACAGGAACATAGGCACTCGATATACTAGGATAGATAGATGGGCAGATAGACAGGGAATCTACTGGGGAAGGTTAAAACAGCGATTTCCATATAAAAAAAAAGGCTAGCAATAAACTTCAGTTTTTTATTGAGATTTGATGGTTAATGGCCTGTAATTGGACATAACATTATTATTATTATTATTATTATTATTATTATTATTATTATTATTATTATTATTATTATTATTATTATTATGACATTTTGACACGTTCCTCTTGTCTGTTATCGTCTTTTTTTTACGTGAATTAATATTTATGGCACACGCCGTTAGAATTTTCTTTTTCCTATCGTTAACGATATTTATGAAGTCATATCTGTTCTTAATTGTTTTCCCGAAAATATTCTGTCGGCATCTCCTCGCTATAAAGCTCCTTAAATCCATCTGTCAAACTCACATTGTAGCAAAAGCCTCCGCCGTCTTTCTTTAGCCTGTTGATTCATTTGGAGCTGTCGACTCAAAGGCAGTAAGTTCTCTTCTCTCATTTTGGCTATCCGGTTAATGCCGGGCAAATTCACAGATGCTTAAAAATTTTGCTTTCTTCCCAAAAAACTGGGAGTGGACGTGCGTCAACCATCACGTGACACCATTTGAGACTACCACCATGGCCTCCACACTCGCCTTCCCTCTCCCACCCCCAAGCAGAAACACAAATGGCAGCCATTATAATATAATGGCTGCTATTTATGCATCACCTTCAGAAAATATTTTCTCAAGGTAATAACTGAGAGATGGAAGTGGTGGATGCCCCAGAGCCCACGCCGCCGGAGAGAGGCACAGTGTGAAGGGTGCAATACACAGCCGAAAAGACTTTTGTGCATGGTTGGTCTCTGTAAAAACCTGTCCGAAACGATATTGTCGCGTCGGGAACAGCCCCTGTGAAATAGAGCATCTAAAGCAGAATGGAGCATTACGGTGGTTCACTTTCGCTAGACTCCACGGAAAAAGATTCATGATATACTGAGTTTTAAAGATAATTCAGTTCCTACGTGTCAAGAGGCTTTGCCACACTGCATCAAATCTTAGTAATTTTGGGGTCACCTATTTCGCAGATAACAATGTGTGATTCATTTATAGAGTAATAGTTTTTCCAGTTTTGTAAAAATATGAGAAAGACTAATTTCATTTTATTTGGGATACTTCTACATTATTAATGGCTTATATATATTGATATAATATATATATATATATATATATATATATATATATATATATATATATATATATATATATATATATATATATATATATATATATATATATATTGGCAAGGATTTACATTCCTCCCTCTTAGTTAACTGCCATCTAGCTAATTTCTGGTGAAAATCCATCCTCTCAGTTAACTTATAATCGAGCCAATATGGCGGCACTAAGATGCTTTCCACTTATACTGAACCCAGGACACATGCCATCGTAGCCCTCAGGAAATGCCTGGGCCTACTACACAATAGATCCCCCTCCTTCAACCCCCCTGCTACTAGCACACACCTAGATTTCCCCCCCATCCGGGGTAATGTTTTCAAAGTAGGCTCAGGAAGGAAGCAGACGTTAGGGCATAAACCACTCGGGGTGGGGGGAGGGGGGCAGCTAGTACCTTACACCTTAGGCTCCTTATCCTTAAGACCCCTATTCCTTTGATCTTTTTACTGGCAAGGAATTCGCTTTCAGGTGAGGCCTATTGCTCCGACGCCCGACACCACCGCTCCAGAAATCAATCGGGTAGACTCTGTCCAGACACCTGCCCGGCCACGTCCCCTGTCTTAGGTGACGGCTCAAACTTCAAGATCGTAAGCCCGGGAGGTGGTATTTTAGAGCACAAATATTCGTCTGAAATAGGTAAGCCAAGAGTGAATTTGGCGCCAGTCACCTTCTGTCTCTCTTCAATAACTTCCTTCCATTTCTCTCATTTAACTTCAAGCTTAAACCCTTCCTTTCCAAAGCTTCCCCATTTGTATGACGGCAAGCCCCTGTTCCTTGTTTCAAAAGCCCAATCCACCACTATCCCAAGACTGTGATTAAGTGATTTCTCATATTTACAATCTGGGCTACGTAATGTTTAGAATTTATGAACGTGTATTTGTGTAATACTATTATGGGGGATTTCCTTTTGTGCATTATTGTGTGTGTGTGATAACCTGGAACTCTATTCCAGAATCTCATTTCGGCCCAGCATCTGTCTATGCCAAGATAAACTGTATATGGCTGCCTTGCATTGCTCAAGCTGAACTCGGATTTTTCGTCAGATTCAAGCTGAACTCGGATTTTTCGTCAGATAGCCTAACCCCTTACACTGCACCGAAGATCAGCTCAACTGTATCACTGCTAACTGCCTGGCATTTATTCCTGTTACTTGAGAAGAGATTTGTAACTGTTATTGGGGAGCATATCATTAGCATTGCTGTGAGGAGATTTTTTACCTTGTACACCATTTTCTTACCCCTTGTTTCTGTAAATAAACTCCTGTTACCGTAAAGAGATTCCTGATTCCAATTTTACAACCTTTGAAGCAGTAAAGTCATACAAAATATCCCAGGTAATTGCACCTATCATCCTTTCTGTTTGCAGTCTGGGGACCCCTCATCACTTAGGCAGTTGTAAAACGTAATTTTCATAAATTCCTTTACCCCCAAATCCCCCAGTCTGTAACAATATATATATATATATATATATATATATATATATATATATATATATATATATATATATATATATATATATATATATATATATATATATATATATATATATATATATATATATATATATATATATATATATATATATATATATATATATATATATATATATATATATATATATATATATATTTATATATATATATATATTTATATTTCTGCATTCTGAGGCCGGTTGGAAGAATGTAAATGGATTTTTTATTAACTGCCTTAAAGGCCAACACAGCACTCAGAATATAAGCAATAAATGTAATGAATAAACTCACTTACCTTCATATCACATCTAAGTAAACAGAGAAGTGAAGGTCGCCTTGGTAAATTATATCCAGTAAATGCTTTAAAATGAATTTATTTATGAATGGAGCAATCAGGAAATTAATATGAAAGGGCTGACTGAGCAGCAATTAAGCTCATACAATGTGCAATAAAAGCTAAAGCTAGACAATGCATAGCAAATAGCTGAATCTGAAAAGGCTACAGCCCCAAAATAGTTCAACACGCTATTAACTTCACTGCTGACTGGTTAAACGATTTTTGGTGGTTATCGCAACTGGATTTTTTGGGGGGAAACTGTGTCTAGTGCCCTGGACTGCTTAAACAGAAGACTCTTGCATGTGGCAGGATGGCAGTTAAATGTCTAAGGCTATTTTGGTTCACAAGGCAGGGGTAGGCTGCTCGAAGAGCTAGATAACAGGATTCTGGAAGACAATTCTAGGTTAGCATTCAACTCAAATGACTATCTCTCACATGAAATTACTTATGCATGGTGGAGGAATTTATCAATTAGATTTGATTAGTACATGTAATACTATGGTGGGAATGCTCTAATTATTATCACTGAACTAATTTCATTTGAGCTTGGGACACGTCATAAGGGGCAAATGTGCTTGCTAAGCTTTTGAACAAAGGGGCTTTGTTTAGGAGAATGAAAAGTTGGAAATATTGAAAATAGAGAGAAATTCATGAGACGAGAAAGAACTGGCATTATATTACAATTTCAAGATGTACCTTATTTCATCTGTGCATGGAGCTCGCTTGCAAAAGACGAATTTCAGCCACAGAAGTCTCGAGATCTTTGCCAGCTTGAAGAAAAAGGGGGACTGCATTGACTTGATGCATTTGTGTTCTGTGATGGAGTGGGTGTGAGCTGCAGGGTGCGAGGCATCTCATTCAATTTTTTGGGTTGGGCACAGGACATCGGTCATTCTGAAACAGCGATCAACCGCCAGCCAATGTTCGAACAGGAATGGTTCTTATAGCTACGTCTTTTAAGGGTCATCATAGCAGGCCACTTACGGCCCTAATTGGTCTTTTTGTCTCTAACGATGCTGGGGCTAAGAGGTCGGTATGGTTACCCCCAAATCAGGTGATATCAGGTATGCCTACATAATTTCGCCCCCTCTCCTTAATGGTGTCTCCTCCAGCTACCATTAAACTTGATCTCCTAGCTAACAGACTGAAGGGATGAATTTAATAAATATGTGAAAGCGCTCCCCTTTAAAAGGGCATTCACTCCCTTTCGGGTAGAAACGCCTTAGCTAAGTAAGTTATGTGTCTCAAATGGGCAGTTAGCTTCCCTAAATGAGTTGTGCCTTTGCACTGCACCTAGCTAAAAGGACCTACCTAATGGCTAGGAGGGGATACTAGTTTTTCTAACCTTCTTACCACAGCAGAGCCTAACGCCTATGCAAAGGTATCTACAGACTTCTACTGGCTGTCTCTGATGGCAGGGGAACTCTACTCCCAGGTAACGGGTACATGGTAAATGTATCTTGTTGACGTGGTCTACTATCCTATGGCCCTGGCACTAAAATAAAATGACACTGACCTAACTAAATGCAATTAATTACAATTACACAGTTCCTTGCGGCACACCACATGCAACAATTTTGGACATGAGCAACCTGAAGTGTTAACTATGGTAAGTGGTCAGGGGTGTACCAGCTTGAGTATTGGATAGTTTTATAATAAGGTTATTAACAAGATTAGTACTACAAGATGCCTAGGGGGTTAGATGTTAGTGTACTTGGGCAGAGATCACACAGGCTACCTCCTCTGGGTAGGTGCCAGGATCACTCAGATGGAAAAGGCACTATGCCAATGGGACATGAGTGCCAAGGAGAGCTAGTGGCTCTTATTGATTAATTGGATCTCTTCTGCCCCTTCTTCTTCTTCTTCTTTAGGTTCTTCCAAGTTCTGGCTACTCCATCCCTAGGATGTGACGAGGACACTAACTATGGGGAAAGGCCAGAAGTACCAAAAGGAGCAAGATCAGAGGTAGCTCTAATAGCTACGGGAAGGCTTCCTACTTTGGCTGCTGCGACAACCATTGTAAGGGTAGACCCAGTGTCTGCGCCCCAGCCAGACAGTTCCTGGTCGACCAGAGAAGGTGTAACATTAAGGTCTGCCAGAGGTTCATCCTCGGTAGATGAAAGTGATAGAGAAAGAAGAAATGTAGGGGGTTGGAGGCTCACAATTTGCAATGATCAGTTCAGTGAGGGTTGGAGGATCTCCCATAGGAGGATCCATGACATGATGCGGGTCTTGCACTGGCACTAACTCGGAGCCAGGCACAGAGATTAAGGTTAGTGGAGGTGCTACGTCCGAGATAGATGGAGCTTGGCACTGCTCAGGGCTCTGAAGTGGCACTGGCAGAGAATTGGAGTCAGGTGTGGCTGACGAGGTACTCCAGGGGCGCAAAACTCCTCGGTGTACATGAGGTAGTGGGAGACAGAGATTCCTGTCGTAGGTGGAGGGCAGAGCCTCTTGAAATGGTTCTGGGTGTGGTGTCCACTGCATTTTGATTGCTAGGGCACCTCGCCCACTTCGCTGAGTGGCCTGTTACATCACAGGCCTTGCAGCGGTATCTGGTGATTTCCCTTCATAGTGAGGGAGGAAGCTTTGGGTGGCTGTTCTTTTGTGAGGATTGAGGACTGGGCCTGGAGTTGCACAAAGAGTGCTCCTTCATTCGAACACCTTGGTGACCAGAAGGTATGGCTGACGGTGGCACGCCTGTCACAGTGGCGGTGTCCCAGTCAGGTGGTTTTGGAGTTAAGGCCTCCCTGGTGGAGGTAGCTAAGCAACAGAGTGGCACTGGGGAAGGACATCCCCAGAGGAGGTCTCGTCCTAACAGGAACTCCACTCCGTGCCTGATTTTATTCACCATGAAAAGGCAGTGAGGTTGTGTGCCCCAAGGGGTGGTCACCTGAAGTTCGACTGTGGGAATGGTTTTGGTTTGCTCCTCTATCCAAGTCATCGTCCACCTGGTCTTTTGTCAATAGCGGCACTGGCTGGCAATTGGGCCTGGTTAATCAGGGTATTATCTGAGCTAGTGTCTACCATAGCCGTCAAGTTCACTGGTAAGCTAGAGCCATCCAGGGGTGCCACTGAGACAGACTGAGTCCACACCCACTCAGGATGGGACATATTTGGTGGCACGGCTGCGAAGGACGTGATACTAATCAGGTTGACATGCTTGTTAGAGGGGATATGCTTTGGGCAACTGAGATATCCAGCAGTATAGTGCCCTGGAGTTCTGCAGTCTCGGCAGGATCCCTTTGAATGGGCTGATTTCCCTATGGTGACTAGCGGTGGAGAAGATTGAGTGGACGCAGAGGGAAAGGAGTTTTGGTTGTTGGTAATGGACTACCTATTGTTGCCCAACTTGTAGTGGCAATTAGATTCAATGTGCCCGAACTTCTAACAGTGGGTGCAAGTAGGCTTGCTAGGCAGTCCGTTCTTCGGGCGAGTCGAGCCTGAGAGGTACCCGCGTGGCACTATGCGGCAATGAGACGTGTTGTGGGACTGGTTGTAAATTTCCCTGGAATCGGCCAGACGGCAGGCTTCCATAAGTGTGGTGGGCTGCTTATGACTGAGATACACAACAAGGAGCCCAGGCACATATTGGAAAAAATCGTCCAGCATGGTCCAGTTGAATAAATCCTCGAAGGTATTGCACAACAGGGTCCCTGTCGAACAAGTGGGTACCAGACTGGTTCCTTTTGACAGGCCCATTCCGTCCAGGACTAGCCGACTTCCTTGGCAAGACCTCGGAACCATTGTCTCCATTTCTCCGGGGTTATTTCGTAGGCTTTCATGATGACCCTAGGAACTTCGAGCATGTCGCCTCTTTGACTCTTCTCCAGTGAGCGGAGGGCTGCCTTAGTTTTTCCTTCCATGTGCTTAGTAAGTGGTAAGGCCCTCTGTCTGAGTGGTGTTGTAATTTTCGAAGAGTGCCTCTATCTCCTACAACCATGCTTCCAGCTCTTCCTCAGTCCACTTGGGGACTACGGAATTAATGCTTGAGATCAGGGCATTGTGTGCAGCTGGTGTGGGGTTGGAGGCTTGTTGGATAGCCATAACCTCAGCACTTCCTTCCTTTCCTTATCCAGAGCGAGCTCCTTTTCTTTGAGTGCTAGCTCACTCTCCTTGAGAGCTTGCTCGCTTGCCTCGAGAGCTTGCTCACTTTTCTTGAGGGCTAATTCATGCTGTCTCCTCCATTCTCCTCTTGCATCTTCCAGCTTCCTCCGTTCTTCTTCATACCTCCTCTGTTTGGCTTCATAATTCTGCCCTTCCAGTCTTTCTTCCTTCTCTTGCTTGGCCAAGTCATCCAGCTGTTCCTTGACCCACTTGGTGAGTTCTGGTCCCATGAGACCTGCCTCCTTCCCCAGATCCATGAAGGCTCTGTAATTCTCTGCCGCCATGGTTCTAGTAGGTAAGGGCGTCTAATCGGGTTGACTGGACATGCTTGGGGAGTGAAGAAGGGTCCCTCAGATTTGGGTGAAACTTCAGAGGTGTGCCACCATCCTTTCAATAAGGCGGCACTGTGATTGAGTGTGCTGTGCGAAGGTCACAATGAGGGAGCAATCCTGAAGGAATAAGGATCCTTATGGGTGGATACACTTGTAAAGGGGAGGTGATCCTTAAAGAACAAAGGTCCTTATGGGTGGATACACTGCTGTTGGCACTCTGTATCTCAGGTACAGGTGCAGTGGCTTATGTATGAGTACTACATCTTGGTGGCACTGGGGTGCTGGTGCATTCTGGGGAACAACACTAAGAGGCAGTGCAACCAAACTCCACTGAAGGAAATGGCACTCTGCCCGAGGCAGAATGTGAGTAAGGAGTAAAAGGAAAGTGGAAAGGTAAGCACTTCAGTAAGTTAAGTCGTTGGCAGTGCTTCAGATCAGTGGTACTGTGGAAGGGGAAACCCTTGGGCTTGTACTCGTGGGTGGCTAGTCTTAAGAACTAGTGGTTGCTCCCTGACATGAGGAAAGGAAGCCTTCTTCCTGACATGAGGAAAGGAAGGTTTGTGGTTTGCACTCAATGTGCGATTTGGTGCTTGCTGTATACGCAAGTCTTGGATAATGGAAACCCACTCGTGCATGACAGTTGATAACTGTTATTAAATGGTTGTAAGTTCGCTCTGTGAAGCGCACGAGAGTTCACTCTGTGGGCTGAAGCACTTAATGTGAAAATAGGTGTGGGAGACAATTCAATGAACATGGGCGCGTACGTAAATTCGAGCACCATGTGTGAATGAGTAAAATGAAGAACTGGTGGGGGATCTAAGTGATCAAAGTTTTGTGTAAAAAATGAGAGAAAAAAATATTTTACTTGGCTTTATGAATTAGTAGGTTTATTTTCCAATACTCATTTATTTAATTTTAGTATTCCCTTTGTTATGATGGAAGGATATTAGAGTTCTCTCTCTCTCTCTCTCTCTCTCTCTCTCTCTCTCTCTCTCTCTCTCTCTCTCTCTCTCTCTGAGAGAGTATTTGTATAGAAACATATTCGTTGTATGATTTAATTTACTCTAATTCCTTCTAATGATAAATTATGTTATGAAGAATTACGCTAAGTTACTTTTGAATTTTTAAAAAGTACTTTTGGGGGTTACGTAATTTAATAACTATCTCCCATCATGACAAGTGATATAGTGGAAAGAGTTTTCAAATTACTATCAAGATATTTCGTTAGGTTTTACATTAGGGGACAAAAAGAAATGGAATTTCGTTCGGCGAGTGAACGATGAGAAGTGGGGCTGGGTGCGCGGGGGAGAAACAGCTGGTGTCTACTGGTATCGTCGATCGAGTGATACAACAATCGATGATTTAAAATTTATGAAAAAGAATACTCAACTTTCTGACTGAATTATTGGTGCTGATATGCAGCCTTGAATTATTTATCTTGAACCACCAATAATGCCTTTACTTTACTTGAAACATTAAATGTAAATTTGAACTGGATATGATGGTCTTTGAATTGTGGGAGTGAGAGACTGGGAAGGCACATGCGCTGAGCTGCTACAGCGCTGAGCTGCTAGAGGTTGTCACACGTATTTTAACAACACGAATTTTCGAACTACACTTCACTAACACAGGATTTGTTCACTTCCTCTGCAGTAACTGTTTTCGAACAACACTCTTAGCTAACTGTTCACGGCTAACACATACAATAAATCCATGGCAAGGCACTTTCTGATTCCTAACTATCAGTCTTTCTTGCCTCACATTACAGCTGCCATTTTTCTCACAATGCGAAATTTCGCGGGCGGTTATTCTGCATCACTAACTTAAGAACTATTGCACTCTCGCCTTTATCCTATATGATATTCTAACTAAGAGCTTTGCTGCTAATCACTTCTTTTTTTTAAACACTTCTGCCCTATCTGTTCCTATCATATCCTTAATTTTACAACAATTATAATAATAACCCTTACCTTGTTATCTTTGGCTTAGTTCTGTCACCATTACATTTTTACCTTGTGAATAATGGAATTAAATTATTTATGAATTAAAATATCATACCTAGGTTCGTTTCCTTTCTAGTCTAGTAATAGCGTAGCTAGTGTTGCTAGTTGACTAAGATTGTTGGCAAGATCGACAATGTTACATTCTGAGTCCAGTTGGAAGAATGTAAATGGATTTTTTATTAAGTGCCTTAAAGACCAACAGACAGCTCTCAGATTTCAATCAATAAATGTAATGAATAAACTGACTTACCTTGATATCACATCTAAGTAAACAGAAAAGTGGAGGTCACCATGGTAAATTAGATCCAGCAAATGCTTTAAAATGAATTTATTTACGAATGGAGCAACCAGGAAATTAATATGAAAGGGCTGACTGAGCAGCAAGCAAGGCACATACAATGTGTAATAAAAGCTAGACAATTCATAGCAAATAGCTGAATCTGAAAAGGCTACAGCCCCAAAATAGTTCAACACGCTATTAACTTCACTGCTGACTGGTTAAAAGATTTTTGGTGGTTAACACAACTGGATTTTTGGGGGGAAACTGTGTCTAGTGCCCTGGACTGCTTAAACAGAAGACTCTTGCATGTGGCAGGATGGCAGTTAAATGTCTAAGGCTATTTTGATTCACAAGGCAGGGGCAGACTGCTCGAAGAGCTAAATAACAGGATTCTGGAAGAGAATTCTAGGTTAGCATTCAAAACAAATGATCTAACCTCACCTGAAATTACTTATGCACGATGGAGGAATTTATCAATTAGATTTGATTAGTACATGGTAACACTATGGTGAGAATGCTCTAATTATTATCACTGAACTAATTTCATTTGAGCTTGGGGCAAGTCATAAGGGGCAAATGTGCTTGCTAAGCTGATGGAACAAAAGGGCTTTGTTTAGGAGAACGAAAAATTGGAAATACTGAAAATGGAGACAAACTCACGAGAAGAGAAAGAACTGGCATTAGATTGCCATTTCAAGATGTACCTTATTTCATCTGTACATGGAGCTCACATGCAAAAGACGAATTTTGGGAGCAGAAGTCTCGAGATCTTTGCTAGCTTGAAGGGAAAGGGGAAGAGCATCAACTTGATGCGTTTGTGTTCTGTGTTGAAGTGCGTGAGCAGCAGGGTGTGAGGTGTCTCATTCTATTTTTTGGGCTGGGCACAGGACACTGGTCGATCTGAAATAGCGATCAACAGCCTGCCAAAGTTCAAACAGGAACGGTTCTTATAGCTAAGTCTCTAAAGGGTCAGCATAGCAGGTCATTTATGGCCCTGACTGGTCTTTTTGTCCCTAACAGCTTTCTACCCCGCTAAACATCTTACAATACTAGGGCTAAGAGGTCAGTATGGTTTCCCCCAAATCAGGTGACATATGTGTATGAATACGTAAGTTCACCCCCCTTAATTGTGTCTCCTAGCTAACGAACTGAAAGAATATGTATATGTATATATATATATATATATATATATATGTATATATATATATATATATATATATATATATATATATATATATATATATATATGTATATATATATATATATATATATATATATATATATATATATATATATATATATATATATATATATATATATATATATATATATATATATATATATATATATATATATATATATATATATATATATATATATATATATATATATATATATATATATATATATATATATATATATATATATATATATATATATATATATATATATATATATATATATATATATATATATATATAAATTTATATATATATTAACAGTCATATAAATCAAGACTTCCTTATAAGTGTTTTAAAATAGATAAAAAATTAAAGGAAAGGACATTTAACTGAAATACTAAATTTTCCTTAACGTTCTGGGTCACTTCATTTAATGAAATAACTTACAAAGCTGCACTATTCCCATGCCGTCATTGTTCTTATTTTGGTTTTTCGTAAGGATAAACGTTCGATTTTGTACTATGCAGTTTTTCATGAATTATTTTTAGGTTTATTATGACACAGAAGAATACAAGTTACAGTGAACAATGACGTACCTAAAAGTGCAAATATTTGGAAAGCTTAATGAAAGAAATTGATGCATTTATTCTTTTCGTGCCAGAAAGAAACATTATTCTCAATTATATTTCAATTCGAATCTGAATTACATCCAGAATTTACTTTAGTCTTGTGTAAAAGAAAACTATTGTCCCCGGTGCCGGCTTTGTCTGTCCGTTCGCACATTTCTGTCCGCACATTTTCTGTCGGCACTTTTTCTATTCGCCCTCAGATCTTAAAAACTACTTGGGCTAGAGGGCTGCAAATTAATATATTTATCATCCACCCTCCAATCATCAAACATACCAAATTGCAGCCCCCTGGCCTCCGTAGTTTTTATTTGATTTAAGGTTAAAGTTAGCCATGATCATGCATCTGGTAATGGTATAATATAGGCCACCAACCGGGCAGTGGTTAAAGTTTCAATGGCCACGGCTTATACAGCATGATACCGAGACCACCGAAAGATAAATCTGTTTTCGGTGGTCTTGATTATACGCTGTAGTGGCTGTCCAGAAAACTTAATTGCGCCAAAGAAACTCAACGCATTTTTTATTTGTTGTTATTAGTTTTCTGTGAAAGACAACCATTAAGGTGGTTTTGTCTGTCTGTCCGCACTTTTCTGTTCGCGCTTTTTCTATCCGCCCTAAAATCTTAAAAACTACTAAGGCTAGAGGGCTGCAAATTGGTATGCTGATCATCCACCCTCCAATCATTAAACATACCAAATTGCAGCCCCCTAGTCTCAGTAGTTTTTATTTTATTTAAGGTTAAAGTTAGTCATGATCGTGCATCTGGCAACGATATAATATAAGCCACCACCGGGCCGTGGTTAAAGTTTCATGGGCCGCAGCTCCTACAGCATTATACCGAGACCACCGAAAGAAAGATCTATTTTTGGTGGCCTTGATTATACGATGTACAGAAAACTTGATTGTGCCGAAGAAACTTAGGCACATTTTTTACTTGTTATTTATTATTTCCACTTCATCAATAATTATTTTTACAAAAGACTTAGAGTGATTTTTCAGACACTCTCTCAGATTAAATCTCCTTTAATCTGCTTTTTTAAGGTCCTCTAAAATAGGTCTAGACAGCCTTAACATGTAAGCAGAAAAGATCCAGATTAGTTTTCCTATTAAATGAAGGTGTTTCATTCTTATTCCAGGACATTCTCTCCTGATCGGCAGTAAGTCTACGCCAGCAGGAATAAAATAGATACTCGCGGTATGCTTCCAGGCCTAACTCATTATACCCAAGATGATTTTGATAATAGGTCTAAAGCCAAGTCTTGATCACATTTAGTAATCCTAGTCCGGTCTTTAACTAGATCTCATTCGCAGATTTATTAGTCTAAAAGAGCCGGGCTAACATCTGAGGTAGCTGTGTTTTACAAAAAAAAAAAAAAAAAAAAAAAAGCGACGAAACATAGTTGTAATTGTTTTCTCAATTAAAAGTCAGAGATACAATGGAGATCAGTCAGTGGCGCTGTCACTGAGGCATGAGTCCAATCTTAAAAAAAATAATACTTTGTTGATTAACTGATCAACAAAGACTTTCTTCGCAAAAATATTGCCACTTAAAATACCACTTCCATATTTCTAAATACCGGTTGATAACTTCGACTCCAAGCATTTTTATCATCGTGTAAAGTTGTTGGTGATATTGGTGTCTCATAAAGATGCTGGCACCAATGCCATATGCTTCCGATCTCAAGTTCCGCTTTTATTGGAATAATGTTCTCGTATCCATAAGTCTCCCGAAATGGTGCTTTCATCTTTCGTACAAGTGGGAATTACGATTTAGAACATCATCGAAAGACTAAGTCAGGAGCGCTCCCGCTACCGCCACGAGCGTCTGAGGTTCTAGAATTAATGCACTATTCTCAGCAGAGCAGCGCCTTCTGCACACTGCTGAGGTGACCGACTTCACACTGCCCAGTACCAGAGGCCTGGTACTGAGTTTTACTATATTTCAAACCCTTTAAGCCTGTTTTATATTAGAGATTCCACATCTTGAATAATAATAATAATAATAATAATAATAATAATAATAATAATAATAATAATAATAATAATAATGAGTGTGCATGATACAAATCAACTGCAAGACCTACAGTATACATATATCAAAATTTTACCATTGTAAATTGTAAGTTCTTACGAACACTCAACAAAATGTAATTCCTGTTAACATTGCAATTAAAACACATCTTCGCTTAAAATTTGAGAGTCCTATAAAACGAATTTCTGTATAATTTTCACGGGATAAAAATTAACATGAACCCAACACTTGATAAAGCGTTCAAGGATTTCGCGCGCGAAACCGGGAAGCAGAGGCGCTGCGGAATATAAATGCAACAAATGGGCGCAATTCATTTGTGTTATTTCCTGGAGGCTTCCATTGGTATTCCGGCAGAGACATCAACTGAGGAATAAACAAGTAAAAAAGTGCGCCGAAGTTTTTTAGGCGCAATCGAGTTTTCTGTACAGCGTAAAATGATCTATGAGCCGCTGCCCATGAAAATTTCAGCCACGGCCCGGTGGTGGCCTGCCTATAGCGTTACCGGACGCACGATCATCGCTAATTTTAATCTTAAGTAAACTAAAAACTACTGAGGCTAGAGGTTGCAATTAGGTATGCTTGATGATTGGTAGCTTTTAAGATTAGAGGGCGGAGAGAAAAAGTGCAGACGGACAGACAAACAGCCATCTCAGTAGATTTCTCTTACATAAAACTAAAACTGGGAGGTTTCCTGGAATTCGATTCTAGCAAAGAACAAGTAAAAGTTGCAAGCTTTGTTTTGCGGTCCCTCCGGACAAGGAAAAATATCAATTGGTTTTTAAATACTTAAAACATTACTACATCATAATGGTTCTTGATGAATAGTAATCTTTTTACACACTTTAAGGAGCATAACAAAAATTACCTGCAAGGCACACAGAAACAATATACATATACATACATACATACACACACACACACACACACACACACACACATATATATATATATATATATATATATATATATATATATATATATATATATATATATATATATATATATATATATATATATATATATATATATATATATATATACACGCAGGATACACATACACACACACACACACACACCACACACACACACACACACACACACACACACACATATATATATATATATATATATATATATATATATATATATATATATATATATATATATATATACATATGTATACACGCAGGATACACATACACACACACACACACACACACATATATATATATATATATATATATATATATATATATATATATATATATATATATATATATATATATATATATATATATATATATATATATATATATATATATATATATATATATATATATATATATATATATATATATATATATATATATATATATATATATATATATATATATATATATATATATATATATATATATGTATATGTATATATGTATATATATATATATATATATATATATATATATATATATATATATATATATATATATATATATATATATATATATATATATATATATATATATATATATATATATATATATATATATATATATATATATATATATATATATATATATATATATATATATATATATATATATATATATATATATATATATATATATATATATATATATATATATATATATATATATATGTCCCTAGCTGCAGACATTGTGTTGACAATACCTCAACCTGTACTCATGATGCATAAGCAAAAAAGAGAAAGATTTTGTTATTTCAATAAGCTAATCTCGTCGTTCACACACACACGCGCGCACACACACACAAACATATATATGCTTAGCAACCAGTGGAAATCAACTTCCAGTAGTAAGTGGCTGAACAGTGAGGAGGCCTTTAAGCCATATATCTATGAAGGTATGCTGACAACTCCCCCTTTGAGTGTACAGGTACCAGTGAAGATATTAGGTGATACAGGAAGTAATCATAGTTTGCGGTGCTCACCCACAGTTGGAGAAGAATGTCACCGAAGATTCAGTTATTTTAAAGGGTATGGAAGGAGAGGAAGTAACTCCTATATGCCGCTTGCATTTGTCATGTGAATTAGTGACAGGAAATATTGATTTTGCAGTAAAGGACTCACTAGATGTTGAAGGTGTGCATGTTTTACTGGGTAATGAAGTTGGTGGTGTTCCCTTCGTTCCTTGTCCTGTGGTGACAGACAAACTGTTAAGGATTAGTCCTACGATAGAATTAGAGAAGAAAAACCCTCACCTGTTTCCAAGTTGCGTAACTACCAGGAGCATGAAGAGAACTGAGCATAGAAGTGAAGAAACTGAAGATTTACCTGCACCTGAAGGATCTTTAAGCTTAGAAGAGCTGTTCCAGGAAAGTGAAGTTTTCCCCAATGTCAGAACTGAAGAGATTCTTGAAGAAGAGGAAAATCCTATTATTGGTAAAGAGACTCCGAGTAGTCAAAGTCTTCCTGTAGACAGTAGTGAAATTACAGAAGCAGAGTTAACAGATATTGAGAGTTCAGTCCTTGAATTTGGTCAAGTAACTAGAGAGAAATTAGTGGAACTGCAGAAGAGGGATGCAATGTTAGCTGATCTGTTCTTCAGAGTTGATGAACAAGAAGAAATGCAACAAACTTCTACCTGTTATTATCTAAAGGAAGAATTGCTAATGAGGAAGCATCAACCTGCAGATATGCTAGGAAATGTTGAATGGGTGAGTGTCATCAAATATTGATTCCATATCCATTGGGGAAGCAAGTGGTAGCAGTAGCGCAAGAGTCTGGCCATATGGGAGTCAGGAAGACTGTTGAGAAGGTTATGAAGTATTTTTTTTGGCCTCGACTCCACGAGGATGTTAGCAAATTTTGCAGGGAGTGTCATACATGCCAGATAGCTGGAAAACCAAATGAAACTATTCAACAAGCTCCCCTACAACCGATAGAAGTTAGAGGAGAACCCTTTAGCAAGGTGATAATAGATGTGGTTGGTCCACTTCCGAAAACGAAGAAAGGACATGAAGGTCTGTTGACATTAATGTGTCCCGTAACAAGATATCCTGAGGCGATTCCTGTAAGAAGTATAAGTCCAAAGGTAATTGCTGAGAAGTTGGTGGAATTTTTCTTCAAGTTTGGAATTCCAGAAATTGTACAGAGTGATAGAGGAACAAACTTTACCTCAAAATGATTTCAGGATGTGATGAATTTGCTAGGAGTGAAACAACAGTTATCTACTGCTTATCACCCAGAGACTCAAGGAGCCTTAGAAAGCCCCCACCAGACTTTGTAAAGTATGTTAACCAAGTACTGTAATGAGTTGGGAAGAGAATGGGATGTTGGTTTACCCTTAATGTTATTTGAGGTTAGAAATGCTTATCAAGAAAGTATGGGATGTTCGTCAAATGAAATGATTTTCGGTCGAGACGTGAGAGGTCCGTTGAAAATCCTGGCAGAGAACTGGGAAGAAAATCAAGAGGAAGTCCAAGGAGAATATGTGAAGAACTTGAGGAAAGGGTTAAAAGAAATTAGAAAATTCTCTTTAGAAAATTTGAAGACAAGTCAAAATAAAATGAAAAGAAAGTATGATGCTAAGACTAAGCTAAGAAACTTTAATGTTGGACAGCAAATTCAAGTGTATTTCCCAGTGAAAAGGCTTCCCCTTACAAATAAATTTCAAGGTCCTTATAGGATAACAGAAAAGTTAAGTGATCGAACTTATGTGATTGAAACACCAGGGATAAGGAAACGACAGAGGAAGATACATGTAAATCTTTTGAAACCCTACTTCTCAGAGACTAAAACTGAGGTTATATCTATAACCCAAACAACTTCATCTACAGAGGATGATGATGGCTACGAGTTGGGAGCTGAAAACAAGATGAACAATTCCTCAATATTAGAAAATTTAGAAAACAAACTAAAACATCTAAGTGTTGAACAAAGCAAAGAATTAACTGATATGATCCAAAATTTCCCTGAGATTTTTACAGACATACCTTAGTGTACCAACTTGGCAAAGCATGAGATAAAGATCAGAGAAGATGCTAAACCATTCAAGCAAAGAGCTTATTGTGTATCACCCTTTCTTCTAGATATTTTGAAAAAGGAAGTTGAATATTTGTTGCAGTACGGATTGGCAGAGCCCAGTTCAAGTCATTACAGTTCTCCTTGTGTGTTAGTGAAGAAACCAGATGGCTCGTTTAGGATGTGTACTGATTATAAGAAACTGAATTCCATCAGTGTAGCTGATAATTACCCCTTACCTCTTAATGATCAGTTACCTAGTAATATTTGTCAAGCCAAGGTTGTTTCTAAATTGGAGAACGAGTTACAAAGGTTTGTGAATGTGCTTAGAGTTTATTGCCTATTTTGTGCAAGTTTTTCAGCCATAATAATTTCCCTGATTGTTTGTATATCCTTGTTGTGTAAAGAGACAGAACATTTTTGGAGAGAGCAATGTAATTGTAGATTATTTATCCCATTCCGAATTGGTGGATTCGAACCCGGGATAATTAATATTTAGAGGGGAGTAGTATTATAAGACATTATAATATATAAAATCATTCTACAAGTGTAATGTGTCTGTGAAAATTTTGATGTTTTGCTTGCAGATTCGTCATTTCTTGAGATGATATGATTTTAAAATGTATTTTTCTTACAGATAAATTGTGTATCATGTAATCTTAAAATGTTTTGATATGTTTTTCTTTCATTTGTTTAATATATGGTGCAATATATTAAAGTGTTATGGAATTGAATTCTTAACGAGTTGTGGAGAGAGAGGGTAAGATTCTTATCGCTTAGTACTTCCTGTGTTGACATAAGTGTTTGGACGAAGTCATGTTTGGAGAAAGGCAGAGGCCTCTTGTCTTATCTCATGACTTGACAGCTATCAGCAAATTGCCTGTTACGCATTTGTTCTGTGTGCCTATCCCATGGTTATTAGCTGTGACTATGCTTATTCTTTTCCATGATCTTGAGTAATGGAATGAGGAACAGAGGGGTAGATGAAGTTGACAAACTGACAGCGAGCCAGAATGGGTCCAAAAGCACTTCCTTCTGTTTGTTCAGGTGTTTGAGTCAGCGGATGATGTCAATCATTGATAAGAGCTCTGGCGTATTTCCTTCTGGGCCTTAGAATGCCCTATATGTATACCGTACATGTATACCTGTATGTATAATGTATGTACACTTTATGTATCATGTATTCTGGGAGGGCTTGAAGATAAAAGAGCAGTACTGAACCAGAAACAGTCAGCCAGGAAAAGGGGCTCCTGGGATAAGCTTCTCTCCCTCTCTCTCTTAAATACCATTCATGTATAAGGTTGTTATACTGGTTGCTTTCTTGTTTGTAAAAGTTTTGTTAAACTCACCCAAGAAGTGTATACATTTTGTAAGAAAGATCTAAGATATTTATATTGTGCAAGCATTGTGGAAAGTGTATAATGGTGTAACATTTAAAAAAGGTAATGTGATGTTTACTGGTTTTTATTATGTTAAGAGTTAAAGTGATGTTCTAGGTAAAAAAGAATAATTATTTTGATAAGAGGTGAATAATATCTCTTATAGTGAGTTCTAATGTGTCTTGCTGCTACTTATATATCATTATGTGTGTCATTATGACTTGGCAGTATTGTCTTTGAGAAAGTCTTTGAAAGAAGTGAGTTTAACCTTTTTTAAAAAAGTGAAAGTAATCTTTTGAAAGATTGGTATAATCTTTAAATATATTTTTGTCATAGTGAAATGGCTGTTGGTATATTTCCATTTTTGCATATTTCATTCTTATATGTCTGTGTCATCATATTACTCTAATTTTAAAATTAGTGCTTTACAAAGTTTTGTACTGGTGATTACTTAGCATTGTGTTAGTGCATACGTATTACTGAGATTTCAGAGAATACTTTTATGGATTCCAGACAGTAATATTTTGGTGAACACTTGTATTAAGTTTAGTTAATCAGGTATATGTTTAAAACTTGAGTGATAGTTAATGGTTTGAACCATTTAAACCAAATTGCTTCCTTAATAAATTAGAGTTTTGTGAATTAAAACTTGATTAAGAAATACTTAACTTTTACGCTGTTGTCGGATAACAGTAAATCTTTTTGAGATTGTGAACTCTGCATATATCTTTTAAACTTAGAAATAAATTTCTTTGTTTAAAGTTTTAAAGCACAGCATTTCATTTTAACCACCAGTAACTCCAGAAATTAATGAATGTGTGCAAGGTAAGTGATATATCTGTTTGTTCACCTGAGACTTATCTAGGTGAAATAGAACCAGGTAAACTGTTACAGTGTTTATTGAAGTGATACCCCATTTTCCACTAGTCTGTTTATAGCTTGTTAGTTGTTACCTCAGCCATAACTTGATCAAGTTACATTGATTTTCTCAAGTGATAAGTAAGTTTTATGGGATCACTGTACCTTTAAGGTATTCAGTCTTCATATTTTTGTTATAAGGTTTCAAGTATCTGGTCGAAGTGAGGTAACTTTTTGGTAATATTATTTGTGTTATAGCCAGGTGCTTGATCACTTTGTGGCAATATGTATATATATATATATATATATATATATATATATATATATATATATATATCTATATATATATATATATATATTATATATATATATATATATATATATATATATATATATATATATATATATATATATATATATATATATATATATATATATATTATATATATATATATATATATATATATATATATATATATATATATTTATATATATATATATATATGTATATATATATATATATATATATATATATATATATATATGTATATATATATATATATATATATATATATATATATATATATATATATATATATATATATATATATATATATATATATATATATATATATATATATATATATATATATATATATATATAAGGTGTTTCAAAATTAGAGGCCCCCCTCTACAGCATAAACTAAAATTGATATGGACAAAAAAAAAAGTAATTGAGAACAGGAATTTATTTAAGTTTCTCTCTGAGTATTTAATATTTTGTGTGGCCTCCATCTGCCTGTACCACAGCCTGCATTCTTGAGGGGTATGATTTCAGCAAATTGCAAAAAAGCTGAGACTCAAACTCCAATTCCCTGAGCACTTCGGTCACCTCTCTTCACAGGTCTTCGAGGCTTGGTGTACCATCATAGTTCACTGTGTGTGCTTCAACACGATCCTTTAAGATACTACCAATGTTTTCACACACATTAAGGTTAGGGGAGCTACCTGGAAATTCACTTTAAGAGAAGAAAGCGATGCCACTGTTTCAAAGCAGCTCCTGTGTCTGAAGAGCCTTGAAAAATGGTGCCTTATCATGCAAAAAATGTGACTTCTTCAACAGATAACACATTTTCAGGATCTTTGAGGAAAGGAAATACTCCGCCAGTAAGCACAGTTTCTCTGAAGTATTCACCATTCCAAGACTGTCCTTTTTCTTTGATGATCCTCATTAACCATTTGGCTGTGAAACAGAGAAAAATTCCCAAACATTTGGGAAATTTCACAACTTGGCGAAAACGCACGTCATCGCTGATATCATCCAACTTTGCAGCCCAAATGATGTCATTTTTATGATCTGGCTTCCTGACTGTGTAAATGAAGAATTCGTCTGACGCAGCAACATGGAGAAAGTCAGCTTCATCCCAGTCTTTAAGAAATGAACCAAAAAACCATTCACAGTCTTCTCTCTGTTGCTGAGTGATGTTGGGCTTGCTGATAACATGAAATGGCTTGATATCAGATTTTTTCAACTCATGATATGCAGCACTATAACTTCTCTTCTTTCCCCTTTTTGTTTCTAGTTCAAGCACCAATTTAAGTAAAGACTTTCTTGGTTTACACACAGCCTCAGCTAAGATGTCTTTTGACTCCTGAAATGACAGTCATGTATTTTTGTTCCAATTTCTTTTTACAAAGGATTCACCTCTTTTAATGTATTTAGCTGTCCAGGAACGTGAAATGAAGGATACGCCAGCATTCCTGGCCTCTCTGAAGGTTATAGCCCAGATTCGGTCAGTTCATCTGATTTCCTCTGAGTCGTTAGCCATGGCTGTATCTAACTCCGTCACTCAGTCTGAAAATACAAGATTTGTAAAATGAAAAATAGCTTAATAGAAACTTAAAATAATGTAATTGGAGTTACAGTAGGCAACAACAGAAAACTTCATAACTTTCCATTTGTTCTGTGGAGTGGGGACCTCTAATTTTGAAACACCCAGTATATATATATATATATATATATATATATATATATATATATATATATATATATATATATATATATATATATATATATATATATATATATATATATATATATATATATATATATATATATATATATATATATATATATATTGTTAGGAACAATCGTTTGCCGATTGTTCCCTTAGTGGGTTGTTGCCTCCTTTGTTCTTGTTTGTTTTTCTTTCTGGCGAGTTGACGTCTGTTTGATGGCGTCAGTCTTCGTCAGTCAGGTTCGTAGCAGCAACGAGGCAGGTTGAGGGCAGCAGCAAGCCAGCTGGAGTAGCAGCAGCAGGTATCCGTACCTGCGAGTCAGGTCCTGGCAGCAGAGCAGCGGAGAGTTTCTTGAGGACGAGATGGTTGCCGTGTCGGCTCTGTCATGGTCGTCGTAACTGGAGGAGGACGTCAGTACGTTTTTTGGAGGACGAGATGGTTGCCGTGTCGGCTCTGTCGCGGTCGTCGGTACTGGAGGAGGACGTCAGCACTGTGTTTGAGGACGAGATGGTTGTCGTGTCGACTCTGTCGGAGTTGTCCTGCAGTGTTCCTGTCAAGCAGCTTGGGGCTGTTTCGACGGCTCTATTGAGTTTGTCTGAGGTTGTTTATGTAACTCTGGCTGTAATGTAACTAGTAGCATGCTGTTTACGTATTTATTATATTGCTTTTGTATTTCATATTATGCTACCTGTGTTATTTTATTTTGCTGTTTAACTTTTTTTTTTATCTATTTGAGGTTTATTACGCTACCTGTGTATTAATTAATTTTGCTGATCAAGTGTGTATTAATTTGAAGTTTAAATTACTTGTATTGTATTTTGCTGCTGTTTTGCTGATCAAGTGTGTATTAATTTGAAGTTTAAATTTCTTGTATTGTATTTTGCTGCTGTTAAGATTAATTTTGTTAGTAATGCTAATTTTAAATTGAACCTGACTCGACTGTTAATATGTACATAACTTACTGTAAATAAATTAATTTTAAGGTAAGTTTTTGGTTTTGTTCAGCTCCTCCCTCCTTTGTTTGTCACCTCTCGTCCGTCATTTCAGCCCAATTGCTTGTTTATTTTAAAGAACCTGTCGATCTCGAGAGGCGAGATCATAATATATATATATATATATATATATATATATATATATATATATATATATATATATATATATATATATATATATATATATATATACATATATATATATATATATATATATATATATATATATATATATATATATATATATATATATATATATATATATATATATATATATAATCTTTCTTTCTCTGTATCTTTATGGTCCTCACAACAGTGGACGCCTGGGTTCGATACCAGGGAGAGGACAGGCGTTTCCTTAAAGATCTCATACTGACTGTTATCCAAAGTTGCGGGCCGAGGCTAGGGATGGAAAAGAGATTAAGGGAGAATTATGCACTTCGCAGCAAGGTATGGAGAATCTGAGAGTCTACTGATAGATATAAAATAAGTTTCCCTCCAAACGTTTTTCATCTCGGTTAAAGATCTGAGACCACCGGGAAAGTAATATTCACCCAATGGCTGAAATAATTCTTAGGGGCATTCATCAAAAACTTTCTCGTAGAGTTATGGTTTGCCTTGAATAAAAATAATAAAAGAATAAGCAGAGTTTACTATACAGTGTACAATGCTGTATGAAACTCTCAGCCACGGCCCATGAAACTCTCAGCCGCGGCCCATGAAACGTTCAGCCAAGGCCTGGTGGTGGCTTGTGTTGTTGGCACATATAGCGGTGCCAGACGCTCGATCATTGCTAGCTTTAACCCTAAATAATATAAAAACTATTACGGCTAGAGGGCTGCAATTTGGTATGTTTGATGATTGGAGGGTGGATGATCAACATACCAATTTGCAGCCCTCTAGCCTTAGTAGTTTTTCAAGATCTGAGGGTGGACAGAAAAATTCCGGACGGACAGACAAATAACCATCTCAATAGTTTTCTTTTACAGAAAACTTAAAACAGTCATTATCCTGCAACGCTTATTTTCCCCCCAGAACAAACCTTGCTCAGCATCTCAGATGCAGAATTAATGCTGAAATATCTTCCATTAGTCCGAGAGCGAACTGAAGAAATAATGGATGCAATATATAATGGGAAAATAAGTCAAAGGTGTGTGCTTCGAAATGAATGATTTTTATCTTGATAGATGGTTCTCGGCTGTTTCCACATTTCGGGTACATCGCAGATGCGCGAAGCGTGTCTTCAAAAAAGGATCATACCCGTTCAACCCGTGGAAAATTCTTGAAGTGCATTAAAAAAAAATATAAACGTTTTCATGAGTAAGAAATATAATTTTACCGTTTCTTGGAGCAGCAGACCAGTCAACCGAAATAAAATATTCCAGTTTCATCTCTTTTTTTTTTTTTTTTTTCTTCAGCTATCGACTTCACACTCTTACTCTTATCTACCCAAAGTCATACTAAGCGCTCGCAATTCTGCATAACAATTATGAAACTGGACTGATATGTCTGACCTCCGACAGGGCAAATCATTGATTCTTTATGATAATTTTCATCATAAATACTACTGTATATAATCATTAATCCAGTTAAACGTTAAATTGCCATATACAACATACACCCACATTTAACCAGTATGAATGGTTGTGGGGATATTTCCACAAAAACCTGAGTTGTGGTTTAATCAACACTTTTTTGACAAGTTATCTAAAGATTTTCCAGCTATATACAACTGTCGATTACGTGACCAAGGAATGGTAATTCATCGATGGCAAGACCCTTTTCTCAAAACATCCCTCCTGGTGCCGTAGATAAAAACAACACCTGAAGAGGTTAACAGCATAATTACGTGTCCTGTTACGCAGCCATACTTTGTATGTTGACGACTCCCAATAACCTTTGAAGTTACAGTAATGTTTACAAGCCATAAAATAAATGAAGGTGTTACTTGAAATGTGGCTTCATTTACCATTAGCATCAATGATCCTTGGTTCAACGAGGTTATTACACACTAATTTGCAGCTTTGTATTGACATATAATTATCTATAGTTGGAAGGAGTGTGCAGCTTAAAGTTTATTAATCACGTGTATAAGCAGTATGGAATAAGTCATTTTAACTGACACCAAACCTCATCTCATTATAGAACCAGCATAAACCGAACTTCAGTGGTATCTGACCTGACGAGCAGATACGATCACTCGACACGACATTACGTAATGCAACCATTATTGCAATCATTGTATCATATGCTCTGTCAAAAGATTTTTAATACATATGTAACGATATCTATTTTGTTTGTCGAATAATAACAAAAGGTAGTGCGGTGACCATGAGACTAACAGAGATCTGGAGGATTAACGAAGTAATGAATTTAGCCTCGTACCTAAATCATTATACTTCCGAGCAAAGATTCTGAAACCAGTTTCTGTTTTCTGACATAAAAGTGCTGAAATTTACTTTTTAATTAACCTTTAATCTTAAAATATTGAGAAATTAATCAATAACCACTCAGGCACTTATCTAATGATTTCCATGAAAATCTAAGAAAAATATAATGATGACCTATAAACCGACCTGTGACATTTAAGAATGTAAAAGTAGAAAATACAATAGCAAATAACTTCAACACATGGTATCCGATTCTGGAACCAGAGATCTCTAACCAGAGAAGTTCATTAAAACTAAAAATGCAAATGTTAAAACTTGGTGACATTAGGTTTACCTGTGACCTTCTAAAATAGCTTAAGGTCGAATATATTTTTGATAAAATAAACAATAGCCTCCAAGGTATCTTTGCAAGAAAGGGATATATTAATGATAAGAATACCAAAATGGATATCTGTCAGTGTGTTAAATTATTAGTCTGTTCACCTCAGATTTATGTATCAATATTTTACATCAAGAAACTGCACATATAAAGCTATTTCATAAAAGAACGATATTATAAAGAATAGGCTAATGAGCCTGAGGCAACACGAAAAACATATAAGTGTAACACACACACACACACACATATAAATATATATATATATATATATATATATATATATATATATATATATATATATATATATATATATATATATATATATATATATATATATATATATAGCTTAATGATAAATAATATTGCCAAGACCAGGAAGAACATTCTTTATTACAAGCTTTCGAGGTATAAAACCTCATCATCAGGCTTAAAAAAACAGACAAGGATGAGAATCAAAAAAATTACAATAAAATGAATTGTCATAATAAATCTTCAGCAAAAATACTAACGAAATATAAAATGAACAAGTAAATACAAACTAAAAGGGTGAGACGTAAAATAACGAAAAATTAAAAACACAAACATAAAAATATGAAAATAAAACTATAGTGAAATGTAAACAAACTACCACTCACAAAGTAAAATATTTAACGACCTAATTGAGTACCTACTATGAAATTACACGATAGCTAGTTGAATACCAGACGAGTTGTTGTTCAATTCCGGCTTCATCTTTTTAATAGTCAGCGACTCTGAAATTAAAAGGTCCAGTCTGTTTGAACAAAAAGACAGTACCCGAAAATCCAGGTCAGTGAAAGGATGGTCCTGTGCTAAACTGTGTTCTCTAATGGCAGAAAAGGGTGGTTTGGAAAGGGGAAACCTAGTTCTAATAGAAAGACCTCTGTGTTCCAAAATTCTGTGTCTGAGCCAGCGGGAACTAGATCCCACGTATCGCAGACCACACTGCGAACAAGTGAACAAGTAAACGACACAGGAATTAAGGTCCACAGGCAGAGTAGGCTTCTCTCTCAAAAGTGATCTTATTGTAAAAGGATTACAGAAAACAAACCGGAAACTGATTTGAGGGAAACAATGCTTAAGTATTTCTTGTAACTTTTTTCGGACCATATAGCTACTATGACCAAGGTAAGGCAATTTAATGTACTTTACATCTTTACTAGCAGTACTGTACACCGGTCTGGGACAAAACTTTTCATTTAAAAAATTTTTCAGAACTTTGTAAAATACAAAAATGGGATATGAGTTTTCAGAAAAGTAATTCTGGAGGAAAACCATATCTTGATGAAATAAATTAAAATCACAACAAACATTGTAGGCTCTATTAATCAAAGTGCGTATTGAGTTCATCTTATACAACTTTGGCGAAAAACTGAGGTAATTCAATCCCAAGCCAGTAAAAGTACTTTTCCTATAAACAGAGGTCTCAAATTTGCCACTATTTCTGTATACCTGTACATCTAAAAATGACAACTTATTATCCTGTTCCGTCTCACAAGTAAAAGAAATGTTAGGGTGACGAGAATTAAAATATTCAAAAAACAAATCAACATGTGATAATTCCTTAAACACAAGGAAAGTATCATCTACATACCTACGGTAATACAAAGGTTTGAAAGCACTAGGGCATTCAGACATCCAAATCCTTTCACAATAACCCATGAAGCAATCCGCATATACAGGTCCAAGGGAATTTCCCATAGCTACTCCATCTATTTGGTTATATAATTTACCATCAAAAGTAAAAATGCCATCAGCAGTTGCTAAATGTAATAATATTTGCAAGTCTATTTTATTAAGTCCAAACACTGATAGATGGTTTTCACATATATTATTAAGAATAATGTCGGTTGTTTCTTTTAATGGGATATTGGTGAAAAGAGAGGTTACATCGAAACTAGCCATTATAACATCTTGGTTAAAATTGAAAGAGCATAATTCTTTAACAAATTTGGAAGAATTAGATACGTTAAATTCACCTAAAGTTAGAGGGTTTAAAACTGGAACCAGAAACTTAGACAGGTTATAACTAAAAGTACCAATTGAGGAAATAATAGGTCTTAAAGGGTTTCCTATTTTATGTACCTTAGGCAGACCGTACAAATAACCAGGCTTAGACCCTGAAGCAAATAAAGAGCTATATGTAGCTTCACCAATCTTATCTCTCAGACCTCTAAGCAACCTATTTAGTTTGTCTTCTAATTTCAAAATGTGACTCGCAATATCTACATTTAAAATCCTAAATTTTGTATTGTCAGAGAGTATTTCATTAATTTTATCTAAATAATCAGACCTATTCATTAATACAACACCCCTACCTTTATCTGGCTTGGTAATAACTATACTATTATCGTTCTTAAGGTTACGTAAAATATTGATTCTGTCTTTATTTAACTGATTGTCACCCTCCTTTTTTCGATTAAAATTTTTTGAAGGTATCGTTTGCAATTACGGAAATTTTGCTAAAAAGTGAAGTAAGGGTTTCACTACCAAAAATGTCACAGCCTCTCAAAGTTGAACATAGTTTTTCAAAACTTAAAAAATACTTTGAGAGGCTGTGACATTTTTGGTAGTGAAACCCTTACTTCACTTTTTAGCAAAATTTCCGTAATTGCAAACGATACCTTCAAAAATTTTAATCGAAAAAAGGAGGGTGACAATCAGTTAAATAAAGACAGAATCAATATTTTACGTAACCTTAAGAACGATAATAGTATAGTTATTACCAAGCCAGATAAAGGTAGGGGTGTTGTATTAATGAATAGGTCTGATTATTTAGATAAAATTAATGAAATACTCTCTGACAATACAAAATTTAGGATTTTAAATGTAGATATTGCGAGTCACATTTTGAAATTAGAAGACAAACTAAATAGGTTGCTTAGAGGTCTGAGAGATAAGATTGGTGAAGCTACATATAGCTCTTTATTTGCTTCAGGGTCTAAGCCTGGTTATTTGTACGGTCTGCCTAAGGTACATAAAATAGGAAACCCTTTAAGACCTATTATTTCCTCAATTGGTACTTTTAGTTATAACCTGTCTAAGTTTCTGGTTCCAGTTTTAAACCCTCTAACTTTAGGTGAATTTAACGTATCTAATTCTTCCAAATTTGTTAAAGAATTATGCTCTTTCAATTTTAACCAAGATGTTATAATGGCTAGTTTCGATGTAACCTCTCTTTTCACCAATATCCCATTAAAAGAAACAACCGACATTATTCTTAATAATATATGTGAAAACCATCTATCAGTGTTTGGACTTAATAAAATAGACTTGCAAAAATTATTACATTTAGCAACTGCTGATGGCATTTTTACTTTTGATGGTAAATTATATAACCAAATAGATGGAGTAGCTATGGGAAATTCCCTTGGACCTGTATATGCGGATTGCTTCATGGGTTATTGTGAAAGGATTTGGATGTCTGAATGCCCTAGTGCTTTCAAACCTTTGTATTACCGTAGGTATGTAGATGATACTTTCCTTGTGTTTAAGGAATTATCACATGTTGATTTGTTTTTTGAATATTTTAATTCTCGTCACCCTAACATTTCTTTTACTTGTGAGACGGAACAGGATAATAAGTTGTCATTTTTAGATGTACAGGTATACAGAAATAGTGGCAAATTTGAGACCTCTGTTTATAGGAAAAGTACTTTTACTGGCTTGGGATTGAATTACCTCAGTTTTTCGCCAAAGTTGTATAAGATGAACTCAATACGCACTTTGATTAATAGAGCCTACAATGTTTGTTGTGATTTTAATTTATTTCATCAAGATATGGTTTTCCTCCAGAATTACTTTTCTGAAAACTCATATCCCATTTTTGTATTTTACAAAGTTCTGAAAAATTTTTTAAATGAAAAGTTTTGTCCCAGACCGGTGTACAGTACTGCTAGTAAAGATGTAAAGTACATTAAATTGCCTTACCTTGGTCATAGTAGCTATATGGTCCGAAAAAAGTTACAAGAAATACTTAAGCATTGTTTCCCTCAAATCAGTTTCCGGTTTGTTTTCTGTAATCCTTTTACAATAAGATCACTTTTGAGAGAGAAGCCTACTCTGCCTGTGGACCTTAATTCCTGTGTCGTTTACTTGTTCACTTGTTCGCAGTGTGGTCTGCGATACGTGGGATCTAGTTCCCGCTGGCTCAGACACAGAATTTTGGAACACAGAGGTCTTTCTATTAGAACTAGGTTTCCCCTTTCC
>JANJGK010000020.1:11435354-11450354 GCA_039081455.1 Macrobrachium rosenbergii | reverse complement strand
CAAAAAATTATTTTTTGTCTCAAAAAAATATTTTTTGTTTTTTAGTTCATTTTGACAAAGAGTGTCGTAAATTTGTTTTTTTTTTCAAATTACAATATTCAGCTAAGAAAGTCGAACTAGAAGCTTACGAATTCCTCCATGAAATTGACTATCAGAAAGCCATTAGATTAATATGTAGACCAGAAAGCCATTAGTTTAATATGTAAATATGGATGGAGTTTCATGGTGGGAAGAAAAATCTATAACACTGGACCCAAGGAAGGGGTTTAGAGTAATCAAGTCAACTTCTGTAAAAGAAAGAGGTTGTCTGGACAAAAAAAAAAAAAAAAAAAAATGGAAATTTGACCGTAGAAAGAAATCGATAAGGAGTAAAAATGTTAATAATTAATGAATATGAAATTAACATTTGAATTTTAAAAATGTATGTCGACGTTTTAGCATATAAAAGTATAATTAACTCTCAAGATAATTAACCAACGCCGATCAAGCAATACTTCTCATGTCAAGTCTTAATATATCCCTTCCATTTATCTTTTATTCACTGGACATTTATAGATAATTCTTGTGAATAATGCAAAATATGTATTTCTCAGCAGAAGTATAATTTTTCACTTCAAGGTAAGAATTGTGAATTTATGGAAACTGGTGCTCGAATGCTGTGTATACCAGATAACTCCTCTAAGTAAATTGCTTTATCCATAATTGTGCTTAAAAAGTGGGATTATATCCATGTATTATGGGATGACACTACATCTTGTGAAATGAGACTTATTTATATGTGCAAGAAGATTTTCTTTACAAAAAAAATGTGATGTGAAAATATTGGCAATGTTATGAGTCAGCATCTACGCAGATAATGAGGCTATTTGAGAAAACTTGCAGGTGGTAAGTCGCTGCCCATCTCCTCTCTCTCTCTCTCTCTCTCTCTCTCTCTCTTTCTCTCTTGCTCTCTCTCTCTCTCCCGGTCCACCTGTCTTGCTGTCTTCACATACAGACGTCAGCATTATCTAGATATTTTGATTGTGAAAAGAATTGGGGCATTTTTCAGGCAATTATTATATATTATTATCATTTGTGCATGCATCACTGAAATATATCTCTCTCTTCTGGTTCTGAAACCGATACAGCAGACATATATATATATATATATATATATATATATATATATATATATATATATATATATATATATATATATATATATATATATATATATATATATATATATATATATATATATATATATATATATATATATATATATATATATATATATATATATATATATATATATATATATATATATAATATATATCTGTGTATATACAAACACGTTCTCCTAAAGGCAAATAATAGAGAATTGACCGTAAAAACGAAACTTGTTTTCTAGAACTAAAACGAATGGCCAAGGACATAAACTTCAAATGCATTTATAATCTTACTTATAACTCTTCTGGCGTTGTAGAGATGAAAACAGCACCGTTGGGACGGGAGGTGCTATGTAATCTCCAAGCTAACTGACAAGACTTGGTGGCAGTCTACCACATGGGAAGTTCTGTGGTAAACTGCCACAAAGTCCTTGGACTATTACTGCTACACAAAATTACAATTTAAGTCAAGCGACGCGAATGCGGACACAGAATATATGTAAGTTAAAATATTTGTGTACACACAAGTCAACACCCGATGCAGACGAGCCATATTAACAGTTTAATCGTCCTGTGCATACAAGTAAAGAATAATAATAAAAAAAATCAGACTATTTAATTAACCCTTATCGTACTTGAAGGAAAAATTCACAATAATTCATCAAAGAGATGTTAGCAGTGAGCTAAATTTCCTTTAACTTTATCGTCTGAAAAAAAGTAAAAGAAACGGATCCCTGATTTGAGCATGAGTACGAGATATGCGTTAATCATACCCTATGTGAATGGTTTACAAAACGGATAAAGTGTCGTGTAGGAGAGCAATGCAGCAAAGTGTGCCGCCACTTGATCCGAGTTGCAGGTAGGGTGAGGACAGTCCTATATTTGCAAGTTTAGGAAGGGAGTCATCACACACTAGTAATTCGAGTAGTATTTATTATTGAACAGATAATGCATTTGTCCTTGAGCTACAGAGGGTTTTGGAATATGCTGATCGAAATTATGAAATTATTTGGAAATTGGCAGTGTTTATGGATACATATTGAAGTGTTTTAATGTGCATGGGTTTGTTTTGTATATCCCTTACACAGAAAAATATTTTCATAAATTTTTACATTTTATGGATTAATGGTTTTCAGACAGAATTCATAAATGTTAAAATTTTGTCACTGATATATTTTGAACATTTGATTTCCTGAAGCTATAGCAACTACACTGATGAATTCTTATAACAAATCTACCCAGAGTTTTTATATATAAACAAGCATAATTCCTTATGCAATAACCATGCAAATCCTGGAACGACAATAGGTATAACATTTCAGCAACTTATCATTAACAAAGCTATAATGAGCGAAAGAGGATTATTAAAAGAAATACCAGCAGGCAACAACCTATATTTGAAAATATTTGTCCTGTTGTTTTGCTCGCTGTCGTGTATATATATTACTGCCTTATATAAAAGGTCATAACACAAACACTCATAATTTTGTTCCATCGTTTAATAACGATCTGCTTTCTTCCTCACATAAATATGTCCATATCAGCAACAAGCACCACAACCATTGTGTTGATGTACACTTTCGTAATCAAAGAAACCACCACAGAATTATTTAACTGATAAAAAAAAAAGAGTCTGCAATGCAATTAAGGCATAATTGCTTGGTAAGGAGATCCTTTGCTTCCTAAGTAATTCCCTTGCATTGTGCAAAATTTACCGATTTCAGAATGGACAGTCGTTATTAATGTATTTTCGTGTCGCTCATCAGTAAAAATGTTTAAAGACTAAGCCCTTGTAAATAGTCTGTCTATTGCAAAATCGACGAATGAAGCTGCCAGTTAATACAAATTTCTATCTAGATGTAACGTTCGCTAAAAATCAAGCACCACTGCCTTTCAACAACGACCACTGCTAACACTTGAGACATATGTGCTATTGTGGTGTTTTTACATATGAGTGCACTTTTCTTTCATTGTTCGTATATGAGAATGTGCACATGCGCCCATGCAACATGTATATATATATATATATATATATATATATATATATATATATATATATATATATATATATATATATATATATATATATATATATATATATATATTAAAGACAAAATCCACGAAGAAAAGAGAAACACTGGAGTGCTGCGAGGCCTTGCGACTGTCGTACTTTACTTAGCAGACTAAAGAAATATAAAAGTAAGTTTACAAAGAAAGCTCATATAAATGACAGATGGGGATTACAAAGGAAAAAATATGTTCCTGGAATCCAACAAAAACTGAAGAATTAGTAGAACTGCCAAAACAGGGTTAAATATTGAAGAGGTTTTACAAAGGATTAGGATCAACCATTCAGAAGCAGGGACAGGACAATTAAAAGATTATACAAGGACGTGAGTGACCACCAAAAAAATATTAGTACAACAAAATAATTATCTTTTTTTCCTTTTAAACAGTAACAATTTTTGCAAGATGAACATTTTTACAAATAAAAAAAAAATATATTAAACATACGAGCACATAGAAAATACAGATAAGGTAACTAATTTGTAATTAAGTCAGTGATTTTATCTTTTAGGTCATTCTTGAACATTTTCCTAATACAGGGGTCCAAATAATACTTTTATATTTCTTCAGTCTGCTAAGTAAAGTGCGACAGTCGAAAGGCCTCGCAGCACTCCAGTGTTTCTCTTTTCTTCATGAATTTTGTCTTTTATATATATATATATATATATATATATATATATATAATATATATATATATATATATATATATATATATATATATATATATATATATATATATATATAATATATATATATATATATATATATATATATATATATATATATATATGTATATATATATATATATATATATATATATATATATATATATATATATATATATATATAGATATATATATATATATATATATATATATATATATATATATATATATATATATATATATATATATATATATATATATATATATATATATATATATATATATATATATATATATATATATATATATATATATATATTGAATATGTTGCTGAAGTCCAACTTCCCTTCTTGTAAAGACAACTAATGTGGGTCAGTGCCTAAATACTCGTGTGGAGTACCCTAACACTTACAACAGTTGTTTGGTAGCCACCTGCATGAGATGTGCAATTACAAACTGTTCATCATGGAAAGCTATTCATGTGGAGCTTAAACATGATAGGCAGCTCCTACTAATAACAGATATGACAGCAACCTAATATAAGTTTACATATAAAAACAGTTGGCCGTGCATGGCAGCACACTGCCTTACCGAGAAGCATCATGTTGTATTACAAAGTCTCATATCACAGCCAATTATATGTTGAGGTGAAGACCATGGAGGGGATAATTGCCAGCTGTATGTCACCTACGAATCCTGACGAGAGTATTTCTTTATGTGTCTACCAAACCTAGTCAGCACCCTTGTAATGCGAAATAGCACTGCCCCCCATGGAGAGTTGTGGCAATCGACCAATATAGTACACAAATTTAAAGATAATGAAGGGACATGCAATTGATACATAGGTCACACCACTACCGCTCTACACAGGTAGTTGCAAGCTCACTGCAACCAGGGGCAATATTTCCACACTACATAGATAACAAAAACCATAAACCAACACGAGAAAAATGATTAGAAAGCACAGAGATCGCGCATAGAGAAGCCCGGTTCAACAGATTGACAACAGCAGAAGCTGTGAATATAAATCATCAACAGCCTGTGTTAAATATACAGAGGAGCACGGACTTCATCCTCCCTTCTTCAAGCAAACCACAGGACATGCGTGAGAATCCAAAGGGAGACACAAGCGATAGAACACCCCTGGACATGACTACTGATGACGAAGCAAATCAAGACTATTGGCCAGAGACGGAAATCACTCCCTTGCCCACTCCTCTTGCTGCGGGCCACAGCATAGGACACATCCTACAGAGCACCAGGAGTGCCCATGCTGCCGCCCAGACCACCAGCGAGATTGTGAGACCCACCAGCCAATAGAAATTTAGCACCCCAATGGCGTCATGTTTAAAATTCACAACTCCACATGCAGAATAAATACCTTGTATGCCAGTTTTTGTAATCCAGGCCTAAAGACACCACAAAAGATCGGGAGTCGTTCTGTCGAGTAGGAAAAGTAAATGGGAAAAATCTTGAATAATTTTTCCTTAATCCTGGGAGGCTTCCCTGAAGAGAAAAAAAAGACTGATTCAAAGTCTTGATAAAAAGACGGCATAAGTGAATAATGCCATTAACTTTAATTGTATAGGAGAGAAAATATGCCCCAATAGCATTTATATATATATATATATATATATATATATATATATATATATATATATATATATATATATATATATATATATATATATATATATATATATATATATACGTTTTTCCTGGCGATTTAGTTTGAAATATTCTCTGTGAGACTGGTAGCAATAATTTAAGGTAATTTAGCCTTGTGATTCTGACTTCGTGGGTCCAGGAAAACATAAAAAAGAGGAAAACAAAGGGGAATTTCATATGAGCGTAAGGCTCTTGTTACTGAGGAAAATATTACGTAAAACATGTGGGCAAACTTGCAGGAGTGTATTTACATAAATAACGTTAGTACGGGAAAGAGGAATGCTAGTAGATTATTGATCCTGAAGGGGATTCCTAAGGGATGAATGAAACTGGGGGATTCCAGACGCAGTCCAAGAAGCTTCCACGATATAGGGTCCCTCTGAAATGAGAGATATGCACATTATACGCCAGTAATGAAAATAGAAAAAAGATTAATGAATTCGAAGCTGCACTGAGGGTGCCAAGGGGCTTCGATGAATTAATGATAGCTTAGCACTGCCGACACTCGAGGAGCAAGGACATTTGACAAGAGATTCGGTGATTACTGGCTCTTAAGTTAAGTAAATGTTATCAGACAAAAGCGTGACTGAATGGAGGTTTTCCAGAGCATTTTACCGTAAGGCAGATTTGGTTCCAGCGTAGAAAGCGGCCCGTGGATGACTTGCGATTTCCGAGTGCGAGCTCTTCCACGTGTTAGGGTGCGGGGGCTTCACGTAAAAGGGCAATGTGTGGGAATTTCACGGCAATGGCATGTGGGCATCCGGCAGGTCAACGGTGGAGCGAACACGTGGCTCGCAGTCGAAGGGAACGAGGAGAAAGTATATTTTGGAAAGGGCCACGTGGTTAGCTAAGGGCACTGCCAGGTGTTTGAGGACTTCTTCACTCCCTATCTTCTAGCGCGCGTGTGAGAGAGAACCTGGTTTTGGTTTCTGCTTTTATCTCCTCCTATGGGGCAGGGGGCATGTCCAACACATAGGGGGAGTTGAGACATGTTCAGCTGATGGCCGCAGGGGGGTTTTTGCCTGTAAGGAAACGACCAGACAGAAATCACTTTTGCCTCGAAGAAAGATCTACTTAAAAGGAGTGGCCTTTATCTGTTTTAAACCCTTGTATTCTGACCGTGCGAAGTCTCGATAGACAGATGTGTCTATCGATCGAGTGGCTTGCAGTAAATGAAAACAACAAAACAAACAACAAAAAAAGAAAATGGGGAGGCAATTTGCTAGCAAGTTCTTCCTAATCTTAATAATATATATATATATATATATATATATATATATATATATATATATATATATATATATTATATATATATATATATATATATATATATATATATATATATATATATATATATATATATATATGTGTGTGTGTGTGTGTGTGTGTGTGTGTGTGTGTGTGTGTATCAAAGCTATTTGGGCATATTTTCTTTCTTATGCTGTAGAGGGGGGCCTCTAATTTCGAAACTATATATATATATATATATATATATATATATATATATATATATATATATATATATATATATATATATATATATATATATATTATATATATATATATATATATATATATATATATATATATATATATATATATATATATACATATATATACATATATACATATATATACATATATATATATATATATATATATATATATATATATATATATATATATATATATATATATATATATATATATATATATATATATAATATATATATATATATATATATATATATATATATATATATATATATATATATATATATATATATATATTATATATATATATATATATATATATATATATATATATATATATATACATATATATATATATATATATATATATATATATATATATATATATATATATATATATATATATATATATATATATATATATATATATATATATATATATATATATATATATATATATATATATATATATATATATATATATATATATATATATATATATATATATATATATATATATATATATATATATATATATATATATATATATATATATATATATATATATATATATATATATATATATATATATTATATATATATATATATATATATATATATATATATATATATATATATATATATATATATATATTGTCAGTATGTGTTTAATTTAACGTAAATTAATTTGTTTTGAATAAGCCACTTTGGCAGTAATTATTCTTTTGGAACGTAATGACCCTGTTTCCTCCTCCCCGACATTTCTGACTTGTTGTTTAGTTTTAATTACAATGAGCTTGTTTTATTTTCACGTGTGGTTTTGGCTTCTCGTCCGGAGCTGTATTCGGCGCTGTTTCTCGAGGACTGAGAGAGTTGTTTTCTGGACCTTTAGCATTGTGTGGGCCTGCCTTATTCTTGATTGATTTTGAATTATCTCTGGATTACGATACCTGCCTTTCATCAGTTGCTGCTGCTGCTTTGGGAGATTGATTTATTCTTCAGTCTACGCCCTTGGTCCAGTAACACTGCCAAGGGGACCTCTCTGCCAACTGGTAAGGTGTGATTGCCTGTCGGACGGCCGTGTCCGTTGATCGTCTTGCGACGTTAAAGTGATTCTATCTTCTGTCTACGCCCTTGGTTCAGTAATACTGCCTAGGGGACCTCTCTTACGTTTGGTAAGGTCTCGAGTATATATATTATGCCCCTCGACCCGTGATTTGAAGGCTGCGTTTGCCTCTTCTACTGTTTACAGCTCACTAAAGGGAAGCAGTTTTTTTTTTATAAACATTTAGTCTGTATTAAGTTAGGTTATTCTGTCTTTTCGACATCCTATTACTTTCAGGGCCCTCTCTTTAAAGTGTAATTGTATAGCCTATCTTAATTTGGTGTAAGAGTGTTTGTTATTCGATGTTTTCAGTGTGTGGTTGATTTTTCTGTTCATTTAATGTATTTTGTAAGAGGCTCAGTGGTAATTTCTTTCTAAAAAGTTTGTATTAAATATTAAGGTTTTATTTTCAGCTTTTACTTATCCTCCTTGATTCCATCTCTGTACACTCTGTTGCGGCCATTCCACCTATTGTGGACTTGGTCGTTATTGACTTTATTTGTATTTTAAGAGACTTGTGTATGTTTGATGGGCGTGGGCCCATAACATTTGGCGACCTTGCCAGGATTTGTCGGATCCTGTAGTCACTAGAGTGTATAGAGTGGATTCTTGGGGTGTTTTGCAGCATAGTAATACCTTCTCTCCTATATTCTTGTGTTGATCGGTGTTTATAATTTTTTTTTTTTTTCTTGACCGTGGTAGGATATTTGTGTGGTGTATTGGTTTGTTTTTGAGTATATTTTGTGAGATACATTTATATATTTACTTGTGTGTAATTAATTTACTATGGCTGATTTGAATATCCCGGAGCTCTTGAGTGGAGAGGGGTGGCAGGACAGGTTGGCAGAATTGAATAAGCCTGATTTAGAGTGTGTAGCAGAATTTGTTGAAATTGAAAATCCTGGGTCTGTTAGGAAGGGCTTGTTGCTTCTTAATGTTTATGAAAAGGTTAAGGTGATGAAGGCAGAAGGTAAACCAGAGACTAGGCAGGTGGAGGAAGGAGTGTCAGTAGAAATTTTAGATAGGCAGATTCAGTTGAAAAGAATGGAAATAGATCTCCAAAGGTTGAAGGCTGAGGAGAGAGAGAGAGAGAGAGGCAGCACGAACTTGCTATGCAAGCATTGAGTAATAGGGGTTCTTCTTCTTCCCAACATAATGTGTCTGCAATGCCTTGTATTAATCTAACTGAGGCTCTAAAATTAGTCCCAAATTTTCAGGAAGTTAACGTGGCAGAGTTTTTTGTTTCTTTTGAGAGAATAGCCTCAAGGTTAGAGTGGCCAAAAGAGTATTGGACCACTCTTATTCAGAGTAAATTGTTAGGTAAGGCCCAGAAAGTTTACGTTACCTTGGACGAAGATCTGTCCTCAGATTATGATTCTGTAAAGGCCATAGTTTTGAAGGCTTACGAATTGGTACCGGAAGCTTACCGACAACGCTTCCGTAATTTACAGAAGGAAAGAGGGCAGACTTTTGTAGAGTTCGCCAGGGCTAAAGAGCAATTTGCTGGCGACTGGTTAAAGTCTAAGGAGGTGACAGACTTTGAGAAATTAAAAGAATTGATTTTGGTTGAGGAGTTTAAAAGGTCCGTGCCTAATGAGGTGAAGGTACACCTCGAAGAGTTAAAATTAGAAACTTTACAGGAGGTGGCAATTGCAAGTGATGAGTACCTCCTCTCTCATAAAAATGTGATAGGGGAAGTACCCAGAAATGAGAAATCTGGTTGGGTGAGAGTTAACAGGAGTAGTAATCAGAACAGGTATAATAGGCCTAATGTTAATTATGGTTCTCGCACTACTCCTGTTAACAGCTATAATAGGCAGACCACAGATAACCCGGAGAAGTTGAAAACTTTGACTTGTTTCTTCTGTCATAAGAAGGGACACGTCAAGAGCATGTGTTATGCATTTAAAAGGTCACAAAGGACCGAAAGACGTCCGGTAATGGCCATTCGTAGGAATGAGAACGAGTCAGTGGCTGAGAACTCTAATAATCAGTGACTAGGCAATAAGTCACTGGCTCCTTTTCAGAAATTTTTGTCTGATGGTTTTGTTCGCTCTGGGAATTCGACTGAGCAAAGAAAGGTTAAAATTTTGCGTGACACTGGGGCTGCTCAGTCTTTAATTCTCAGAGAATCCTTACCTATTGATTGGGAATGTTCAAATAAGGAATATGTTTTGTTAAGTGGTTTTCCAGATACGGTCAGATCTTACCCGGTTGAGAGTTTTTATTTATCATGCCCGTCTTTTTCAGGTTATTTAAAATTGGCCATTATTGATAAATTTCCTATTAAAGATGTGGATTTGGTGTTAGGGAATGATGTCGCCCTAATAAATAAAACTTTCCCTATTGTATTAAGTTCCGGTAATGAAATGTCTGTAGTCACTCGATCGAAGGCTAGTAGTGTTGACTCGGCCGAGTCGGTAGTTGATGTTGATTTGAGTAGTTTAGATCGTAGTGATAGCTTAGTTATAGATAGTGGTGTGTTGGATAATAAACTTAATTGGACTACTAAGGAACTTATTACAGCTCAGAAAGCAGATTTTAAAGACCTGCCAGTTGAGTCTGGCGAAATTACTGATTTGACTGTCCCTCGATTTAAGATAATTAATAATATTCTGTATAGAATAAGTAGACCTTTTGATGCCATTAATACAGGTTGTGAAATTGTTAAACAGATTGTGGTTCCTTTTGTTTATCGAAAGGAGTTAATGACATTGGCTCATGAAAATGGTTTGGCTGGTCATTTTGGTGTTTTTAAAACCACTCGTAAATTGTGTGAAAATTATTTTTGGCCTAAGATGAAAGATGATGTTAAAAAATTTGTAAATAGTTGTGATGCATGTCAAAAGGTCGGGAAGCCTAATCAACCAATTCCAAAGGCACCATTACATCCTATTCCTGTTGTTTCTGAACCGTTCAGAGAGGTAATTATTGACGTGGTTGGTCCTCTGCCGAAAACTCGTAGTGGCAATCAGTATATTTTAACAATTATGGATAGGATGTCTCGATATCCTGAGGCAATACCACTACGAAATGTAAAATCTGTTAAAATTGTTGAAGTATTAATTGAATTTTTCACCAGGTTCGGAATGCCCAAAGTAATTCAGTCCGATTGTGGGTCTAATTTTCTGAGTAAATTATTTAAGGAGAAGATGGCTGAATTAAAAATTAATCATGTGACTTCTTCTCCGTACCATCCTGAAAGTCAAGGTGTTTTGGAACGATTTCATCAAACCATGAAGTCTATGATACAAAAAGTATTGTTTGGTTAATGGTTCTGAATGGGATAAGGAACTACCTTATTTATTATTTGCATTTCGGTCAGTGCCGAGTCAGTCTTTAGGATTTTCACCTTTCAGCCTTATTTTTTGGTCATTGTGTGCGTGGTCCATTGGATGTGGTTCGTGAATCTTGGGAGGGGGGACGCCCCTGATATGAATTTATTAGATTATGTTAGTAATTTGGGTGATAAATTAACGAAGGCTTGGAAGTTTGCTGGTGAAAATTTATTGTGTAGCCAAAAGAAAATGAAATACTTTTTTGACCGAAAGACTAAGGAGCGTAATTTTGTAGTGGGTGATAATGTTTTGGTATTGCTTCCCATTCCAGGAAACCCTTTAAAAGCTTCATTTTCAGGACCGTGGAAAATTTTAAAGAAAGTAAGTGATGTTAATTATTTAGTTGAAACTCCTGAAAGGAGGAGACCCTACCAGTTATGTCACATAAATATGTTAAAGGCTTATAAAGGTCGTGACAAAGTTATTCCCGTGGCATTAGTTGGTGATACTACAAAGTGTAACGGTATTAATTCTTTTTCTTTTCCAGACGTGAGTAATTTTGATGATGATTGTTTTGATGGTGCCGAATGGCCTAATGATAATGAACATTCTTTAGAAAATTTTTCAGAAATGGTTTCACATTTGAATTTAGTAGAACAGGGATCTTTGAAAAAGTTAGTTTTTAGTTATAAGGATTTATTTTCGGATGTTCCAGGACAGACCACTGTCCTTGAACACGATGTGGATGTGGGTAACGCAACTCCGGTAAAACAATCCCCTTACAGGTTAAATCCATTTAAAAATGATGTTGTGGATAAAGAGGTTGATTATATGTTACGACACGGGCTGATCGAACCCAGCAACAGTCCGTGGTCTTCACCTGTTGTTTTGGTAAAAGAAACAGGATGGTCAATTCAGGCTTTGTTTTGATTACCGCAAAGTCAACGAGGTCACAAAGCCTGATAGTTATCCTTTACCCAGGATAGAGGACTGTATTGACAGGATAGGGAATTCAAAATATATAACTAAATTTGATTTGTTAAAGGGGTATTGGCAAGTTCCGCTGTCCAAACGGGCACGGGATTTGTCAGCGTTTGTAACGCACCGAGGACTCTACCAATGTAAAGTAATGCCTTTTGGGATGAAGAATGCCGCTGCAACCTTTCAAAGGTTAATGAATACTTTGGTCCAAGGTTTAGAGGGGTGTGTTGTTTATATTGATGATATTGTAATTTATAGTGATGACTGGGACACCCATCTTAAACGTATTAAGGCCTTATTTCAGGTACTTAGGAAAGCTGGTTTGGTTATAAACCTAAAAAAGAGTGAGTTTGCCAAAGCAAAGGTTGTATATTTGGGTCACGAAGTAGGATTTGGGAAAGTGGCTCCGAAACAGGCAAACGTAGACTCTATTAGACATATTGAAATACCGAAGTGTCGCAGGGATGTCAGAAAGTTCCTTGGTTTAGTAGGGTATTACCGTAGATTTGTTAAGAATTTTTCTGATATCGCTGAGCCCCTGACTAATTTATTACGTAAGAATGTGACGTTTGTATGGACTAATGATGCCCAAAATGCCTTTGAAAAGTTAAAGCAGGTCCTAATGAATTTCCCTATTTTGAAAGCTCCTGATTTTGACGTTCCTTTTTCGCTTGCTACTGATGCCAGTGATGTTGGGGTTGGAGCAGTTTTGTTGCAGGAAGATGCTCATGGAGTATCTCATCCTGTTGCCTATTTCTCCAAAAAGTTATCCCCGGCACAACGGAAATACTCGACTGTAGAGAAAGAGACTTTGGGATTAATTTTAGCTGTTAATCATTTTCAGGTATATTTATCCTCTACAGGGACTCCGATTAAAATATTAACGGATCATAATCCGTTGGTTTTCTTGAACAGGTTTAGGAATAAAAATCAACGGTTGATGCGTTGGAGCCTCCTGCTCCAGGAATGGAATTTTAGCTTTTCACACATTCCAGGCAAAAGTAATGTTGTCGCTGATGCTCTGTCACGCATCAGTGACTGATCGATAGGTTGATTTGAGAAAAACCTTTTTGTTCTTCGTAAAGTTGTTTTGTATATACTTATATTAATTGATTTGATTAATCCTATAAATTTATTGAATGTACAGGTTTCCAGGTGTGTTGTAATAATGTTGTGTCAGGTGTTTTTGTTTATGAAATAATTTAGGATTAAGTACTTAAGATTAAGATGTTAAATGTCGTGATTTGCAGGTTTTTCTTCGGTGTCGTCTTTGATTAAGAGTGGTTAAGGGTACTTTTGATTTCTGTTTATTTTAGTATGTGTTATTGGTGGAGGCTAATTTTAAGGTGTTACCGTTGTCTTGTGTATGTCCAGGTTAATTTTAAGGTGTTACCATTGTCTTGTGTATGTCCAGGTTAATTTTAAGGTGTTACCATTGTCTTGTGTATGTCCAGGTTAATTTTAAGGTGTTACCATTGTCTTGTATATGTCCATTAATGATGTGTGTATTTAAGGCCCAAACCCGTTTAGTGTGAGGACGCTCTCTGAAGTGTAGAGGCACTAAAACTGAGTGAAGTGAAGTGAAAAGACGCTCTTTGAAACTCAGTGAGTTGCAAAAACAAATAGTGTTGAGTAAGGACGCTCTCTGGAGTGAAAAGAGGCATTATTGGAAGGTGTTGTGAAGGGCCACAATATTGAGTGTGTCGTAAAATCATGGATATGTGAACGGTGTGTTACGTTTTTTCTTATTTTTGGTGATTGATGGTTAGTTTTTATGAATCATTAATCATATACTGTTATGTCCCTGTTCTTTATTTGTGCCAATGGTCCACATTAATTCTTTCTTTACAAAGCTTAGATAGGTCACGGGCTCACGGGTCTGTAGCACTACACAGCCGTTTTTTAGGCGCTACAGGCTGGTGTATGAGTGGTGAACTAGACTAAGTTAAGGTTAATTTATTAAGGTTTTGGTCCTTATTTTTGTTTGACTGATATTTGTGTTTTTCAGAATAATTTAGCCAGGTCACGGGCTCACGGGTCTGTAGCACGGCCGTTTTTTAGGCGCTACAGGCTGGTGTATGAGTGGTGACCTTGGTTGCGGTAACACTAGCCCCATTGTGGTCGATTTATAGTTTTGGTTGTTGGTTAGCTAGGTTTAGTCTAATAATAGGTTAGTCTTGTTAATATTGCTGTTCTGCTGACCTGTGCCCACCGCTCCACTTGTGAGTTCATGGGGATATTACCATATTTCTTCATATGTTGATACTGATGTTATTTTTGGCGTGGTCACTATAAATTATTTACTTGTATTAGTTTTAAGTCATAGTATTAAGGTTAAGATTTGATATCTATTGACTGTATTGAAAGTGGTACAAAATTTTTTGCCACTATCTCTAATCTATTTTTGGCCGGCAATGTGATATAGTATTTTCAATCACTTTTTGAGTTTTGTCATTGGACTTGAATTTTTTCTTATTGTCCCTGTTTTATTTCATATAGATTGAATTGCTATGTTTGTTTTTGATATTAGCATTTTTATATATTTCTCTGAATTTTGAGTTAAGTTCAATACTTTGTAGAAAAATTTTCTTGTG
>JANJGK010000020.1:11398741-11432754 GCA_039081455.1 Macrobrachium rosenbergii | reverse complement strand
ATTATAGCTTCGGGCACGTGAACTGAACTTTGTAGAGTTTGCCCTTCAGTTATAGCTTCGGCCACGTGAACTGAACTTCTATTTGTAGAGTTTGCGCTTCAATTATAGCTTCGGCCACGTGAACTGAACTTTGTAGAGTTTGCACTCCAATTGTAGCTCGGCTACGTGACCTGAGCGCTGTATCTCTTTCGAAATTCGCTTCATCTTAAAGACTCGTGCACATCATTTAATTCCGAAACACCAGTTATCGACATTTTCCCAAACTGTGAGTTATTTATTTTGTTGTTTCTTTTCATTGCTGCAGTAGATTCTTACAGTCTGGTGAATTATCCTATGTATGTCTCAGAGAGTAACACTCTCTCTCTCTCTCTCTCTCTCTCTCTCTCTCTCTCTCTCTCTCTCTCTCTCTCTCTCTCTAATGAATTTCAGTTTCTGTGGTGCTTGCCATTTCATCATTGTCATAACTGTTATCTTTGGATCATTCCAGCCTAATTCAGTATATATGCTTTCAATACTAGTGGTAGTAGGCCTAATTTGCAGGGTACAGAAGATTTACTATTGTCAGACTTACAAGTGGAAATGCCAGAGCGAAAATAATGAAGATATATAAGCGGAATGTAAAAGACATAGCTCGGGACCTAAGAAATAAAACGATAACGGTAAAATAAGGTGTACCTAAAAAATCTTAGAAATTAATGTAACCTTAGAATCCCCAAAAGTAACCTAAAGAGGCCATTCCTAAGAAAACAAAAGAAAAACTGCTAATTATATTAGTTGGCGCGAAAGACGTTAAACTGAGTGTAATCGACAGTTGACTTGATTGTATGGAAAGAGAGTAATGATGGTATGGCAAGGAAATCAATGTTCAACGGCAACTTTTGTTGCAAAATTGTGAGAGGAGAGAATATAATCATTTTACCACTAGTGATATAAAGGAAAAGTTGCCCCCAGCTAGTTCTAAGGAAATAAATGGGACAAAATTATTTATATATGAAAAGTCCTTGAACACCTACAGTATATCATCAGTCATGTCATAATCCCAATAGAAAAATCACAAACGGAGGATATGATCGTGAATTCACAGTTTTCAGAATATATCGTTTTCTCTTTTGCTTGGATATATGTTATCCTTACTGAATTTGTACTTATTTCCTAAAGCCTAAAACTCCATATCAACAGCCGATTTAAATCTTTAAAGTAAAATTAAAATTTCTGATGACAGTCAGGCTAGTGAGAAACACTCAAATAATAGACTATACCAAGCGATTTGCGATACATAAGTGAAATAAACAGTGAGTCTATGTTAGTACATGTAGAGTATACTAAGTTTTTCATCTAGTGGGCCAGTCAGTGACCGCATTTGCAGCAAATGCCCCATTTTTCTGATTTTGAGAAACTTCACGAAGGCTCCTCTTTTGTAAAGAACAAGAATTGAAGTCAGGGTAGGAGAATCTTCAAGGCAATCCTGTTGTAACGTTATGCCGTACAAGAAACGCCAAGACTACAATGTCCAGGGGCTAGATACAATTATATATGCTCATTATCTTGTTGGAGCAGGTATTATGAAAAATAAAAAATAAAAAAAGGGTGTGATGGCTCCACAGGGCATAATCCACTGAAGAGTTATCCTTTGAATGCAGACAAATAATCTTATCTCTTGAAGCTAATAGGAAAAATCTACGATAAATCAGCAGGGTTGTGAAGGGATAAGGATACCTAAAAAGATATTGTGAAAAGTATCTTCAGGTTGTTTTAAGAATAGAGTAAGAAAAGGTGTTTTCTTTCTTTTTTTTTTGTTTATTACCGAATGCGTGAGCCATAAATACAATTAAGTAAGTTCATCTAATGTTTGCTTCATATATTGCATGAAGCCGACGGAATGTGTAAGGTGAAGGAAGGTCAACCGAGACTGAAGTAGTAAGTACAGTTAATCGCAAGCTTTTTAAAACCTCTTTCTCATTGATAAGGCATCAAAATAAGACCGCATCCATGGAACTTACCAAGTTTTGTAAGAATATTTTGTAGGGTGAGGAACAGAAGCTAGGTAAACAAATCTGCTATGGAATACAATCCTCTCTCTGCCTTACTGATGCCGTGGTGTAATAACCAAACGTTTTATTTATAAGTGCAATAAAAACTCATAGGTAAGAAACTAAGTCCGGAAATCATAGATTGTAAGCGTAATAACGCTAAATTTGCAAACATTTTTATGACACCAGCTGTCAGTAACTTCATAAGGCTTCCTTCAGAGAAGAGAATATTCTTGTGAAAGATAAATGCAAGAGAGATAGGGAGAGATTAAAATACGACATCTAAGTGAAAAATTATATTGATATATATATATAGTATATACACACACACACATATATATATATATATATATATATATATATATATATATATATATATATATATATATATATATATATATATATATATATATATATATATATATATATATATATATATATATATATATATATATATATATATTGGATATACACATCAAGGTTGAAGGCTCTTGCTACAAACCCGATGGACAGCAACAAGTATGGGAAAAAAGACATTTCCTTTGTTCAACATACTTTATTTGGCTGATTTTTCAGGACCATTTCTGTCGCATTTTCAAAGCTGTAAAACTGAAAAATAAAAGTTAAAACCGACATAAAATGATAAAAGTATAAAAGCCAATCATGAGATCAGTGAGCAAAGCATACCGACCACTAATCGAAGGCGAAGACTGAGTGACACTTAGGCCGTTTGGTTCCAACGGAGAGTGACGAGGGCTACAGAGGGAGGAATTGACCTGGTCTGAATATTTAACTGGGACCCAGCTGTTTGATGAAGGGTGATTCGAATATCGACGGCTGATGGTCATTTGGAGCCTAGCCAGTTATTTTAAAATCTTTGTAATCAATGTTATAAAATAATTTTTTTAAGCCTGAGGCTGCTTTAACTTTCATTTTCCTGTTTTATAGGCTTGAGAATGGGACAGAGATGGTCTTGAAACGTCAGCCAAGCCAAGTGTATTGCATAGAGGAATTGTCCTTCTTTCCTTACTTATATATATATATATATATATATATATATATATATATATATATATATATATAGTATATATATATTATATACATATAAACATACATGCATAAATATATATATACACACACATATATATATATATATATATATATATATATATATATATATATATATATATATATATATATATATATATATATATATATATATATATATATATATATATATAAATTTCTGACTCACGTCGGGATCGAACCCAGGTCTCTCAGGTGGAAAGCAAGGGCGTTATCCACTGGGCCATACAAGTCTAAAAGAAGTTGGAACCTGAGAGCAACTGCACCCAAGGAATTACCTGGGCAAGCTAACTGCTTGCATACCAGCGAGTTTTCCCCAACTTCCCGACTCAGCAATGACCCAATAGACAACATTTCATTCGAATTATCCCTTCTGAGTGAATAAGATAGAAATCATCAACACACAATCACGTGTGGAACAGAAATAAATTTCTCACTCACGTCGGGATCGAACCCAGGTCTCTCAGGTGGAAAGCAAGGGCGTTATCCACTGGGCCATACAAGTCTAAAAGAAGTTGGAACCTGAGAGCAACTGCACCCAAGGAATTATCTGGGCAAGCTAACTGCTTGCATACCAGCGAGTTTTCCCCAACTTCCCGACTCAGCAATGACCCAATAGACAACATTTCATTCGAATTATCCCTTCTGAGTGAATAAGATAGAAATCATCAACACACAATCACGTGTGGAACAGAAATAAATTTCTGACTCACATCGGGATCGAACCCAGGTCTCTCAGGTGGAAAGCAAGGGCGTTATCCACTGGGCCATACAAGTCTAAAAGAAGTTGGAACCTGAGAGCAACTGCACCCAAGGAATTATCTGGGCAAGCTAACTGCTTGCATACCAGCGAGTTTTCCCCAACTTCCCGACTCAGCAATGACCCAATAGACAACATTTCATTGGAATTATCCCTTCTGAGTGAATAAGATAGAAATCATCAACACACAATCACGTGTGGAACAGAAATAAATTTCTGACTCACGTCGGGATCGAACCCAGGTCTCTCAGGTGGAAAGCAAGGGCGTTATCCACTGGGCCATACAAGTCTAAAAGAAGTTGGAACCTGAGAGCAACTGCACCCAAGGAATTACCTGGGCAAGCTAACTGCACGCCCTTGCTTTCCACCTGAGAGACCTGGGTTCGATCCTAGAGGGCGTTAGTTATCTGGATTCGTGTTGATAAAGCATTCTTTGAGATGTGATTTTTCTCATCCAATTGCCCTGAGCTTCAGCTTTCAAAATGTAGAGGCTGTTCGTGTGACAGGGAACGGTAAAAAAGAATAAAGAATTGAGAAGACACCACACAAGGTTGACCAAGGTGGCACATGTGATGTAAATTTCGTGGAAGTCAGAATTGCATTTTATGTGTTACCAATTCTTACTTGGTTTTACTTTCATACTAAATTAATTAAACTTTTGGCCACATTATCATTTGTTGAATTATTTACTGCCGTTAGATAAATAAAGATATAAAGTAATTGGAAAATTTGCAAACGATTGCACTAAATCTCTTAGTACATAATATGAAAAGAATATTAATTTCTTGTAAAGATTTGATTCTTGGTGGCCATTTCTCTCGCCTTGATGTTGTGCGGGTAAAGCAGTAGTAGCATTAGAAACAACAGCAGTATCAATAGCAGTAGCGGCAGTAGTCATGTTTCCTTGCCCTCCCTTAGATCATAACATACCGGTATTGTATGAACATGGAGGCTTCGTTCTAGAGTTCCTCTACTCTTCCATGTGGATTTAATGAAAGCTTCAGATGAAAATAAAACCTCCTACATGCCCAGCTGAGACAGACAGTGAGACCCTCTTGGGCGCCGGGTCAGAGGTCAGCGTCGTTGAAAAGTGATAGTTAGTCATTCACGGTGCTGAATATGCGAACAGAATTCGCATGCATTTTCCACTCATAGAATTTGAGATGTAGATGTTGCCATAATTATAAGATAGTAAATAAAGCTCGGAAACATTGTTTAAATATTTGTAGTCGGGTAATAAATCTCAGTCATGAGATTGCCTAAGGCCTTTTGTGCGAGGTGATTAGAAAAAGAAATCATATTTGTAGTTGGAATTTCGAAGTAAATTCAGATTAGTGTAAGAAAATGTTTATTCTTAAGGAACTTAGACTTAAGGAACTTAAGCTTCCTCTTATCTTCTCTGCGCGTTTTGTTTGCAGTAGTTTGAGGGATGTGATAAGTGACAGTGGTTGAAGGATGGTTCAAACTGGAAAAGTATAAGAGCATGTTTCATTGTTTTATTGCTCTTGATATTCAAGAATTCGCCCGACCATACACCGTAGTGCCGTCAGTGCACCTCACGCGCGGTGCACTCCAGGCATTACTTGGTTCTTTGCAGCGTACCTTCGGTCCCTAGCTTCAACCCCTTTCTTTCTTTTTACTGTACCTCCATTCATATTCTCTCTCTTCCATCTTACTTTCCACCCTCTTCTAACAATTATTTAATAGTGCAACTGCGAGGTTTTCCTCCTGTTACACCTTTGTAACCTTTTACTCTCAATTTTCATTTTAGCGCTGAATGCCCTCATAGTCCCAGTGCTTGGGCCTTCGCCCTAATTTTCATATTCTGTTCTATTCTCGCCCGACAATACTGGTATCAAATTGGTAACTGGTATTAAATTGGTCAAACTAGAAAAAACATTGCAAAAGAGAACAGAACAGCTTAAAACATGTGTAAGAAATACACAGTTGAACAGTGGGGTTTTTGTACTTGTTAACGAAAACATTCATACAATCAAATGGGCAGGAGCAAAAATGATAGATTTTTCCAGTAATGCACTAGAAAGCAATATAATTGAGTCTGGTGTTATAAAACAATGTTTTTCACAAGAACACGAACACTGGTCATGGCATGCATAAAATTGACTCATTAATCAGAAGAGAAATATGCAAAGAGTTTAATTTTAAGGAAGATACTTGAAAGACCGGGATAAGGGAGGCTGGGTCTCCGAGAATTTGTAAAATTTGCCTGGTCACTAATGTATGAGGTCCTTTGAAGATGGTTTAGTTAGCAGTAAAGCCTACGCCAGTCAGGATCTACAACCGTGTTTCCTCTCCTCATATGTACATATAAGTGTACTGTATGTTTATACATAACTAAATTATATATATATATATATATATATATATATATATATATATATATGTGTGTGTGTGTGTGTGTGTGTGTGTATATATATATATATATATATATATATATATATATATATATATATATATATATATATATATATATATATATATATATATATATATATATATATATACACATACACACACACACACACACACACATATATATATATATATATATATATATATATATATATATATATATATATATATATGTAGAATCTACTGGTCACTTTTACCAGATACATATGTAATTGTAATAGCCACAGTGTCCTCTTAACTTCTCGAATTCTTCGCGCTTTTTTGGATATGCTTGTCACTACAAAGCAGTAAGATCCAAGCGGAAGAAATTGAAGAGACTATGATGCCCGGTCACGGGAAACGAACCCGCGTCACCATAATCACAAGGAGGTCACGTTGCCGACCTGACCACAAGAAGGATAAAAGTCTATTATCTCTCGTACATACATATACCTGTCGTTTTCAGATATATTTATTAGAGCTGGAATAGACCCATCCTCACCATTGTAGCCAAGTGGGCAATAGTTTTTATTGCTTTTTAGGCGGAAATATATATGTAGAATCTACTGGTCACTTACCAGATACATATGTAATTGTAATAGCCACAATGCCCTCTTCTCGAATTCTTCGCGCTTTTTGGGATATGCTTGTCACTACAAAGCCGTAAGATCCAAGCGCAAGAAATTGAAGAGACTGTGATGCCCGGTCGCGGAAAACGAACCCGCGTCACCATAATCACAAGGAGGTCACGTTGCTGACCTGACCACGAGAAGGCAGCGTGACCTCCTTGTGATTATGGTGATGCAGGGGATGCTTTTTAGTTCAAACATAATACGTTTAACACCATGAAGGATAAGTTATGTTTCTTCACTAGACAATAATTGTACTTGACAGATAACTTCATAAATGGGATATGTTTTATTAGGATTTCTTAGCCAGTGACTGTTTAAAAGAGGAAAACTTGAACAAGGGAAAACGAGAGTTTCAGTCGAAGGGAAAGAGAACTGGGAGCAATTGTCAATCCAGACTGAACCTCTAGGCTAGCTAATGCAGTGATCAGTTGCATGAGATTCCTTGGTCCATTGAAATAGCAAATTACTCCTCGGTTTGAGCAAAGGAGGGAAACAAAGGATGCTTGGATGACAGCCCTGTCACGTCCTGATGCTGTATGGAGGGTCCTGATGCTAGGGGATCGGCTTGTTGGTTGCTTCAAAACTCCGCCTACCCAGGCTTGACCTGAAATGACAATAGTCTCTCTAGTACACAGAGTAGAGGATATTGGGTTTTAAGAATAAAATAGCTAAGGTCTAGCCTAGCAAAACTGTATCCATCTATATCCTTCTATGCTAAAGTCTCGGCCATTGGCGAATGGAATTTGAAACACTGCTAAATCGAAAACAGCCTACATCTTCTGCCCTCTTACTATAACAAGATAAATTTCTTGTATTCAATTAAAGCAAGGAAGAGAGATCGAACAGGGAATATTTATAATATATATATATATATATATATATATATATATATATATATATATATATATATATATATATATATATATATATATATATATATATATATATATATATATATATATATATATATATGTATATATATATATATATATATATATATATATATATATATATATATATATATATATATATATATATTTGTATACGGCCTTTGTAAATTTCCTTCACTCGTGTTTTTCCTGTGCTTTCACTTCCATTAATGTGCACGTATCTCCATCTTTTCTCATAGGCCGCATCCAAGTAGGGCTGAGTCTTTCAAAAACTGTGGTGCTTATAGTAGCCCATCTGACAGTGCTAATCCTCCCTGGCTGATACGTGGAAGCCATCTCCTCTTCCATTTTCATATGGAACTTCAGTGATTTCCATTATGGCGTAGTTTCTATCTCGATCATGCTATCTGACTCCTAATACTCCCTTTGAAGTCTCATTCGTAAATCAGTACAATTCTCTTAGATATTTAATTGTTAAACTATCATTCATTCTTGTACATCAATGCTAGATCGTACAAGACTGATGTAGAATCAAGTTTCGGATGGAATTTCATTCTCGTTTACTTTCCAAATCCTATTCAACTTGCCCACATTATAGCCCTTCACTAAATTCCTACTCGAGATAGCCTGCATAGGATGTCATTGTTCCTAAATATCTTGAAAGTCTGTCTCAATAATATTTTCGTTATCTAAAGTTACTGAATCCTTTTGTGCATACTCTGTTCTCACTATTTCTGTTTTTCTTTGATATATCGTAAGTCCCATCTCTCTCTCTCTCTCTCTCTCTCTCTCTCTCTCTCTCTCTCTCTCTCTCTCTCTCTCTCTCTCTCTCTATATATATATATATATATATATATATATATATATATATCTATATCTATCTATCTATATATATATATATATATATATATATATATATATATATATATATATATATATATATATATAGTAAAATTGCACTGCAGAATTATGTAAAGTGCATAATTTAATAATGAGCCGTTTTAAGTTGCGTAAAGAACATAGATTTATCAATGAAATGAGACGTTTTAAACAATATCAGGTGATTCCATAGGAAGACAAGTCAGCAGTCACTTCCATTTCAGTGCCAGACCTCGTAGGTCATAGATAAGTCCCCTGTATAGAAAGCCTCCCTAACATCAGTCGTTTTTTATATAGCTAAAAGTACAGGCACGTAATTACACAATCGAGATCCTGCTATCTTCTAACTTCACTTACTGAGGCAAGAAGATAGCACCCGTCCACCATATTCACTCCTAAGTACTTACGCGAATCAATTACTTCCATTCTTATACCTTCCATACTTACATGATTTATTCATCTTCTAGGCTTCCATTTACCCGCAAAACTTGACATTTCCGGAGATTTTCCTCTGACTAATAATTTCAAACATTTAGCAGTCTGTGAAACTTCTTTCCACTGACAACTCCAAACAATATATCATATATAAATATCAACCAATCTACACTTCATTTATGACCCCTTTTCTTCTCTCATCATCTTGCACCAATGTCTGTTGTCTCTTATCCTTCCAAGACTTCTCATTATTCCATCCAAAAAAGGTACATGTATACATATGTACACACACACACACACACACACACACACATATATATATATATATATATATATATATATATATATATATATATATATATATATATATATATGTATATATATATAGCAATGAATGAAGCCTCTCTCCAAACCACCTGTGTCCGTTTTTACATCTGTAACACAACTGAGAAAGAAATAAAATTAATTCCAATTGTTTTAATCACTAGAACTGTGGGTTTCCACTCGCCCCTTCAGAAACTCTCTCCTTCATTCCCCAAAATGGTTCAAAATGACTGCCTTAAGGCCTTGTTCCAGATGATTTTTGAAGATGCCTTTCTCGACGGCGCCAGACAATGGGCAAGGGAGGGGCCAAAAAAAAAGAGAAACTTGGTGCCCAACCTATCCTGAACCTTCCACGAGGGTTAACTGATGCCATGCGGTCATTATAGAAAATGTGACAAAGATTGACTTTTGCGCCACCTATGTTGGATGTGATGTGTAAACCCCGAAGGTTATTTATAGACGATGTGACAGAAATCAAGGGAGAACCGCTCAGAATGCCACCAAGGACACATGTCCTTAACCTTGCCTGTCCCTTGAAGCTTCCATGTGTTCAAACCCTAGGCCCAAACCAGTATACTTTTGTAGTGGCATTTTTAATTCCCTCCTCCATCGCCAGTGCCCTATCGAATGAGGACGCCTTCCTCTTGACGAAGATAATGTACCGGAATAAGGTTTCTTAGTCAGTCACGATTCCTGTTATTTCTCTGCCTGATTTTTCATTTATTTTCCAGTGTGTGATCACCTTCAGTAATTTGTGTTGGAGCATTCAGTGTTAACGTAATTATGCATTTAGTGGTGAACTGAGTTATTTGGCACCATCTGTGCATTCCCTCAGTCCCCTTTGAGCATCTTATTATTATTGCAAGTAACTGTCGTGAATTTTGGAGATAGGCCTCGACTGTGGAATCTCTTGGCTTTATCCATGTGCAGCCCCCCTTCTACCCCACTGCGATGTTTCCTGTTATGAAGATATCGTCGGCATTGAATATTTATTCTGTGTATGATTCATTAATTTAGCAGTCCCTTGTTATTACTTGCCCAGTAATTCGTCATTCTTCTGATCTGTGTATGTTATGTAAATATAATTGGTTAAGAGAACCCTTGAGTTTACATAATTTTCCCTCACATGAAGAAGGCCCTAAGCTATAGATTTCCCTTGTTTGTCTACGAATTGTCCTAATATTGAGTCAGAGGTGTAATAAATAAAAGGAACTCCCTGTGTTCATCCATTGCCGCCCAGAATCAAGTAAGTATCCCTCGGACATTCGTAGCATATATATATATATATATATATATATATATATATATATATATATATATATATATATATATATATATATATATATATATATATATTACTAAAAGGACCTCATTCAAACTGGATGGTATCTAATGGAGTTTTTATTCAAAAAGTTACAAGCTTTCTTGGACAAACAGTCCACATTATCAAGTATCCGTACGGATACTTGATAAACTTTTTGAATAAAAACTCCATTAGATACCATCCAGTTTGAATGAGGTCCTTTTAGTAATTCTACTAATGCACAGAACAATTGTGTATGTGATAAAGTTATATATATATATATATATATATATATATATATATATATATATATATATATATATATCCATTAGATACCATCCAGTTTGAATGAGGTCCTTTTAGTAATATATATACACACACACACACATACATATTATATATGGTTGCCACCATGGTGACATAACAGCCTTTTCTGAGAACCAACTTTTGCACAGAGAAATTTCTCTCACGAGTTTCATTTCAGTAATAGAGAGTTAAAATCTTTCCCAAAAGATTACCCTCTACGCAACCTTCTCCACAGTACATCTGTAGTTTTTCTATCTCAAGTTCATCTGAAAGCCCAGAGCGTTACGCGAACTTTATTTCCTTACTTGCAATTTTCTCTCACACTGTTTTACAAGAAACACTTAATCCCAAAAACTTCGTCCTTGTGGAGACCAATACTGTTCTATCAGTCTTGTTAGTTGTCCTGTTTTCTCCGTCACAGCTCTACCAGACAGCTTTCCATCATTTGATATTGGAATAACTCCTAATTCTTTCCTCTTTATTATCTCCAACCCTAGGCTCTTTCCCATCAATATGCTTCCTATTTGACACTGCCAATTTTTAGTTTTCTGAAAAGAAAACTATTTTGCCGGCTTTGTCTGTCCGTCCGCACTTTTTCCTGTCCGCCCTCTTATCTTAAAAACTACTGAGGCGAGAGGGCTGCAAATTGGTATGTAGAACATCCGTCCTCCAGTCATCAAACATACCAAATTGCAGCCCTCTAGCCTCAGTAGTTTATTTAAGGTTAAAGTTAGCCATAATCGTGCATCTGGCAACGATATAGGCCAGGCCACCACCGAGCCGTAGTTAAAGTTTCATGGGCTGCGGCTCATAGAACATTATACCGAGACCACCGAAAGATAGATCTATTTTCGGTGGCCTTGATTATACGATGTACAGAAAACTCGATTGCGCCGAAGAAACTTCGGCGCATTTTGTACTTGTTTCAATTAAAGCTTCTTAAATTAATTTTAAGCTACGTTTGAATGCATCCTCTCACTAAAACTACTTTTTTTCTTTCACCTTTGCTCAGATCACGTTGTTTTTTTAATAGTCATACACACACACACACACACACACACACACACACACATATATATATATATATATATATATATATATATATATATATATATATATATATATATATATATGATATAGATAGACAGATAGATATACACCCATGTAGTCATAAATATTTTATCTGACATATAAGGAAGTGAATATTTCTTATATGCAAATTCGACGTGTGTTTCTCTTTATGTTATTCCAGCTCTAAGAAATGTTTTCGGATTTTAGGTATAACACTGGCCAGGCTTGAGAAGGTCGAGGCTGCACACTGGAAGGGCATTCAACGAAGTCGTAAACTTTGTTTTTCTAAATTTGAAGACTTGCTATAAACTCTTGTTTTAATGGCACAGGCTTCGTCTTTTTATAGGTTTTGTACAATTTTATGGTGTAACGCGGGTATTCAAAGTGTGAAGGTTTGCGGTTTAATCGTGATTTTTTCCCACATGAGATGCATTTTGTGGCAGATTTATTTCAGTTTGTTTTGAGAACGCTATTTTTATACCTAACTTTTCTGAAGTTCATTCTTCAAGAATTGCCATGGAGGATACCAAATGAACGAGCTTTTTGACTTGCAGATATGTTTTTTTTTTCATTTTAGGCTTAACCTTTTATTTTCTGTTTTTTTTTTTATCAGATAGTATATCCTTTAGAATAACGTATTCCATGAGTTTTGTATAGACAGTTGTAGTGGAACATTTTCTTTACTAATGTTTGTGTGATAGTCTTTGTTCGTGTGTGTGTCTGTCTGTATGTGTGTGTCTGTGTGTACTTGCGTGAGAGAGAGAGAGAGAGAGAGAGAGAGAGAGAGAGAGAGAGAGAGAGAGAGAGCTTCCAGTCTGCTTTAGACTACCAGTATACAGGAACCATTACGGAATCTGTGCATAGGCCGCCTTATCTGTATGAGAAGGAGATAATATCTTTATCTCCTGAGAGTCCATAAAACCCGGCCCGCGCGCGTTTGTGTGCGTGTGAGTGTGTGAGGTGTAGTTACGAAGAGGAAACACATTGAACTCTGAAGAGGCGAAGGGTTTCACCGCTATAATGAACCGGATCCATAATCTTGGATTCATCGGAGAGGCGAATGTAATGTTATTTGGCAGGTCTCTTATCGTGACGTTCGAAGGCGTCTCGGCCATGAGGTGCTCATAAAGCTATAAAACACTTAGGCCGTAATAAGGTGATGTAGGGTGTGATGGCCTCGTGGCCCCAAACCCTCCCAAGTGGTTCGTGCTCTCATCTCAAGTCCTGTTTCGGGCTCTTTTGACTTTCTTTAACCCCTTCTCTTGTGACTCGTTGATTGTTGCGGACGGTTACTCCTGACTAAGATTTTGCCTAGGTCTGTAGGGAGATGAGATACAGAGTTTGTATGCTTTCATACGCGAAGTAGGAGTCCGTTTTAACTGGGATGCCATTGAATGAAGGCACCCATTATCCTTTTGTCTGGTGTATCTTCAACATGAATTGGTATTGTGAACGGGCTGCGTGGGCTTTTTCACATGAATGTCCGTGGATTTCCTTAATTTTTACCTTTTTTATAAAGAGCGGTTAAAAGCACTTACCAGACTGACAATATCAGTCACACGTATATTTCCTCCACCTTGAAATTCCGCGGGACTATCTCACGATGAGCCTCAGAGTTTTCTGTTTTCATCACAGCCTTTGTTCATTTACTATCCCCTTCAGCCTTCTCATCAGCCTTCTCGGAATCCATTACCTTCCGTGTTTTTAATGGAAATAACCCTTCATGTACTGTATGGCCTTGCAGATATATACAGTATATATGTATATATACATACATACATATTCATATACACGTATATACATTATATATATATATATATATATATATATATATATATATATATATATATATTATATATATATATATTATATATATATATATATATAGAGGAATTTGTTTGTGGTGATAGAAATTCATTTCTCGCTATAATGTGGTTCGGATTCCACAATAAGCTGTAGGTCCCGTTGCTAGGTAACCAATTGGTTCTTAGCCACGTAAAAATAAATCTAATCCTTCGGGCCAGCCCTAGGAGAGCTGTTAATCAGCTCAGTGGTCTGGTTAAACTAAGATATACCTAACTTTATATATATATATATATATATATATATATATATATATATATATATATATATATATATATATAATGTACATGTATACATAATTCCAGTGTCAAATTTATAGTTGGCGAGACCCTAGGGCTAGGCTATGGAACCCTAGGGCACTCTAAAAAGTGGACGTTGGAGCTCGATAGAAGTGATAGCGTGCGCATCCATGCCTTTGATGCCTAAATGAACGAGTATTTAAAAGGAAAACAACAAAATATTTTCGCTTGATTAACATGCATAAATTGAAGTTGGAAACTTCCTTCTGGCTATGAGAATGACAACAGAAAACAATTATGTACCGGTGCCTTTTAGGTTTGCTTAGTTACATTCGACAACTTTTGAAGTGAAATCTTAGGACTTGGCTAACCATTAGCTTCTTACTAATAAACTCTGAAGCCCAGGTATTGGGGGCTGGTAGAGAACTGCTGTTGATAGTTTTTCACGTGAGCGTCTACGTATCTGTCTATAACAATAAAATCCGAGTGGATCTCCCTCTCCCTGCAAACCAGTTTGTCCACCCGGTGCGGGGGTGTTAGGTAGGGGAACGGGAGGGTAAGGGAGACATCTACCCTCCTCTGCAAACCTGTTTGTCCGCCACAGGTGGGCGCGCAATAGGTAGGGGATCGGGACGGTAGGGGAGACAGCAGCGCCAGGTTCCATTACGTGTAGCGCGCCAACAAGCTCATCTTGCATGTTGTTCTACCTCGTGGTGTTCTGCATTCTTTGTCATTTTTAAGTCTATACAATATAAGTGACACGAGGCTAGTCCCTAAGGTTCTTATTTTGCACAGAAATGATGCCATAAATGCCACATGGGGCAGATCTTGAGTTTTGCCACTATTAGAATATTGTTCGTTCTAAATTAGGTGTTAGCAGCCTTGCTGCAGCTTAACCTTTTAGATAAGATTCCAGGAAGAGGTGGTTCCCTTTTCCCTTCCAGTTTAGTTGATGACTTACACCACCGTTGGAAGATATCCTGTTTGGTCAGCTTCAATAAGATCGGTTTCAAGAGCGGCCTTCAGTCAGTGTCTTGTGCTTCTGTGCATCAAGAATTAGTCCATACTACGTGCTTCGTAGGGCACCAGAATTCTCATTCTAATGTGTAGCGGCGTTGTCTAAGGGCATAGTAACAGAAATCATTCATCCTTTTACTGTTAAATAGGAAAGTTTTCTTGACAGATCGAGCTTGGGGTTTTGAGTCAATGTTCTCTTCAAAGGCAGTAATGTTGTAACTAGGGAATAAGTATAAAGAGAATATGAAAAAGAATCTATATTAACAAATAGTTTAGTGGCTTTATGTACATTTCACACACACGTATATGTATATATATATATATATATATATATATATATATATATATATATATATATATATATATATATATATATATATATATATATAATAGTTTGATTTAAAGTCCTTTTGAAGTACATTATCATTCAGAGGAAAGACACAAGGAAATTGTGATTGGTTGGGAAGAAATTCTCGTAATATAAGAAATGTCATTTCTGAGTACACGATTGCGCCTTTTTTTTCCGCGCAACATATTTCTCTAATACCGGTACTATTTTTCACTCCTGGTCATCTGTGCCTCAGATTGGAAGAAAATGGAAGAAATTATGACTGCCATAAGAGTGATTCAGAATTTCACATCATCACGTAATTTATTTTGGTAATGATATCACGGCAGCCTTCACTCTGCAGAGATTATAGGCAATAGGATGACTGGAATAACTTGGCCATCCTCACTGGCTTGATGGCATGCCCACATTCCCTGGATGCATTGACTTTCCTCAATGTTGGCGCAAAAAAAAAAAAAAAAGGTATAATATAGTTCTTAATTGAAGCAACTTAGCTATATGGACCAATGAGCACACTGGGCAAACAAGAGCAGACGACAGTCATTTGTGACTAAGTTGAATTTCAGTTGCTGGTAAATTGCTGAAAGTTGCTCTGTAATAAATGCTCCATGGCATCTCTGCCTCGGAGACCATGAAGGAGGCATTGATGACGAGCCCCAGTGCCGTCCTTGAGCAACCACAAAAATGAAGCACCTCGAATCACGAACTTACGGACTGCCATCACCTCAAATAGACTGATAGAAATGGGTCCATAGGCAATTTATCTTCCAAACTCAAAACTTCGCCACGAGGGCACAAAATTGAATTACTTTTTTCTTTATGTATTTAATTCGCACAGTAAAATTCTCATGCCTCTTAGGAATCACATTCATTCCTTGAATATGCAGAGATGTAACTTTTTTATACTCACGAATGGGACCTTTAATATATCTAAAACAACATTTCGGTGTTGAGAAGCGAGACCTTCTCTTTAAGAGAATAATAAAAAAATAGTATAGGCCTCCATCGTTAATGTTTTGAAGAATATATATATGTATATATATATATATATACTGTATAATATATATGTATGTATGTATATTCATACACAATTATATATATATATATATATATATATATATATATATATATATATATATATATATATATATATATATATAGTATGTATATTACGTGGGCTAGATGCCAGGAAGAGGAGAAACGCGTCAAGAAATTCTCCGATTCGAAATAGAAGATATATGCATTTGCTTTTGCCGTCGTAGTGATGGAGGTGATGATTGGAGAGTGTTCAACATCACTGACATTGCTTTTGGATAAGAAAGATATACGTGTTATCTTAACTCGAGAATCAACGGCTGGGATATGCAGATGAAGAAATGTTAAAACTCTCCTTTCTTATTGCTGTTTATTTTTGTAAATGGCGAATAACAATTTTTCAGAAGAGCTGTAAGGAAAGGGGACCGTGGGACTGAAAGTCAGATTTAAGGGTGTGGGCAAAATAGCAGAGGCAGTAAAAATCATTATTTTTAGTCAACATAGTCACCATTAATTTGAAACTGCAGAATTCTCCCATAAGGTAAAAGAAAGCATAAGATAGAAAAGTAAAAAAAAAAAATTCACAGATTACAAATCAAATAGGTTAACTAAATAGACGAACGAAGTCTCAAAAGGTAAATATTCTCTGGATCAGTTGTTGAGAAAGGTGCGAAAAGAAAGTTAAGGTAAGGGTACTCTGCTCATTTTCAGAGAATTCACAAAATCTTAATTTTACGATATGTGCATCCATGACATTGCCAGGGGGAGTGTTCCAGGGTTTTAAGGATATGGAATAAGAGAACTTTAATACAAAATAGTGTGGTATATCGGAATATAGAAACTGATACTTGAAGAACAAGTATCATGCAGGCCTACCAGTTAGAAAAACTTTGGTGGTAAGGGTTTTAACAGAATTCTTTTTGGAAATATATCTAAAAGCTGACCAAGCATGGTATCCCTGACCATGGTATAAATTCTCACTGCCAATGACAGGAGAAAGGAAACTAACTGCACCGACAAACTGCCTAGAAGGTAAGGATACTAGACACCGCAGGCATCCGGACAAGAGAATAATATTCCCCCAGTACAGTGGTAAGATTACTAGAAAAGGCGGAACTTACGTGTGGCACTAGCAATGTAATATTCGTAGATACAAAAAGACTTGTGAACGGAATACCGTTTTCTGGTGGCGTTAGATGTTGTTCCTTGGGTGGTGTCATGATAAAGCTTCAAATTCGCCAATACAGATCGGTCCTAAATCTTGTTAAGAACAGCAACCACATTTCGTTTCGCATTTATAAAGAACAGCAACAAGAGTTGTACCATCCTTATACCATATCATCTTTTTTTTCTTTATGACATACAGGAATAACCTAAAGAGAGAAGAGGGTTAAGTGCTTTCCCTGACTACATCGCTTTACAGCTAGGTATCAGTTTTATTGCCTTATGAATGTCAGTAAAGTGAACGGACAGTGAGCTAGAATATAAAATCTAGAGGCGAGGATTCTAAATAGTTTGGTTATCAGATGTTCATTATGTTAGTTGTTACTTAATTTATCTTATATATATAATCGATTATTGCATGTGTGTGTATGTGTGTGTAAGTTCTCATACACATACAAATCTTATTGCAGCGAAGAACATGTTTTCCCAGTGAATAGTACGTGGACTTATTTGTGGGCCAGAACTCGGTTATAGCTGAGTGGTCTGACCCTTTCGCCCACATTCATTTGTAAGAAGAGACGCGACGATCCATGATGAATTATGTTTCTCTCTGGTGCTAGTTTTGCTTGACTCATTTCTCTTTCATTCAGGCAAGCAATATATCTTTTTTATGCATGGTCATTTATGGTCAGATTAAAGTAAGCAATCTCCATACATTAAGACAATCTACCCATAAAGAGAACTTACACGCACACACTTGTATATATATATATATATATATATATATATATATATATATATATATATATATATATATATATAAAAGTATATATACATGCATAGATGTGTGCATGTGTTATATAAAATGAGAGAGAGGGAGCGGAGCTAGAGATCATTCGATATCTGAGAATTGTAACATGTCTTTATGTAAACCAGTCTCAAAAGTCCTGTAAATTCTTCATTTACAGAGATGGTTTCCTTGACAACATCAGTCTTGCTGCCGATGAGCTTGTGATGACAAATGGTTTATTACTCGTGATTAATGGTCCTGCTAATACATGCAGCATACTCCCTCTCTCTCTCTCTCTCTCTCTCTCTCTCTCTCTCTCTCTCTCTCTCTCTCTCTCTCTCTCTCTCTCTCTCTCTCTCTGGAAGGGTAGGGGCTACCCTCTACGGCTTGCATTTCTTAAGACAAAGAAAGAGAATTGGCTTTTCATTTTGGGTCATAGATATTTTTCTTCTTACGTGTTCTGTTCTTTTTTTATTTGAAGTTTCACGAGGCTTCCATTTCTTTTAGGTTATCATCTCTCGGTCGCTGTTCCTCTTCAGTGATCCTACTTAACCACTTCCTATCAACTTCATCTTGCCCTCCCAAGGACAAGCTCTTCCTTGAGCGCCTTCTCTTCCTCGGTCCCCCCTTCGTGCAAGCAGGAAGCAAGCACGGAACCCCGTCTGTAATCCTTGTGTGGTGTCATCCCCTGGGTCTTATCGGCGATGATCGATCAAGAGAGAGGCTCTCGCGTGCAATCTGCTCTCGGATGTCACAGGGCCAATATTGGGGTCTTGCCTTCATGTTTCTGCTTGATGAATGGATTGCCCAGCAGCTGCTGCTGTGCTTTGTTGTCGCTCGGATGATTGGAAACTCGTCTTTTTCCTTTTAATATTATTTGCTTATTTCTTTAATAGCACTTTTGGTGCAGGTAATTTTCGATCCGTTTTTACACAGTATTATTATTATTATTATTATTATTATTATTATTATTATTATTATTATTATTATTATTATTATTATTTGGAAGGAGCCTCTCTCTAAGGACAGTTTTATTGAAAACAATTGCTGTTTCGATGGCATTCTGTTATGCAGTGTTTTCTGTTTTTCTTATTGCCTTCTTTTCATTAGCATATTTTATTATTATTATTATTATTATTATTATTATTATTATTATTATTATTATTATTATTATTATTATTATTATTTTTCTTTCATTTATATAAGAATTTGTAATTTACGTGCTGCGTGTTGTTCAAAACATAATCGGTAGAAGCAGCGTGATGACATAAAAAATGTTATGTAGGGTTACTGGATTTGGTTATGCATGTAACAGAGGTTTTGCATGATTAGTTATATTTCATTATTTGAAAAAGAGACTTGGGTATACGCTTAAGTGAAGCCCTATATTCAGTGTACACCGGATATTATTGTATCTCGGTTAGCACCGCTGCTGCAACTTTAGGGTGTGACATGGTTATATTTCAACATGTTTGAAGGTTCCCTTCAGTAATAGAATTAGACGTGTGAGGCTGAAATGAAGACCTCTTAAAACAGCAAAGTCTCTACCGCTACTTATATACGTTTTCACTTTTGTGCGGAAATGAAAGGAGATTGCTGGATGTTGCCATATGATTCTCTCTCTCTCTCTCTCTCTCTCTCTCTCTCTCTCTCTCTCTCTCTCTCTCTCTCGATGATAATGATGATGATGAGATTAACTGAGTTTTTCTTATGTTTAGTCTGGATACGTGAAAGTGTTATCCAGGCGTGTACTATTGCTTAAAAAATGCGAAGTAAATAATAATTTACCAAACAAGCAAAACCTTAGTAGGCAATTTAGTTTTTTTTTTTTTGGCAAAATATAGTTTTGTGTGTGATGTCAGATGCTCCCTTTGAATCGTGTTCTCACCCAGATACATTTAATATTTTACGATGGTGATATAAAAGTTTTTTTCTGGTTGGCTGGCTTAGAATCCGAACAATAACACTGCGTTCTTCTTCGTCGTCTTCTTATTCTTCCTCTGTAAATGCACAGGGCGCAAATGATCAAGATGACTGAGTGTTGAAATGAATTTAGTGCCTCGTCATTGCCTGCCTAATCCGCTTTCATGCAACGAGAAACAAGTTTCTTGGCGCTGAATCCTTTTAACAAGGGTTGAATCTTTCACGGTCGAGTGGCTGGCTCGTAAGGATCTGGAGTAGCCTTTGGAAGCCTTTGAATGACTTGCCTGTTAGTGATATTGGGATTAGGAACACTTCTCTCCCACCCGTGGATTGTAAAATAGCCGTGGCTGGTGAGACTGGGTTAAAAATTGCAAGGTTACATGCAAGTATATACAAATATGTACAGTACTTATCCCTCTCCCAACTCAAGGTTCAGCATGCTGTTTTACATATCAAGTTCTGTAAGTTCGGTATGAAAGAACCTCCACATTATAAATATTTAAAACAGTCTAAAGAAAACAGCCGAATTAGTAGAAAAAATACATCATAGGAATATGAATCTCGTGGTTCCTACGGTATGCTTTATATTTGCATAGCATTGTTGACGAAATACTCTGAATCATTATCCAAAATAATTGCCGTTATTTGCAAGTGGCTTCTGTCATTCCTTGGAGGTGGCCCATCAATATACTGTCTTGACCTAATGTTGATCAAGTTCGATGCTCGGACGCCCAGCGGTATAACAGACTTGCTTCTACTGCATGCAATTCAGGTCAGGCATTATGGGTGTGAATTCGCTTATTGACGTAAGAAAGCACGGTTCTTTGAGTACAATAGAATTTTAGGCAGTAGAAGTTTGCTCCAAGATTTCTCTTTGTCTGTATGTGTGTGTGTCTGTCTCCCGCAAGCTTTACGTTATATATAAGTCTTTAATTCGGAACTATATTTACTTGTGCATAGGATAAATGTATTGCAAGTTAAGCTCATTTAAGGTTAATGTATTTCATTAAAAAACAAACTTCTTGTTTTTCGACAGTTCTCTTTTCGTGAGCCTGTGAACGTTTACCTTTTTCTCATTTTTCTGTTGGAAATGTTTATGCTAGGCAGTTTGTTTCCGTAGATGATTATCCTACCTTTGTCACGACAAATGAAAAGTGCTTTTCAAGTACAACATCTAACGTTCATTCGAACAAACTGCTCGCTTGCTTTGAAGGCGCACACCCACACCCACAGACACACGGTACTGCACCGTCTTCAGAATTGAGACACTAGTTCACCGTGACCTTTGCAGATAATAGCAGTGATATGAATATTGACTCCTCCCTGTGTACATAGTTAGTCATGATGCTCTTCTCCTCATTTGTCAGGTTTTGTTGCTGGACTCTTTCTCGGCTCAGTCTTCATCATCTGCGTTTGCTCGACGCAGTCTTTATCATCTTTGTGAGCGGTTCCTTTCTTATTTGGCTTGATCGTTTTTTCTTATCTCTTTGATAGACTCCTTTCTTTTAATCTCCGAAATCGATTCTTGTGTGTGTATGTGTGTGTGTGTTTGCGTTTGTGTTTGTGTGTGTGTGTTTGCGTTTGTGTTTGTGTGTGTGTGTTTGCGTTTGTGTTTGTGTGTGTGTGTATGCGTGAGCTTGTGTTTTCAAATCAAGTTAGCCAAAGGTATGTCCAGGCATCTTGATCACGGAAATGATACTTCTGAAACTATATTTTTAAATTTAGGAAGACTTTCTGTATTATATTTTCAAACTATTTACCTCTAAGATCCTACACGCATTGCGTTTTATCTTAGATTTCTTGTGGCTTTGCAAGATTGTTAGGATTAAGAATTCCTTTAATCCTATTTTTTGTAATATTCATATTCTTTCAATCTGACTTTATCCGAGCTCTCAGTGCGGTTTTGTCATTTTTTAAAAATGTTTTTAAATTTTGAGATCCTTATGTGTTGTACAATGATATCATTTTCCTAAAGAATGGAAAATCATAAGGTAGTTTTAAAATTTACCATTTGCAGTTAAGATTTTCCCATGCACGTGCTAAGAATTAAAATGATTTTATTTAAAATTGCTTTTATTACTCGGATTCCGCATTCCCTTCCCTCAGTTGAATCGAGTACATTTTCATTTACGCTCAGAGGGATGACACGCTTATTGTAAATAACTTTGAATTCAAGTAGCCCAAAAACCCCTGTAGGGGGTTAGTGCCATCAGTGCACCTCATGCGGTGCACTGTAGGCGTTACTTAAGGTTCTTTGCAGCGTGCCTTCGGCCCCTAGTTGCAACCCCTTCAGTTCCTTTTACTGTACCTCCTTTCATATAATCTTTCTTCCATCTTTCCACCCTTTCCTAACAATTGAGTCATAATGCAGCTGCAATGTTTTCCTTCTGTTACACCTTTCAAACCTTTTACTGTCAATATCCGTTTCAGCGCTGAATGACCCCACAGGTCCCAGTGCATGGCCTTTGGCCTAAACTCCATATTCAGTCCAATTCAAGTAGCCCAAAAAAGAACAGACTAATAAAACTCTTCGTGCTCCAAGTGGAAAAAAGTTTGACGTGACATCTTGTTGAGCAAATACTTCTGTGACGGCAGGACATAATTTCATAATTTCCCGTAGAGGGTCTTCCCTTCCACCAATCCGTATCCCCTCGTCTTGAACACTTCTCTTCGCTGTTCCCAACGCTTCCAAACCAAGTGGTCTTGACCCAGTAACAGCGGAGTAAAACAAAAAGAATATTAAAAACAGTGTTTTTGTCAGGGTTTTGTTTCTGTTAGTGGCTCTTTTCTTGCATGGTATTTGAGGGTTTGTATTACCTTAAATGACTTTTAGCAATTCCTGCCCTTTTATTTCATCACTGTTGGTGTTATATACATATATTCTGACCTGTTTCTTCATTTGGTTTCATGTGAGTGACACTATTTTATCTTTATTTTCAAACATTTGTAAAGATTCGAAGCAATTCTTCAAACAATATATGGAATTCAAATGATAATGATAGAAATAAAGTTGATCACTGCTGTATGGGTCCCGATTAGAAACATGCGGATTGTCTCTACAGTATGTGGTATAGGCTAATCTAGAGCAAGGCAAGTAACAAGAAATAGTCAGCGGCTAGTGCTCACTTCTGTAAGAGGCCATGAATCATTATGCCTCCGAGAAATCTTGAGTGTGAGACGCCGGTGCATTTTTGTTTGTGGCATCATTTGATAACAGGAATTCACTCGTTTAAATTGCAGCCTTGTCAGTGTGTATGCAAAGTTTATGGCGCACGTGTTAGCATTGAAATGCATTTTCATTCGGTGTACATTTCCGTTTGAAGTTCGACTTGGCACTTGATTATTAATAGTGTTATGACCGTTGAAAGTTACGGCGAAAACTAATTCGCTTGGTTTCTGGATGATGAAGCAATATACATTAATTTCTTTAGTGAACCATCTAGTAGGAATGGTTTAAGGTTCTTATATAGGTAAATTGTATTTGTCAAAATAATTCGTAATTTGATGATCAACTTCCTACAGAGTTATTATCCTGCCTAGGAATTACTTGGTGTGTCCTCTCCATTAAACTGTTTAAATGTTATCCTTCCGTTGAATGCAAAAATCACAAATTTTAGCAAGTGTGAAAACCCATTTCAATCTAATTCCGCTTTATTTTATTTCACAGGTTTGTTTCGAGTAACCTCGCTTTAATGGGTATAACTCAATTTCGTTTAATAAAAACAGGTTTTCTGGGTGAACTTCGTACCAAACAACCGGAGTTTATTTTTCCTTTCATAGTGTTTAAAGAAGCGCAGTCGATGTTTTCTGTGCTCTTTTTATAGAAGTTTAGAATTCCCATTAACGGCTCCCTCTCTCTCTCTCTCTCTCTCTCTCTCTCTCTCTCTCTCTCTCTCTCTCTCTCTCTCTCTCTCTCTCTCTCTCACACACACACACACACACACACACACACACAGTCACAATTGCCCCCATTCTTTCTTTTTCTCAACCTGTTGCCACCCACTTGACATCTTGTTGTCGTAAAGGTAGTTTTTAAAAGGAATGTTTAGTCAAGTGTGACTTGATTATGTTATCTTTTAATTATTTATTTTTTTTTTGAAGATTTCGATCTTGGAAGGAAGGGAGAGTTTAAAATCTCACGTTGACAATAAAATGCTCAGTGGCAGCATCTGACTAGAATGAACAAGCATGAGTTCAGCCACTGCAAGTTTATATCTTTTAAAATGATCATATTTGTTCACTGTACTGTAAAGAGTTTCAAGTTTCAAGTTTGAAATATCTATTTATTTACCTTCTGTCTATTATCAGTATATCCATAATGTGTCATGGCTTCCTTCATTAACATTGACTGCGTTGATGATGTCCTCTGTTAATTAAACAAACATTAAGGTTTTCTTTTTGAAATGGTTATGACGATGATAGAGGTAAAATAGAAAGAACAACCCACTGGGGCAAGTTTCGGGGCATCAAAGTAAATCTGAGGTATCTTGATTTGATTATCGAAACCCGAAGGCCAAATCTCAAACACGAAAATCATGAACAACCAGAATCCTAGAAATACACATTTCTGTTTCCCTTCCTGAGCTGGGAAACCTGCCATTTAGTCAGGTCATGACTGGGAAGGGTAGATAGATAGCACTGAATAAGAAATACATGCTTCGTTGTGGGGTGATGATTTTTATGAAAAATTATGGTTTTAACGTCAGGATGTGAGGTAAGTGATGAGTCGGAAAGTGGACCCTGTATATCATACTTTGATAAAAGCATAGTAGAAGCAATGATGTGCGTGTGTGTATGTGTTTGTTTGTGTGTGCATGAGAGAGAGAGAGAGAGAGAGAATCATATCCAGCATATAAGGAATAGTGAGCATGAAGTAAGGGGTCAGCGGAAAACAAAGAATAGAAAAGCTCACCAAAACATTAATAATAATGAGAACGGAAAAAGGAAAACAAAAAAGCCATAGGTTATGTTAAGAATGGGACCGAAAAGAATTTAGTAAGGAGCAACATGATATTTCCGAGATAGTAGTTTTGGGCATGATGCTTACAAGGAAACATGAAAATGGCTGAGAGTCCGAGCTTGTTGCCTTCAGCTTTGTTAACGAGGAGTGTCTTATATATAAACTTGGAATCTTAGGTGTTGGTGTACTGGTCTCATTCAAGGTGTTTCAAGTAGTCAGCAAGAGAAAGTTGTTACTGGCATTTTTAGTGGGCCTAAACCTATTGTGTTTGGTGTTGCACAGTATGTCCTGTGAACATTTTCTTTGGTCTTTACGAGTGACATATTTATTGTCTGTGCAAATATGATAGTACAGCTTGCAGATGATGTGACTGTTGTGTCAGTTATTCGCTTTCTCATAACGTCTAATAACAAAGAATTAGGATGACTCCATGCTGAGTGCTGTAGGTTTCGCGACCTGTGGTTTAGACCATCTGCAGACGATTTAGTGCTTTGCCTAGAGGTATATATAACTAGAGGTATTTGTCATCACCTGTGGTGCCATTGCTATTCGTCTTGTGGAATATTAATTTCCCTGTACCACTGAGGCGCTACGATGTCACACTGCTCATACCCCAAAAGCTTGTATTCATTCCCCTTACTGCAAAGCTGGAACAATTTCCCTCGCAGTTCTGGGGATGGTGATGTTACTCCTAAGTGCTGTGTATCATTGCATTAACCAGTTTACTTTTCTCGCCTGTTGTTCCTGAAGGCATAGATGTCTCTTGTATTGAGTCGTTCGCCTCTCTTTTGCAGTTTTTATATGTACGTTACTTCACTTCTCTTTACCATATTTTTTCTTTTCGCTTGTAACCTTTCTATTCATTCGGAGCTTTGCTTAGCGGGCTAATGACATTCTTTGCTTGTTCTCTGAAAATGTGTGCGCATGTAATAATAATAATAATAATAATAATAATAATAATAATAATAATAATAATAATAATAATAATAATAATAATGTGAGTTTGTTGACAAGAGTGACAAATTTTGTGTATAACTATTTTTCAGGGGAGAATGTCTTATGATTATTTAATATTTGGTTAAGGAAGTGATGAGAGAAGTTAGGGAAATTGCAAGAGAGTAGGCAAAAGTTTGATGGATAAGAAAATATTTTGTTTACAGGTAATATAATGTTACTTATAAACGAATGAAAAAAGAAAAGAAAAAGTATACAGAAATTTACTTAGACTTTTGCAGAATGCCTTTTACAATAATAATAATAATAATAATAATAATAATAATAATAATAATAATAATAATAACAAATGAAAGTTTAATGACTTCGTCAACTCATCAAATAATTGTGTATAGATAAAAGAACTGAATAAATCCATTCAATTTTCTTTGCTAATCCGACCTGTGATATTTTCTCTTCTCTTGGGCTTATAGTGACATAGGTGGCGCTTTGAAACTTCTGTCCCTCCATTATGGTCCTTTTGTGTTCCGAATTTCGTTGCTTTATTAAGTTTGGAGGACAGAAGATAATAAATAATCTATAATAATTAAATCCTAGTGGATCTTGTTTGTTCACCCCGGGTGGGGGCGGGGTAGGTTGAGGATCGGGATGGTAGGGGAGACATGACACATCCACCCTGCTCTTGCAAACCTGTTTGTCCGCTCCGGGGGGGGGCGGGGTAGGTAAGGGATTGGGAAGCTAATGGAGACAAGACACATCCACCCTCCTCCTGCAAACTTGTTTGTCTGGCCCGGCGGGAGGAGGGGTAGGCAGGGGATTGGGAAGCTAGTGGAGACATGACACATCCACCCTCCTCCTGCAAACCTTTTTGTCCGCCCCGGGTGGTGGCGGGCTAGGTAGGGGATTGGAAAGATAGTGGAGACAAGACACATCCACCCTCCTCCTGCAAACCTGTTTGTCTGGCCTGAGTAGGGGAGGGATAGGTAGGGGATTGGGAAGCTAGTGGAGACAAGACACATCCATCCTCCTTCTGCAAACCTGTTTGTCTGGCCCGGGTGGGGGAGGGGTAGGTAGGGGATTGGGAAGCTAGTGGAGACAAGACACATCCATCCTCCTCCTGCAAACCTATTTGTCTGGCCCGGGTGGGGGATGGGTAGGTAGGGGATTTGGAAGCTAGTGGAAACAAGACACATCCATCCTCATCCTGCAAACATGTTTCTGTGGCCTGGGTGGGGGCGGGATAGGTAGGGGATTGGGGAGCTAGTGGAGACAAGACACATCCATCCTCCTCCTGCAAACCTTTTTGTCCGCCCTGGTTGGGGGACGGTTAGGTAGGGGATGTGGAAGCTTGTGGAGACAAGACACATCCATCCTCATCCTGCAAACATGTTTCTGTGGCCTGGGTGGGGGCGGGATAGGTAGGGGATTGGGAAGCTAGTGGAGACAAGACACATCTATCCTCATCCTGCAAACATGTTTCTGTGGCCTGGGTGGGGGCGGGATAGGTAGGGGATTGGGAAGCTAGTGGAGACAAGACTCATCCATCCTCCTCCTGCAAACCTGTTTGTCTGGCCCGGTTGGGGGAGGGGTAGATTGGGGATTGGGAAGCTAGTGGAGACAAGACACATCCATCCTCTTCCTGCAAATGTGTTTGTCTGGCCTGGGTGGTGGAGGGGTAGGTAGGGGATTGGGAAGCTAGTGGAGACAAGACATATCCATCCTCCTCCTGCAGACCTGTTTATCTGGCCTGGGTGGGGGAGGGGTAGGTAGGGGATTGGGAAGCTAGTGGAGACAAGACGCATCCATCGTCCTCCTGCAAACCTGTTTGTCTGGCCCGGTTGGGGGAGGGGTAGATTGGGGATTGGGAAGCTAGTGGAGACAAGACATATCCATCCTCCTCCTGCAGACCTGTTTATCTGGCCTGGGTGGGGGAGGGGTAGGTAGGGGATTGGGAAGCTAGTGGAGACAAGACATATCCATCCTCCTCCTGCAGACCTGTTTATCTGGCCTGGGTGGGGGAGGGGTAGGTCGGGGATTGGGAAGCTAGTGGAGACAAGACTCATCCATCCTCCTCCTGCAAACCTGTTTGTCTGGCCCGGTTGGGGGAGGGGTAGATTGGGGATTGGGAAGCTAGTGGAGACAAGACACATCCATCCTCTTCCTGCAAATGTGTTTGTCTGGCCTGGGTGGTGGAGGGGTAGGTAGGGGATTGGGAAGCTAGTGGAGACAAGACATATCCATCCTCCTCCTGCAGACCTGTTTATCTGGCCTGGGTGGTGGAGGGGTAGGTAGGGGATTGGGAAGCTAGTGGAGACAAGACATATCCATCCTCCTCCTGCAGACCTGTTTATCTGGCCTGGGTGGGGGAGGGGTAGGTAGGGGATTGGGAAGCTAGTGGAGACAAGACGCATCCATCGTCCTCCTGCAAACCTGTTTGTCTGGCCTGGGGGAGAGAGAGGGGTAGGTAGGGGATTGGGAAGCTAGTGGAGAGAAGACACATCCACCCTCCTCCTGCAAACCTGTTTGTCTGTCCTGGGGGAGGGAGAGGGGTAGGTAGGGGATTGGGAAGCTAGTGGAGTCAAGACACATCCACCCTCCTCCTGCAAACCTGTTTGTCTGGCCCAGGGGGTGGGGGAGAGGGGTGGGTTGGGGATTGGGAAGCTAGTGGAGACAATACATGTCCACCCTTCTCCTGCATACCTGCTTGTCTGGCCCGAATTGGGGCAGGGTAGGTATGGGAGACATGACGGGCAGCACCGAGTTCAAGTGCAGCGTAGCACGCACCATCAAGCTTGTAATAATAATAATAATAATAATAATAATAATAATGGTACTCTTATTACTATTATTATTAACAGTATAATTACACCGTTTGGATTAATAGTATTACAAAATGTGCTTTTCATTTCGTTTAGTCAGTCACTGTTCATTCACAGCTCGTCCTCTCAGCGTTATCTCTGGGGGTGGTTATCCTCATTCGCATTCCATCCTAATCTATGCCTTTTTCAAGTTATCTCAGCCTCACAAATACCATCCTTTTCCGGGAACCACTTAAACCCATCCTTGAAAAAAAATCCTTTAACATTAAAACTTAACCATGGAGTATCAACATGAGATTTGGATTAGCATTCGGCAAATGCAATGCTTTGGGATGTCAGTGGCAGAATAGGATACCTCATTTTACGTGCTACATAAGATGTATAGCTGCTTGTCAAGTGACTGGGCCTGAAGTAATTTTTCGATTTGAAATTGGAAGTCTCTGGCATAGAGATATGTGAAGTATTTTGCTGTAAAATTTGGAGAGGTTCATAGTTAATGGGGATGGTCTTTACCCAAGTCCTCGAGGTTACCTTATATGGCATGATTTTTATTCTCCTCAAAGCTTGTTTGCAATCTTCGTTAACCTCTCCTTTTGTGATCCTTGATGTAACAACCTTCGAAATGCCAGGGCCGGATTTTAGGATGCGGTAGAAAAAGCGGCTCTGTTGCTGAGTGATGCCATTGATGTATGTCTCAAATTAGCGATAATGTTCCGCTCTATTTGCGAATTGTCGTTGCAATAAATTGCTTTCTCAAAAGAATTTTCCATTTTAGTATCTACGCAGTATTGAATGAGCTATGCGGAATCTCTAATATCATACGGTGACTCAGGGGACCCAGATCTCAGTAGTTTTTGTATTAAAGTTTTGAGTTCTTAATGTGGTGTTTTTCCTTCTAATTCTCAATACTTACATATTACTTTTGCCTTTGATACATAATTCGATCGCATATAGATATTTGCCCCGGTTTAGACCCGTTTTAGATCTTTATACTGTGTATTTTTGCAAATGGAATGAAAGTATTTTTCTATTATCATTTTCATTCGCAAGTTCATTCGCTAATTTTTCCTTGAAAAATGCAAGTTCTGGGTACAATTTCAGACCTATTTGCGGCCACTATTGCTTTCAATATGTAGTTCGGAGCAATAAATTGGAAACGCTTCATGAATCATGTTTGGCCGAGTGTGATTGATTACGGCTTATCTTCATGTGGGCAGATTAGATTAAAGGTTCCTAAGGGCTGTACTTTTTGTTACTGCGCTAATTGGATTTGTTTCCCCTTCTCCCGATTAATAAGCTCTCCTCTTCTTGTGCGCCCTGTCCTCCTTTCAGTATTTCTCATACTTTTTCTATTGCTGTAGGACTGGTGTCATTTTCTACTTAACTGCTCTAACTTGACTTTTAGAGGTAATTAATTAATTTTAAATCTTTCTTCATCCTGTGAGGCTTGTATCTAGGGATAGCTTCTTAAGTGTAGTTGTCCGTTCTCATTGTTTTGCACCTTTTAAGTAGAAGGAATATAATAATTTATTATCCAGTTTTTTTTTGTTAAAATGCTTTGAACTGCCACCTTGTGGAGATGGCTCTAACTAAAGTTTCAAGTTTTTATTGAGAAGTGCGGAACTTCCAGTTTTTCTGTTTCTACCACAATCGTGTTTTCTCGCATCACGTCGAAATTACTTTAGAAAGCCCCAGAAAAATTAGTATATTACATCAGTATTAGACAGATTCACTGATAAAAGTAAGATATAACAGTAACGGAAACAGGATCAGCTCTCTTTTATTTCTGGAACTGTTTCTTCCAAATATGTTTGGAATAATACAGACTCAAAAAATCATTGTCCCATTTAAGCCGAGATCCTAAGGAAGAATGAAATGGGAACCGAATGGCTATTTCTTTTCGAGTTTCTGAATCCCCATAGAGTGCATCTGAGTTCTTTTCGTAAGCGGATTTAATTCTTGAATAGAATTAAATGGATTTTATTGACGGAGAGGATTCGAAAGTGTCACATGAATACCTCTGTGTTATAGGTGAAGAAAGGACCCACAAAATGCTCTCTCTCTCTCTCTCTCTCTCTCTCTCTCTCTCTCTCTCTCTCTCTCTCTCTCTCTCTCTCTCTCAGTACTTGCAGCTTAAGGAATTATAAAAGAGTAGAGAGAAGGGTCTCTGTATGCTCATTGGATTATGCTACCTTCTGGATTTCTGCAGTGACTGGTTTTCATTTAGTCTTGCCGGAGAAATAGATAGATTTCTCGGATATGGTCAGATGGAGAGTTAGGGGTATAGGCTAGTACTAACACTTGGTATGGTTAGCGAAGAAGACCCAGGCTGGCACACGCCCCTTCACATGTTTGCGAACAATGTCTTTGGTCTGACAGGTCGAAGGGTTAAGACGATAATTATTCAGTGCTCAGGGTAATCTTAGTTTTGCTTTAAGCAATCCTTTTCCCGTCTGTATAAGAAGTACTACATGGCATATCTAGAAACATATAACGCAGATGTACTGTACATGCTTATTTATGGTTTGCTTGTTTAAGAGTATTATGCTCGTAAGTACATACACTTTGAGAGAAAAATCAAATTTACGCGATAATTTCATACATCATTGAACGTTACAGATTATTGTGTGGGACCAATGATTTCTCGAGCAGCCCATAAAGTCCTCTCCTTCTTTTACTTTACGATTATCTTACGTTGATTTCGCTGTTTTCCTTTTTATACGCTTTTATTTAGCTTGTTTGTCTGGGTCATATCTTGTAAGTAAATTTTCGACCTGTTCTCTTCGTCCGATGAACTTGAAATTTTGCATGGTTACTCAATGCCGGTGACAATACAACCTTACATGATCAGTAGGTCAACAGTGACCTCTAGTGATCCTACAGTGACCTCTCCCAGTATCTCAGGATTTTTCATACCTTCTTTGACTCGGTAGAATAAATTGATAAGATTTTTGAAACCTTTGGCTGGACAGGATATTAAATTCAATTCAGGATATTATAGAATATCACGTTCAATTTCGTTAGCTACAGTCTTAAATTGGTTACAATTTCTGTCAAGACTAAAAAGTATAAAATAAAAAAATTTAGACACGCTTTTATGAAAATGCATCATAAAGTAAAAAAATAATTTTTTAGAGGGACAACAGGATTTTTTTATAATTAATCATGTCTAAAAAAATAAAAGCGTGGGCGCCAAACATGGAACGAAATGCTAAAAAAAAAAAGTTTTGTTTATTTCTTATAGCATTTCCTTCCATGTTTGGCACCCACTATTTTTTTTGTAGACATGATTAATTGTAAGAAAATCCTAGTGTGTCTCAAAAAATTATTCTTTACTTTTTAGTGCATTTTAATAAAAGCGTGTTTGAATATTTTTTATAAATTTTTTATTCCTTTTTCAATTCTGCGAAAGCGGGAGGGGCATCCATCATTGCTCTTCTCCTGCCAACGTATTTCTGAAATACTGGATGCAACTGAATCATATTTTTAGCTTATCGTTACTTAACCGTTATTAAAATATCAAGGTCATAAAAATTAAGATACAGTATATTAATATGATGAACTTTACCTTCTGTAGGTATAATTTTTCGAAACTTAATACTAATGCTGCCTGCGTGACTGTTCCATACTTTTAACAAGCACTGATTTTGTACCGGTTAACCAAATACTTAACATAACTCATTTGGTGAAGCTCATTGACTCACTACCATGGCATCAGTCAACGTCATATTGTACTAAACCTTCAATGTCAAGTTCGTAAAAAACTTTCTTTAAATTATCCGTTCAGGTTAGCGACTGTTTGACAGGTTAGCGATATTTTTAAAAGTTAGTGACTATTTTAAAGGTTAGTAACTATTTTTATCAACTTATTTTGATTTTTAGACTAGTTACCTTAGCCCAACCCCACCCTTACCCACATGCTATGAATAAGAATGTTTTGAAATTGGCTTGAAGCAATTTGTCCCTTGGCCTTACTGGGGTTTTCTGCCTGATGTTGTAGTGGCTGCATATTTATGAGCTTGCCTCTCTTGCCTTGTACTATCTACCTCTCTGGATAGCAGCATGTCTGTTCCTCTGTGTCAGAAGGTCTCAAGAGATTAGATTATTGTCTTTCTTGTTCCTCGAGACGAGAGATAACATCAAGAGATAGAAGAAACCGTTGCACGGCGTCTTTGAGTTTTATCTCCCTCATGTGGTCAGTTTTCAATAGTCAACCACTGAGAAAGACTGGGGAGCGTGAGAATAGGAGTACAGTTTGTCTGCCTGTCTGGCGACATATTAAGACTTTTGTAATAAGGGAAAGTGAAATGTTAGTTGAATGCTACACTACCATTAAATAAAATTATTTTCAGAAAGTTACACGATTTAGGAAAGATATTCCTTGTTAAATGCTGTTATGTACTTTGAGTTCGAGGTGTTGATGCTGAATGGTTGAGAGGTCTTGAAGATGCAGCCTGTTTTGTGAAGGATTTCCGCATCACAGTGAATGATATTCTAGGCAACATTATTTTGGATTGAAGGCTGCATGATTAAAAGAAATTGCATGCTGTATTTGAAAGAGCCCTGCGGGTGAATATAAGTACTAAAAAGATTATGAAGAGTTGAATGTTTTCTCCCTCTGATTTTATTCCTTCTGTAGCCAGAACCCTCCAAAATAACAGTCGTTGTTGCCGGAAGCTTCTATTGTATAGCTATTGTATAGCCCTTAAGATACTGTCACCTAGAAACGCTTTCAGCTGCATGCCTTGAGCATCGGTAAACTTGGAAGAATC
>JANJGK010000020.1:11341241-11393741 GCA_039081455.1 Macrobrachium rosenbergii | reverse complement strand
CTTATGTCAGTGAAAAAAAAATGAATGATTTTTATTTACTGAGGCACCCCTGCCCATGTCTGTATAATCCCTAGATAACTTGGCTCCGGAAGGTTTTGTACATCCGCTTCTATGAGTGAGACATAAATAAATGTAATATTGTGATCGAAGAAATGTGCCAAATTTATCATTACTTTTATTGCCGGTTTTCAAGAACGTAAACACAGCAAAGGTTTGCTACATTAGAGATTTTTTAGTGTGCCATTCATGAAAAGAGAATATAGTAATGCTATAGAAAATTCAATATCTAAGAAAGGTGGTTGCATTTGTGCTCCTGTTAAATTTAAATCTTTTTGTTATCTTCCACTGATTTAGGTAACATTTTGGGTATGGGAATGATGTTAGCAAAATACAATACATTCTTCTTCCCATCTCGTCTTTTATTTTATTGCACATAATTTTAAAGTTACACGTTAAAACAAAGGAACAAATTTCACGTAACAGTGACATCGTTTTGAAGGTTTTTGTTATGTCGCTTTTCAGACGAAAATGGGTCCCATTGTCCTTTTCCTTTCTCTTCAGAGACATTTTAGATTATTATCTGTAGAACCTATCCTCATAATTTATAGGAAAATGGTACTTAGAAGGATCCCCTTCAGATGTTTGGAATACTTACGCGGTTGAGTTGTGAAAAGCCCAAGGTTTGCCACGTGTTACTCACATTCCTAGCGCCCCTGCCACCCCCTCTCTCTCTCTCTCTCTCTCTCTCTCTCTCTCTCTCTCTCTCTCTCTCTCTCTCTCTCATTTCGATGGAAGTAAAATTCTCTTCCTACTTTGTTTTAAGGGCATTATGTGTGGTCTCCTACATGCAGCTTAATTTGATCTGACTTCTTTTATTCAGTTCGTGTTAATTCTTCTGTTAGCTTTTACAGTTCTTGTATTGTTTCTGGCTTGTCTTAGAAAAATCATATGATGCGAATAGTTTATATCCCTTCCCCCCATAAGAAACTTTTGTTTGGATGCCTTAAATTCATTTCTTCATCCCAGATGCTAAAGATTCGTTTTGTTTTTTCCGTCGTAGCTTGTAATAATGCAATCTTTTTGTGACAGGCCTACTTAATTTGATGTTTCGTTTGTCTTCGACGTGAAAGTTTTGAAGTTTAGTTGTTTGACTCATAATTTAGATATATTTCTTATTTTTCTTCTCATTATTATTATTATTATTATTATTATTATTATTATTATTATTATTATTATTATTATTATTAGTCAGAAGATGAACACTATTCATACGGAACAAGCCCACAAAGGCCACTGACAAGAAATTCAAGCTTCCAAAGAATATGGTGTTCATTAAGGAGAAGTAAGAAGAGGTAAAGGGAAATACAGACAGAAGAGATCCCAATTATTAAATTTGAAAAAAAAAATTGATAGATAGATAAAAATGTGTTAAAATGCAGGAAGAATAGTATTAGGGTGGTAATGCATTGCATTTTCGCTTGAACTTCTGAAGTTCCAACTGCACGACATCCTTTGGGAGGCTGTTCCACAGTCCAACGGTGTGAGGAATAAAGGACCTCTGGAACTGTAGTTAAATGAAGGGCAATCTTGTAATCAACGACTCTGCCTTTGTCTTTTGTCTGTGGATTTTTCCTTTCATCCGTCCCAAGGTGATTGTGCGGTGTATTTTCTGTACGTATGATGCCGGGTACTTCTCCATTGAACCCAAATAAAGTCGTCTCAGACGGCCATATAAATATACCCTGTGGACTACCAAATCCCACAAGCCCAGACGAATTCTAAAGCTTGTGGACGCTCGCTTACGTAGGTCACGACTAAAGCACTGTACTACCCGGTGGGAACCAACAATCACCACTTTGCAAAATGCAGTCACTGTTTCTGTCTCTTCACCGCCAAGGGGTTTATGTAGTCGCAAAGTTTTCGACCAGAAATGACTTAAGATATATTAAGCAGCATGCTCACAATCTCGAGTCTACTCCTACCTTTATTGGTTTCTAAATCTTTGCCTGCTGTTTTTGTATTATATTTTACTTTGTCTTCTTTTTCTGGTGAATTTTGCTAATTTGTTAATCTTATTTTATATCATTGCATATGCCTATGAGTAGATTTCCATAATATTTTGCAGGTTTGAGAATGTAGGCCAAAGAAGAATACTGGGAGTCCGATGGTAGGGTAGAGTGAGATGTAATATTACCATAATGTAAGTGACTGAAGTTCCATATTTAGATGAAATAATGGTGAAAGGTGGCTGGGGATGGCTTGGACATGTCATGCGTAACGCGCCTGAGAAAATAGAACGTGATAGCCTAGTGTCAGTAGGGCTCTTGTGGGCACCAGGAAAGTTCCGGTTCGAAGACGGAGGCCTACCTGGATGAGAACTGAGGCGGGAAACTGCAGATACGTTGGTACATGTGGAAATGAACGCACAGCAAAGACTTCAATAGCGCAAGCAAGGCCACAGACGTCCTTTGCATGGTACGGTGTTGGACATAGTGATAATGAATCTGAGTTATTATGAACTTCATGAGTTCTGTGTTTCAGCGTGTTTCCTTTTGGTTTTAGAATGGTCTAATGTTTTCTTCTGCTTTTAAAGTTGGATGAACATTTGTAAACGTTTCCCCCTTTCTTCCCCTCTGGAATTAAGTGTTACATGATAATATTTCTTTTCTTATATTTCTTTTCTTGCCGTGAAGTGTTAAAAACGTCCCGTAAAAAAGTCATGAAAGATTAATTGAATTACAAATACAAGCATACTTCTTTTTTAAGTGATACAAGACCATGCACACACGCACACACACATATACAGTATATATACGTATATATGTATGTATATGTACTTACTGTTTGTTTGACGGTAATATATAAATCTTCTCTATCCTTTTCTTCTTTCTTTTTGAATTTCTTATCCCTGTAAGGATCGCCTTGAGTTGTATAACATTTCCATAATAAAGCAAAATCGTTTATTGTCTGTCACTGGGGATTCACTAGTACGCGTCACCTGGTCAGATACCTGTCCCTGAGCCAACTGGTTTTATGCCTACCTGGAATTTTTTCAAGACCGGTCTTCTTTCGTAGTATGTGGGTTGCCATAATATTATGTTATTTTGTTGTCTTTTAATATATGTGTATAATATATGCACCGGTTCTGTTCTATATATGTATGTATATATATAAACATATAAACATTCATATATACATTAATGCATGTATATATAACTACTAATGATTTATGGTGAGCGTAATGGACCCTTCACAACTGCAGCCTCAATAGATCGGTTTGTCATAATCACATTGAAAAAGTATCCAAATGGAAGCAAAAACATCCAAGCTTCGTGATTTAAGCAGAAGCTCCCACAAACAAGGTGAATCCATGAGACAAATACATAGATACGACCGACACCAGAACGAGACAAAGGCAGAACGAGATTGTGCTTGGGGGTGCTTGGGGGAAGGAAGAGGAGGATGTGCGAGGCAATGAATGAATCTGCTGCAGACAATGGATGCTGTGACGTCACCCCTGATCTCGCTCTTCTTTAGGTCTTGCTTCAACTGGATCAACGATCAAAGGACCGACGGCTTGTAGGACTGACAGGCCCAGGCGGGGCCACCAAGGTTCGAAGTCTTCGGCTCTGCACAGTTCGAGCTGGGTTTAAGCAGAGCTAGAGAGAGTGGCTTCACGTCAATCCATAGATGAGATGCAGAGAAAATTCTCGGTCTTCCTTCTACACAGTCGTCATGCCCAGACAACAAATAGACGTCAATTTCCTCTCAAAGCCCTCAAAGGTTGATTCTATAGAAAAATTAGATTTATAAAAAAGACAGGGACTTCTATCAAACTATCACGAAGGTTCTCCCGATTGATTGGTCCAGATTTTAATTTCTTCAATTCAAAGCGGAAAAATGGGGAGAATGATTATTATATTTATCTTTTTCTGTAAGGTATATTAATTTTCCTGGCTGACATTTTCTTCAAAGCTCTTACTGTTTCTTTTTTTCTTCTACATAACAAGGGAGATTTATATTTTTTGTGTGAAGGGCGAGTACAGTATCCGAGTGGGCGTTTTCGTGTAAACTTATACATTTTATGGCAAAGAAAACCTGTTTTTAGACTTCAACAAACAGAATTTGATCTCGAGTCGTATTGTGTGATCATAGATTTTATTATATCAGTAGACAAATACACTTTCAGCGTTCCTTTTGCCATCGCGGTTTGGATATTTCTTCTTTTCGTAACACTTCAGAAGCAACGTTGCTGTATTCATCGCGACCGGCGTAGAAAGACAGCTACTCTCTCTTTAACTAAAAATTTCCTGATTTTCTTGTCTGAAACACCGGTTTCTTGTGAGTCATGTACAATAATGCTATATGATCCCAGTGTCAGCGTTTCTCTTGTCTTAGTTTCTTTAAATTCCATAAATACTGCTCTTGCTTTTAAAATCGTCTCTAGAAGTACTGTACAGTTGTATCTCTCTTTATAGATAATGCAGTGAGTCAGGAGGCTTCTTATCGGCTGTTTATAGAGATAATGCTATGGGAACAGAACACTCTTAACGGTTACTTATAAAGCGATGGCGATAAAGCTCTTTTACGGCTGTTTATAAAGATAAAAATTGACGAGAGCAGAACTTATTAACGGTTATTGATAAAGTAAGTGACGAGGAAGGGCCTCCTAAAAGGCATTTATGAGAAAGAAAGAGGAAAGGGCAAATTCTTATTGGTGGCTACTCACAAAGTCGAAGCGGTGAAGCGGGAGCTTCTTGAGGACTGTTTATAAAGGCAAGTGTATGATGATCGAGCCTCATTAACGTTGATCTATCGAAATGAGTTGGTAATGATAGAGTATTCGTGACAGATACCTTTGCAGAGAAACCACTGATGACAGAGTAGCCTTCCCCTAGCACATTTTACAACGAGGTAACGATGAGGACATAGCGTGTCCCAGTCTTGGGAATTTGAGACCTAGGCTCCTGTCCTAGGGACGCGACAGTGAAGGACATTTTATCCTCGCTACAATTCTCGGTGAGGATTCTAATGTGGGGCAGCCAGTCGTGCATCTTTGCAAGGAGGCGGGCCTCCTTAATAAATTTCAAATTTTACACATGCAGTATGTGCATGTATAGATAGTATATGTGAATAAATATGATTATACAATACATATACCAGTATATATAGGTATATATATGTATATTTGTTTAGATATTTATCATATGAAACTACTTTTAAAGCTATTTATTTTTAAATTCATTACAGCGTCAATAACCTAGGTGTTGTAACGCCAGTTTTAGTATCTATAATCAGTAATCAATAATGAGGACATAGCTTTACGAACATATAAAGCATCCTGTATCCGATAGATTGGTGGTTATTAAAAGACAGTGCTACTCACGAGGCATCTATGGAGTGGCTTGTGTTACTACCGCTGTCTGAAGAAGATTAATTACTGCAGTTTTAAAGATTAATTAACTACAGCAGTTTTCATGCTCCTTAAAAGAACAAGATTTAGCACTGGGCAACGTACTGCTCTAATACTAAAGAGTAGTGTAAATGTACCAGACGACCACTATGTACTGTACTTATGCTTGTGTCTTTTTATTGCAGAATTGAATATAGGAAATACGTGAGGTGGTTTTAGGGTGAAATGGTACAGAGAAAACTAGATGTTGTTTGGTAACCTTTATTGTTTTTATCTTTTATGGTTATGTAATGCACTTAGATCTTACATCAATATAATTAATAAAAGATCACGATACAACACTTAAGAAAGTTTGTAGGCATTTTCTGGAACCCGTTAAGTTGCGTCTAACACGAGTCTTTCATGTCATGAAAATAACTATTGTATTTTTATTTAGTCCTGAAATCGTTTTATTCTGCTGTCCTGTTCAGATCGAAATATGTCTTTTGTTTTTCTGCTGTGAATATCACGATCACCAGACTTGGATGTAAACGGTGCTACCTCGTTTGTGGGCCAAAATATTACCCCTTCTTTGACGTTTATAGACCCAACCTGATCGTTTTGATTGCCGTATGCTAATTTGGTTTGGGGAACCCCTTGTGATGTTAATGGTTCGCCACAATGAAGATCGTGATGTTGTATGCCTCACAGAGAATTAGGCTGCGAAAATTGTCTTTTTTTTTATTTTTCGCAAGCAGGTCTGATGTTGCTGTTCAACAAATATTTGTTATATGTGGGACTGTTGAACCCGACTTGATTCGGAGTATAGCGCTTACGCGCACTTGTTTATCTGAACGCTTGCCTGTTAGTACATCGGATACAGACAGATAGGTGATCTTTGTGTCTCTTCTTCCACTTGCTTTATCTTTTTGTTTCTTTGACATTTTGTTTTCCATTGTAGATGTACAGTACTTAGCGGCTCACTTCAAGTCAAAAGAATTCCCAAAGATGCCAGGCCTGGTCTACAATTAAATGAACTAACTAAATTAGCTGAATGCCAAAAAGTTGTTAATAGCTTAGGCGTTAATAGCCATTTAACAGTGTCGTGCCAGAGAGGGTTAGATACGAGATCACCTTGTTAGCAGAAAGTGGTTGGAATATCGTGCTAGCGAGAGGGAAAAGAAATAAATTTCTGATAGAAGAACGTAGAAACTAGCGCAGCAGCTCTCTGCAGACGAAAATGAAGATGCGCAGGAATGTTTTCCTATTTTGGAAGTGGAGTGAAAGAAATGGCGAAGGAATCACGAACACCTTTTTATCAGCCAAGCGATTTTCATGCGTAATCCCCGTAGGGGGGTTAACGCCATCAGTACATCTCGCGTGGTGCACTGTAGACATTACTTAAGAGTATATGTAGCATCCCTTCGGCCACTAGCCGCAACCTCTTTCATTCCTTTTACTGTACCTCCGTTCATAATCTCTTTCTTCCATGTGACTGTCCACCCTCTCCTAAATAACAGTTGTTTCATGGTGCAACTGCCAGGTTTTCCTCCTTTTATAACTTTCAAAACTTTTTACTGTAAATTTCCGTTTCGGCGTTGAATGACCCCATAGGTCCCAGCGCTTGATCTTTGGCCTAAATCCTATATTCTATATATTCTATCTTCATCCGTAATGTTCTCCTCAGACAAGAGAAGGCCGCTCATTCTCCCAACATAGACGCCACTTTTAATTGTCCCTTTTGCAGCTAGAGATAAAATCAGAGCGTGTCATATGGTTTCGTATTTAAAGAAAACAATAATTACCCGAAGGAATTGAGACCTCTCAAGCATGACAGACAGGTAGGTATATTCAGTCTGTATGTGCAAGGCTTCAAAATTCTAATTCTAGGCAACGTTTTCTTAGGTGGGCATCTGATAAAGTGCACCAGGTTTTTATGTGGCTCTGATCCTTTTAGCTATTCTTTATATCAAATTTTCTCTTCAGTCGCCATATTGTTTTGCGTCATTGGACAATTTTTGAACATTTATTGTCCCCGCTACCAAAATTTTTAAGCAAGGGACAGCTCTCTCTCTCTCTCTCTCTCTCTCTCTCTCTCTCTCTCTCTCTCTCTCTCTCTCTCTCTCTCTCTCTCTCTGTACACACGTGTCCTCTTAATAAGATGATGAGCCAGAACGTTTTTTTTTTTTTTTTTTGCAGGTAAGGTCTGTTGAACATCAAAAGTGTTGACTTACTCTACTCTATGTATCTTCCTTGTGACTACTCTTTTTGCACTCTTAATTACGCATGATTACTTATCTCCCTACATGCTAATGATGTTTCCCTACTGGATAAGTTTGTGTTGGTTCAAGTAAGGAGTTAATGATATTTGGATAAGCATTTGTGTTAGAGTGTGTTGAGCTTCATCTCCCAGAGCTATTGTCTATGTGGAAAACCTTCCCACACACACACACACACACACGGACACCCTCATGCACGCTCACACAGATGGATATGTGCGGTTGAAGTGGTATTATAAACAAGAATTTTACACACGCGCACACATATATACTGTACACATACCTGTGTCTATCTATCTACTGTATGTTCTTGTTATATATATATATATATATATATATATATATATATATATATATATATATATATATATATATATATAAATATATAATTTTCAGTAGTTTTCTTGAGGAGAAAAGAAATTGCTGGCTTCACGCCTTGCTCCATTGATGTTTCAGGGACTGACATTCCGACTGCGATTATCCTCTATCGGGGAGTCACTAATCCATGTTAAAATCGAATATATCGTGGTTCAGCTTTGGTGATCGAACGACCAGAGGTACAGATATATATATGTGTGTGTGTGTGTGTATTTGTGTAATTATTTATAAATCTACTAAGGTGCCTCCTTATTTTTAGTTATGTTAATGTATGCTCATAAATATATCCTCTTAGGGAGCAGTGTGAGAGCATGTGAAATGCAGTAGTAGGTGATAATGTTAAAAAGAGGAATTGATTTCTGGTGGACTTCACGTGATAATCACCTCCATCAATCATTGTCTCACCGTTGCCGATTAACATCACCAGCAGATAGCGTACGTGAGACGTCTCAGTATCTCGTAAATGTCGCTGGTGAAGCTCATTCACTTTTCAGTTGATGGCATTCTTCAAGTCAATATTGGGGTCTTTAGATATCATTGGCAGTATTTATCTCTTATATGAGCCTTCAGTTTTCTCTCGCTCCCTCTCTCAGAAGCTGGTTTCTTTTTAAAAAAATTTCTCCCTCTTTACCTTTCTCTGTCTTGAGTACCTCGCATATATATATATATATATATATATATATATATATATATATATATATATATATATATATATATATATATATATATAATTAGAGAGAGAGAGAGAGAGAGAGAGAGAGAGAGAGAGAGAGAGAGAGAGAGAGAGAGAGATGTGAGTGATCAGTATTCGGTTGAAATGTATACCATCATTCTTCATGTATTCCCAGACGCTTATCTCTCTCTCTCTCTCTCTCTCTCTCTCTCTCTCTCTCTCTCTCTCTCTCTCTCTCTCTCTCCAACCTTGTCTTCCCCTCTCGTCCTTTTGAGATATTTCGACGTTTATAGTCCTCTACCCTGATGGCTTATTAAATTGGGGCACCATTTTGGCACACGCCATTTGCGCTGGTCGTTGCGACTTCAATAAAAAGAAATGGACGTTGGATATGCGGGAAGAGTGCCATCCTCAGCCAAGGGAATGAGTACTATTTCTAGGTTCCTTTTCAGCACTTTTAGGTTCATTTCACTATGATTCATTTATTTATTTGTCCAAAAAGAAAATGAGTTGGTAAAAACTTAGGCTTCTTATTTTTTCATACTGGTCTGTTGATAGATTTAGTTAATCAAGTGTGTCTCCTTTAGCTTTATTTTATTTAATGTAAGGGTAAATCAGTTTCCATTGAAGTGAATAGAAACTCATCTTGTTTGTGTGTTATTTGAATTATGCAACGTTTTCCAACACGACTGAACTATGGCACTCTCACACAGGGGTCTTGGATTTAATCATCAGCTCTGACATTATCCTAAATCATTTTCTGTAAGAAACATTAATAGGACTTATGATTTGTTAACGGCCACACTAATAGGGGTTACAGATAAGTCTAGTGTTTCTAAGTATGTAAAACAATCATACAACAGTATATTTTCAATAAATAACAAAGTGTAAAGGTCATCTTTAGGTTGCAGAAGCAGTTGCACAATGTATCAGAGACTTCTAGGTCTCCAAATCCCTTCTCCAACCACATAGGACCAGGACCCGGAGGAGTCAAGTAAATAGCTCCTCAGGACTCATCAGTCGAAACTATGAGCCTCAGACCCGGCCGCCGCCCCCTGCCCCCCGCCCCCCGCCACCATAAATCCTTAGTTTACAGAAAAGCGGGTGCCTGGAAATGTCTCATTTCCGGTTTTCTGCAAGCGGTCTTTGATGACTTTGCTAGCATGAATGGTTCCCTTCCCCAGATGTTTAGGAGGCTCATTTGCACGTACTGGGTATTTCTGAGCATAGCCACCCAGGTATTAACTAGGTTCATTACTGCCCAAGTCCGTCAGTCGTTCGCTAGGTGAGAGTGATTGTGATTTCACACACACACACACAGGTGTATATATATATATATATATATATATATATATGTATTATATATACATGTATATATATACAAATATATACATATTTGTATATATGTATTGATTATAATCACTTTAACTCGTCAGTAGCTTGGAAATAAAGCTGAAACCGGTCAGGACCTACACTCAGTCTCATTTTTTCACGTGTGGTGATGTGTGATTATATATATATATATATATATATATATATATATATATATATATATATATATATATATATATATATATATATATATATATATATGTGTGTGTGTGTGTGTGTGTGTGTGTGTGTGTGTGTGTGCGTAAAATGAACGTGTATTTTTTGTGTTTGCATAAAAAGAGTGTAAACATGCATTGTGTTATGTGCAGTTACTATCTTTTTATTGTTATGGGTATAGGCATGTAAATCATTTCATATTTGCACAGATCTATAATGTTTGTAAGCCTTATATATACACGTACTTTACATAATATACATGTAAGAGTTCAGATGTGAATTGACCTACCCTCTCTAAAATCATAATATCAACACAAAAAAGTCTGCTTTTTTCTGCCTTTTTTTGAACCCTTTGTAATAAAAGTCATTCATGTAACCTTAAAGATGATGTAAAAAAGATTAGTATCTAGTTTTCTTGGAGAGAGCCAATTCGGCCCTATCTGTTGACTTTCAGATTCTGTTCTGCCACGTAAAGCAACTGTTCGAAATAAGACACCGATAGAAATGAAATCGTCGATAATGAAGGAGAAGACAGGTGGAATTGTTTGAGAACCATGTGACAGGTAAACAAGTGACGGAAGAGTGAGGCCTTTTAAAAGGTATGGGTATGAAGATTGTAGGTTTTTCTTCGGTGCTACTCGATGATTAATTTGTAGTATCTTTACCCTTACTGGCAGTACAAGTCTTTGTCCGTAACCTGCTGGATATGACTTAGGAAATGTTCTAACAAATCCTCGGTTTAGTTTACAAAATTATTTGAACTCTTTTAATTAGGTAAATTATTTAGATCTGAAATATAGTAAATCTCAGACGACGATTTCGCATTTCATTCAAGAAAACGACCAGAGAAAGATTGTGAGTGGGAGAAAGATCTCGAAGCATCTTAGCCAAAGTCTGACGATTTCCTCTGAAAGGTTTTACTGCAGAAAGGAATGTTAAATGACCTCAAAATATCTGGCTGGTATTTCTGGCCTGAGCCATTGGTAGGCTGTGATGAGGCAAAAGTCAATCCTCACAAGCTAGATTACACGTGTAAAGTAATAAAAAGCCCTCTATTCGGCCGCATCAGACTCCAGCGCTTGAGATGAATTGCTTTAGGAATCAGAAAGTTGCTTAGCAACTCTCCAGCAATTTGAAATAAGGCGAAAACTCTTTTGATGTCTGTAGCTTATTAAGCCTGAAGGTAAATTCAGGTACTTTGTTAAGGCAGCACGTTATTTTTTATTTTTGTAGTCATATATTCACACCATTTTGAAATCAATTTAGTTATTGAAAGTTGTCAAGTATACAGTAATTGTTTCGTTGGATATTGCAGTTTCTGTAGTTTACATGGAAAATCACTGGGTGGATGTGTATTCAGTTACTAGAGGTAATGATTTAGGCCAACAACTATGTTTAAAAATGTGTGAAGGTAAGAAAAAAGGGCTAGGGTTCGTCAAACATCATAACAGCCACATAGGTGTCGCATGACAATACTTGTGGAGGAAGTCTCAGTCAGCCGAAGACAGCGCAACAGAGTAACGGAGCGAAGCTTTATTCGTCAATTGCTTCACAAAGGACCTGCAATTGCTTGATGGATGTCAAGTGACTGTAGCCACGGTCGCCACTTACTCTCGATAAAAATCGATGCGCTCTCATACTTAACCTGCTGCTACACTCATATTGATTATCTTGATGCCTTTTCTGTGAAATCGAACACACAAACGATATTCCCTACTATTCATAGTGTTTATAACGAAAATTTTATGCATGTGATTATGATCACTTTACAATATGTATTTTTTCTTTTGTCTTTTTCCTTATCTCGCTTCCCCAGATTGAAGAAAATATTGTATGACGCAGGGGTTTTGTACTGGAAAGTTGATGTTCAGATTTTTCGGTTATCCGTAAGATTAATAGGGATGTGATTTCTTGAAACAGGAATTTAAAACGTCCTCCTTTGTACAGCGTTGTAAAGGAGGGTCGTGTTATCACGCTCAGGGTTCGAATAGCTTAATACGGGAGTCTCAGGATACTATGAAAATGTGTGCACTGTCATACTTAGGTAGTGTAGTTTTCATATCAGGACGATGCATATATTTAACTTGTCAAAATACCTAAAAGCATGTCGGGCTCAACGTTAAGGCAAAACACACGCACACACATAAATATATATAATATATAGATATATTGTACATAAATGGGACTGTAGTTTCCCCTCTACTCATAAACTTCTAATATACTTGTTAAACAATAGACAATTAATCCATAAACCTATTTCTCTCCCAAACCCTCCCTTCTCTCCCGTTATCAATATTTCTGTAGCCAGTCTTACATTCTCAAACATAATAGTATCAATACACCTTCCGTATGCAAGTGAAGCATTCTTCTTCTTGGTCATTCCTTTGGAACCACTACATATATAAATATACACATATACAGTATATATATGTATATATATATATATATATATATATATATATATATATATATATATTTATATTATATATATATATACACATACCTGCAGAAACCAAGCTAGTAGTTGTAAAAATACATGACATACGTGTGTATGTATACACACACACACGCTATATATATATATATATATATATATATATATATATATATATATATATATATATATATATATATATATATATATATATATATATATATATATATATATATATACATACACGCGCGCGTATATCATGTATTTTTACAGCTACTAGCTTGGTTCAAAATCTACAGGTATATATATATATATATATATATATATATATATATATATATATATATATATATATATATATATATATATATGTGTGTGTGTGTGTGTGTGTATTTATTTCAGGAATCTCCCCAGTGCCAGGTTAATTTTATCGCTCGGTCCGATCATTTACAGAGCGGGAAGAACATTAACAGCGCCATCACTGGGCTTCATAGAAAAAAGGAAGCGAGACAGAGAATGATAACCAATAAGCCGTAGGCGAAGAAAACGACCGTTTTGTCAGGCTTTATCGATGACTTCGTAAATGGACGAAGATACAAAACAGATTCCACAGAAGTAGCAATATTATCTCCAGAAGAAGATACAGAGAGAGAGAGAGAGAGAGAGAGAGAGAGAGAGAGAGAGAGAGAGAGAGAGAGAGAGAGAGAGAGAGAGAGATTTTTTCTTACCCTTCGTGATCACCTTCCATTCTCGAGTAGTACTTTCAATTTATTTTTTATGATCTCTGCTTTACCTGTGAAGTTTTTATTCAAATTGAATTTTTTCTCTTAGAGCCTTCATTATCCCTTGTAAGCCTATTAAAACCATTTGTTGCCATTAGACCTTCTTGTACAAGTGGTCACTCAGAAAATTGAAAAGTAGTTCTTTCACGCTTTATTCTTTTAGTTTTTATTTGTGTGTCCGCTGTCTTCATGTTTTTGTTTTTCTGTCTGTCTCTTCTGCTTCTGCCTGCTTGGGCCTCCTCGATCATCCTTGAAACTTGAGTCCTTCCCACTGGAACAGAGGTGTCCACAACACAGAATTAATGACGACGTCTAAAATGAGCCAATTTTTCACACTTAGACTTCTCCACTCCCTCTCTGGGACCGACTCTCGTTCTCTTTGCATCTTTGTCTTTCCTGACTGAATGTGAAGAATTGTATTGTGTGAGAGTTCCTCTCGCGAAGAATAAGAAAGCATCCTAGACCTTTTTGATTTTGTCAGACATTCACAAGTATAAGGGTTAAACCGGGAATTTACGAAATATCTTTTCATGCAGTTTCAGCACAAATATAAAAAAAAAAAATAATTGAGCATTGTTTTAGTTCTTTTACGAGTGAGGAATAAGAGAGTCATTGTAATACTTATGAATTCGTTTTAACTTTTAGTTTAATACTGGTAAACAGTGAATAGGAATAAAATTGTAATGCAGACGCTGTAATCCCTGCTCTCAGCATCCGAAAAGCCAAGCGGATGACAGTCTCCTGAAATCCAATCTCGATTTTGCCACTAACATTTTATTGGCCAGAGAGAGGAGCTCTCTTCTCTGAAGTGATTTTACGGACAAGTTCTCCAAAGTCTTGTTTTTCCCTTCCTTTTCATGGTTTTTATCTAATCATCTCACTCTGCAAACGCTGCTGACTTGGTTAATAACGTGAGACGGCTGTTTAATTTTATTGCTCTCAAAGACGGGAAAGTTTTGAAATGCCACTAAAGGCATTGTCATTCCGATCTTATTACGAAGGGAATGGCCGGCTTCCGTCGACGGCGATCAAAGAGAAGAACACTTAGAAGGGGTTAACCCTCTCAGAGTAGAGACCCCTTATTTTCTGAGCAGATACTTGTTGCTCCCGATCTGGCTCTTGTAAATCCGCTAAGGCTATGACTTGAGATAAATCTTTTGCAGGTTTTAGGTACTCCGGGATGCTGAGCCTTGGGGAATTAGGTCCTTTATCGGTTTTATTGGGGCTATTCGGCATCTCGATAGCTGTTTCAAGTTAAGCTTTATGGTGGAGGTTTTGGTGAATACAAATCGTTGGTTTTTTGTATTTGGCAGAGATTGAAAATACTTCTGTTTAAGAGATATGCAGATGGAGGAAGGATTAATGTAGTTATATACAAACTCCCATTATTCGAGAGCTTGTCTGATATGAAAACGATGAAAATTGTGACTTGTTAGGACTAAGCGTGCTGGACCCATAAAAGGTCTTGACTAAGTAGCATGCGGATATTTTTAGCACTTCTCTCTCTCTCTCTCAATACACGTACGTTTTATGTATGTTTATAAGATTTTGTGTGTGTATATATTGTATCAGGTGTTTTCCCGTGATACAAGATATAAAATATATATATATAATAAATGTATATATATATATATATATATATATATATATATATATATATATATATATATATATATATATATATATATATATATATATACATCATATTTTTAAGACGTTTTTATGATGAGGGCAAAACTTGTGCTATGACAGTTAAATATGAGAGTGGTTAAGTGTACAAGTGGTTCTCAGACAAGGATGATTTATGTCTTCTTTGTTATTTAGTACTTTGCCTCTTTTAGGATAAGAGAAGGAGCTGCGAATGAAAGTTAACTTGTACTTAAAGTGGAAGTCAGGAAGATTTTGACTTCTGTTGGCATCTGACAGTAAGCATAACGCAATGGTAGGGTGAGAATAGCCAGTCACAGACGCAAGATAGTTTTCACATTATCCTCCATGAACCGACACAGAAGACTTACTGTATCTGCCGATCTTCTCCCATCCACACACGCTGGACCTTTCCCCTCCATGTTCGAGTACTTTCTTGCTTTCAGTTGTTAAGGACTTATCGTTTCAGCACCTCTTCTACCCAGCAATTTTAAAATCTTCTCCAAGCTTTCATTCGAACACTCCTGAATTAAACACATATCATTTCCACAGGACCAAAGCATGACAGTACATAAATCCTAAATCCTTCTTTTTACCTATGTTAACATTTTTACCATTTGTTTACATTTCACCACATTTCTTACCCCTCCAGTCCTACTTGCGCCACATATACTACACCGGCAATTCATGTTATTAAATTCAAAACTTTTTCACTTATTCTGATTTAGTAACTTCAACTTCACTTCCATAAAGGAATCCCTTCATTCATTCACACCTTGGCTTCAGTAGTTAGGCCAATTCTACTCCAAATCTTTTGCGCACAATCTGCACACCTTTTCTGTGACTCGCCTCTTGTCTACCTTAGGTTTCGTTGGATCTCAAATTGTCATCAAGCTCAGTTGGTTCCTTTCTTTCGTCATCCATATTAACATTCATTGTTTCATTTTCCCCATCTTCCTCACCATCGTAACTTTACTTTTGGTCATATTTACCTTCATTTTAGTTTTCTGTAAAAGAAAACTGTTGTGATGGCTACGTGTCAGTTCGTCCGCACTTTTTCTGTCTGCACTTTTTCAGTCCGCCCTCAGATCATAAAAACTACTGAGGCTATAGGGCTGGAAATTGGTATGTTTATCATCATGGCAACGCTATTGGACAGGCCACCACCGGGCCGTGGTTGAAAGTTTCTTGGGCCGCTGCTCATACAGCATTATACGCTGTACGGAAAACGTCGGGGCATTTTTCACTTGTTTCTCTTCCAAATGCTTTCACTCTCCTTCACTAGTTTCTGAAGTGCTCTTTCTACCCCTTCAAAAGTAGTCCTCAAGTATGGAACTGACCGACGAATGTGGTTGCCCCTGGCTTGCTTAGGAGGAGGTGGCTCAGGCGAAAATCTCCTCACCCAAAAAGACTTGCAATCTTTTCCTGGGCACTTTCCTGCTTATCACAGGCCATCAGCTTTCATAGGGCAGCAGTTATCACCTACTGACACCACAGTAGCAGCCAGTTAAGCTCACTGAATTAAAAGTTAAGTATACCTTACTTTTACCAGACCACTGAGCTGATTAACAGCTCTCCTAGGGCTGGCCCGAAGGATTAGATTTATTTTGCGTGGCTAAGAACCAATTGGCTACTTAGCAACGGGACCTACAGCTTATTAACTTTTTTTTTTGTGGAATCCGAACCACATTATTGCGAGAAATGAATTTCTATCACCAGAAAAAAATTTCTCTAACTCTTCATCAGCTGGCCAGAGACTCGAACTCGGGCCTAGCGAGTGCTAGTCCACAGCCCTACCAACTCGCCCAACAAAGAGCTACTCACTGAATTGAAGAGTGTACACACACACATATATAAATATGTGTAGATATATTTATTTATCTAGCCATCTATCTATCTATCTATCTATCTATATATATATATATATATATATATATATATATATATATATATATATATATATATATATATATATATATGTACATACATGCTTTGGAATTTGCAGGTAACATTCACTTCACGAGATCTGTGTGAATTGACGGCCAACATTCAGTGAACTCTTATGTTCTCTATTCCCAGATTAATATATATATATATATATATATATATATATATATATATATATATATATATATGCGTGTGTGTGTAGTTGTATTAGCCGTAGTACCCTCTTAACTCTTTGTATATATGCATACGAACACACACACACACACACACACATATATATATATATAGTATATATATGCGGCGTGTAGTTGTATTAGCCGTAGTACCCTCTTAACTCTTTGTATATATGCATACGAACACACACACACACACACACACACACACACACACACACATATATATATATAGTATATATATGCGGCGTGTAGTTGTATTAGCCATAATACCCATGTAACTCTTCGAATTCTCCACACTTTTGGGATAGGCTTGTCGCTACAAAGCCTTAGATAGAAATGCAAGAATATGAAGTAATTTTTATGTTCGCAGCAGGAGATCAGGTCGGCAGCGTGACCTCGTTCAGATATTTTTGATGCGGGTCCGAATCCTGCTATGGACATCAGAATTGCTTCATTTTCTTGCATTTCGATCTAAGGCTTTGTAGAGACAAACCTATCCCAACAGTGCGAATAATTCGAGAAGGTAAGAGAACATTGTGGTTATTAAAACTACATACGTATCTGGTAGAAAGTGACCAGTATATGTATATATGTTATATATATATATATATATATATATATATATATATATATATATATATATATATATATACATATATACACACGCGCACACATAATTATATATATACATATATGTGTGTGGGTGTGTATAAATATATTATTTTTCTTTCAAGCTATCGAATTGACTTTTTATGGTTGCTTGTATTTATACATATATATTATTTACAACTCTACACACACACACACACACACACACATATATATATATATATATATATATATATATATATATATATATATATAATGTATATGTGTATGTATGTATTTATTACCACGACTATATTGACCTGTTCGAACTCCAGTTATATACTTACGGTAATCAGAAATACGAATCAAAACAAGAATTACACATCGAAAAGATTTTTCCAACTTCTACAGGGAAACAGACGTTTGAGAATCATCCTTAAGTTACCACAGTTATGATACCATCCCATGAATATAGGAATCGTTTATACATCCATCTGCACTTTTCCATCTTCTAAATTATGCTGCATGTTTGAGAGGTTCTTTTTATTTGATTTTACAATTTATTTGTTGCACTAATTTTTTTCCTGTAAACCAGGTTTTATGTAGGATTTTCCGTTTAAGAAAGAGCAATGAAGTACTCTTTTTATTATTAGTTTAGTATAGTTTCAACTCCTGAAATATTTCTGTCTGGCATGTGTGTGCTTACATGCGCTCACAAATCTTCATGAGAAAGAATGAGTAGTTATGCTTAACTTTTATTTTTATTTTTCTCATAGGTGAGTAAAATCGATGATGTGTTGTTATCAAGCAAAGGGTAATAAAATCAGGAAGTCAGGTAAGCTCACTGTGAGTTTCAGATAGACTTTTACCAAGTCGTCCCTCTTCCTGCGAAGATTCCTGTCGGTCGGTTGTAATCGTGGTCCAGAAATTTGACAAATATCCAAATTTTATTTGTTGAAAACTGAATAGTTTATGAGACGCGTTCACTTGGTGAAGATTTTTACAATTTGTATCGTGATGAACGAGTCTTTTGTACCTACGCTTCCCGCCTACAGCCAAGGTAACGTAGTTATTATTTATGCCACACCCTGGCATGGCAGCACGCAGATTCTCCTGGGGATGACGCCAGCTATTTGAAAATGAAGATGCCTGCACTTTTAGCTTAGTGTATAAACTGAAAACAGTGTGTGATGGTCTCGAGGGGTTCTGCCCTGGGAAACTTTGCCTGTCTTTGTTGCTTAGTACTCGACTGAAAAGTGTCGATAAATGATATTACTGTTTCATAAATAATATTTTAATATTATCGTATTTTCATTGTCTTTGTGACGTGACCTTGTTCTTTAACGCTTTCATTGTGATTTTTAGCCACTTTTATCTTTTCTACAAATAGTACAAATTCGAAGGAGTATCGTGGATCAACTCAATATTACTAAATAATACCTGAGATATGAAAATGAGAAGAATTTATGGAGCCTTACAAGGCAGAAGAACGGGTTTGAACACTTCATTTTTGTTCTAAAACAGAATATCTGATTTTGGTCCTGTAAGTGAAGACGCCATTGGAACCGATTCCAGGATAAGTTGCGAAAGACCACCGAAAAAAAAGGATGAAACCAGAGACTTAGAGCTGTTGATTTTACACAAGGTTTTGGCGAACTTTTTCAAAATTGTGATTATGAAAGTGTCGGATTATTGTACCCAAAGGATGGGAGTTTATAGAGGAAAGCTGAAAATGGCATGTATGACTAAATTGGGAAGTTGATAAGGAATGTGTCTACTGAAAAAGCCAACACAAATAGATAATAACACTTTTAGGATCAACCATGTAGGAAATTGCAGTTAGATTATCAAGAAAATAAATATTCTATTGAAAATGATGACCATTGATTCTGGAGAAAGTAGAAACAACAACTTTATACTATTAATAATGTTCCTGTATTACGGTAACCAATATATATATATATATATATATATATATATATATATATATATATATATATATATATATATATATATATATATATATATATATATATATATATGTATATATATATATATATATATATATATATATCAGCAAGTAAGGGAAGAAGACAATTCCATTGTCCAATATACCTTATTTGCCTGGCGTTTCAGGACAATCTCTGTCCCGTTCTCAAAGTGGTAAAATTGAAAATTAAAAGTTAAAACACTCAGGATTAAAAGAGTTTTAACACAATAATAATAATAAAAGTATAAAGAGAACAAAGCATATCTAGCAATAATCGAAGGCGAGACTGAGTGACACACGGGGTCTATTTGGTTCCAACGATAACTCACTAGAGATGGAGATGAGTTGACGTGGTCTGAGTATTTAACTAGGAATAGGGAACCAGCTGTCTAATGAAGAGTGACTCAAGTATCGACAATTGATGGTCATTTGGAGCCTTGCCAGTTATTTTAAACCCTTTTTATTCAAGGTTATATTTACACCTTTCGGCGTGATCTCGTACGCATAAGAATTCAAGGTTTGATAGTTTCACATCCTTCCGATAGCTGACGCCACCTTCGACAACCTACGAGTGGAGCTGGAGCCCGTTTACTTCCCCAGGTCACATCTGTGGCAGTTGAACAGATAAGTGATTCCAGAGGTCATTCAAAGATTAAGTTTTTCTTTATACCTAAGTAAAGACCCAGTAGCCATTGGGTTACCGGGTATTAATTCAAGCTCAATGGCTTGAATTGTTAACCGTGTTTCGTAAAACCTGATAAGAGTGTTTTAAATTTTGGGTGGAAAATATTATGTAAATATTTATAAAGTTGTTTATAAAAAACCTTTGATGAAGAATAATTGTTCACAAAATGCTGATGGAGGTGTAAAATTTCTTGGTGGAAACTATTCTAGTCAGATGTTAAGGCAAAGACCTTATGGAAGAGGGTAGATAAAGAGTTTGATTTAAAAGTAAATAAAAAACTACTATAAAAATTCGCAAAGACGCTATTCCAATAAGACCTATACGTACCTCATTTGATACGCCTAATTGTAAGTTGCCTACGTTTTTAGTCCCACTTATTCATTCTGGGGTGAATAATATCTCTACTTAGTGGCAAATGGTTATAGGGACGAAGATTAGGTATCAGAGGGAACCAAAGGACTTGACGGTGCAAACAAGAATGATTTTCACCTCCCACTCTTTCTCTGTCTCTCTCCTTGCAAGATTGGAGTGCGTGTTAGAGCCCAGTTCAGTGGAACACGAAGAAATGCCTGTTTCCCTACCACAATTGGAGGTACCGCTTGCAACCTCCCTTCCTATTTTTCAAGTCTAAACCAACATCTTCTCTGTTCGCGCTCTCCGTCTTCTTTCTTCGGAACTGAGGAAAGAGTAGAAAATGTTTATTCGAATCTACTGTTTGAACCTTGTTGTTTATTGCCCAGGTGACTTTATGCTGGGGTATTTAATTTCTTTTGGAGGGGAGATTTACAAGTTTCCGTGTTTCGTGTGTTAGTAGATGTGTGTCATTTTGAAAACAGGAATGGATTATATATAGAATAAGTGAAGATAACAATACGGTCTAGAATTACCGTTTTTTTTTTGTTTTTTTGTTTTTAACAGATCTCACCAAGCTATAGTACGGTATAATTTTGTCTCTCGTTACTGCATACTATAACCAATTCAGCCTAGATGAAATGCTGTTCTAATTATTCATTCATAGTAATGAGTGATGAGATTACCGTTTTAAGCAACGATTGATAATTTATTTTTTCATTACACTTAGAAAAGATTTTTTGAAGATAAAAATCAGATACACGGGAGTTATTCAATGTATAGAGACATATATTCATTGATTATTGATAGTTACCTCACCGCCACCAGGGAAAGCAAATCTTTGGACAGAATAGAGCCTGCCGGATGCATAGGCTGAACGGGGGCCAATGGAAGGAACACCATTGCACGTGTTTGGAAGGCGACAAAATCGAGTGTGGCAGTCTAGAAGTTTTCGACCACCAGAGGCCACCTATTTTTCCTTTCAGCTCTTGCAGCACAATTCTGATTTCGTCTGCTGTGCCGCTGCCCAAGATTGGATTAAAGAAGTACAAAAAATAAGCATGTAGGGAACTAGTAACTAAAAGCCTCATTGTCCAGAAAGGTGATTTTGATTAGGTTGTCATGATTAAACTCATCCTGGTCGTGTCCTTGAGCCTTGCATTTTTTTCCCCCTGGGCTGAGACTAATTGCAGAAAATATAGGTTTCGATTCTTGGTTCCGAAAATCTTTGGCTATGGTTATGAAGTCTTATTCTTCATCTTGAATTTGTAATATGCCGGAAGTTCGTTTGAAGTTAGGTGTTTTTTAACATACAAGAATGTTCCTAAAGTCCGCAATTCGATCCCTTACTACATTATAAAAACTAACAGTTTGCAACAAGCAGCGGCACCAAGGAAACCCAGAAATGTAAATGTTTTGGAATATAATTACGAGCGTTGCAAAACTCAGTTGAGTAGTCAGTTTAAAAACCTGTAGCCTTCTTGAAAAATAATATTTGGGAATTTCTCAGTGGAAACTTTATATGGTGATCTCTATTCTAAATATGAAGAAAATGCTCATAGATCATGAGAAAAAACCAAGTGATTCTTAGCATTAGTAACTGTCTCTCTCGCTTTTGCAACATCTCTTTATACGTTGACATACTTATTCGTAAACATATAATATATATATATATATATATATATATATATATATATATATATATATATATATTATATATATATATATATATATATATATATATATATATATATATATATATAATATATATATATATATATATATATATATATATATATATATATATATATATATATATATATATATATATATATATATGTATATATATATATATATATATGTGTGTGTGTGTGTGTGTGTGTGTGTGTGTAATTTTCGAAAACGCAATGATTTGGTTCTTTATGTTTTTAAGAATTGAAATGAGTAAAAATACTATGTACAGAGGTAAATTTATATCCTTTAACAGTTCAAGAAACGCCTAGGTTTCTCGTCATGGAAGAATTGGTGTTTGGTTATATTTTTCATATATGAAGTGGATTCTTTATTTTCTCCTTGTTTGCATAAAGCAACGTCTATGGGCATAATCAGACGTTTCTATGTAAGAAAAAGCGGACACGTCGACCGCGGTTCAATTTGCATTTGTACGTCGCCGTAAAATTCCCAGAATTCTTCTTGAGTCAGAGGTCACAGAGACGAAAGACCCCTTTTAGAGCAAAAATTCTTGAGCGAATGAGAGGGAACCATACGGAATTAAATGAAGATTTCGATGCTTTTCATTACGTCTACTTTGAGGGTGATAGCAAAAGCTTGCTCACTGATTACTAAAGCTTTTTCAAAGGTTGTTGGGACTCCTTGTCTGACTCCTCCATTTTGTAAAGAAATCACGTATTTAAATGAATTTTTCGTGACTAAGATTCATTATTTTTTGTTTACTTTAAGTTACTGTTTTCAAGGAATTAACTTTGCAATTTTACATGCTAGCCTGAAATCCAAATTTCGAGGAATATTTTTCCCTTAAATATATGAAAATGTTTGAAATCCGGTTATGAACTTTATCCAGTGTTGAGAAAGCACGTATTTTTATCCTTGAATGCCTAATTTGGTAATCATCAGATAAACAGATTCAGATATATTTTCTTGTATTCCTGGACCTTAGCTTGAAGCTAAAAAAAAAATATGAAATTCCTAAATAGTGAATAAATACCCAAGAAATTTATTAATCATTGCATATGAAAGTACTACGTTATGTGACATATGTAAGTCTTTCAGGCAAAATTGGCCGATTTTCCTTGTGATTCAAGGTACAGCGTGTTGCTCTTGTTACGTTATAAACACTGGTACAAGAAAGGGAAATTAGTTTGAGTCCAAAAGTTCTTCATGATATTGGCTAGATATCCTTGGCCAAGCACGTGTTCTTGAAATCATTTCTGCTCCCAATATCGACCTTGAAAATCATCTATATTATGTCATGGTACAGTACAGTACATATTTTAGGGAGGTAATTCTCTTATATATAAGCTGTCAGTTTATTATATATAAGCTGCGAAACTGACTTCCGTTGATTCTAGTTAAAAAACCAATCTTACCTGAACTATTGCTTTGATCAAATATGAAAATTGTCATAGATCATAGTTTAGGGTGTGGGCATATTCACAAACGCACATACCCGCACATACCTGAAAGGCCTTCAGAGTGATTATGGAAACAGTAATACTTATTATGACTTATTATGCAGTTTTAATAACACTTCTCACGGTATTAATAATGAATTAAGATAAATATACTTGAGTACTTGAAACAAGAAATTGGCGATTTCATTCACAAGAAATAAAAATGTTTCTAATTACAGCTTAACAATGGAATTAGAGTTAGGCATAAACCTACAGGTATGAAAACTTCAAGGTTTTCATTAAGCCTATCAAACGACTCAATCCTGACTTGCAGAATGGGCTACATAGGTCATAGGGAAGGTCGGATTTTTTATTCAACCTCACCTTGCTCTATCTCTCTCTTTCTCTCTCTCTCCGATTTTGAAATAATTACTATTTATTTTGTTATTTGAATGAAACTGAGCCCAATGATACAACCCAGATGTGAATTGGTTGATGTGGAAAAAAAATGATATCCAAATAAATTTTTTTATTTGGTATTTATTACAGCTTTTCATATGCTTTGCCGTATCTGCCTAATTACCTATATTTGCATTTGATGCCATAATGAAGTTGTTGAGTAAAAAGGTATGAAGTTAAAAAGAATTCAGTGTGCCTCATTACATCTGCAGTAGTATTTAGTATGGGATATCATTGTCAAGATTTGAATAAAGAGGTATTTATTTTTAAATGATTATAAAGGACAAAGATAAGGCCCGTCGACTCTAACGCGAATCATAGAGAAATATATTCATTTATCCAGCACTGTAGCACTACATGTGCACAGCTGTTTACATTACAGTACAGCAGAACGCTGGGAATTTTTTTTTTTTAGTGGTACAATAATCTCTCTCTCTCTCTCTCTCTCTCTCTCTCTCTCTCTCTCTCTCTCTCTCTCTCTGGTACAGCCATTTAGCTTTTGCTCAGTGATTATCGGCGAACACATCCCGCCGTTGGTAATTGCTGCTCAAAAATATTATCCTCATAAGTAACGTTAGTGTATCTAACACTTTTGCTTATTCTATTCCACGAGAATGTTGATGTCCTTTGAAATTTATAAGGAGTATTTTAAACCTCCACTATAGAAAGAGATGTAGTGGGTTCTGTAGTTGTGCTAAAGATATTGATCTGTTTAAAAGCTTTTCAGCTACAATATTGTGAATTATCAGAATTTCGTATATTTGAACATCATTATTATTATTCAAAAGATGAACCCTACTCACTTGGAACAAGCCCACACGGGCTATTGATTTGAAGTGCAAGCTTCCAAAGAATATTGTGTTCATTAGTAATGAGTAACAGGTGGTAAAAGGAAATACCGCAAGAAGAGATCACTATTTAAAAAAAGGAAAAAAAATTAAATTAATCAATAAATAGGTAAAATGTAAGTAAATGATTAAAATGCAAGGAGCATTGCATTAGGGTAATAATGTATTGCATCTTCCCTTGAACTTTTTAAGTTCCAGTTGCATGATACCCTCAGAAAGACTTTTCCACAGTCCAACTATGTGAGGAATAAAGGACCTCTGGAACCTAGAAGTACGACAGCGAGGCACATTTACTGCATATTGGTGTTGCTGTTCAGCAAATCTGGTTGCTCTCGGCAGGTAAAGGGGATCAGGGATCGGTCGTGAATGGTCAAGATCTCTGTTAAATGACAACTTATGAAAAATTAACAAACAAGAGACCATCCATCGATGGTCCAAGTATTAAGAAACAGAAACCCACCTCCACGAACCACTCTGTCTAAAAGAGATAAATCTCTGGCAGAAGCAGACATCCACACCGGAGAACAGTATTCTAGTAAAGGAAGCACAAACGATTAAAACAGGTTGCAGTGATCTATTACTGTTATAAATAAATGTATGAGGCCTTACGCACAATACATAACTTTAGTCCGGCAGTTGCTGACACTTTCATAAGATGTTTCTCAATGGTAAGATGCGAGTCCAAAGTTACACCTAGAGTAGTTAAACACTTCAGAATCATTTAGCAGAGTCCCATCCACCTGAAGGGGAGGATGGGGTGGAAAATCTGTACGAGATCTGCTTATCAGTAGTGTTTTCTTTTTACTTGTACATCATCATACCGCAGCTGCATATAGTCGATAACTTCGACGCACTGACTGAAAAAAATTGTATTCTTTTTAAATATTGCAGTATTTATTCCTAAGAAGATTGTTTCTGATTTTTTCGATAAATAATACCCACTACTATATAGGCCTAGGGAATCAGGCTCCGGCTGGACAGGTCAAAACTTCACATAGCATTTTATTGAAAGTCCCTCATCCCCCGAATCCAGGGCTGCTCACATAATGTCATCGGCTGTGCAATAGGGGTGAAATGTAAATGATTGGTGATTTTGGAAATATACTTCTTGTAACGTTGCTGGTTGCCACGTTTTTGCCGTCATTGTGTTTTAAGTTTAGGAAATCAGTATAAATTTGTTATTAAACAACCGTGCAGGCAAATGGCGTATGACCGAAATTATAAAACTTGGATAGTTTTCTTATCAGTTTTAATTCCGCTGTTGGTGTGTCTTGTTATACGGCCGAATAAACATCGTCACTCTCCGCTATTTAGACTGAGAGGATAATAAGACCCGCAGTCTCCCTGGGCACACAAAACCATATTCTGGCGGATTTTACACCAGTCTTAACCTCGGAATCCCAGACGACTGCTAGATGAGATTTCTATCTAGAGCCATCTAGGCCAGTCTTTGCATGGAAACTGTTTAAAAAAGTAATCCTGATGATTTTTCGTTTTGAATAATTTTACACTTTATTGGTTATATTCGTGGGCACCATTTAACAATTCTTCAAACGGAAAACTGACTTACTGGAGCTAAATATTTATAACCATGATTAAATGTTAGCATTCACATCTTACAGCATCCTTGAACAGCTTGTATTCTATCTGTTTTTGTTTATCTAGCTATCTGTTTGTCTATTTATAAGAATATATGTTCCGTATGTCTGTTTATATATATATATATATATATATATATATATATATATATATATATATATATATATATATATATATATATATATATATATATATGTTCATGTGAGTGTGTTTTTATATTCCTTAATTTGGTCAGAATTGTCAAAAACTGTTTTTGTGTAAATTATACGTTATTCTTCAAGTGACATCTCTCGCGAGCCTTCCCATATCTATTATCTTTACTCATTATTTCTATTTCACTTTAACGGTTGTTCCCCTTTTCTCTTATTGATTTTGTTTCCCTAACTTCGGCAATCAAGTTGGTATTATTCTCAGTCTACTGTTTTCCCTGCAGTTTCATGTATGGTTCGCTTTCCATCTATCTCTGTCTCATCTTTACAATTAGTTATTAACCAATTTATTTTTCTTCCATATTCAGAACTCTCAGACCGTCCTACCTACAGTAGGAACTATATTTTTTTTTGTTCCCGTTAAGTGTTGCACTCCATTGCTAAAATACCTGGTGGAGAAAAGCAGAATTTGTGTAAGAAATTGTATTAGAATATTGGCAGGTTTACATGGACAAAGCTAAATTTTCCTGCTACGTTTTCATTTCACGTCAACCGTTCCCGATGTTTTGAATCCGGCCTAACGTTATCACAGTGTGTCCGTTTTCTCCTCACAACCAGGTATTTCGTTTACATTCCTTGTGGACGCTTTCAGCAGTTTGCTTTTGTCAAGTATTTTAGTTCATATTTCACACTCAGCTTTCATCTTCACTGTCTTTTGTTGCTTGTGGTCTGTCCTTCAAATTAAGGTTCAGTGATCACAAAAATTTTAAGCAGTATATAATCTTTCTTGGATTAATCTGACATTTTGCTGTAGCCAGCCATGAATTCTGTATTCTTTCTTTCGCGTGATTTTTAGCTGTTATAGCAAAGTCGGCAAACAATTCGACCAAAGAATGATGGGAAGGCCAACAGCGATCTGTAAATAGTGGTTCGTGTTGGATTTCTTCACATCATACCCCAGTATTTAAGTTTAGTTGTTTATTAGTGTACTGTAAGATTTATCCTACGAGAAATTGTCTGTTAGTGCCGTCAGTGCACCTCACGGGGTGCGCTGTAGGTATTACTAAAATTTCTTTGCGGCGTCCCTTCGGCCCCTAGCTCCAACCTCTTTCATATTATCTTTCTTCATCTTGCTATGCACCCTCTCCCAACAGTTATTTCAAAGTGCAACTGCTTTGAGGTTTTCTTCCTGTTTCACCTTTCAAACCTACCCACTCTCAATTTCCTTTCCGGTGCTAATGACCTCTTATGTCCCAGTGCTTGGCCTTTGGCCTAAAGTCTATATTCCATTTCAATTTGATTCAAGAGAAGTAAAGACTCAACGTTCGTTAACAGTTGATTTAGTAAGGTCACATTATACCTTAGAAGTTTATCAGTGGTGTATAAGTGACAGGAACTAGAGAAACTGCTGAGGAGGCTGCTCACTCGTCGTGCTCAGGCATTAGTTCCAACTGCGGTCTTCGAAGTGTGTGTGTATGTGTGCTATGTGATGGCCAGGAATGCCGACAGTGGCGGATGCGTGCCATCTGAAGCCAGTTGTGTGAGCGGAGTGAAAGAACGGGACTGTTAGCAGCCCCCCCCACCCCCTGCACTTTTTAGTCATGCTTTATAAGATTTGATTGGTGGTTTTTGGACAGCTGGTGGTTTCCTTATAGATAATGTTCTTGAACCTTTAGTCGGTGTCATAGCCTTGCAAAGTCTTGGCTTTTAATTCCCGTGACTGGGTATTTATTTTCCAGGTTTTATTCATTCATAAAAATTTTTTTTCTTTGTGTCTTTAGTTATCATTAGATTAACAATAAATGGTTATTATTAATATTTCTTTATTTATATTTAGCTGTGATTACAGTGATTTAATTGCCATTGTCATTTTATTTATTTGCATGAACAAAATGTAACGTAACCTGTTGATTATTGTTTCGTATTTAAATTCTTATAATTTTCTTGGTCTTCTTTTAATTTTTTCACACGTGGACATAGTATGTAGAAACATGATATGCAAGCCAAGAGAATTTATGCTAATAATAATAATAATAATAATAATAATAATAATAATAATAATAATAATATTCATATAATTACTTGTATTCTAATTAAGAAAGAAGTCACTAAACTACTCTTCTGTCATCAGCCTAAGATCTAGTCCAAGTATGTGATACATTAGCACCACGAAAAATCTAGTCTTTGAAAGCGAGGTTCTCAGGAGGTCAGTGGAGCCTCTGGAAGCACGATGATATCATAAATATTCAAACCTTCTAATTTGCATGGGACCTCACCTTCGTGGGCAGTGGCATGTAAACTTAGGGGGAGGCGTAAGAACTGAACACACACACACACACACACACACACACACACACACAGAGAGAGAGAGAGAGAGAGAGAGAGAGAGAGAGAGAGAGAGAGGGGTGGTTGAGGATTCTACATGAGATGTATAACTGAAGGGCATCTTAGAGGAATGTTATAGCCAGAATTAAGAAAATGTGTTGATTTAACACGTGACCATAGACTACTATAATAGCGTAGTGGCGTACAATATTTTATGAATGTATGGATATTCTTAATAAAAGTGCATAGTCGTCATCATGAAGAAGGTATCCAGTTGAAGAAGATTGTCGTTTTATCAGCACTACTTATTTACAATTCGGGAATCTAGCCAGCAGCTGGCTACGTTCTGCACGACTGGAACTGGTGAATGGAACGCAGATACTAGGCGCCCATTTGTGAAATTATTTTCTTATCATTTAAGTAAACATCGGCATTTACTGTCCTTTCTCTTATTCCTCACATCACTCCATCCATGGAAATGTTAAGCAGCCATAAAGACATGGTGAACCCTGGTCTCAGACCCATTATTCCTCCAAACCGGTCACTCTCCTGTCCTCTTACTTTATTTAGCATACTCTTGGTTCCCATCATCAATTTTCAGAGCAGCTGCTTCCTCAGTTTTCGGTAATCTGTCGAGGAGGGAACTAAGCTTTTATTAAAATATATATATAGACGAGAAAGTGGTCGGTATTGCAGCATAATGCATGCGAGACCACGAGGCGTTGTCTTCATGAATGGCTGTTTAAAAGTCTGTGAAGGGAGTGGCTTGAGGATTCAGAGAAAGGACGGTAAATGCAGGTGCAAACTTGTTGGATGAGAAGACAAGTCAAAATGGAAGTTTAGTGACTGAAGTGTACAGATAATCTGTATTGATTGGGAATAGATAAGGAAATTCGCAGATGTTAGTATGGATGGTGGAAAAATGATAGTTGTTGATTCTTATATAGGCATTTGGGGGTAAATATAATTGATGATGGTAAGATTAAAGATTGGGGTCAGAGGGCATGAAAGCATCAGGGTGAGTGCAAAGGATTTAGAAATTTGGAAGAGACATTCAGAGTCTCTGGAATTCAAGGCTGGAGTACGTGAAGGGATTGGTGAGCAGACTCTCCATTGTGGAAGTGTGGTTGCTGAATGTGAGTGAAAGTGGAAAGGATGAAGCTGATGAGGTAAATTGTTTGCGTATTATATACAGCATAAAAAGAAAAAGAAGGTTGAAAAATGTAGAGAAACAGAAAATATACAAAAGGTTATTCTAACAAAGCATGGATCGTAATGCTTTGAGATGATTTGATCGATATAGGTAAAATGACAAATGAATGGCAGGTGAAAGTATGTATAACCGGAAAGTCTGCGTGAAGGAAGCGTTAAAGACTTAGAAAGTGATATATACTGTAGAAGGGCGAAAGAGGTAGTATAAAGAAAGGGCCTTAGACTCCAGAAAGTGGTGGGGTGAGTGCAAGATAGAGGTGAATGGTGTAATGTATATACAGGGGCTCGATACATTGCCGCGATTGAATAGTTAAATTATGATTGTGGCAGTGATTTCTGTTATACATATTCTTTTATATATACATGTGTATATATATATATATGTATATATATATATATATATATATATATATATATATATATATATATATATATATATATATATATATATACACACATTCACACTGATGGTCCTTGACTTATGTGAGGTTCATTTACATGAATTAAAAACACACCGAACATTATCCGGTGAAAAATCCAGTTTTAGTTTCAGAATTGCGAATCTGAATCACCTATTTGCCGAGCACTGCACGAATGTCATGCAAAGAAGTGTTTTGAAGACTGATGTAAGACAATCGGAAGTATTATCATACCTCCAATTCAGAATTTAGTCACAAATACCTGTTATCATCAAATAGAGAGAGAGAGAGAGAGAGAGAGAGAGAGAGAGAGAGAGAGAGAGAGAGAGAGAGAGAGAGAGAAAGAGAAAGAGAAAGAGAGAGAGGGAGAGAGAGAGAATTTATATCTGCATTCATTAATATTCTCTTCACATACACATGTATATATGTGTTTATTTATACATGTACATACATACATACATACATACATACATACATACATACATGCATGCATGCATGCATGCGTGCGTGCGTGCATGCATGCATGCATGCATACATACATACATACATACATACATACATACATACATACATATATATATATATATATATATATATATATATATATATATATATATATTTACATATACACACACGTATGTACCTCTATATGCACACAAACACACCTATATATAAAATATATTATGTATACATATAAATGCATATGTATATATACATATATATATAAAATATATATACTGTATATATATTATATATATATGTGTGTGTGTATGTGTGCGTGCGTGTGTCTGTATGGGTTTGTGTGTGTGTGTGTTTGTGTGTGTTTACGTAAATGTACTTACAGTATATACTTATCGCATAATTTCCTTTTCCTTATCCGTAACATGAGAAAACTTCACAACTAGAACAAATGGAATTCGTAAATTCCAGCATTATGGTACCCTGAATTTGATGCTCAGGGAAGCCTGGTACTCCGTTCTATAAGATTGTGTATATCTTTGAACGTCTGTCAACTGTCTGCGTACACCAACTGAGCCCTTGATAAAAGTGAACTTTGAATATGGCCACTTAGAGCTGGTCAGAAGACATGTTCCGTACCTTTTTCTTTGTCTGTCTGTCTGTCTGTCTGTCTGTCTGTCTGTCTCTCTCTCTCTCTCTCTCTCTCTCTCTCTCTCTCTCTCTCTCTCTATATATATATATATATATATATATATATATATTTATATATATATATGTATATATATACACGCTATCTATCTATCTACCTATACATTATAAATATATATATATATATATATATATATATATATATATATATATATATATATAATATATATATATATATATATATATATATATATATATATATATATATATATATATATATATATATATATATATATAATGTGTGTATACACACATACACACACACACACATATATATATATATATATATATATATATATATATATATATATATATATATATACTCGTATATGTATTTATATATATGTATGTATATGTATATACATCGATGTCTTTTCCTTATTTCACCAGGATTACTTGTGTAAAGTGAAATTTCTATCTCTGACGTGTTCTGTTCTCGTGTAGAGTGGAATGAATGGAACAGATGGTTACCCAAGAAATGATATTCTCTATCACTGATAGAAAAGGCGAGCAGCGCTCTTAATTAACGTCGGTGCAGATGATAAAGAACCTCCGAAAAGTATTTGCTTTGCTTTGGAAGCCCTTCCCCCTTAAAGAAGGAATGGTCTCTCTTGAAATTGGATTCTCCTTGTATATTAGCCTCAAGGGCATACAGACTTGTAAATTACGTATTTCTTAGACATGTCTCTTAAAAGCCTTTTTGAAGTTAAGACTGAAAAACGCTGTTTATTTGCTTATTCAGTGGTTTCATAAGTCATTAGAGGGACAATAGATACGAGGAAACCGTAAATGTCACAGAAACAGCAAAAGGAGTCAAGAGAGAAAAAATGGATCTCGCTTCTAAACAAGCATAAAATGCGCCGAAGTTTCTTCGGCGCAGTCCAGTTTTCTCTACAGCTGCGGCCCATGAAACTCAGCCAGAGTCCGGTGGTGGCCTCAGCCACGGCCCATGAAATTCTTAGCTGCGGTCCATGAAACTCAGCCACGGTAAGTTGGTGGCCTGTGTTGTTGGTACCTATGGCGGTGCCAGAAGTACGATTATGGCAAACTTTAACCTTAAATAAAATAAAAAGTATTGAGGCTAGAGGGTTGCAATTTTATATGTTTGATGATTGTAAGGTGAATGATCAACATACCAATTTGCAGCCCTCTAACCTCAGTAGTTTTTAAGATCTGAGGGCGGACAGGAAAAGTGCGGACGGACAGACAAAGCCGTCACAATAGTTTTCTTTTGCAGAAAACTAAAAGTGGATGATATCTACCATGTTTCCTTTAAGAACGGTATGCCGGTAACCTACCCAGCGAGCAGTGGAACAGCATGGGAGTTTATCTAGTGGAGGTGTCAAGAAAATATTAGGAAAGAAATGAGTTAAGAAGTTTCCCAAGTACATAGGCTTCTTTCACTTTTCCTTCAAGAAAAAAGAAGTGAAATAAAACTCGAGATATACTGTACATTATATATAAATTCTCCTCAGTTTTTCTGAAGTGTTTTATGCACAAAACGGGCAGGTAGACGCATTTTTTGAAAGTCATTCGCGTCTCAGGCTATCTTCTGCCCAGAGCCATGTCAGGACCCCTTGACTGGTCAACCCTTAACGCCCTTCTGCCGAATTTATCACTTACTTTAAATTCACTCGTGCTGTATTTTAGATCCTTTAACGAAAAGAGAGAGAGAGAGAGAGAGAGAGAGAGAGAGAGAGAGAGAGAGAGAGAAAGAGAGAGAGAGAGAGAGAGAGAGCATGTTAGTCGTAGAGGCTAGAAGAGAGAAATAGGATAAATGTAGGTTTTATATATATATATATATATACATATATATATATATATATATATATATATATATATATATATATATATATATATATATATATATATATATATATATATATATATAATGAGAGAGAGAGAGAGAGAGAGAGAGAGAGAGAGAGAGAGAGAGAGAGAGAGAGAGATGATACAATGTTTTTGAGTAAAACCACCGTTATAAATGACGACAGAGAGAGTGAGAGTGAAATGAGTTAAAAGAAATAGACTTTGAATGCGGAGAGCGGAAAAGAATGAAAATATAAAGGACGAACGAGAGAGAGAGAGAGAATATACAATAAAGGAATCAGGATGAATGTGAGCAATATGGTCAGTTAGCACCTAGTTGGAATTTATAACGAGATACATTGCGTACAAGGCAAACTACAGCTGCCATTTTGGTCATGTTTCACTAGCCCTTTTTCTTTATATTTTCTGATTTCCAAGCCTTTCGTAGTTAGGGCGAGGAATTTCTTGTGAAACGATATTTGGCAATCTGTTCCTTTTTTGATTTGTGAATTTCCTACATTTGTTGCTCGTTTGTATTCTAGCCTTTCCTAGGCATCGTCAACAGCGTCGGCTCCGCTTCCAGACTAACTGATTTTGGACAACATCATGATGTTTTTTTCATTGGTTTAGTTCAGAAGTCACAGTGTACACTGCAGCAAGATAAGGTCAGCGTTAAAATGTCTCTTTTCAACGTTAATGTGAGTTATGATATTATCATAGCGTTCTCTGTAGTACGTATCTGCATTCTGTTTTCTTCGGCCAGGAGCCAAGGGAAATAGTTCTCAGTGCATAATAAAATGAACTTGTAGATGTGGAAATTTCGATGTGTAACTATTTTTTAAAGGAAATCTTAAAAAAGATACTAATTTCGTATAACGAATGAAATATCTCAATGAGTAGATGACCACGAATGTCATTCTTCTCAACTGGGATTGGGCAGGGTTCTGCATTTATAGATATAGATATAGTTATTTCATATAAATGAAAGGTCTTTGTGTTTACAATGAGAGAACATTGATTTTAAATCGGTTCCTGCATGGTAGAGCCTGGTCAGAGAGGTCAAAATGGAAAGGTTTCATTACTTTCCATGGTGGCGAGCACGATAGCCTGTTTCATTCCATCTGTCCGTCCACTCACCAACGCAGGTTTCAGGTAGATGTGGCAGTACTCATAGCTAGCATTTCTTCAGTTATACATCTGAATGCTTACATATACTATACAAAGAACCCTCACACCTTCCTATATAGGCCCTAAACGTGCCAATTTATATCAATACTATACAATGCAAGCACATGAAAGATGAGCTTGTATCAAATTCTTGCATGTGAATGACATGAGTAAGGTGATATTCGGAATAGCACGAATTATTGTTGTCTGTGAATCTGTCTGGGGAAGGCGAAAGGAGCAGCCGTCTCATCATTGGTTGGAGGGCGGGAAATTTCAGCTAATGCATGGCAATGGTACTGCGGTTTTCTTTTGGGAATACATTGCATATTTATATAATATTTTTCTTGGACATTCAGATCATTATAACAGCTCAGTGATTGGGCAATTTTAGGAGTATTTTACCAAATAATTTACCGAGCAAAAGTTTGAAATCTCATTGAGTTCCCGTCATCCTTTGTGGGTTGATGACACATGTAAGGCATAAAAGGTTAGCCTAGACGTTTTTTAAAATCAGGGCATTAGAATCATAACTAGACAGAATGAACAAATAAAGTTTACAGTAAGAAAGCAATTTTGACTAATGTGAAATGAAATTATGCTTAAAAGGCCAGTGAAATCAAATATCTGACGCATAGGCCTAGCGTTCGCTTGCCGGTGCTTCGTGTTCTGGAGGCCAACATCAATAAAGGTTATTTTACCAGTTTGACTATACCAGTTCGTTTGTGTTTAATCGGAGTAGAGTGTTTTATACAAGCTCGCCTTTCGTGTACTTGCATTGTTATATTATCGATGCAAATCAGCATACTTGTGATTTGTATAAGTGTATGAGGGTTCTTTGTATATATAAACATTCAAATATGTTGCTGAAGAAATATTTTGATACTTATCACAATAAAGCAGCGATATCGGAAATGTTGAATGCCAGCCAATCAAGAGCTGCACATGCGCATGTGCCACATCTTTACCCTTGGGTGGACAGATGAAATGAAACCTACTGTAGGTGACTTTGGCACCTTCGATTAACATCGTCACGGTGTGGTGTCATTCATATTCTTTTCTAATTTATTTGGTGATTGACATCCCACCTTGTGGAACTTAGAAATCAACTCAGAAACGAGGAGGAATTCGTAGAAGGATGAAAATCCTTAGCGAAAGATTGAAAGTATGTAATTATTATTATTGTGTAATATATATTTATACTAAATTTCTCAGTTACCTAGTTTTCATGATTATGCTTTTTCATAGAGCTTTGCAAACTGCGCTGACAGATTAAATACGCGTGCATTTCATAGAACTTGAGCTTTAGGAAATTTGCATGCTCTCTCATTGACGAGAAATAAGCTTCAGCTTGGATGTACGCTGTCTCGGGTACTCTCGTCTAAGAAGAAGTTGCAGGAATTCTAAAGAGCAAGCTCAGTGAATACCATATAGGATAGTTCACAAAAAAGGCTAGTTCAGATTGTTATTAAATTTAGGTAAGTTGCATCCCTTGATTATGTCCACTGCAATCTTCGGCCAGCTACTTTTCTTTTAATGCAGATATTTTAGCAAACTTCAGCTTCATAGAGGAACTTCAGCAGGATTTGCTCTGTATTTGACAGGATGTTTATACTATGTGCATATAGTATTTATACACGAATGGTGGTTCTTTATTCGATTACATAATCCCCTGAGCCCCATCAGCGCTTATAGGTGGAAACCATTAAGTCAGGTTTAATATACGAGTGTGGGGAAAGGGAGGATGGAAGGGCCTAAGGCCGGATGTGATAACGAGGGGAGCAGGTAGGGGAATTCGAGGCCCCCTGCAGAGCGGCGCCAATGCCTGTGGGAAGCGAGAGTTGTAGTTTTCATTTGTCGTGATTCATTCCCTCCTTGGGCGTTAGCGTGTTCAAAGTTTTATTCTAACCAATACTGTTAGGCTATACGTTAAGGGCGGCTGTCAAAAGCAGATTTACATTTCCTCGTTCTAAAGCGGTGACATTGCGTTCACATTTTCCTTATTACCAAGCATTTCGACCCTTCAAATACACAGTAAAAAAAAAAAAACTGGTGATAATGATTTGCCGAGGAATTCGTTTCTTTTACAAGGAAGGTCACTAAATTATTTAAAATCAGAGAATCTTCATTAACACTGGAATAATTTTAGTGTAAGAATTGACAAGTATACCAAGCACTGTGTATATCCTGTTGAATGAGTTATGAAATCAAAGTTAAGTATACCTTAGTTTAAATCAAACTCTATACATAATGAAAGCGACGATTGTAGGAAATCAACTTTACAAAACTGGTGGTCTGCTCAGAAAAGACGCAGGAGCTTTCCAGAGCCCTTATGTATTCCTTTCCAGTTTTAATAGTATACCACTTTTTTTTTTTATCCTCGTATGATAGTGTTACACGAAGGAGGCTCAGAAGACGGAGTGCCAAGCTTGATTTGAGTCGCACTGAAGAATGCTGTCGGTTTCATATTATTTTTACAGTTTCAGCTTAAAAGCAGACCTCGATAAGAACAGCAAACTTGACGTTATCGATCCCTGCATTCATGAAAGGTGCATTGGCTGCTCCACAAAAGTCACAGAAATTTCCCCGCTCTTCTTGAAACCAGTTAACATGTGTCAAGTTCCAATCCTAAACGGACAACGCTTGAACATTTGAGCTGTAGCTAATACTACAAATTCCTCAGAGCTCTGTTGTTGGATTCTAGAACGCCTTGCCTGCCGTAGCATTCATTATTTATGCTTATTGAAGACTGAGACCTCCCATGGCCTGAAAAAAAAAAACAGTATCTTAGCTACTGTCAGCGACTGTGAAATGATCGTGAGAATTAGGAGTGATCGGTGGACTTCTGATGATTCGGAAAGGGGAACCGAACCAAAGCAGTTAGGATGGCAGTGTGTACAGCTGCTCGAATGTTCTGCATTTTGTTTAGTGCGAATTTTTGTAGGTGAAATGTAGACGAAAGGAATGTCTTGATTCTTGTGAGATAAAAAAAAATTTAATGGAGAGAGCGCACTAAATGCCAGTAAATTGGTCGGTTGGTCATCAGGACCCTCTGTGCAAGATGTACCAGGCTGGTCAACTGGCCGGTAAAAACCTCTGCAAATTCCTATTTTTCGCAGGAAAACAGAAATTTCGTGGTGGGGTAAATGAATGGTAAAATAACGCTCTGCCGGAACTTGACCAGCAACTGTCGTCTTTAATAACTGTAATTTAAATTTGATCGTATTTTTGACCTGTCTCTGTCCTTTACACATGTCAGCTGTTTGGGGTTCAGTAAATCTTTTGAGATCAGGTGGTTAATCTCATGCTTTTCTCGACAGAAGTTGCGACTCGCCGCAGTAGACAAGATATCAGTTACATAATTCACATCTTATGATAACAGAAGCACTTATCATTAAAGGGACGTGCCTAAAGGTCCGGCTTGTGGCGAATGCCCTGACCAGTTGGTGGACAATCTAACAGTTAAAGTATGAATGTGGTGGTGATCCAGGTTGGTTGCGTTCTCTGGAGGCACCATCTGGTAGGAGAAAAAGCTCAACGTAAATCATATCTTCTAGTTTTCTTCCTGCTTACTTACCTATCTAAGTTTATAAATGCAACGGTTGGCCTGAGAACCTGATTCCAAAAATGAAATATTACAGCCATGTTGCAGCTAAACATATTCACGCATCATGACGAATATACCTGAAATCTTAGAAGTAAATCTGCATTATTTTTCACTTGAACTTCGAACATTTGTACAAATTCTCAAGTCCTTTACACACACACACACACACACACACACATACATACATACATATATATATATATATATATATATATATATATATATATATATATATATATATATATATACGTATATGTATGCATGAGAGGGAAGAGACTTTTAGCTTGCTTTGTGCCAGGTGAATAATGTTACTTCATTCTGATATTCCGGATGTGGGTTCGAATCTTGCCCGGGTGCCGAATTTTATTTCTTTATTCATGTGGATCTAGGTGAAGAAAGAAAGAAAATTTGGCACCCGGGCAAGATTCGAACCCACATCCGGAATATCAGAATGAAGTAACATTATTCACCTGGCACAAAGCAAGCTATAAGTCTCTTCCCTCTCATGTATATATATATATATATATATATATATATATATATATATATATATATATATTATATATATATATATATATATATATATATATATATATATATATATATATATATATATATATATATATATATATATATATATATGAAGAACTTGAGAATTTGTACAAATGTTCGAAGTTCAAGTGAAAAATAATGCAGATTTACCTCTAAGATTTCAGGTATATTCGTCATGATACGTGAATATGTTTAGCTGCAACATAGCTGTAATATTTCATTTTTGGAATCAGGTTCTCAGGCCAACTGTTGAATTTATAACTTATAAACGCAACAGGATGAAAGCTATAAGAGGAATTTTCACGGTTAAACCATCATACTCAGGTTGCTTGTTCAAGATAAGGCGAAGGAAATAAATTTGCCAATTCCAGATCAAAATGAGCAACGCTTATAGTTTCGTCCAGTGAAAAAAGTTAACATTCAGGTCTGTTTGTGGAATAACACCCTTCTCCTGTTTACTTTTGCCGAAGGTAAATGTCATACCAACTCTTCTAAACTTAGTTTTCTCCAGTGCAACAGTTTGTGAAGTGATGCCGACCAGGCTTAATTGCCAATGAATAGTCATGCTGGGGCTTTTATAATTGAATAAAAATTAATATGCCTTCATAATAATGGCTTTGAGAAAGTAAACTGTGTAGACTAATTCTGGGTCTAAGGTTTTGAGTTATAATAATTGACATTTTGATTTGCAGAATCTATGTAAAGCACTGTCAAAGTACAGGACGTTTGTTATGGCTACCGGTGACAAAATGTTTAGTGCCATTTCTTTTTCTTGCAACGATAATTCATTTTGGTCTCTGACTTACTCTTTCTTCACCGGTTGATCAATTTTGGTTGACCATTCATGGACCCAAGCTCCTCTCCTGCTAAGGAATTGGTGGGCATGCATGCAGTTTATATCGTATGCTTATTGCGTCTGGAGTTGCTGTGCTTTTGCTATGCGATATATATTTGTTTTGAATTTTATTCACCTGTTTGAGATTATTCGGATGGTAATGGTTCAGTTCACTTACAACTGGCGCCTGCTTTGCACTCATTAATCCTTCTTTCATTGAGCAATTTGACAGGTTCCCCAAACCAACTTAGACCTCTTGTGCACAAGTGGTCCTTGCAGGACATTTTATGAGGCTGTGTTGCGTGGTAAACTTTATGTCCTCCTGAGAAATGGGGACTTGAGTGAGTGAGGAGAGTGAGGAGTCCTTGAAGACAGAAAGTGAGTTACTGTATCTTTCTTCACTTTCTTTTGCGTCACAGCTAAGTTATATGTATGAAGTATCCCATTAGTGCAGTTTGGTACTTTTTCCCTTTAGTTTCCAAGTTCTTTGTTATCCTGTTAACACTACTTTATTGCTGATGTAACGACAATGAAGAGATGGTGCCTGAATTATTTGACTCTCCATTTTTTCTGGTGAGTGGAACGTAATATCATATCTGAACTTTAGGTACAGCAGTTTTTTATTTATTATCAACGTATTTGTTTGTCTTCATATTCACGTCTCAGTTTCAGTGTCTAATAGCAACTGTCAGCGCACTCATTATTTGCTTACTTTCCATTCAGGCACAACGCATTTTGCTATACATTTCTTTGTTTCATTTAGAAACCTCGACATGTGTCATCTTGACTTGCTGATTTTAAACTTTGCAAATTCCACAATAGTTATCTTTCTTCCTAATTAATGTCTCCTTATTTCTTCTTTGACTCTTTGGAGTTTTGATTCTCTATGAGTTTTATTGTTTTATGGGTGGTTTAAGTAGCAATTTATTGCGTAGTTTCTGTACAGGGTTTTGGTATTTTATGAAAGGTCTTACCCTTTGAAATTTGATTAAAATTGCTAGTTAGACATTCTGACCTATCAGCTGAGTTTCTCTTCTGGTTTTAGGCCCTAGAAGTTGTGTAAGGCTTCAGTTACCGTAAGCATCATCAGCAGTCTGAATTTCCTGTATGATATCCTCATATTGACGTACAAAGGGCAACTAAAAAGAAAAGTCGCCGTCTTTTGGCTTATTTTTATAACACTATAGGTTTCGCTTCCTTATTTTACTTTTATATTCTTTTCATGATTATAAAATACATTTTAAAACTTTATAAAGAATGTATTATATATAAAATGTATGTGTGTGCGCGTGTGTTGGGGGCGTGTGTAAGCACGAAAGAATCTAAGCATTTCGCGTAAATGTGCTTCCATGCAAGTCAGTTAGAATTGTTTCTTTTAGTTTCCCTCCCGTATTCCTTGCATGTTAAATCATTATCTTAGAAATGGTGACAAAAATATATGATACTAGTAAAATTATAATTTATTATACATTGACTTCAGTGAAGCTCGATAGATCTCACAATTTATAATGGTTTATATCTTTGAATTTGCTTGGCAGAAGTGTGGGAGGTTAGCTATAGATTGGTAGTGTTTCCTTCATGTTAATTGCGGAATGTTGGAAAAATTGCTATAGGAGTTCTGGATTCCTTTTGCTGTTGTTATTAAGGCGAGGACACAACGATTTGCGTATGGTGACTGAAGCAGTGATTAGTCACGAACGACTAATTCTCGCCTAACTTTCTACCATCGTCATTAAAAATAGGAAAGCGTCGTAGCCTCCTCGCTGACCTGGATGGAATCATTCTCTCTCTCTCTCTCTCTCTCTCTCTCTCTCTCTCTCTCTCTCTCTCTCTCTCTCTCTCTCTCTCTATTATGTTTGGAGATTTCCCAGATGCAAGACAACGAATAGTTCATCGCTAAAATCAACAAACATTCGGAATGAATATTCATGATTTTCTCATTCGGAAATTATTCTCTGGCTGTCACGTTTTTTCTTCTATTTTTATTTTTCGTTTTCTGTGTTTCAGTGACCGTGTTCCTAGATACTTTTTTTTGGGGCTTATAGGCTTCATAAGTTTCCTTTTTTGGCTTATAGGCTTCTCTCTTTATGAATACTGTAAATATTTTTTTTCTTCGTATTTTATTTAGTTTTTTTTATTGAAGATTGTCCACAACTGAAATGATATCGCACTTTAAATTATCGTTAGTGCATGCGTGTGCGTTTATGGATAAACGCACACACACTCTATTATATGAGTAAAATTGTGCGCACACAAATGAGTGAAATTAGTAATGGTATTATCTTTCTAGTACTGTGTAATATTTTAGCTCTGTCATCAAGAAACTGCCGCTTGAACAAACTAGTATTGGAAGCATCTATCTGGGAGATGTTGTGACGGTGATCTGCTGAAGGTATAAGCAAACCCAATTTTTCTCGTTTAGACCTCTGACCAAATTGAAGATAAAATGATGTGCTCTCATGTCGAATATTTTGTCACCGTAAGTGATAAGAGGGAGGTTATCATAATTTATTCCACCAATAAATTACAGGAAGTAAGAAATAAGTTTGATATCAAAACTAAAGCTGAAAATTGTTTGTGAAACTGAGCGGATGACGGCAGCGAAATGTTTTCTTCTTATTTTATAGAAACGATGGTACTTTTCATTAACATCTGCATCATGCCCATCATCGGTTTCAAGGCCGTGCAACGCCAAGGGCCTCTGCGAAATCCCTCCTTTCACGTCTTTCCTCTGCTTTCACCTTCAACAATCTCTACTCATCTCCAGCTTCAAGTCTCGTAGTTCTTGCGTCAGTAGGTCTGTGCCTTCCAACTCCTCTGGTACCACCAGTAGCCAAGTTGACACTGTCACCTACCGTTCTCCTCAGGTGGTGCAAAGACACATATTATGAGATTCATTTTTGTTAACTCGCAACGCAGTCCGATGTTTCTGACACCTCTGCAATGACCACTGCGTTCTTATAAAAGATCTTCTGAAAGGATTTCCTGTGATTAAATAATAACTCTGTACGTACGTTGATTAACAGTTCTTGATCTTCTTATTTTTCTTATTGCTAACCATGTCTAACTTTTCATTGCAATGGGATGTTGATAATATTTTTACTCTTTAGACCTATTCATATTACCTTGGAGCGGCTTCCGAGAAGCAGCATTAAAATAGCATCAACGTCTGTTCTCTTACATATTGCAAATGGTCTTCGTGGCTTTTCCATGTCATTATCATCACCATAAGCATCATTATTCCCCTCTTATCCGTACTAATTCAGAGTTAGATGTTCAAAGTTGTTCAGCTTTATTTAGCATCTCCCACGAGAATAATAATTCAGTAGGTGCTTGTTTGTCATGAAGGAGTTTATTTTTAGCCTCTCTCCTTCATAAATGATGTAATCCAGAAGAGAAAAACAGTGAGAGTCCTCCATGTTGATGAAGGTGGACGTTTGTTTGCTTCTTTAGGTGATTATGATCTGCAACCAGACAGATTATATGAATTTTGTTCTAATCTCAATAACATAATTGAAGGTATGAACTTGCTAAATTTCCAAGCCACGCTATCGCAGCCCCAAATTATACGATTTACCAGTGTAGAAACGCTGGTAGTCGTGTCATTGAGCTTTAAATGATAAAGGAGACAAATGGTCAAATTGAGACATTCCAAAATAGAGAAAGTACAGAAAGAAAATACGTATTGACACTGACGTTGTTCTGAACGAAATGTCTATTGACAGAAGATTTGGAATGTTTGGTTGATTTTAGAACCAGCTGAGAGAAACGATGAAGTCAGCAGCTGCCAGATGACATGTGTCCATGTTCGTGTGTGTGTGTGTGCGTGTGTGTATGTATGTGTGTGTGTGGCGTGGATGTTTGAGGACGAGATACGAGAAGTAATGTTATCCTTGTAAGCGATCCCTGTCCCTGAAACTGCCTTCCCCAGTCTCTCTCCCATCATTATATCGTGGGTCATGTCCACCCTCATCCTCCCCATCCCGCGAGGACTTGGTTCGATCCCCCTACACCCAACCGAACGCCCACGGTCCATCAGATCTCTCTGCCGCCGGGAATGTCCCTCTCCACGCATTCCACATTATTGCAAGTTTTAATAATAGTAATAATACACTTCATTTCGGCCTAGTGCCACATACTGATACAGTGTAAATACAGTATAGTAAAATAAATACAATTAGATATGAAGAGAGGTGGACAGTGACACTGCAACATCGCCGTTGATAATGATGATATGATTGGAGTATGCAAGTAGCCTACAGCGGATAAACGAAATGAAATTCGGTGAGAAGGGAGAGTGAACAGCTCCTCTCAAACGTCGGAGGAAAATATCCAAAGCCTCAGTAAATCCTGTTTTTGAATATATAAGTACAGTGCACGTGTTGTTAATGGTTTTCCTTATTGTTTAGATGAAATTTACTTTGCAAAGTTATTGTGTAATGGCTTTTCGGTTAGCATCAAACTATTTTTAGCAGGTTTTTTCCCTCCTAGCCAAATCTTCCATCTTGCTCGTATTCCCGACCTCATGGCTTGGTTCAATTGCTCTCCTAATGTCTTCCGGCAGGTGCGTTGCGTCGAGGTCATCTGCTCGTTTTCTCATTCCAGTTCAAGTTAAATGATCTGCTCGAAGGGTGGCATTCTTTGAAGGAGATACATACAGTATATGTAGTTATAATTGCCACAGCGTTGTCTTCATTAACGTTGTTTTGCTTTGTGTGACTGTGGAACATCCATGGCCATTGGTTAGTCTGCATCATTACAGAAGGTCATAATTGTCACTTCATAAACGTCTCAATATGACGTAGGTAAGTTCCGCTGAGATAACCGCAGCATTCTCTTATACGGGAGAGCAGGCAAATCATTTCCTTTTGTGCTTTTCCTTAGATTTTGCACGTGGGTGTTCGTCCAAGAATTTGCTGTCTCACTGTCTGACTGACTGACTATCTGTTGGTCTGCCCAAGTCAAACGTGATATCAGAGTTTGCAGCTAATGAAGTAATTATCGTTTTGCGGACGATGCCGAAGAGAAGGCCTGATCTCTTATATTATTACTCTGTATTCGGTGAACGTACTGTACGTCCAAATATTTATATCTCATCAGTTTATTTTGAGTAAGGCTGATTTTGCTTTGCGGTACTGTCCTCCAGGTATCTGTAATTAATGTCTAAATACTAAATGTGTTGTTACTTATGAATTTCAGTCAAAATAGTAAAGAAAAATAGATGAAATTCTAAAATTTGCATCAAATCTTGTGATATACGTGAATATCCGATCACTTTTATTATATCAACATCTTCGCATTATGTACTGTTTTAACATCAGTGTACCCATGTCATCAGAATGACGGTAATAAAAGAGAGGCGAGAGAGGGAAAGTCCCGACCCAAAGTTCGGACTAGGATACCCTCATGGTGCATAGGTCAAGTGGGGCCGGTGCACGGGTGAGAGAGGCTGATCCCTGGCTAGACGATGGCAAGTACGAACTTCCAATTCATTACCTTTAAACTATCTCAGTTACACAGCAATCTCTTTTATTATATAGAAGGATATTTGATTGCATGTATGTTCATTCTTCAGGAAAGTTCAAAGACCACTGTCAACCTTTGGCGCTTTGGAACAGTTTTCACACACGGTTGTTACTCCCAACGTTTCGATAACAGACTTAACAGTCACAGCCGATTTTTCCTCTTCCTGAAGCCGTTTTGTTTTTTCCCAAGGTTTGCTGCCTTTTTATTAATAGGAATATGACATTTTCTCATTCTCCAGTCTAGCACCTCTCTCTCTCTCTCTCTCTCTCTCTCTCTCTCTCTCTCTCTCTCTCTCTCTCTCTCTCCATTAGCGAGCTTGTGAAGTTTGTAGGTTTGCTGTCGTCGTCCGAACACATCTCTTTATTTTGTCTCTCGAAATTACGCCATGGATGCTCGGAGTGCAGGGTTCTCTTGTAAGCCTAAATAACGGCGAATGAATGGTCGTGGTGTGAAATCCACCGATGATGTAACGAATATAGTAAATTAAATATAATGAGAACGTTTAGGCTCTCTCTCTCTCTCTCTCTCTCTCTCTCTCTCTCTCTCTCTCTCTCTCTCTCTCTCTCTCTCTCTCTCTCTCTCTCTCTTAATCCGTGGGGAACAGAAGATTATGGAATTACGTAAATCAGCCTCGATTTCTTACGGTCTATTTGTGTCGAGCACTGAAAGACAGTGTAAAATAAGAAATATTTATAATAGTATATTCAGCAAGATAAAAATGAGAAGGTTAGAAACGCTACTTTTGTTTCATGTGGTAACGTCTCGAAGGAGACTTGCTTGCTGGGCGTTATGGAACATATTTTTCATTAAAAATGAGCACGAGGCAAAGCAGCTCCACGAGTGAAAGAAGATCGAGTAAGAATTTGATCTGTGGCGAAAGTGGGCGACATGAAGAAATGTTCAGTTGAGAATACTTTCCTGACTTTCTGTGTAAATGGTGACTTTAGGTCATGAATGATACTAACAAGCTGAATGCATCACATTCACAGAGGATGCATTCGCTGGCCCATTATAGAGAAGTTGACCCAGAAAGCACAGCTGCAACATATGCTTTCGGGGGTGGAAATGTGATCAAAGGCTTTCCTGATGTGTAAAGGGAGAAACGAAAGCAAACAGAGAGCATTTTGTTGTCGGCGTTCAAGGGTTAAAATTCGGATAAAACATAACATTGTCATTGATTTTTATTACTGTACGGGAAATGAATTTTAGGGCCTCAGAACTCTCTCTCTCTCTCTCTCTCTCTCTGTCTCTGTCTCTCTCTCTCTCTCTCTCTCTCTCTCTCTCTCTCTCTCTCTCTCTCTCTCTCTCTCATTTCGAAATTTGAGAATAAGTTGAGAAAAGAGATTTTTAATAGTTTCCGTGGAATTTTGTTTGTTTGATAGTACCTGTTGTTTACGGCAAAATACTCCGTAAGAGTGATTTAAAAATATGACGCCCCTCATCTCATCTTCATGTACTTAAGAGCTGAAGCTAACTGTGGACCCATTGTTGGCATTTTGGATCTGTTAGTTTATATGGGAATTAGAATTGTGGTTTTCTGTGATGGCACTAAGCCAAGTGGCATGCATTGTACGGGTGCCATAGCTTTCTCTTGACCCCAAAGCAAGAACTGTAACCACTTTTGCCACCACTTTATTGCAGTGTATCGCACATTTACGGTTTTTATTCGTTCAGTGTTTTACTGATTTACAAGAATCGATCTTTCTCTTCTTCAGCTGCACAATAATCGGAATCCGGGGAGAGTCTACCAAGATTTTTCGGAGACCTTTCCCTCATGAAGGAATGCTGTCATTCGCTTTTTTTTCATGTTTTCAGTTTTGTTTACCTATTTGGGCATGCGTAACTAACTCGCATCTTAAATTGTTGGGCAAAAACATTGTCTGTAAATTCCTCATGTAGGATCTCGATCGCTCTCTGTGCATCCCGAGCTTCCAAGGCCATACACTTGGTCCAAACTTTTTTTTTTTTTTTTTTTTTAATTAGGGAGCGAACATAAGTCACACTTGATAGTTTATGTAGTTTGTCCTTTATCTAATATGTTGTTCTTTATCGTATTTGTTTCTTTTAGTTATTATTCTTCGCTTCTCAATTTTCTTTTCTCTGCTGGGCTGCTCTCCTTCTTGGGCCCTTGGGCCTGTAGCATTCTGCTTTCCCAACCAGGGTCATAGCTTGGCTTGTAATAAAATGATAAAGATGATAATATAGGACGGTCCGTCTGATTAACTATGGTTTATAAGGCATCAACATAATATTTTATAGTTCGTATACAAGTTCAGAACTGCTCGATAGTTGAAACTGACTCTCTCATGTAATTTCCAGCTACATTATCATTCATATCCATCACATGGAGCATTTTCCCTGTCATCTATACTAGCGTGTGAGAAAACTTTATTTGAAAGTTTGCTGAAGTTTGACAGCAGCTGAGGATATGCCTGGCTCTGACTTCAGAGCTCGAGAATATTTTTTTTTTTTTGTCTGTTGTGGCTTGGTTAATAACTCCTCAGCTACTGTATTTTGAAGTTTTAACCTGCCCCTCGTCAGTCCAAGTACACTTCTGTAAGATTGTGTCGGAAAGATAAGGATGCAAATGCATGTGTGTATTTGTGTATATATATGTATATATATATATGTATATATATATATATATATATATATATATATATATATATATATATATATATATATATATATATATATATATATATATATATATATATCCAATGCAGCACGAAGGAACGCGTGCTTGAGAATATCACTAAATCCAACCCAGGAGGCGAGCGAAAACCGATTTACACTCACCTTCTGACGTAGATTTAGTGATATATAAAATTATATATATATATATATATATATATATATATATATATATATATATATATATATATATATATATATATATATCTCCAATGCACCTCGAAGGAACGCGTGCTTGAGAATATCACTAAATCCACGTCAGAAGGTGAGCGAAAACCGATTTTCACTCACCTTCTGACGTGTATTTAGTGATATATATATATATATATATATATATATATATATATATATATATATATATGTATAAGGCACATCTATAAATTTGCATAGAAAAGAAAATGGCTATATATATATATATATATATATATATATATTATATATATATATATATATATATATATATATATATATATATATATATATATATATATATATATGTATATATAACCATTTTCTTTTCTATGCAAACTCACAGATGTGCTCTGTTGCTAATGAATGACCAGGCTAGAGCTTTAAAATAATTAAGGAGTAATGTTATATACTGTATGTCAGTGCACTTCAGGCGGTGCTCTGTAGGCATTACTTAATACTTAGGGCTCTTATACACGATACGTGGGCAAGTATGGTTTTGGCGAACGCTTCGGATCAGTGTCGAGGTATGGTATCGATGCAGCAAATATTCAGCTCACTCGTAGCTGCCCAGGAAGTGTAGAGTAGGTGGTTCAGCGTTTCTGTGTACACGAACAGTTTCCGAGCACAGCTTCGGTACCATGCTTCGAAACCATGCTTGGCCAAGTATCGTGTATACGAACCCTTCAGGTTCTTTGCAGTGTCTCTTCGGCCCCCAGCTGCAATCTCTCCGTTCTTATTCTCTCTCCTCCATCTTACTTTAGAACCTCTCCGAACAGTTGTTTCAAGTGGAACTGCAAGGTTTTCTTCATGTTACACTCTCAATTTCTCTTTCAGCGCTGGATGGCCTCGTAGGTCCCAGCGCTTGACCTTTGGCCCAAATTTTATATTCCATTCCAATTATCTATAACGATTTCCTCTGGAATAATTTTTGAAGCTTAAAATAGAAGCATAAACGTTTTGAGGCGTAAATTCATACTCCTGTTTCCGGAAGAATTCAGTTAGCAGTTAAATGTATTATTCTTTAATCGGATGTAAATAGATAATTGTTTTGTCTTGGTTGTTAATAACATATGCTTATCTCATTTCAGGTAAGTGACCAGTATTTGGAGCGCATTGTCTTTTATTGAGTGGAGTTGAGTGGTTAGGCGTACTTGAAGCTTTCCTGATAATGTAAGTAGTTTCTTTGGTATCACCAAGTTCACTTCTATACAGACTTTGTGTTGGCTTGTTACACTTACCTGTTATTCTCTTGTATTGTCTCAAAAGGGATTTGGATTATGGGATAGTTTCTTATTGATTTTCAGTCGTAGATTCGGTGAACTGTTTTGGCGGTTACCTGACTTAATCTGATGTTGTTTTATGAACTGTATAAATATATCCACCCGGCCGGAACTGGTATTGTCCTGTCATACCTAAATCTTATTACTTGGAGAATGTTGCCTTTTATACTTGGGACCATTATGATTCCACTCAGTGGAATATTGTATGCGGTTCCTTATTTGGTTATCCCAAGTCGACGTCTCTCTCTCTCTCTCTCTCTCTCTCTCTCTGGGTGTGTGTGTGTGTGTGTGTGTGACAGTTGTTGCTGTAACCGCATGTCCTACCTCAGTGGGTTTAAAACACTGTTTGCATAAAGACTCCTTTACTGGCAACCGAGATATTGTAGACGTCAAGCCCTTTGTCATCGTATGGAACCTTTTTTTTACGTGGGTAAATCTGTTAAGACCACAAGTTTTAAGCCACTATGAATATATCAACAGAGAAAAGTATTTATTGATTTGGATAAAACTTGGAAGGCTCTGCGCATACATTCTTCTTCAGAGTTGAATTAAACGTTTTCCGTATATTAAATGACTGTGATCTTAAGTAACTTAGGCTAGCTTCAGCTTCTTTGTATGGTAACTGTTAATGGGTTTGTTTCGGGAGTCATTTTGCGACTAGGTTTCTTCGCCATAAAACGGAGGTAGAGAGAGAGAGAGAGAGAGAGAGAGAGAGAGAGAGAGAGAGAGAGAGAGAGAGAGAGAGAGAGAGAGAGAGATTGTTTAAAATCTCAATGAAAATAGCCCCTTTAGTTTTAGCAAAATATTTATTAAAGGACGCTATTAGTCATAACAGTCCCACTGCATATGAAGCAAGTTGAGGAAATCGAAGGCTGCTCTTGTATATATTCTTGAATGAGAAGAATTGCTTTTTTGAAACAGGCTGCAGAATGCTAAGGAAGCAAAACATTTCTAGGGGGTGCATTGTATGCATGTATTTGGTAGAGTTATCCTTTATCATATGTTCGGTAAATGTTTTCAAATCACATTGTGTCCCATCTACATTAGTTGTTGGCTCGTTTTCTTGTTTTTATTAGAGGTTTTGAAAAGTCTGTCACCATAGTAGAAACATACCATGGCAAAGAACAGCCTGTATTTTGTCTCCTTGTTTAAGGCTGCTTTGCAGCTGCACAGTGACCCTATTTTCATCTTAGTGGAAATTGCCTGCAGTCAAAAAGAAAAACAACCTTACAAAAAAAAAATCCCCTAATTATCATGGAAAGGTGAATAATAATTTGTTTTGTGTGTGATCAGTTAAAATTTGTCCCCTGGTATAGTGGTTAGTGTCGTGGCATGCCACTCAGATGTCGCGGTTTCGCGTCTCCCCCAGGGCGATGAAAAATCACTGGCTCTGTATCATGATCAGTTACTGCTGCAGTGTGGGATCTGCGGTGGGAGGTTGAAACCAACATTGTATGGAAGCTTGAATTGAGTCAATGGCCCCTGTGTGCTTGTTTCTTGTGGATAGGTTTCATCTACTGAAATAATAAAAAAAAATAATTATGTAGGACATTAACAATGAAAAAATGAAATCATCTGACACGAAGTTTATCACTCTTATTGTTGAAAACTTATAAGAATAACTTGCCTCTTTCATATTTCTGGAAATAAGGAGACACCAATTTCAGCCTTAACATGGTCTCACTTTTTGACGTCGGTTGATTTGAGCTACGTGTTACTTTCTGATGTCCTGTTATTGATTACTTTTTGTGATTTCAGCATTGTGATTATCATGAATTTTATTATTGCTTAATAGCTATCAGTTATAAATACATTATCCATGCGGCTTTTAATTTCACTGTCTTAATCTAACAGAAGAAATTTAATTCACTTGTACAAGAACTATATTTATCTGTTAAGAATGCAAGAACAGCTTTCAGATTGTACATTGATAATTATCATATGACTCTGAAATGATAGAAATGAGTTTTTTCCTGTATTAGGTGTATTAGAACTTACACATAATGGAACACAAACGAAAACCCAAAAATCTTTTTGAATGAAACGAGGAGCTTGTGTCATCTAAGAAGTGGATGTTTCTTGTTTAGGTTGCTTCTGTATTCAAATCAGTTGGCAGTTAAGGGTATTGGTATCAGTTCTGTGTGTTATGTGATAATACTGTGGAATCTTTCGCTATATCGGACGTCAGATGAGTAAGAGCAATATATTTAGAATTTGGCAGAAATTAATCTTTGGGAGAAGACCAAATATTGCATCTTTCAAATACTACGGTGGTATTTCGCTGTTAATAGCTGTAAATATACAGTATCAATGCTCCTACTGTAAATAATTGCAGTGCAGAAGAATCAGCAGCGGTGAGCATATTCATCTTGAAAAGTTAAAAATGAAAGTCGTTGGGTTTATACAAAAAAAGGCCCATTTGCCTTACACTTCCTTGGCACACCACCTTTCCTGCAGCCTCTGTGGCTGTTTATGTTTGAGCATCTTTCAATGTCCCTTATACTGTAGGAAGGAAAAGAACGGTCGTTTATAACTTTCGTTTATAAGTTTTTGGCAACAATTTGCGTTGGTGTGTACAATCAGCCTGTTCTTCATGTGGCGGGGAGGGTGTTCTGGTGAAGGAACTATTTATTCTTAGTTATTGTGTGGAAAACTTGTAGAG
>JANJGK010000020.1:11323741-11336241 GCA_039081455.1 Macrobrachium rosenbergii | reverse complement strand
TTGCACGTGGAGAAGAGTAGGTCCTTTGCTGATAGAAGAATAGTCTCAATATATTTAAGTGATCGGCATAACGTTTAAATAGCTCAGTATACATAGAAATGACAGTATATTGTAGGAATAATTCAGCTGCTATTTATTATTATTTGTTTTAATCAAACCTAAAGAAGAAATGTGATTCAAGTTCGTTGCGCTAACAAGACTGTAAGTCTCGGGGGTGAAATTATACCGGGAAATGCCGGGTTTCACAAAAATTGATTAGTGGAAAATGGATGAATCAGAACATATTTATTCATATGTTCAAATAATTGTTTTTACAGGAGATGCTACTGAATTCCTCGTCTTACTTATGAAGAATTCAACGTGCACGTCAATTTAGACATGACGAAAGAGTCCAAGGCAGACATCTTTAGAGCAATAATCTCTGCGGATTTTAATGATCATTGCGAGAAATTAGGACAAAATTTCAGTATCACGTTTAGTAAAAGGTCAGTGAAATGTTTGCCAGAATGTCTCTAATGGCAAAGTAATTGCGGAGCATTCCGTGTCATAACTTACAGTTAGTTATGAGCCATAAATTCTACGAGGAACTGAAAAAACCTAGTCATTCGGAACACTTAAGTGCTCCCTCCTCTTTTCCGCATAAAAAAGAAAGAAGAAAAATGAGTGTTGTCTGTATGTGGCATGTTTACTTGCAGTCCACGCTAGTCAGTCTGGTGATGTGTGAGTGGAAGATGCTGCGCTCGTGCTCATCTTCCATGTCTCACCTGGCAGGCAGCATTATTATTATTATTATTATTATTATTATTATTATTATTATTATTATTATTATTATTATTATTATTATTATTATTTGGTTTCAGTAGCATTGAAAACAAATGCCACATGTTTAGACTGATTTTTTCAGAAACATTTATACAATGTACTAATAGATTTTCTTGAATCACCTCTCTAAAGGGAAAAAGGCATATTTGTTTATGTGTGTGTGTTTGTATGTATATATACATATATTATACACACACACACACACACACACACATAAAGGCAAATGCCACGAAGGAAAAGTGAAACAACGAAGTGGTTGCTAGGCCTTTCGACACACAGTCCTTTACTAGCAGTCTGCAAGTAAAGGACCGTGTTTCGAAAGACCTGGCAACCACTTCGTTGTTTCACTTTTCCTTCCTGGCATTTGCCTTCATTTATACATTCATCACGTTCCATATCTTCATGATTCAGTTATACGTACATATAGTTCCTTGTTGGGCGAGTGGGTTCCGTTCTCAACTAGCACTCTGCTGGCCGCGAGTTCGAATCTCCGATCGGCCAATGAAGAATAAGAGGAATTTACTTCTAGTGACAGAAATTCATTTCTCACTATAATGTGGTTCGGAGTCCACAATAAGCTGTAGGTCCCGTTGCTAGCTAACCAATTGGTTCTTAGCCATGTAAAATAAATCTGATCCTTCGGGCCAGCCCTAAGAGAGCTGTTAATCAGATCAGTGGTCTGGTTAAACTAAGGTATACTTACTTATATATACATACATACATACATATATATATATATATATATATATATATATATATATATATATATATATATATATATAACATATATATATATATATACATATATATATATATATATATATATATATATATATATATATATATATATATAAATAAATAAAGACCCACGCAAACTCTGATCGCGGGTTCAAATCCTGCTACGTACAACGGAATTACTTTGTATTCATGCATTTGAGAAGGAAGGCTTTGCACTGACGAGTGTATCCAAAAATTGCGAAGAGTTCGAGGAGTTAAGACGGTATTGTGGTTATTACCATTGCAGACGTATCTCGTAAAATTTTACCACGGGGTTCTATCTATATATATCCATATATATATATATATACAGTATATATATATATATATATATATATATATATATATATATATATATATATATATATATATACATATATATAATTTACACATACATACATATATATACATATATATATGGGTATATATATGTTTTCTAAGACTAACAGTCCTCATTGTCAAGGATCCGCTAGATATCATCCAGTTTTAGTGAGGTCCTGTTAGTAATTGTATTAATGCACGGAACAATCGTGTAAGTGATAAAGTTAGTATATATATATATATATATATATATATATATATATATATTTGCATGTATAAAATCACAAATATCGCTTAATATAAAGTTCAATTTACCTTGGAAATAACTTACACCCAAGTGGAATGATAACTGTTATGTGCATAGTCGAATGGTTAAATCGACCGTTTATCATTGTATCCAAACCGAGGGCCCAGGTTCGAATCCTGGCCGGGGCGAGAGAGCTTAATTTTCGACAGTATATTTTGTAGCCGAAGGTCCAGGGAAGAAGAAGAAGAGGGAGACCAAGTATGAGGGGAGACCTGCGTGAGAAGGGAATTGATGAGGCAGAAGCGCAGGATAGAAATAGATGGAAACGGCTCATCCGAAACGGCGACCCCATATAAAAATGGGAACAAGCTGGCAAGAAGAAGATATTTTGTAGCCGTGTACAAACGTATGGTTTGAGCGGAAGGGTTCAGAGTTTCAGCCTGCTAAGCATGTCGAAGGTATTCCGTGGTAGTGTCACAATAGTTGTACACCTAAGTAACCTGAAGTACTCTGACTACTTTGGTTTTTTATGAGAATAATTTTAAAGATCATGAATGTTACTGTTTACGGTAGCCATTTATTGGGTGAAAAATGTTTAAGGAAGAAACTGGGATATGAAACAAGCGTATAATCAAGGCCACCAAAAATAGATAAATCCCTTGGTGGTCTCGGCCCATGAAACTTTAACCGCGGCCTGGTGGTGGCCTGTCCTGTATCGTTGCCAGACGTACGGTTATGGCTAACTTTAACCTTAAATAAAATAAAAGCTACTGAGGCAAGAGGCTGCAATTTGGTAAGTTTGATGATTGGAGGGTGGATGATCAACATACCAATTTGCAGCCCTCTAGCCTCAGTTTTTAAGATCTGAGTGCGGACAGGAAAAGTGCGGACAAAAAAAGCGCGGACAGTAAAAGTGCGGACGGACATACAAAGCCGGCACAATAGTTTTCTTTTACAGAAAACTAAACGTGCTTAGTGTCTTGTTTACTTATAATAACTGAATCTGATGAATTAATTTGTTGAATGTTATAGAACCACCAATGGTGTGTAATTGCTCAACAGTAGTCAAGTATACCTTAGTTTTACCAGACCACTGAGCTGATTAACAGCTCTCCTAGGGCTGGCCCGAAGGATTAGACTTATTTTACGTGGCTAAGAACCAATTGGTTACTTAGCAACGGGACCTACAGCTTATTGTGGAATACGAACCACATTATAGCGAGAAATGAATTTCTATCACCAGAAATAAATTCCTGTAATTCTTCATTAGCCGGCCGGAGACTCGAACTCGGGCCTAGCGAGTGCTAGCCCACAACTCTACCGACTCGCCCAACGAGGAACTGCTCAACAGTAGTAAGAAGACACTTTCGCCTATCGATGATGCTTCCTTTCAGTCAAGGTTTAGAAAATGAAATCTGCAGACTGTCCAACATTTTGGTGTGGCGATAATAACAATCGAGGTAAGCTTTTTTGTTATTTTATTTTGAAAATGTTTCCAGGATGTTTTTTAAAAGTTTTTGTTCCTAATAAGAGAATTCATTTGGGTTTATTTATGCAAAGGTCCAGTCTTTCGTTTATTATAATTTGGTACCAATGATATTAGAAATTTAGGGAGCATTTATCTACCATTTTACATAATGAAAAAATGATTCATTCTTTAGACTTCCATGGCCGTTGCGATTGCAAGTTATTCTTCACGATTTGTTGCTGAACTACGCATTGGTGTGAAAGGTAGTAATCATGTTAGCAACTGTGATAAAGAGGTCTTTATTGTTTTTGTTAATATTTATTATTACCTGTGATAAGTTGCTGCAAATAAGTGAAATGCGTTTTAAAGGCGAAACTATTTATGATTATCCTTATTGTCAAGGTAAACAGTTATTCGCTTTATTTATGGGTAACTTATCATGGCTTGCTTTAACCTTTTCTCCCGGCCCCCGAACGCTAATTGGGTACGTTCATGCGGTGTCTTTGAAGTCCGGAAGATGTTTATGAATGCATCAGTAGTGCGTTTTAGAACGTTTGACAGAACTGTCCATTCCGCTTCACCAAAGCTACTTGGATTAATTAAGGCTTTTGCTGTTGTAAGTGTTAGTAGGTCTACGTCTCTTTTCTTGTTCCACTCTGTTGGTTTGGTGTTTTCTTTTGATGGCTTCCTGTCTGCAACCGCTTTTGTCCTGAGCTACCTACCTTTTTTTATGTGATATTTAAAATATGCATTGAGTTGTTCATATATTTTTTTAATTCATAATTTTAGACAACATTACGCTTCTGTTTTTCTTCTGTTATCAATTTGATTAATGGAAATTCATGGAAGAACAATACTCATTCATCACTAATTGTGTCCTAAAATGGCTTCCACCGTTGAATGCACGCTCTCATACTATTCTGGAGGTTCCATTCTATTTCTTCCTTGAGTATTTTGGGGGTGACTGGCATACCTGGTGGCTTTCACGATATCAGGTGAAAAGGATTTACTGTCTGACCATACGAGTTATATTGAAGATGACTGGCATGAAGATTCACTTTAACCGAGAGGTTAAGCGATGTGTTTTGTAATGTCATGAAATGACATTCAAAAAGTAGAACTAAATTGTGGTTTGAAATACAGTGAATGAGATCATGACCAACGAAATATTTAAAGAAACGCAAATGCGGAGCATTCATGTTGCCTTGGTTATCTGAAGGGTAAATATTAGACAACAATGAAAAATGATGAGGAGATGAATATACAACTGGCTCAGGTTACTTGTGCCACCATGATTGACATTGGCGGTGGCAGAGAGAGAACCTTCTGCTAAATATGCAGTGAAGACACCTAAAATACTAAGCTGGCTTGTTAACAGCTCCAGTGTTAACATTCTAATGAATGTCCAGAATAAACTTATGTTTTTGTATGGTTGTGTGTTATCGGGGATTTCAGGGAGTTTGTGTCCGTGCCAGAGACTTGCTAATCTAATATCTCACTGCGACAACATCATTCTTTCATAACTTGAAGGATTTAACGCCATCGTTTTGAAGTATCCTGGGCTGCATGAAAGGGTACTGATTCGCCTCTTTGTCTTTTTGTAAGTTAAATCAAGGAACTAGGGATGGGTTAAGTAAAACTGATCGGTGTATGAGTAGGTCCAGGTAATTACCATATTGGGCTCTTAAATACTTGACAATTTTCTGATATATCATAAAGTGATTCACTTCTTTAACAGTGTTAAATAAAAAGGAAATCAGGGAAAGATGAAGTATGGTCTTGTTCTTATTTTCATAGCACGATCGCTTCATTTTCGTATAATTGATTCATATGTTAGAAATGTGGGGCTGGAGTCGAAAGTTGTTTACACCTATTGAAGTTTGCTTCTTTTCAGGTATATATTTTATGGGTCAGTTTAGGGATTGTCCATGAGGTTTAGATCTTTTACATTCACAATTGATCCCACATCCCTCTTATCTGCCGAGAGCAACTAGATTAGCTGAACAGCAGCACCAATATGCGATAAATATGCCTCGCTGCCGAACTTCTCAGTTCCAGAGGTCCTTTATTCCTCACACCGTTGGACTGTGGAACAGCCTCCCAGAGGATGTCGTGCAATTGGAACTTCAGAAGTTCAAGCAAAGGTGCAATGCATTACCTCTTCTTCTTTCGACCTTATTATAGCAGGGAGGGTCGGCCGCTCGAGTCAACTTTCTCCCTCTATTTCTGTTCCTTGCATCCTCCTCCCCCAGTCCCACCTCACCCATATCCCTCTTCACTACATCCATCCATCTGATCCGTTGACGCCCCACACTCCTCCTCCCCCCCATCACTGGCATGTTCTTAGCTCTCTTGATTGGTTCCACCTCCTCTCTTCGAGCTTCCCTAGCCTTCTCCTTTACATTACATATACCACACATTCTTTTTATATCTTGATTCTCCCTCCTTTCCAGTAGTGATATTCCAGCAATCCATCTCACCATCCTCATCTCGGCTCTTTCCAACAGTCTCTCCTCTTTTCTCTTAAGTGCACAAGTGTCTGCCCCATATAATAGTACGGGCCTGATGACTGTCTTATAAATTTTCATTTTGAGCCTTAATGGCATTTTCTTGTCTAAAACAACTCCAGTAACTTCCCTCCATTTTCGCCATGCTTCTTTCACTCTCTGTCTCACTGCTTTCTCAGTACCTCCCTCCTCTGCTATTACTGATCCCAAGTAGTTAAACTCATTGTTCTGTTTTAGCACTATACCATCTTCCACTTGAATGTTTACTTCTTCATGTCCTTCTTTACTGCTAATCATTAGCTCTGTCTTTCCAATGTTCACTTTTCAGTCCTTTTTTTTCTAGGGCCCCTTTCCATGCCAAAATCCTTTCTTGCAGTTCTTCTTCTGTGTCTGCTATAATGACTAAATCATCAGCAAACATCATTTCCCACAGTTCTTCGTTGTTCCTTAATTCTGATGTCAAAGTCTGTATAACGACGAGGAACAAGAATGGACCCAGAGCTGATACCTGATGGAGGCCAACCTCCACAGGGAATGTCACAGTCTCCCCATATTTTGTCTGTACACTAGTTCTTGCCCCCTCATACATCATCTTCACTAACCTTACCAACTTCTCTAGTACTCCTCTCTTTCTCAAACACCAATAAACTACTCTTCTTGGTACCCTGTCATATGCCTTTTCAAGATCCACAAAACACGTAAACTTTCCTGTTTCCATCTAAATATTTCTCTTGGACTTGTCTTACTATAAAAATAGCATCCATTGTGCTCTTTCCTTTCATCAACCCAAAGTGGCATTTTCTGCTCGTAGCTTAGTTCCCCTGAAGCAGATTTTTGACCTCCCTTTTCGTTTGTGATGCTGTTCCTTGTTAATGAACTGAGATGAGCATGCTAATTTTCCTTTGTTGATGTTTTTAAACTGAATATGGTTAGTTGTGGTATCCTGAAATATTCAGAGGACGATGACCTTTATAGGTTTTAGCTGCCTTTTTTTATTTTAGTGTTTTTCGTTTATCGTAATATTTAATTTATTTGGCTTATTTGAGATTTTTTTCTTTTTAAATGCGTGTAAATGTACATTTCTCCCGCCTGTTGCAGAAATATTTATTAGCATCTTTAAGATTTGTCGGTTATTGATTTTTGGTTTGTGCTATTCATAGAATCTTGTAACTTATTGGCACCTGGGTAGTATCTGAATTTCGTATCTGGTGACGGAAGCAAGTTCTTTCAGTTTCCAAATGCAATTGAACAAGAAATGAACACTACTTTAGCAGAGGAACGGCTTGATAGAATTATTTTTCCTATGATATGCATCAAAGAAAGAAGTAGAATTTTTGATGCTGATCTTTTAGAAATGGTTTTTAATCCTTGCTTTATCAAAAAATTTGCTTTGTACGGATTTGAAATACAATATCCACTTCCATTTTTAAAGGTATTCATAATGGCGTTAAACATAGTATAACAGTTATTCATCCCAAGACTGGGGAGACTCAAGGCACTATGTAAGGATGAAGCTTTTTGTGAACCTGATTGACGGTGATTCCTTAGCAAAAAGGGATAAATAAAGAAACGCCGGAGTCCTCCCTGTTAGGAGAATTCAAATTGGCGACCAGGGCAGCACGAAGCGCACTTCTCCCCCTTTGAGGCTCATGCTCTCGCCGCCCTCGTCCTCCTCCCTAAACATTCATAGACCCTTCACCCCCAAACAATGCACTTCCAAATAAACATTGGCGCCGCCCTTCGAAGGGCTCTGACACTTAACGAACATCTTCGGCTGGTTTCTCTGAAGGGTCCTTTATTGTGGCTTGAAGTACTGTGTTCTCTACCTTTGCATTTCCATTTTGTGACCCTCGTTTGTTTATATAAGTTTGGGCTGAAAATGTATGATTTATGAGTAATTGAGGCTCTGAGATAAGCTTCCCATTTATCTCGCACTCTCTTCGGCCATGCGGCTTTTGGGAGACATTGTGCTTATGTAGAAAAACGGGAAAATTTCGAGGTAGGAAATAACCTGGTGGTTGGAGAAGCAAAACTTTCTCACTCTTTCTCTGGAAATAATTGTTTTTCGGTTTTATCTCTTTTGGGAGATCTTTTTCTCAGAATTGTTCATTTTGTTGATCTTTCATCATTGCGATTTTCGTTTCCCATGGATCAAGGAAGTGAAAAAGATTTACCTCATACCTTAATCTTATTCTTCGAATTGGTTTTTGAATCCTTTCTCTTTCGCTATAAATATACTCACTGTACTGCGCTTGCTTTTCATAACAATGAGAATCGTTGCTAACTGTAAATGATATATATATATATATATATATATATATATATATATATATATATATATATATATATACATACATATATATATTTATATATTTATACATATATTTATATGTATGTATGTATGTATATACTCTGTATATAAATTATGGGTGAACCTACGGTAAGGTTATAAGATGATGAAACATTGGCATGCGATGACAGAGAGGGTTCAATGCTTGAAAGAACAGGAAGATGTCATCGTGAATGAAGGTGTCGATGGAGAGTGAAAGTAATATACCCTTGTAATTTCTTAAGAGTAAATTAAACAGAATATCTTAATTTGAGAAACGAATAGAATTTTAAAGTGCTGTACTGAGACAAGAAGAGCAGACAAAGCTCTTGGCAAAGCTACGCAAGAGAAGAGTGTGTTTGAGGGGCTGTTGGAGCAAGATTATTTATTATGGATTGTAAGTTGGGTTGTTGGACGTTCACGAGAGAGGAAATTATAAGTGAATGAAATGAGGAACAAAGCATATAAACTAGATAAAGGGAGGTTGAAGGGGGAAGCGACATCTGGAGGACAAGTAGGCGAAATGCGTGAAGGGTGGTGCGGAAGGCTTTTACGCTAGGAATTCATACATACTTCTGTAGTAATGGGTTGGATAAGTGTGTCAGTGAATGTTGCTCTGAATTTTGCAAGGAAAACGCAGTTATGCTGGGAATATTAAACTAGATTAGTCCTTTTTGATCATTAGCTTTAGATTGAATTTATAACAGTGCCGTTGTTGAAGCACTAAAGAAAAGTATACTACTTTCAGGATGACAAAATGAAATTTCAAATAGATCTCAGGATTGCTGAAAAATAAAAAGTGTTCATGTTGTAAAATACACTGTAACTAGAATAAATGTCAAAGTATTGTATTAATATCGTGAGTCATTTGACTAAAACAAACTAATCTGTAAGTAGTTAACAGCCTTTTGTGATTTTAGAAGTTCCTTTTCAAAATAAGCATCAACCACCTACCTTATTTAAAAAAAAAAGCAAAGGTTAGAAAGCAGGTTTTTGGTATGTGCAAACTAATTTGACCAAAGCTATTTCAAACATCCAGTGAAAAGTAAACTTGAAATTTAGTTACATTCGTTCTCAATATCGGTGATGAAAAATAGAGACCTGCATTGGTAGGAAAATTTAGTCAGCCTTGGTACGGGTACCCTTAATGGTACGTATACCTCCGACCTTTCCTTCAGTGATTGTAGGGGGCAGTTTAACCTTCTGATCATCACTTTGCTCTTTTAGCAGTTTCCACGGAGAAACTACTCAGTAAGTTATTATGAGTCTAATGGTCTTACATCATAATGTAATGTTTATCCTACATGGGAAATTTCTACAGAGCTCTCTTAACATTCTGGATGGTTTTGATAGTTTAAAGTGTTTGATTATTATTATTTTGTACACAGAGAGTGCATTAATTCTTATAGCGCAAACCCAAAAGGACAGTGTCTTGCTAAGCAAAGTCCTCTTTCTTTTTTGTAAAAAAAAAAAAAAAAGAAGAAAGCATAGATGGCTGATTAAATACAGATCGATGATGAACATACACAACACATGCAATTTTATCATAATGAAAAAAAAAAAAATTAGATGCTTATCGTTTCTAATTCGTTTGTATTTGTACCGAATGCCTTTTTATGTTTGTGTGTGTGTATATATATATATATATATATATATATATATATATATATATATATATATATATATATATATATATATATATATATATATATATATATATATATATATATAGAGAGAGAGAGAGAGAGAGAGAGAGAGAGAGAGAGAGAGAGAGAGAGAGAGGGTCGAACCTGATTGTAACATTTTGTAAGTAGATAAAATAACTAAGTGCAGCGTGATACTGTATATCACGCTTTACGATTAACCCAGTTAATATCTCAAAAAGAATAATTTTGAATTACCCTGTAATGTTAGTGATAAGAACTGGATTCATGCTGCTTGATTTCGACCATTAGTGTAAATCGTACTCACGATATCTGCCAAACCATTTCTGTCAAGGAAACAATATCTTTTCGAGCAATGAGATTTACTAGGTAAAATGCGTCTTTCTTTCAACACCTGCCGCCTTTGCTATGTCGCAGTTCTCAGCAAATTAGTTTTTTCAGATAGTTTTATCTTCCTGTAAATATGGGTGCGCCGTTATATAGCTTCTGTACCAACTTTCCTTTATTTGTTTATGTATTTGTTTATATGTGAATTGTTTGTATATAGGCTATGTTTGTTTTTTATAATTTATCTATAACTGGTTATGCAAGTTCAAGTCTACTGAGTGTTGTTTGTCATATGTACTCAAATCTCCAAACAGTTCTTGAATGTACATGCTGTCATTTCTGCTTTTGTTTTACTGTGCCTCTTTCCTCTTTTACATTTTATATTGTGGCAGCTTCTTCGTAAGTTCGCCTCGTTAAATGAAAATGTATGTTGTAATGATAATAGTTATAGTGGCAATTTATTTGGCCTCGTTTGTTCTGTATACGCAATTACGCTCACTGATAGTCTCTTACGAGGGATCTTCTGTTTATAATTGTATCAATATTTTGTCTAGTTTTGCTCATTATATGATTCTTGGTATGCCAAGGTTTTTTAAAGGAAAATAACATGGACTATCCTTCGATGTGCTTGTACATACATACATACATACAGACATACATAAATACACACACACATATATATATATATATATATATATATATATATATATATATATATATATATATATATATATATATATATATATATATAAATTATATAAAGCAGGCTTATAAAAAAATAAAAGATATGCATCTAAGTCTTTGAGATTTTACCATCAGGTTTTCCTAAGTGATAGATGAAGTGATTCGCGTGTGCGTGTGCATGTATGTTAGTGTCTTTGTATGTCATTCTGTGTGCGTGCGTATACAACCCCACGGAGTTGTAGCATCGTTTACAAATCCTACTTGGCAAGTTTACAGAAGGGTGACCTTGGTCATGTGTGTTTACTTGGACCCAACTTTACGGCTTCTTTCCAGAGGTAATTTTATGAGTCACTGATGTTCGTGCGATATATACTCTCTCTCTCTCTCTCTCTCTCTCTCTCTCTCTCTCTCTCTCTCTCTCTCTCTCTCTCTCTCTCTCTCTCATCTTTGCTTTGAAATAAATAATTCATTATTCATAGTACAAAGTATAGTATATAGCATGTGTAGAAATAGTTGCTGATGTCAGTTAGCGCATTCTTTGAAAAGGGCAATTTAAGGGCCGTCTTAAGTAAACAGAGAGAGAGAGAGAGAGAGAGAGAGAGAGAGAGAGAGAGAGAGAGAGAGAGGTGGGGGCGGGAGAGGCGGTCGAAGGTTACCTAGCACTCCAAAGCTAGTAATTTTTGCGCTTGTCTTTTGTTTAATAAGACACCACCAACGCCATGGATCTCTGACTCCTCTTCCTTTTGTTTCTGTACCTTGTTGTGGTTGATTGTCCTTCAGCATGCTGTCTATCTTCTGTCAGTCTCTAAATCCTTATTAAGGACGATTGCTGACCTGCTTCGCTTGTGGCTGTCTTTGTTATCTCCTTTAGGTGTGAACGGGCGAAGATGGCGTACGCATATTTGTGGCTTGCTTTATACTTAGTCTAGGAAGTGGCCCAGCTTTCTATTTTTGTTATTAAACTACTTTACACCAACCTTCAAAATCATAAAAATCCTATTCCCGATTTTTTTGTCATCATAAGTTCTACTGAAGCTGGACTTGCTTTTAAACATAAAGGCAATATACAAAGTTGGATTCAGTAGAAACTTGGCATGATTCTTACTGATAATTATTAACACGTATACAAATATTCTGTCAACTTTTCAGTTTCGAGGAAAGGAATTCATGCATGTATTTTGAACTTTGTGTGCTTTGCACGAGTGTTGTCTTATGATTCTTTTAGCAGTTAATCATTATACAACATACACATTTACACGTATGTACATTAATATATGTATATATACAATGTGTAATATATATATATATATATATATATATATATATATATATATATATATATATATATATATAC
>JANJGK010000020.1:11316241-11318741 GCA_039081455.1 Macrobrachium rosenbergii | reverse complement strand
TATAATAGCCTTAGGTTCAAGATAAACAAATTAGTTTACCACCTTGGTCATAAATTGAAAGGACTCACTGAGGTAAGTGATTGGAACAACAAATATAAAGATGACTGTGCAATAAACCTCTCAAAGAGCTGAACCCGAATTTCAAACTTGCTTTCGGCTATCGTTTATCAGATTCGATTATGGATGACATCTCTTACACGAACATCATCTCAGGGATACCCAAACCGGAAAAGGAAAAAACAATTGCGTCACCTTCATTGAAAATAGTTAAAGGTCTTTTCTTCGGCTTACTTCAAATACCTAATAAAATAGTGAATTTTCCAAAAAGGTTTATAGATGCAATTCAGGAAACAAAGAAAGATAAAAGTTTGCACATTACTTAAGCCGACAAATCCAGCTTTTTTGTAATAATGGATAAAACGGATATGTAGAAAAAGTGGAAAATTTATTATATGATTCTAGTACTTAAAAAACTAAGGAGTGACCCATTAGCTGAGGTCACAACATTTTTAATTCTAAAATAAAAACTACACTAAAAGAATTCGGTTCAATAAAAGAGAAAGTGTCAACGATTGGCCCATCTCTACCTTACATGTACGGATTAATCAAAACCCATAAAAGATTTTCCTATTCGCCCCATTATCAGTTCCACCGGTTCTATTAGTTATAAACTTTCTAAATATTTAGATAAATTACCATCACCTGTTCTGGACACTCTTTCAAAGTCCCATTTACAAAACTCTGTTAATTTTTGCTCAAGACTTTCTCACATAGAATTATCCAGTAGTGACAAATTAACCAGTTTTGATGTGACATCTTCGTTTACTAAAGTCCCTATTGATGACTTCCTTCTATATTTATTACAAAATTTGGATTTGTATAATCTAGAATTACCCACCAATGTCATTATTAATCTGATATCCCTTTGTGTGGAAAATTGTAAATTCACTTTCATTGGTAATTTTTATGAACAGATATTTGGTATGGCTACGGGAAACCCGCTTTCACCCCTTTTGTCTAATATCTACATGGAATTCTTCGAGTCTAGACTTATTCCAAAAAAATTAATCTCTAAAGTATTTTGGGTTAGTTATGTAGACAATTGCTTTTGTCTTGTAAAAGACAATGTAAATATCCCTGATTTCTTGAATACAAGTAATAACCTCGCACCAGCCATAAAATTCACAACAGAATATGACGAAAATAACTGCATTCCACTTTTGGAGATCTCAGTTATTAGAAATAACACCATTTTTTTGAGGTATAACGGAAACCCACGAATAATTTATCATATATTAATTTTCATTCTAACCATGCTAAACAAATTAAGGTTTCAACATTTTCCGGTAAGTATCTTAGAGTTCTTAGAATTTGTAGCCCTAAATTTTTGGAGGATGCGTTTAGAATTATTGATAAAATAGGAGATTCATTATGCTATCCTTCAAATTTTTTGGAACTTTTTAAGAATAGAGTAAAAAAAGACATTAACCAGAGTTAATGCAGAACTTAAGAGTATTATGTGTTTACCATTTCACCCTAATTTCATTCCTGCAATACCCATTTTCATTAACTGATATTAATTTAGTGTTCAAATATAATAACATTTTGAGAAATAAGTTAATTAAGAATAGTCCGACCAATTCAAACACTATTGTATATAGTATCCCTTGCAAAGAATGTAATAAGATCTACAATGGTCAAACATCAAAAGGACTAAAAGTGAGATGCTCCTAACACAAATATGCCCTTTCAAGAGGCCTAACAAACAATGGCATTTCGGATCATTGGCTTAAGACAGGCCATGCTATTAACTGGGATAAGTCATCAATAATCTGCAAGGTCAACGACCATCAGAAAAGGAATCTGCTAGAAATGTGTTTATTGAAGCCACGTGCACCAGGAATTTTAATCTCCACCCCGGATTCTCCTTGGATCCTTCGTCCTTGTCTTTTCTGTTCAAAGCACATGCCGCCCAGATTAAGAAACTGTAACCCCGGCCCCTTCTCATTTTGTATATACAGTAAAGCTCTGTCAACTACCTCTGTATTCAGTGTGAACTTTGAAAATGTAGAACAAACTACGAAAGTACTTGTTCAAAGGCCCAATTTTCACTCACTCTCTTACTTTGGATTTTATGATATTCTCAAGCATGCATTCATTCCTGCTACATTGATATATATATATATATATATATATATATATATATATATATATATATATATATATATATACTAGTGTATATATATATATATATATATATATATATATATATATATACATATACTGTATATATATATATATATGTATGTATACTGTATATATATATATATATATATATATATATATATATATATATATATATATATATATATACATATATATATATATATATACATATATATATACATATATATATATATATATATATATATATATATATATATATATATATATATATACATATACATATATATATATATATATATATATATATATATAT